>JARQOD010000005.1:355335741-355510249 GCA_033576555.1 Oophaga sylvatica | reverse complement strand
TTATTTTTTTGTAATTTATAATTGTATCACTTCCGTATTACTCGTGTATAAGCCGACCCGTGTATAAGCCGACCCCCTAATTTTGCCACAAAAAACTGGGAAAATTATTGACTCGTGTATAAGCCGGGTGTATAAACTGCCCTCCTGCTCTGTGCAGCCCCATCCAGCTCTGTGCTCCCCATTCTCCTCTGTACTCCCCCCCTCCGTCCTCCGCTGTGCTCCCCATTCCTTCTCCGTCCTCCTGTGCCCTCTGTCCTGCTCTGTGCTCTCTGTGCCCTCCATCCTCTCTGTCCTGCTCCATGCTTCCCCCGTCCTCCTCCACGCTTCCCCGTCCACGATCTCCCCCCCCCCGGTCCTCCACGCTTCCCCCGTCCACCGATCTCCCCCCCCTCCTGCTCCATGCTTCCCTGGTCCTGCTCCAGCTTCCCCGTCCACCGATCTCCCCCCCCCTCCTGCTTCCTCGTCCTGCTCCAGCTTCCCCCGTCCTCCTCTATGCTTCCCCGTCCATCGTTCTCCCCCCCCGTCCTGCTCGTGCTCCTTGTCCTCTCCCCATCATACTCACCCTCCCCGTGCCATCGCTGAGTGTCCCTGCAATCCTGCGTTCTCCGTCTTCCTGCTGCAGCTCTCCAGCAGTGAGCGGTGATGTAATACCGCTCATTAAGGTCATGAATATGGAGGCCACGCCCATGGGAGTGGCGTCGCGTCCATATTACATGACCCTAATGAGCGGGTATTACATCACCGCTCAGTGCTGGAGAGCTGCAAGAAGATGGGAGAACGCAGGATTGCAGGGACACTCAGCGATGGCACGGGAGGGGTGAGTATGATCCCAGCCACCGGCTCCTGCCGCGGCACCCCCTCCCCGCTGGTTTCTGCCCTATGACTCGTGTATAAGCGAGGGGGCATTTTCAGCACGAAAAAAGGTGCTGAAAATCTCGGCTTATACACGAGTATATACGGTAATATTGAGCAGAGTTTAGTATGCTGACACCCCTATATATCGTTTGAACCCAAGTACAGCCCCTTCTGTGTATCGTATGAGCCCCCAACCTTATATACTGTAAGAGCCACACACAGCCTCCCCATATGCGGCATGAGCCCACACAGCCTCTCTGTATATACTGCATGAGCACACAGTCTCTTTATATACTGCATGAGCCCCCACAATCTCTTTATATACTGTATGAGACCCACACAGCCTCCCTATATAACTGCAGGAGCCCCACAAAGCCGCCCATATACTGCATGAGACCCCACACAGCCTCCCTGTATTTACTGCATAAGCCCTACACATCCTCTCTCATATGCGGCATGAGCCCCACATAGCCTCCCCATATACAACATGAGACCCACACAGCATGAGGCCAATACAATATACAGCTCTGGCAAAAATTAAGAGACCACTGCACAGTTTTATAAAAATCAGCTTCTCTACATGTCTGACAGCCATTCCATTCCAGTGCCAGTTGAATTCCAACCAGAGTACACCTCATTCTACTCAATGTGCTTCTGATTAGGTGATCACCTGAACCAAATCTTACTTAATGAAAGAAAGTGTAAAAAACA
The DNA here is from genome assembly GCA_033576555.1 of Oophaga sylvatica. Taxonomy (NCBI): domain Eukaryota; kingdom Metazoa; phylum Chordata; class Amphibia; order Anura; family Dendrobatidae; genus Oophaga; species Oophaga sylvatica. The sequence goes on along the minus strand of JARQOD010000005.1, from coordinate 355,508,683 downwards.
CTGCAGTGGTGTTCACAATACTCTTGCAATAGGACAAGCTGGATGACAAAACAAGTGCTAGTAATATCCCAAAAGTAATAGGAAAGAAAAAATAACTTTTAACCATGCCAAAGGAGTTGAAAAGAAAAGTCTTGAGTGAGGGAAAGAAGGGCTCAATTCTGGCTTTACTAGCAGAGGGATACAGTGAGCGTCATGTTGCCTCCATCCTTAAAATTTCTAAGACGGCAGTCCATTACAACAAGGTCAAGCAGCAGAGATTGGGGACAACAAAGCTACAGACCGGCAGAGGGCAAAAACGACTCTCCACTGACCGGGATGACCGTCATCTTCTTCGAATGTCACTCAGCAACCACAGGATGTCATCAAGTGACCTACAAAAGGAATGACAAATAGCAGCTGGGGTGAAGTGCATGGTAAGAACAGTTCGTAACAGGCTCCTAAAGGCAGGGCTCAAGTCATGTAAAGCTAGAAAAAAGCCTTTCATCAATGAGAAGCAAAGGAGAGCCAGGCTGAAGTTTGCTAAAGACCATAAGGATTGGACCATAGAGGACTGGAGTAATGTAATCTTCTCTGATGAGTCTAATTTTCAGCTCTGCCCAACACCTGATCGTCTAATGGTTAGAAGAGCTGGAGAGGCGTACAAGCTACAGTGTGTTGCACCCACTGTGAAATTTGGTGGAGGATCGGTGATGATCTGGGGATGCTTCAGCAAGGCTGAAATTGGGCAGGTTAATCTTTGTGAAGGACGTATGAATCAAGACGCATACAAGGTTATCCTGGAAAAACATTGATTACTTCTGCTCAGGCAATGTTCCCCTACTCTGAGGACTGTTTTTTCAGCAGGACAATGTGCCATGCCACACAGCTAGGTCAATCAATGTGTGGATGAAGCACCACCACATCAAATCCCTGTCATGGCCAGTCCAATCTCCAGACCTGAACCCCATTGAAAACCTCTGGAATGTAATCAAGAGGAAGATGGATAGTCACAAGCCATCAAACAAAGAAGAACTGATTAAATTTTTGTACCAGGAGTGGCATAAGGTCACCCAAAAGCAGTGTTAAAGACTGGTGGAAAGCATGCCAAGATGCATGAAAGCTGTGATTAAAAATCATGGTTATTCCACAAAATATTGATTTCTGAACTCTTCCTGAGTTAAAATATTAGTATTGTTGTTTCTAAATGATTATGAACTTGTTTTCTTTGCGTTATTTGAGGTCTGCAAGCACTGCATTTTTTTGTTATTTTAACCATTTCTCATTTTCTGAAAATGAATACAAAATTTATTGCTTGGAAATTTGGAGACATGTTGTCAGTAGTTTATAGAATAAAAGAGCAATTTACATTTTACTCAAAAATATACCTATAAAGAGAAAAATCAGACAAACTGACAATTTTGCAGTGGTCTCTTAATTTTTGCCAGAGCTGTACAAGAGGATAACATTTTTTATGAGAGTTATTCTTTAACCCCTTTCTGCCATCGGACGTACTATCCCGTCCAGGTGACCTGGGCCCGTATGACCAAGGACGGGATAGTATGTCCCATCCGATCGGACGCGCTCCCGGGATGATCGCGGCCGGGTGTCAGCTGATTATCACAGCTGACACCCGGAACTATGTGCCAGGAGCAGTCACTGACCGCTCCCAGCACATTAACCCCTGGCATACTGCGATCAAACATGATCTCAGTGTTCCAGCTGTATAGGGAAGCATTGCGCAGGGAGGGGGCTCCCTGCGTGCTACCCCGAGACCCTCAGAACAGCGCGATGTGTCGCGCTGTTCCGAGGGACCCTCCTCCCTGCAGGACCCCGGATCCAAGATGGCCGCGGGGTCCTTCCGAGTCCTGAAGGGAGGCGACTTCCTCAGCGCCTGCTGAGAGCAGGCGCTGAGGAAGCCTGCAGCACTGTCTGTCACATCGCTAGTCTGACAGAGTGCTGTGCACACTGTCAGACCAGCGATCTGACATTATACAGTGATGTCCCACCCTGGGACAAAGTAAAAAAGTTTAAAAAATAAAAATCACATGTGTAAAAAAAATTCCCAAATAAATAAATAATAAAAAAAAAATATTCCCCAATAAATTCACTTCTTCATGTAAATAAAAAAAAAAACAACAATAAAAGTACACATATTTGGTATCACCGCGTCCGTAACGACCCGCCCTATAAAACTGTCCCACTAGTTAAGCCCTTTAGAGAACCCCTCAAAAAAGAAATAAAAACAAAGCAAAAAACAATGCTTTATCATACCGCCGAACAAAAAGTGGAATAACGCGATAAAAAAGACAGATATAAACAGGGTGGATTTGATTTAAATCAAATGATTTAAATCACGATTTATAAATCACTAGTCAGTAAGGCTTGATTTAAATCAGTGATTTAAATCAAAGTTTCTACCTAAACTAGTTCTTGCTACTTTAACATGCAAGTAGATGAAGATTTTTAGAATCACTTTTTATATTACTTTTTTCTCCCCAGTTTAATGGGTTAATCATTCATATTTGGACACCACTGTTCTGTTGTACTTAGGAAGGAGAAAAATAATCCTGACCTTAATAACAATTTAAATAGATTTATTCAACTGAAACAATAACAACATTACAGCATAGTTATTTGCTTAAACAAACATCCATGTTTGTTAACTAATTTGGCTAAACAAAATATATATATATATATTTTTTAAGAAACTTAGACTGTCAGCCCAGCCGACACATTGAAAAACTTAAATACTACTGTCCCTGCTGTCCTCTGTAGCTCACTCGTCATCATCTTCATCATCATCTTCTTCTTTGTTCCTATTCATAATCTGGAAAAGAAAAACAAGCTTTCCTGCTTTATTGGGTCCCAACCGATTTCTCAATTTAGAATGAATGGGTCCAAAGGAAGAGAATATTCTTTCAACGCCTGCAGAAGAAGCTACTGCTGTTAAAAGTGAAATCATTACTTGAACAGTCTCTAAATCCAAGCGCCTAAGTGACTTCCACCAGTTTACTGGTGTGACCTTCCTTAAAATATCTTCAGCAAACATATATTTCTTGAATGGTTCCCCCTTAGCTCTGAAGTTTATTATAGTTGGCATTAAAGATGAATGATTGCTGGATACCCATGTCATAGCTAACTCCTCTTCCTCAGCACTTAGGTTTTGACCCTGATATTGGATATTGACAATATTTGCCAAAAAATGAGCTGGAGTCAGTGCTTGTCCCATTCGTTTGTTTACTGCTTGTAATTTAATTCTGTCCATGTGTAGTTCTGTTTTTAAGTGTTCACTCAGTTCCTTCCAAATTTCAACAGCATCCGCAATAAAACAGCTATTTTTCTGTATTTTGTTTAAAGCTTGAGAGATGGGTTTCAGGAAGCTCAGCATATGTTCAACATTTCTCTTAAGCCCAATGTTGAGGATTTTGGCCGTGACAGTGCCATCTATTTTATCTCGATTTTCTTCACAAAGTGTCATCAGAATAGGCCAGTTTTTGATATACTGCTCAAAACAGTCCACCACAGAGTTCCATCTAACATCTTGTGGGAGCGTTAGCTTGGTTCCACCCATCCTTTTCAGAGCTGCTGCTGCAGCAAAATGATTATTACGGAAGTATTTAGCAATTTTAACAACATTAGCCTTTATTTCTGGAACACTTTCACTTAAGTCTTTGGCTAAGAGGTGCAGCAAATGAGCACTGCAACCATATGTTATTAGCTTTGTATTCCCTCCCTGCTCTTCTAAATTTCTTCTCATCTTGGATACGTTTGCAGCATTGTCAGTGACCAAACTGCGTACTAGACATTTGAATTTTTGTTCACATGTTGTTATAGCTTTTACTGCCACTTCTTGTAAGTATTCTGCTGTGTGTGCATTTCCTGACGTATCAGTTGTTTGTGCAAGGAAGACTTTACCTTCTTCTGTTGTTATACAAGCACATACAATAGGATCATTGTGGACATTACTCCACCCATCAATACTTAGGTTAACAATTTTACCCTCCAGAGCTGTTGCACATTGCTCCATTTCTCTGTCATACACTTGATCCAGCAGTTTCCCTGCAACATCAGCTCTGCTGGGTGGACTGTATCCTGGTCTCAGTGACTGAACCATATTAATGAAATGTGGGTTTTTCAGTCAGATGGAAAGAAGAGTTCGTTGCATAAATAAACTGGGCAATTTTTTCATCAATCAACTCTTTTTCTAATCTGCTAGTTCTTATCACAAACCTATCTATGGTGGTTCCAGGAGGTAAAGGTTTTTTCTTCCTTTTGGGTGATGGTGATATGTGGCTGTGGGTGTCTGATGATGATGCTGCTGCTAATGAAGCACTATCCTGGATGGATAACTCTGAAACTGTAGAACAGGATGATGGTGATCTTGGAGGTGGATAGTTTCCAGAATCCATGAATTCCCCTAAACAAAAAAAGTCAATGCTGTTATTTTATTGTTTATACAATTTCTGCTTATTGTACACAACACAGCACTGCCCCAAAAGGAATATTTTTTTTTTCTTCATAACTGTACCAAATGACAGTAACATGCAGTAATAATAAGAAATATAATTTTTCTCACCCATGACAGTTCAGTCTTTAGAAATAGGATTCAATAAAAATGTTTACCAACCTGAAGATCCTGCCTGTTCAGAAGTGTTTCTTTGGTCATCTTCATCACCGCACTTCTCATGATGTTGCCTCATTCGCGCCACCAGGCCTTGCATCTCTTTGTTGCATCGTTTGCATTTTGCACGCATGCCTGCCTTACCGATAGGCGAAGGAGCTTCATTAAAATATTCCCAAACTGGGTCTCTTTTACGGCCTGCTGCCATTATAAGGAAAGAATGTAATAAACCTCAGATCGTACACACAAACAGATCCAGACTTGTCTGTCTGTGGCTATGCTGCAGTATTGTGCTCAGACTTGTCTGCTTGCCCTTCCTCCTCCTCACACTTAGATTCACATTCTTCTTGTGTTGTGCAGATCTATTCCACTCCAAACAATCAGAAACATATTGTCTAACTTCTTGGACTTGGCACTGAAGGGGTTGATTCTGTATTCATATAGGTTTGTAGAACAATAGGATTAAGGTCTTTTTCTCAACTCTGTTCATGTTGTAACATTTTTGCCGTGAAGAAGAGGCTGGGACCTCTGCGGAGTCAAATTCAGTTTTGAGAACTGCGTAAGTAAAGCGAGCGTCTGTGATAATATAGGAGAGAAACTGCCCACTAATCCTACAGAAACCTCTGGAAGAGCATGGCATTGTGAATGTTACACATATACAGCCTTTATTCTACTGAGTTAAACAACTCAGCTTTATCTCATGATGGAAGAACCTTTGGATGGTAAAATATTTTCCTCAAAAAGCAGTTTATTGAAAAAAATCCGATTTAAATCAAAAAAATCCGATTTTTTAAAAAAAATCATTGATTTTTATCCACCCTGGATATAAATAAACATGGTACCGCTGAAAACGTCATCTTGTCCCACAAAAAAACAAGCCACAATACAGCATCATCAGCGAAAAATAAAAAAGTTATAGCTCGCAGAATAAAGCAATGCAAAAATAATTATTTTTTATATAAAATTGTTTTTATTGTATAAAAGCGCCAAAACATAAAAAAATGATACAAATGAGGTATCGCTGTAATCGTACTGACCCGAAGAATAAAAATGCATTATCAATTTTACCACACGCAGAACCGTATAAACGCCCCCCCCCAAAAAAGATTCATGAATTGCTGATTTTTGTTCATTCTAACCTCCCAAAAATTGTAATAAAAAGCGATCAAAAAATGTCACATGCCCAAAAATGGTACCAATAAAAACGTCAACTCGTCCCGCAAAAAATAAGACCTCACATGACTCTGTGGGCCAAAATATGCAAAAATTATAGCTCTCAAAATGTGGTGATGCAAAAACTATTTTTTGCAATATAAAGCGTCTTTTAGCGTGTGACACCTGCCAATCATAAAAACCTGATATAAATAGTAAATCAAACCCCCCCTTTATCACCCCTTAGTTAGGGAAAAATAATAAAATTAAAAAAATGTATTTATTTCCATTTTCCCATTAGGGTTAGGGTTGCGGCTAAAGTTAGGGTTAGGGTTGGGGCCAAAGTTAGAATTAGGGTTAGGGTTTGGATTAGGGTTAGGGGTGTGTTAGGGTTAGGTTTGTGGTTAGGGTTATGATTAGGGTTGGGATTAGGTTTATGGGTGTGTTGGGGTTAGGTTTGGAGTTAGAATTGGGGGGTTTCCACTGTTCAGGCACATCAGGGGCTCTCCAAACGTGACATGGCATCTGGTCTCAATTACAGGCAATTCTGCGTTGAAAAAGTCAAGTGGTGCTCCTTCCCTTCTGAACTCTGGCATGCGCCCAAACAGTAGTTTACCCCCACATATGGGGTATCAGCGTACTCAGGACAAATTGCAAAATAACTCTTGAGGTCTAATTTCTTCTGTTACCCTTGTGAAAATAAAAAATTGGGGGCGAAAATATCATTTTTGTGGAAAAAAATTATGATTTTTTATTTTTATGGCTCTACGTTATAAACTTCTGTGAAGCACTTGGGGTTCAAAGTTCTCCCCACACATCTAGATGAATCCTTGGGTGGTCTAGTTATCAAAATGGGGTCATTTGTGATGGGTTTCCAATGTTTAGGCACATCAGGGGCTCTCCAAACACGACATGACACCCGCAGGTGATTCCATCAAAGTCTGCAATGCAAAACGTTACTACTTCCCTTCCGAGCCGACGTGTGCCCATGCAGTAGTTTTCTCCCACATATGGGGTATCAGCGTACTCAGGACAAATTGTACAACAACTTTTGGGGTCCAATTTCATCTGTTACCCTTGTGAAAATAAAATATTGGGGGTGAAAAAATAATTTCTGTAGAAAAAAAATGTTTTTTTTTGTTTTTACGGCTGTACGTTATAAACTTCTGTGAAGCACTTCGGGGTTCAAAGTTTTCCCCACACATCTAGATAAGTTCCTTGGGAGGTCTATTTTCCAAAACGGGGTCACTTGTGGGGGGTTTCCACTGTTTAGGCACATCAGGGTCTCTCCAAATGCGACATGACGCCCGCAGATCATTCCATCAAAGTCTGCAATCCAAAATGTCACTATTCTCTTCCGAGCCCCGATGTGTGCCCATACGTAGTTTTCTCCCACATATAGGGTATCAGTGTACTCAGGACAAATTGGACAACAACTTTTGGGGTCCAATTTCTCCTGTTACCCTTGGGGAAAATAAAAAGTTGGGGACTAAAAGATCATGTTTGTGGACAAAATATGATTTTTTTATTTTCATGCTCGGGCGTTATAAACTTTAGTGAAACACCTGGGGTTCAAAGTTCTCACCACACATCTAGATAAGTTCCTTGAGGGGTTTAGTTTCCAAAATGGTGTCATTCGTGGGGGGTTTCCACTGTTTAGGCACATCAGGGGCTCTCCAAACACGACATGACGTCCAGCCAACTCTGCTTTGAAACAGTCAAACGGCGCTCCTTCCCTTCCGAGCTCTGCCATGCACCCAAACAGTGGTTTACCCCCACATATGGGGTATCAGCGTACTCAGAACAAATTGCACAATAACTTTTGGGGTCTTTTTACCCTTGGGAAAATAAAAATTTGGGTGAAAAGATCATTTTTGTGGAGAAAATATGATTTTTTAATTTAAAAAAAAAAAAAATGGCTTTGTAAAGTGGAAAGTAAAAATGAGAAAATCGCTGGTTAACTTTTAACCCTTATAACTTCCTAACAAAATAAAATTTTGGTTCCAAAATTGTGCTAATGTAAAGTAGACATGTGGGAAATGTTATTTATTAACTATTTTGTGTGACATAGTTCTCTGTTTTAAGGGAATAAAAATTCAAAGTTTGAAAATAGCAAAATTTTCAACATTTTCGCCATATTTGCGTTTTTTTCAAAAATAAACGCAAGATTTATCGAAGAAATTTTACCACTAACGTGAAGTACAATATGTCATGAGAAAATAATCTCAGAATCGTGAAGATCCGTTGAAGCGTTCCAGAGTTATAACCTCATAAAGAGACAGTGGTCAGAATTGTAAAAATTGGCCCGGTCATTAACGTGCAAACTACCCTTGGGGGTAAAGGGGTTAAGAAAGTAACCGCTACTCCACAAAGAAGACACGGAGTAAAGCCCCCTTCTCACACAGCGATCTCGCTAGCGAGATCGCTGCTGAGTCACTAGTTTTGTGACGCAGCAGCGATCTCCCCAGCGATATCGCTGTGTGTGACATTCAGTGACGATCAGCCCCTCTGCTGGGTATCGCTGATCGTCACTGAATGTCCTGGACATTTTTTTGATCGCTGGTCTCCTGCTGACAGGCACGCATCGCTGCGTGTGACAGGCGGGAAACCAGCGATCCGCTGGTAACCAAGGTACACAGCGTGTTTCCAGGCGCGGGGCTGTGCCTAAAACCCGCTGTGTACCTTGGATACCAGCGCCCTGATGCAGGGAGCTGGTAACCAAGGTACACAGCGGGTTTCCAGGCACCGCGCAGCGCCTGGAAACCGATGTGTACCTTGGTTACCAGCTCCCTGCATCAGGGTGCTGGTATCCAAGGTACACTGCGGGTAACTCAGCGATGTTATCCGCAGTGTCGCTGTGCTGATCGCTGCCCTGAGCTGCCTGTTTGGCAGCTCAGCAGCGATCATGTAGCGATACACCAGCGATCCTGACAAGTGCATATCATTGTCGGGATCGCTGGTGTATCGCTATGTGAGACCCAGGCTTAATTCAGCAGGTTAAAAAAGTGGTGCCAGAGTGGACCAGAGCGCTGTTGCAAGGCAGCAACTGGTGAGTAAGTTACTGCACTTACCAAATAATTGCTAACAAAGGGATAAATAATACAAATCACTGGAATGCTTCTTTAAAGTGTTTTTTTTTATTCATTTTAAAACATCAAGAAATAAGATTTTGTAAAGGAGGCCTCATCGGGTTTTCATAGGACAGTGCCCAGTGCAGATTTTAAATATATAAGGTTCTTTTTTAAGTAGAGTTAGAACAGTATAGAAGTTGCATTTATTCCTGACAATTAGAACTTGATTCATCCAGACTGCCATGCATGGTAGAGTTAGGCCTCTTTCACACTTCAGTCGTGCGACGTCAGTCAAAATCCGTCTCTCTCTTCTCTCTCTCTCTCTCTCTCTCCTCGGTCCGGACTTACATTTCCGGAACGAAATTTTCTTCATTTCCGGGTGAAATCTTGGCGGATCCATCAGAAAACTGATCACTTTTACATCCGTTTTTTACACTTTTCTGACGGATCCGCCATTTTCACACTTCAGCGGACGTCACACAATGGAGGTGTGAAAGAAGCCTTAGATGCCATTAAGAGACATATACTCGTTAACAAATATGGCGCATCTTTAAGCATGTACTACTTCAAGGAATGTTTGACAGTAGGGCTGATGTAAATTTTTGTCATATTTTATGCCACTTTTGTGCTATAAGTTATAAATTTGTTGGTTATGTTTGACCATGGCCCATACCAACTTAGTTCCGCCCGCTTTACAAAAAGTAAAAGCCAGAACTTGTGTTAAATGTATTCAATTTTGTGACATTTCAAGCGGTTTTACAAACTGCTTTATGAGCCTGCCCCTTTATGTCTATAAAAACTGTGGTAGTTTGAAAAAAAAAGGCACTAACATATTGTAGCTGTAAGGCCGGCATCACACTAGCGAGTTTGATGCGAGTTAGTCGCACGACTTACTCGCATCAACACCCGGCACGGCCGCCCGCTCTCGGACCAGAGTGCACGGCTGTATGTATTTTCTATGCCGCCGCGCACTCTGGTCCGAGAGCGGGCTGCCGTGCCGGGTGTTGATGCGAGTAAGTCGTGCGACTAACTCGCATCGAACTCGCTAGTGTGACGCCGGCCTAAGGAGGAGGCCGGAAACTTTCTCTCTCCTATGTGTTGACACGGTGCACTATGTTCAATTAACTGTCTATTCCTGTCATGTACGTGCCTGTGTGTTAATATGTGTCTGCTGTTATATTCACTTTATGTACTGTAATGTAATGTAATGCAAGTGCTGTGTTTGTAATGTTCCTTATATCTGTTTTGCACTAGCTCAGGGACAGTGAAGGGTTAACTAGAGGGGCTGGGCCAGCAGCAGAAAGGAGGGAGGAAGCTGCTGCTCCCGGTCAGTAGCCCGGGCACGTTGGCCCACGGCAGACGTATGGTAACAGCTGGGCATTGCCAGATCCCAGGAGGGGGGGAAATCTGCTTCTCCGGACTAAGGACTCAATGACCACAACACGGGCCCCAGGATTACGGAAGGGCCCCCCCGCTGAAGGAACTATGAGCGCCCAGATTCCAGCATGTATATTTCTTGCTTGATTTTGGCTACCGTAGCCGTTGTCGGTACGGCCGTGGACAGTATCAGGGAAAGAGCAGGAAGTCTGTGTTGTACCTTTTCTTTTTCTCTCATCGTGTCTCTTATTAAAATTCGTTTTCCCTGTTGGACCGCAATTGTAAGCCTGGACTTAATTACCTTGACTACCGTGGCTGAGGGAAGAAAAGGTAATCCATGGGGGAAGCTGAGTTCGTCAGGTGTTTCATGTGCAACGGGCCAGAGTATCTACGGACTGTGTTTTGTGGGTGAACTCAGTCAGGACAACCACCCCGGTAGCCCCTTGTTACATAGCAGTGATTGAGTTGGAAGCCTCGATAACTGCACATTGCTGCTTACGGACATGGCGGAAGCAATAGTCTTAAAATTGATCCAGGAACTATACTAATATTTGATATTGGCTCAATCTTCTTTATTGAGTAGATGTTGAAATATACCTTCTCCAGCTGCTTCATGATGCAGTAACAGGGATACCACAACCCTTAACAAAAGTAAATGCCGTAGGGAAATGAAGCGATCCAACAAGTAACAGAAACAATTTTTATTTCAACATTTTAAAATATTTCCATAAAAAAGCAGAAAATGCTGTAAAATAGACACTGAACAAGTCAAAAAGAGAGAATAAGACCTTACACAAGAAAATAGGGGTATAGTAACAATGCAGTGACTCCCCATACCGTGATAACAAAATCTCCCTATACAGTACAGTACATAGATATTGATACAAGGAACTCATCCAAACAGTGGCGGTGGTCTCAGTTAGGGTAATGGTGAATAAAAACAGTTGGTAGGGATTTAAGGATATCAGAGTACACTATATATCCCTAGAGTCTCCCTTGGCTTCGTTAGCAAACAATAATCCCTGAAGCTAAATGCTGGAATACACCATATAAGATGATATCTTAACTTTTTTCATTATCAATGTAGTTAGGTGTGAGGTATATGTGTATAAGAAGAGACACATTCGCCCCCCTCACCCCAACATGTGTTTTTGCTCCAGCTTCTTCCAGAAAACTTATTGGAAAACTACTTTAGCTGTACATGGTATATGGTCTTTGCAGTGACATCCCGCCAATAGCGGCAGAGAACTATGTGGTGCCCATAATACTGTATGGATGACTGTGTGGTGCCCATAACACTGTATGGAGGACTGTGTGGTGCCCGTAATGTTGTATGGAAGACTATATCGTGCACATAATACTGTATAGAGAACTATGTGGTTCCCATAATACTGTATGGAGATCTATGTGGTGCCCATAATACTGTATAGAGAGTTTTGTGGTGCCCACAATACTGTATGGAGGGCTATGTGGTTCCCATAATATTGTATGGAGGGCTATGTGGTGCCCATAATACTGTATAGAGGATTATATGGTTCCCATAATACTGTATGGGAGGGCTATGTGGTGCCCATAATACTGTATGGAGGACTATGTGATGCCCATAATATTGTATGGAGGACTATGTGGTGCCCATAATACTGTAAGTAGGTCTATGTGGTACCCATAATACTGCATGGAGGACTATGTGGTGCCCATAATACTGTAAGGAGGACTATGTGATGCCTATAATACTGTTTGGAGGACTATGTGGTGCCCATAATATTGTATGGAGTACTATGTGTTGCCCATAATACTGTAAGGAGGACTATGTGGTACCCATAATACTGTATGAAGGGCTATGTGGTACCCACAACACAGTATTGAGGGCTATGTAGTGCCCGTAATACTGTGTGGAGGGCTATGAGGAGCCCATAAAACTGTATGGAGGGCTATGTGGGGACCATAATACTGTTTGGAGGGCTATGTGAGGGCCATTATATTGTATGGAAGGCTAAGTGGGGCCCATTATACTGTATAGAGGCTACATAGGTCCCATTACACTGTTTGGAGGGTTATGTGGGGTTCATTATACTGTATAGAGGGCTATGTGGGGCCCATAATACTGTTTGGAGGGCTATGTGAGGGCCATTTTATTGTATGGAGGGCTATGTAGGGCTCATTATACTATTTGGAGGCCTATGCGGGTGGGCCATTACATTGTTTGCAGGACTATGTGTGAGGTCCATAATACTGCTTGCAGATCTATGTGTGAGGGCAATATGCTGTTTGCAGGGCTATGGCGAGGGCCACTATACTGTTTGGAGGCCTATGTGGGGACCATTATACTGTTGGGAGGGCTATGTGGGGGCTAAAATATTGTTTGGAGGACTATTTGGCGGCCATTATAGTGTATGTAAGCAATTATATAGTGTGAAGGTTTTTGTGTGGTAAATAATACTGTGTAGAGGACTGTGTGGGGGGCATTATCCTGTTTGGAGGATTGGGTGAGGGGCATTGTACTATTAGGAGGGTTAGTGGGGGCCATTATACAGTGTGGATGGTCGCATTGGGGCGATCATAATTAGTGGAGGGATGTTTGGCCATTATACAATATGGAGGCCCATTATACTGTATGGAGGGCTGTATGGCAATCACAGTTGGGGAATAATACTTTGTTTGGGTCACCATACTTTGCCGGGGGAGGGTTGATGGAGGGGGTGTACAGTAGGGTCATCATACAGTGTGTGTGTGGAGGGCACTGTGGAAGGATTCACTGTGGGGGTATCTACTATGTATTGGGGGGACACTATTGTTCACATCATACTTTATGACAGTAATAAAAAGGCAATTTAGGGTCTTCAATAGGAGGAAAATTACTTTCTAAGGGCTGCAAAATGGTGAGATATGCTCTTCTGTGACCACACCAAATATTAAGGTGTTTTTGGGGGAGACAGGGGACACAAATAGAAGTTCTGCTATGGGGCCAATGTAATGACAATAGCAGCTGTCTTTACACCCACTTTTCAGCAAGCCCTTTCCAAGGGCAGCAGTACTAATATATAAGCACACACAGCTGCTAATGCTAAGCTGCTGACAGACAGCAGAGTTACCATGGATATTGGCACTGCCTGCTTAATAGGCTTGTCTGTGGTGACAACAACTATTATAGCTTTTTTTATCTCATGGATATGTGTAAACACATTTCAAGTGGAAAAGAATAGTACTAAGACAGTGAAATGGAAAAAATCGACCGTACAACCAACATGACTATTGGGAATGGCGTTAGTATCTACAAATCCTAGAACATTTCCTAAAATACAACTTTCTGCCTCTAGTCCATTTAAATGCACAACAATCTCCTGCCCGAACTCTACCTGCTCCTCTCAATTCTAGGTTGGAATAAATCTTTGAAATTAAATAATTCTTTCCTACTGCTAAGGATCTGACAACAGAAGATATCAGAAGATATCTTCTGTTATCTTTAGGAATGGCTGATATTACAGTCACTATTTTATCACAGTCACTAAGCCTACCAGGAACACCCATAGGCCCTGCTGTTTGACCAAGTCGTTTAGGCAATACATCTTTGCCTCAGTCAAAATTATTTGGATCCTTATGCTTGGCCATTTTTTTAAAATGAAGTGGTGGCCACCCATTTGTGCTACCGTTCCTTTTCATTGTCCATGCAACTGACTTGATAGTATTGACAAGGAACTTAAGAACCTCATGAAAATATAATTTTACATATTTAACTGTAAGTACCATATTCTTTCAGACAAGTACAGTCATGGCCAAAAGTTTTGAGAATGACACAAATATTATATTTTCACATGATCTGCTGCCCTCTGGTTTTTATGTGTGTTTGACAGATGTTTTTATCACAGACAGAAATATAATAATTGCAAACATATGAGTAACAAAAGCTTATATTGACAGTTAGAATGAGTTAATGCAGCAAGTCAATATTTGCAGTGTTGACCCTTCTTCTTCAGGACCTCTGCAATTCTCCCTGGCATGCTCTCAATCAACTTCTGGACCAAATCCTGACTGATAGCAGTCCATTCTTGCACAATCAATGCTTTCATTTTGTCAGAATTTTTAGGTTTTGGTTTGTCCACCCGTCTCTTGATGATTGACAACAAGTTCTCAATGGGATTAAGATCTGGGGAGTTTCCAGGCCATGGACCCAAAATCTCTATGTTTTGTTCCCTGAGCCATTTAGTTATCACCTTTGCTTTATGGCAAGGTGCTCCATCATGCTGGAAAAGGCATTGTTGATCGCCAAACTGCTCTTGGAGGGTTGGGAGAAGTTGCTCTTGGAGGACATTCTGGTACCATTCTTTATTCATGGCTGTGTTTTTAGGCAAGACTGTGAGAGAGCCGATTCCCTTGGCTGAGAAGCAACCCCACACATGAATGGTTTCAGGATGCTTAACAGTTGGCATGAGACAAGACTGGTGGTAGCGCTCACCTTGTCTTCTCCGAATGAGGCGTTTTCCTGATGTCCCAAACAATCGAAAAGGGGATTCATCAGAGAAAATAACTTTACCCCAGTCCTCAGCAGTCCACTGCCTGTACCTTTTGCAGAATATCAGTCTGTCCATGATGTTTTTTCTGGAGAGAAGTGGCTTCTTTGCTGCCCTCCTTGAGACCAGGCCTTGCTCCAAAAGTCTCCTCCTCACAGTGTGTGCAGATGCACTCACACCTGCCTGCTGCCATTCCTGAGCAAGCTCTGCACTGCTGGTAGCCCGATCCTGCAGCTGAAACACTTTTAAGAGATGGTCCTGGCGCTTGCTGGTCTTTCTTGGGCGCCCTGAAGCCTTTTTGGCAACAATGGAACCTCTCTCCTTGAAGTTCTTGATGATGCGATAGATTGTTGACTGAGGTGCAATCTTTCTAGCTGAGATATTCTTCCCTGTTAGGCCATTTTTGTGCATTGCAATGATGACTGCACGTGTTTCTTTAGAGATAACCATGGTTAACAGAAGAGAAACAATGATGCCAAGCACCAGCCTCCTTTTAAAGTGTCCAGTGGTCTCATTCTTACTTAATCATGACAGATTGCTCTCCAGCCATGTTCTCATCAACACCCACACCTGTGTTAATGGAGCAATCACTGAAAAGAGGTTAGCTGGTCCTTTTAAGGCAGGGCTGCAATGATGTTGAAATGTGTTTTGGGGGATAAAGTTCATTTTCTAGCCAAATATTGACTTTGCAAGTAATTGCTGTTAAGCTGATCACTCTTTATAACATTCTGGAGTATATGCAAATTGCCATTAGAAAAAGTGAAGCAGTAGACTTTGTAAAAATTAATATTTGTGTCATTCTCAAAACTTTTGGCCATGACTGTACGATCCAAATAGCATTTTCCTGCTTTATAGGCATATTATACTACTACATAGAGTAAAATCTCTACATACGTGACCATCTATTTATACTTGTATATTAGGAGTAAAAAATTTTTTTTCCAATAAAAATGCTAAAAATAACAAAAAAAAACAATTGCAACAATGACATTTTTAATACGCCTTTTTTTTAAACAAATCAGAAATTAGTAAAAAAAAAAAACCCAGACACATTTGATATTCTTGTGACTGTACCAACCCATTCATTACAGTGAAGAGATTAAGATGATTTGTAAATGGTGTAGAATGTCGTGATTGTTTTTTTTTTTTGCATCAACCTGGAAAAACTTCATTCACTGCCTTCACAGACTGAACAAAAATGTAAGTACCGTATTTCTGAATATTCTTGAGCTAAATTATAAAGCACATAATAACAAGCTTCCAATGGAATTCACAAATTTGTAGCAAAATGTTTCTAGAGTTTCTCAGAACTAGAGATGTAAGATTTAGCTGTGGTACCTGGAAAGCCTCTACATTGGACTTTATGAATAATAAAGTTTCACCGCAGATGGCGCATCATCAGGGAATGGGACTACAGCTAGAATAATTTTATCTATAGTCCCATCCCCTGGTGACGCGGCATCTGCGGTGAAACATGTTGGGGGACATGTGCGCTAGGAAAAACTGTCCTGTTTGCCCTCTAATGTTGACACACTGGGGTGTCACTAAGTGATAATTGTCAATTGCCTCTACATTATATTAGAATCATTTAGGCCATATAGGGAAAGAAAGTTTCATGTTCTGTTTTACCTCACTATTTTAATTCATAATAAAAGTTAATTTTTAGGACTTCTTGGTGAGGGTTTCTGTTGGGTCATCCCAAATTGTAAATAATTGTTATATATAACCCTCACAAGCACTTACAAGATCTCCACAATTTGCACATTGATATTTTTATTTTTCCTGTCAATATGGCCATGTGAGGACTTGTTTCTTGTGGGATCAGTTGTACTTCCTTTCCTGGGGCGGTCCTCATGTGAGCCAGTTTCTTTGTAGCGCTTGATGGTTTTTGCAACTGCACTTGGGGACACTTTCAGAGTTTTCCGAATTTTTCGGACTGACTGACCTTCATTTCTTAAAGTAATGATGGCCACTCGTTTTTCTTTACTTAGCTGCTTTTTTCTTGCCATAATACACATTCTAACAGTCTATTCAGTAGAACTATCAGCTGTGTATCCACCAGACTTCTGCACAACACAACTGATGGTCCCAACCACAATTATAAAGCCAGAAATCCCACTTATTAAACCTGACAGTGCACACCTGTGAAGTGAAAACCATTTCCGGTGACTACCTCTTGAAGCTCATCAAGAGAATGCCAAGAGTGTGCAAAGCAGTAATCAAAGCAAAAGGTGGCTACTTTGAAGAACCTAGAATATAAGACATATTTTCAGTTGTTTAACATTTTTTTGTAAAGTGTAATGTATAATTCCACATGTGTTAATTCATAGTTTTGTTGACTTCAGTGTGAATGCACAGTTTTCATAGTCATGAAAATACAGAAAAAACTTTGAATGAGAAGGTGTGTCCAAACTTTTGGTCTGTACTGTATATATCCTTTAGCATTCGGTTCTGCTGGCTCCGGTGCAGTCAGACTTGCAGTTAGGTGACAACTAGTGTCCGCTGCACTGCAGACGTGGCTGACGCTCTAGTTGACACATGACAGCAAGTGTGCAGAGCGCCTCCTCATGGTTATGTGATAACTTCTGGAACCGGCAGAGCCCGACCATGTGTATATTTATTACATTATATGTCTGGTAGCTGTATTATCTGGTATCTGCTCTACATATACTGTACATACTTATACCATACATATACTGTACATACTGTGAGACAGTGAGAATATGTGGGTTAGATGGGGTGTATATTTCACCTGGGTGCTTTGCTGACTGGTATAAGGGAGGTGTATGGCTTTGTAGACCTGGTGGTAGAGAAAGGTCATTACACCTTCCACTCAGTGCATACTTGCAGCTCAAACCTGTAACCACTCAGCTGTTAATTAAGAAGCCAGAAATAGGTGTCTGGAAACACAGTCAGAGAGAGCTAGTTTAGCCTGGACACAGGGAGGTGTCCTGGCACAAGAAACAGTCTCCAAGAGTGTTAGAGCTGTCTTCAGCCTGGACACAGAGAGGTGTCCTGGCACAAGGAAGCAGTCTCTGTGAGAATCCATGCGGATAAGCTACTGAAGAGGAGGAGAGCCGTCTCAGTCTGGGTGCAGGAAGGACCCCGGACATAGGAGTGTCTCTGTGAACCTCCATGCTGATGATTACTGAAGAGGAGGGGAGCTGTCTCAGTCTGGGTTAGAGGTACCCCGGACACAAGAGTGTCTCTGTGAACCTCCAGCATAATGACTACTGAATAGGAGTGGATCTCTCTCAAGTCTGGACGTCGGGTGGACCTTCAGACATAAGGAGGAGTATCTGGGAAACTCCATACTGGTAACATATATCATATGTGTTGTTTTGGGCACAGACTAATAGAGTCTGGGTTCCTGATAGAAAGGGACATTACATAAGTGTAATTTAGTGGCTAGACAAGCCTAGGTCTTTTGTTTATGCTTTGTTTTATCTGTGTGCTGTGGACTTTAATAAAACTGGTTGCGGCCAGTTTTTACCATAATTGCTGTCTGAATGAACTGTTTCCATGCCATTCTGTCTACCCAGACAGCGATCTCAGAGCTAAAACCCCCGGAAAGGCTACAATTGGTGGAGAATGCTGGGGCAGCGCAGGGCCTGGTACAGTTAGTGCTGGAGTGTGCATGCAGCACAGTGGCAAGAGACAGCATTAAAGGTGAAGTCTATTGAAATAGCAACAGAGAAAAAAAAGTGTGTCAGCAGAAACGTCTATTGGAAGCAGTCTTAAAGAGACAGTAGCCCTAATAGACTTTGCAAAGAAAAAAAAAAAAAAAGGGTGTTTGCACAGCAGAGCTAAATTTTTCTATGGAAAAGACTGTAGAGTGTGTGTATGTCTTGAGTGAAGACTACCGTTGTGAAGACAGAGAAGTCTGACAGCATGGATGACAGCATGGAGGCGCTGTTTGAACAAATGGCGCAAGTTATTGTGCAACATAAGACTGCTGTGATTGAGACAGATGAGTCCGGCAGTATGGAGGGGTTCGTTGAGTACCTGGTACAGGCCCAGCGGAGCATGGAGCAACAGCGCCTGCAGCACCAGCAGCGCATGCAGGAGCACCGGCAGAAATTCCTGCAGCAGCAGCAGGAGAATAACCGGTTGTTTGAGCAGATTGCAGCTCTCCGCACCGCGTCTCAGAGTAATGTTGTGAAGGCACCTGACTTGTCCGAGGTAAAGAAGGCGGTAAGACGGTCCCTGGAAAAGATGACACCTCGTGATGATGTGGAGGTATATCTCACTAGGTTTGAGAGACTGGCAGAGAAGGAGAATCTGCCCCTATCTGAGTGGGCCATGATGGTCGCACCCTATCTGATTGGAGTGCCCCAGGTGGCCTATGCTGACCTGAGCAAGCAGGACAGCGAAGACTATGCCAAGTTGAAGGCAGAGATTCGTACCCGGCTGGGTGTTACGGTGACAGCCCATGCCAGGGGAGTTCATGACTGGAGATACAGTTGGGAGTCTGCAGTCAGCAGGCCTGATTATGGAGTTGAAAAGGTGGTAGTGAACCGCTACACCCGAGCATGTCTTACAGTGAACCGCTACACCCGAGCATGTTCTCCTGAGGTACAGCCGTCTGAGAGGACGTCACTTCAGAGTTCCCGGACGTCGAACTCTCCCGGTAAGAGCGTTCCAGCTGTTGGGGACATGGGGTATGCTGATAAGCGGGTTCAGGCCCGAGGGGACATGTGGGTGGAAGAGTGTGATGGACAGTGTTGGAGATGTCGTGAAATTGCAGCCAACTGTCCACTAGAGGGGGAGCCTATGTGCCGTGATGTTGGCAGATCCCTCTCTCTCTGCGCAGAACCTGTGTGTGTGACCACCGCAACCGAAGAGACTGGACCACAGGTGTCCCCGGTGGTTACAAATGGTTGCTCAGCGCAGGCCCTCTTGGACTCAGAGAGTCCAGTGACTTCCGTATGTGACAGCCTGATTGATAGGGACTTCATCCCTGATAAGCACTTGAGTATGGTGTGCATCCATGGAGACATCAAAGTCTACCCAGAGACTGCCGTGGACTTGGTCCCTAAACTCGGGGAGGTTTCATGTGAAGTGGGGGTAGTGAAGAACCTGGTGCACCCCGTTGTATTGTGTAATGACTTTCCCCGGTCTAAGGATCTCTGGGGGAAGGGTGATTCTGATGGACAGTGTGATGAAGCCCCTACTGAGGGTACGCAGTCCCGAGGGGCGGAACACAATGTTAGTGGGCCGTTTATCTTGTGTGATAGTGATGATGATGATATTGATAATGATGATGATGCTAATCATAATAGTGATGATACTGATGATGACCGTGATAAAGATGAAATTTCTTTGCAGGTGATGTTGGGAGACGAGGATGGTGGTTCTCGGGAACCGAGTGTCCCTGACCTGCCTGTGTCCTGTGACAATTTTGGGAGAGAGCCGGTGCGAGACCCCACTCTTAAAACAGCACAGGAAAATGTAATTGTTCTGAATGAGGTTCCCCAAGAGCCTGGCTCTGAGGAGAGGTTTCCTCATGCTGCCATGAACAATAACCTATTGTTTAGGGACACTGAAGTCCAGGGAGAGGTCGTGAGTCAGCTCCTGGTACCTGAGCTATATGGAGTTATAGTGCTGGGGTTGTCACATAGTCACATACTTGAGGGACCAGATGGTGAAGTTAATGTTGAGGATAACATGTTAACTAAGGTTCCAGATCAAGATGTGAATGGGAATGAGTTGTATAACCCTGACAGTGAGCAAGATGTGAATGAAAATAAATTGTATACTCCTGAAAGTGAGCAGGATGAGAATGAGAATAAATTGTATGACCCTGACGGTGAGCCGGATGTGAATGAAAGTGAAGTGTCTAGCCCTGAAGGTGAGTCAGATGTGGCTGAGAAAAAGGGGTCAGACAGGGATAGTGGGAGTGATAATGAATCATCTGATGACAATAAAGCAACCAGTGCAAATGAGGAAGGCATGGTAGCAGAAGAGGTTGAGAGTCCTGAGAAGAAGGCTGATGCTGACCTTACAGCCAGACAGAAGATGCCATCTGAGGATGTTTTACAGTTGGAACAAGTGGTAGAGCGACTACTTCCAGCCCAAGAAAGGGAGAGACGAGAGGCTTCCCTGGGGATTGGCAGTAGATATGAGGGGTAGAGATGACGCTTCTGTTAGCTCACGGCTGAGTGTGAGACCCGGTGGCGGACGAAAAGACAGAGAGTCAGACTCAGAGCTACCAGTAAGCTTGACTGGACGATGGACTCGTGGCCGCAACGACGGTAGGAGTCAGTTCGGGAAAGAAAGGTCGGGTGAGGTGACACCGACACAAGGACAAGGCCAACGTTCTGACCGCTGGGGGCGGGAGAGGCCTAACAAAGAGGTGATATTGAATAGTGCCCAAAATCAACTGAGACGGGGTGACTGGCAGAGGCGACCGAGGGGGATCTCTGGTTGGGTGGCAGGTGTTCGACCCCACAAATTTGAACAGAGGGGGCACTGGGTATGGCCCTCAGGATATGCATGGAGGCATGTGATGGATGGACGGTATGTATCGCAGAGGTGGGTGGCCCTGTGATGGAAGCCTGGATATATTTTGGTTCAGCAGATCTACTGCTGAGACTTGTGCTATACATTGGGAGGCTTCCAGGTGACTTGGAGAGCTGGGCGGGTCCAGTCACCTACAAACCCACCCAAGGGGTATGTGTCTAAATACCTAGGATAAAGTTGTATGCAGAGGGGACGGATGGGTAATGCAGCGCTGGCTGGCATCCATTTAATGGATCAGTGTGTATGTTTCGACTGTCCATGTTCCTTCCCCTCAAGCTGACTGGTCACATGACTGTGACATCACACAGTTGTGTGTGTGTGTGTGTGTAAGGGTATAGAAACCCTGCTTAATGGAAAATATAGATGAAGCTAATGATGGTTATACTTCAGGTAAAGATGAAGCTGATGTTGGCTATGACTTGAGCTGTGTTCACTGTCTCTTTAGGTTTGTTGACCAGTCCTCCGGTCTGGATGACCAGCCCTCCGGTCTGGAGAAGAGGGGGGGGATATGTGAGACAGTGAGAATATGTGGGTTAGATGGGGTGTATATTTCACCTGGGTGCTTTGCTGACTGGTATAAGGGAGGTGTATGGCTTTGTAGACCTGGTGGTAGAGAAAGGTCATTACACCTTCCACTCAGTGCATACTTGCAGCTCAAACCTGTAATCACTCAGCTGTTAATTAAGAAGCCAGAAATAGGTGTCTGGAAACACAGTCAGAGAGAGCTAGTTTAGCCTGGACACAGGAGGTGTCCTGGCACAAGAAACAGTCTCCAAGAGTGTTAGAGCTGTCTTCAGCCTGGACACAGAGAGGTGTCCTGGCACAAGGAAGCAGTCTCTGTGAGAATCCATGCGGATAAGCTACTGAAGAGGAGGAGAGCCGTCTCAGTCTGGGTGCAGGAAGGACCCCGGACATAGGAGTGTCTCTGTGAACCTCCATGCTGATGATTACTGAAGAGGAGGGGAGCTGTCTCAGTCTGGGTTAGAGGTACCCCGGACACAAGAGTGTCTCTGTGAACCTCCAGCATAATGACTACTGAATAGGAGTGGATCTCTCTCAAGTCTGGACGTCGGGTGGACCTTCAGACATAAGGAGGAGTATCTGGGAAACTCCATACTGGTAACATATATCATATGTGTTGTTTTGGGCACAGACTGATAGAGTCTGGGTTCCTGATAGAAAGGGACATTACATAAGTGTAATTTAGTGGCTAGACAAGCCTAGGTCTTTTGTTTATGCTTTGTTTTATCTGTGTGCTGTGGACTTTAATAAAACTGGTTGCGGCCAGTTTTTACCATAATTGCTGTCTGAATGAACTGTTTCCATGCCATTCTGTCTACCCAGACAGCGATCTCAGAGCTAAAACCCCCGGAAAGGCTACAATACATACACATACACCGCACATACAAATACCGTGCATACATATACCGTACATACACAAACACATACAACGTACATACATATACCGTGCATACATATACCGTACATACACAGTACATACATACAACCGTGTATACACACAGATACACATACATATACCGTACATACGTACACATACACCATGCATACATATACCGTATATACATACACACACATATATGGTACATACATACACACTTATATACACATATAGTATACACATACAGTACACAAATATACTTATACATTTACCATATATACATGCACAGATGTACAGACACATACATACACATAGATACCCACATATACATATACTGTACATAGATACACACACAGATACGCACGTACATACACCCACATAGATATACATATACAGTACATACATACACAGATGTACACACACATACATAGATACACACACATATACATATATTGTACATACATACACACATATTAGTGATACATACACACTGTTATTAGCGACAGCAGGTGTGGGATGATGGGGGTAACAGTCCCAAAAGCCCTCACTTGCTGTCGTTCGGACTTTAATATACCGTTCATTGTTCTCCTTTACTTGCAGGCAGAGCAGGGAGAATGACAGCCGGCTTCAGCACCAGCCGCCGGGACACAAAGGCTTACAGTAGCAGCTTCTTCCCTGGCAGCCGTCCGTGCACTGTTCTCCGTGTGCGGCACGTTTTGCGGTCCGTGTGAAAACGGACATATCTGCGTGCTTTGCACAAGAACTCACGGTCCGTCAAAACACACTGACATATACATAGACCCATTCATTTGAATGGGTCTATGTGTATCAATGTCTCCGGTACGTGAGAAAACTGTCACCACAAGTCCCAGAGACACTGACGTGTGGAAGGGGCCTCACACAGTTGGAGCTCTGCAGAGCCTTCTGCTCTGCACGATTGCAAGACTAAACTGACACACCCAAGCCTCTGCTGCAGGGATTGTTAAAGCAACCTGTGGTCGTAGTCCACATGGAAAACCCGGCTGAGTAAGAAACGGACCGCTCCACTACCAACCTGTAGTCTGTTTCAAATATAAACGACCAGAACAGGTTTTCTTAAATCTGCCTTGGACAAATAGCTTGCCGAAGACCAACACTTACTTTTATTTTGCATTGCAATCACAGCTAAGCCTGTGACTGTAATGCACTCCGGCGGCTTCAATACGCCTCTGTGCGCATCCCGAGGGGGACACATAGCGACCCTCGCATATGACACCGGTCACTGCCTCACGCTGAATAAAACGGAAATTCTGCAATTTTCAAATTCTTAATTTTTGTTCCCTGAAATCTGAGTCTTGTCAAACAAAATAGTTCATAAATAACATTTCCCACATGTCTACTTTATATCAGCACAATTTTGTAAACATATTTTTTGTTAGGAAGTTATAAGGGTTAAAATTGACCAGCGATTTCTCATTTTTCCAACAACGTTCAGGAATGTGTGCAGAATTTTCCTGAGCAAAACCGGTCTTTTTTCGTGGGAAAAACGCATGCGTTTTTGTCGGGTTTACTGCATGGATTTTGTGCGTTTTTGGTGCGTTTTTATCGCAAAATTTTCCTGAACATTCCAGCTCAATAATATAGCGGGGAAAACGCTAGTTTTCCGCGAAATGAATGAACATGCTGCTTTTTTTTCTGCAATGTGTTTTTTTCACGGAAAAATACGCACCATGTGCATAAAAAATGCAGAATTCATTCTAAATAATAGGATGCTTAATTCATGCATTTTTTACGTGTATTTTGCCGCGAAAAAAAAAAAACGCGAAAAAAACGTGAATAATCCTGAACGTGTGCACTTAGCCTGACAAAACCATTTTTTTAGGGACCACATCACATTTGAAGTTACTTTGAGGGTCTATATGACAGAAAGTAGCCAAAAGTGACACCATTCTAAAAACTGCAGCTCTCCAGGTGCTGAAAACCACATTCAAGAAGTTTACTAACCCTTCAGGTGCTTCACAAGAATTGAAGCAATGTGGAGGGAAAAAATTAACATTTAACTTTTTATCATACACCCAAACTTTTTTATTTTCACAAGGGTAACAGGAAAAATGGACCAAAAATGTTGTTGTGCAAATTATCCTGAGTACGCCAATACCCAATATATGGGAGAATACTACCATTTGGGCGCACGGCAGAGCTTGGAAGGGAAGGAGAACCGTGTGACTTTTTGAACGAAAAATTGTCTGGAATCGATGGCAGGCACCATGTCGCGTTTGGAGAGCCCCAGATGTGCCTAAACAGTGGAAAACCCCCACAAGTGACCCCATTTTGGAAAACACACTTCTCAAGGATTTTATCCAGGTGTATAGTGAGCATATCGCGGGTGTTCGAGTGACATGCTTGAGTCCCTGCCCTGCATGTTTCATTGCTGTTAGAAACTCCAAAAAAAAACATGCAGGGATCCGTGATACTCTGTGCATACCAAAGCACCCGATGCAAACTTGAGTAGCAAGCACTTGCATTCAAACACTAGCTATTATATCATCATCATTTTTGTTTTTTACTCTTGAAAAAACCCGAATTCTAACTTCAACCCTAATAGTAACCCTAACAACAACCCTAACCCTAACACAATCCTAAAGCCAAGCCTAATCCTAACGCATCCCTAACCCAAACTCCAACTGTAACCACAGTGCTAACCCCAACCCTAATCCCAACTACAACCCTAACTGCAAAGAATGGAAACAATTTAAAAAAATATTTTATCATTTTTATCTAACTAAGGGGTTGACAAAGGAAGGTTTGATTTACTATTTGTTTTATTTTGATCACTGTGATAGGGTCTATCACAGTGATCAAAATGAACCAATAGGAAAAATTTCCTATTGTTGCCTGTCACCGGCTGGCAGACCTCCATTTTCCTCCAGGAAGATTACGTGGAGGACTGGGGAGCGGAGCAAAAGGGCCAAGGGATGGCGGAGGTACCGGGGGGGGGGCTCGGGCGACCCTATTTCTCTCCTCTCTGATATGCTAGATCATATCAGAAGGGAGAGAAATTAATTGTAAATCAGACTTTTTTTTTGTTGTGATCGCCGTTATTTGGTGAATAACGGCGATCATGTGACAAGGGACCGTAAAAACAACCCAAATCTTGTTCTCCAGAGTCTCAGCTACCCCTATAGCCGAGACCCTGGAGATTTTCCAATGCTGTGGGACATTATACCCTTATTTCTCAGCGCCATTAAAAAGCGGCGCTGAGGAATAAGTACCCTTAACTGCTGCTGTTAAAAGGCGTATAAGGGGTTAAGTTGTTTTTAATATAATTTTCCATGAATGCATTTTTTTTAACAATTGTACAATCAACAAAAATAATACAACTTATTAGATATAAGACTATATAATATTGCAAGCTGTCACATTACTTGCATACAGATAATGTGCACAAAGGGCCTTTATAGCTTTCCCTGTGGACAACCGGACAGTTTCAAACACTTAACCCTTTTGTTTCTTGGAAGAGAAGATGCCTGACAGCAACTTTCTTACCCCTCTCCAATGAAAACCCACTAATGCTTTGTCAAATCGAGTATGGGGGAGTCAAGAGAACCAAGTGTCAGCCAAATGAACGTTCATTTGGCTGACAGCTATTGCCTGCGTATGACCAGCTTTAGATTGGCTATACGCTTTAGATAACGGTCGACCAAATGCTCGCTTGGCCAACAGCTAGCTCACTCAACCTCCCTATACACATGAACATTAGCTTACATTTTCACAAGTTTTCAGTAAGAAAAGGGGAGTAACCCGCTGCCAGACACGCACCTCTCTCGCAGATTCTCACCTCAAGAACAAGAAGATTAGGCAGTTGAAATCAAACATGACAGATCCTAAACCCCCTGGTCATCTACCATCAGAGGAGATTGGAAAGGCCTCCATATCCATTTGATGGCCACCTGGATCTGAAGAAATTGGCGGGCATGGCCGATATACTGTACATCTAATGTGTACGGC
Organism: Oophaga sylvatica; assembly: GCA_033576555.1. Classification (NCBI taxonomy): domain Eukaryota; kingdom Metazoa; phylum Chordata; class Amphibia; order Anura; family Dendrobatidae; genus Oophaga; species Oophaga sylvatica. The sequence continues at coordinate 355,482,067 of JARQOD010000005.1, read as the reverse complement.
CAGCTTAAGTACATACATTCTAATTGCACCAATAAAACAACCAACCTCGAAAAGTAGCCTGGTCTTCTCTCCTTCTTTTCTTCCTTGCTGTCCATGATATATACTGTGAGCAGCCAGAACAAGTTCCTGAGTAAAGAGATGGTTTTCTATTCACTGCTTCATTTCCACTGCTTTTCTTCCTGCTTTAACAACACAAAGAAGTTTATTTAAAGACCTGAACAGAACAGACAACCTGCTCTCTGAGTGATCAGAAATCAACTGCATCTCCTGACAGAGGGAGCAATAAACTTCACTGACATAAAGTGGGTCACATGCCGCGCACAATGTGCCAAGAGAAAAACATAACCACTGCATAAAAAAATCATGCACACAATAGGCACAAATATTCAGTTACAAAGTCTGTGATAAATATTAGGAGTAGACCATTGCACAACTTCTGCCTGCAGGTGCTTTTCTGAATTGTCAGACTCCATATAGCTGCACACTGCTCCGATGCGTTTAACACGTTTCACTGCACTAAGGTTCTAACTGACGGTAACATTTCTGCAACCCATTACTGGTCATGTAATGTCATGTGTAAGTCCACTTAACTCATAGAAAAAGGAGGTCGAGCCAGTCTGAGCTGGGGCCTTTTACTCAGTCACGAGCCTTTTCAGAAGCCACACAAGCTGCCTTTATGATACATACGCCTTTACACCCTTGGCCAGGTTCACCAGAACTGACGAATCTGTATGGGGATAGAATGACAGTAAATAAAATATTTCTGTCCCCATACACCATGCATGTTGTGAGCAGCACATCCCATTTCCATGGGGCGATATGTTCACGACAAAGATTGTTAGTCCATGTAAACGAGCCTTTAGATTATAATAATTAAAGGGGTTTTTCAGGTTTTTAACACTGATTGACATATTCTTGGGATATGCCATCAACATTAGACTGGTGGGAATCCAACTCTTCGCACCCTCGCTGATTAATTTAAAGGGGTGTGGCCGTTCAAGCGATTACTGCAGCTCCTTTATTGTTTACACTGAGTTTCACACTAGTTTGTATTAGGGCAGGTGCAGACGACCATGTATTCTCTCATGCGAGAAAGTAGGGTCCATTATGAAATGAATGAAAATGAAAATCACACACTAATCAAACTCTGACCAGAGTGTGAGCATAGTGTGATCCGATTTTTTACAGATGAGGAGAAGAAAGAGAAAAATTCTCCATCTTCTCCATTCTATTAGGCTATGGAAATTGGACTGTACTCAGATGTCATCCGAGAGCAGTCCAATGTTTTCCACAGACTCATTGACTTGCACAGTCGAATGTGATCCGAACACACTATTCTACATGTTTTCAAAAGTTGTCAGGTTCAGTTATGAATTGAGCCATTTCTTAATTATTTCGACCTCCTGAATTCAAATCTGACAATGAAAATTTTTAGTTGGCTCTTGTGTCTATGATATCAAAGAGTTCTTTTACTGCTACATATAATTAATGCATAAAAGTTTCAGTACTTTGAAACATTCATATTTTTGTGAGTATGAAGATGCTGAATATTTAGTTATGCCAATTTTCTGATATTTATTTACAGGAAACTTAGCAACAATTCAAATAACCAAAACACGTTTGAACACTAAAGCGAACACAAATTTACAGAAATTGCAATGCAAAATATGGTCTTCATTCAGTGACAACTCTTTTTTGCTTGTCTCTTGTACTCCTGCATCAGATCAGTTCTTACAATTGTCCAACAGTAATCTGGAAGCACTGATGGATTCCATTTTCCTTGATATCTTTTCTCTATAGCCGCAATATCTTCATGAAATCTCTGACTGTGCTCGTTGCTGATTGCTCCGCAGTTTGGTGGTGCGAATGTAACACATTAATCTTTAAGGGTATGATACAGCCAGAATCTTTATGTTTTGAGGAGATTTTCCACCAACTCTTCAAAGTTATCTGCTCTTGAATTTCCCTAACAATTAGATACCACTAATGTGAATCTGCCCATGAAGCCTTTTCTGTTCCCCGCAACATACTGAGAAATTCCTTATCTTCAAGAAGTTTACGAATCTGAGGTGCTATAAAAACTCCTTCTTCTTTGCTTCATTCAACCTTTGAAATTTATCAATTATATCCTTGATGTAAGGTTCTATGTATATATTCCTGAAACTCAGTTTGTTCGTCAGCCATTTTACTTTCTGTCTTGCTGCAGCTATCTTGCCCTCAGTCAAAATGGAGTTTCCAGCTTGCATGTTCCCGCCCTGATTCTCTCCTTTGCTTCTTAAGCAGCCACAGCTGAGCAATCAGTGCTTCAGAATCTAGCCTGCAGTGAACCTGTGACTTGACTCCTGTAAGCCTTGGACCTTGTACTCCAGCTATTCCTACTGAGGAACTCTGAAGCACTTGTGGACTCTGAACCCTGCTCTTTGAAAGACCCACGTTTGCATGGACTTACGGTAACAGAGAAGAAGATCCTGAATCTGTATTGGAGAGTGATTGCTGAGCTTGGATTACTCTGGCCTGCTGTGTCTCCTGTTTCTGTGTCTGCAAACTGTGTGACTATTTCTGCCAACTTGTATGAAGTAATACAGGACTTTTCTATATCAAACCTGTGTCTCATGTATGTTCATCGCACCCAAGCACAAGACGCTATATGAACTGTACTACATACATTACACTTGAATGCTTTTGCATTTTTATCCATTGCCTTTACAAAGTTCTTCATTAGGCCCATATGAAATGGCGGTAACAAAATCTTACGTGGGCCACCAAGTGCTGGATGTAGGACATTTTACTCCCTGGCTGAAGGGAATGTCGGAGAGGCCAGTCTCTTTTATTGTAGTGGTATTCTCTTGCACAGCTATCCCACTCACACAGAAAGCAGCAGTACTTTGTGTATCCACCCTGGAGATCAAGTAAAAGGGCAACCAGCTTTAAGTCAGCACAGAGGGGCCACACATGTTAGTCATAGTTCAGGCATCTCAACAGCGGTTTCATGTTGTCATAGGTTTCTTTTGTGTGGACTGCATAACCAACTGGAATTGAAGTTAACGCATTGCAATTTTGCAGCAAGACGGCATTTAAGTTTGTTTAGGACAAATCGATGTAGAGCCTCCATTCCTCTGGATTATAACTTATGTCATGGAAATATATATGTATTCCATATATTCAAAGTATATTCACATATATGTATTCACAGTTCACAGTTAGATAGATCTCACTTGCTAAAAAACCTTGTGCTCACATATTTCTAGGCCAGCTATAATCAGTCGTTTTAAAGAAATCTGGCCTCCATAAGGCCTTCATAAGGCCTTCGTAAAGGAACAAATGCATGAAGTACAAAAAGTCCTATTAGATATCTGTTGTTTACATTATAGTTATGCAAGACAACTAGGTCACAAGAATATAAACAATAATTCTGCAACTTCAGCTCTTTTAATCATGATTATCATAATTATCATATTTACACTAGAACAGCCAATAATCTAGCAGCTTTTAATTGTATGTTAATTGACTAACCAGCCCCTTTTTGTAAATGTATAAAACCTTGAATGAATAATAAATGTATGTCTTTGACGAACTGTTATACTGACACTTTCGTGTGGACAGTCCTCATTTCGTTCTGAGCGCTCAAGAAGACATTATATAGAGATTTGGACATGGCAAGCAGCAAACACAGAAGGATATTTTTATCCTAATTAAATTTCCATATCAGTTGGCGCCCAACGTGGGGCATTGGACGAAACGCACGAGGACCCGGCCGACCGGAGAGACGGGGGTGTTGGCCCTGGCCTTGGCACACGGGACGGAGACTGCAGCTCCATCAGTAAGGTAAGAAAACTTTGTCATCTTACCTGAATGTTCCCTGTGCCTAGTCCTAGCCTACACTTCCAGCCGGTCGGACGTGGTCATCACCGCATTCCCAGGTTGTGTAAAAAGTCCATACCCTTATCCAAAAGCCCTGGGATATAAGCCGAGTTGTTTGCTGCTGTGCTGTATATGTTTCATGTTTTATGTGAACCGGGAGAAAGTTGGAACGGTGACTGTGTTTTTGCTTGCTGATTTCTGGGGGCTGTATAGCAAAAGACAATTGCTGCATAAGTTCCCGCAGTAAACTTTCACGCACCGGGAGGCCATCCCAGTCAAATCAGACGTGAAGGTCGGGAGCTTTGTTTTGGATAAGTCCACGCAGATATTCTTCACATATTGGAGGGAAGTTATCCCAAAAAATCCAGTTGTGGAAGCGAGGGCTTTGTTCGGTTAAGTTTCTGCAGTAAACTTTCACGCACTGGGAGGCCATCCCAGTCAAATCAGACGTGAAGGGCAGAAGCTTTGTTTGGATAAGTTCTCACAATAATTGTCCACGCACCGGGAGGCCATCCAGTCAAATCAGACGTGGATAGTGAGAATTTTGATGAAGGCTATTGCAGATTACTGTGACCAGCGCACCGGCCAGGGCGTACGGTACAGAGCGATAGAACCTTGAGCCTCACCGCGCTCAGTGCAATTGGTGAGTTATCAGTTACCAGAGCAGCTTGTATGTGTCACAGATCATCAAAAGAGGGATTCGTATTCTCCCGGGTGTCTGTCTCATTGTACCTGTCAACTGTCTGTATCAGGTACTGTCGCTTTAAATCACATCTCCATGCGCTCTGTCAGTATCTCATTCAGAGCAGTGTGCTGGCTGCAGCAGCGAGAAAACCCCTTTGACCCCCCCTCCTCTGCTAATCACGTTATCAGGCATTCTGTTTCTTGGCTTTGATTTTTATTTTTTTAAGCTAGTTTTTTTTCTACAGGTTTTAACGTGAGAATTATCAGGCATTCAGACTGAACTATATTCATTTTTTGCTATTCTGAGGAATAATAATTTTTTATTTATTTATTTTTTTTTTTGATACATGATTTCAGTGCCTATAGGGACAGCAAGCAGAGATATAAGGAAGGGAGGGGGGAAGCAGCCAGCTGACATTCCAGAGATTTTTAATTAGCTGTTTTAGTAACAAGGGTTGTTTTCAGAGTTTTATGATTAATACGGTTTTTCTTTTCTCCCCTTTTTGGTGAATTTATTTATTTTTTTTTTTTTGTTTCCTTTTTCTAGAGGTTTTTTTTTTTACTAAATCTAACTTTTGTTTTTAAAATTTTTCTTCTAAGTACATTTTTAAATGATTTTGGGGAGATTTTTTCTCTAAGCAATTTATTTTAGAGCTTTATTTCTCCAGCCATTTTTTTTTTCTACAAGCCTGCTTTAGAACAAGGTCACATAGATAAGGAGAATTACAGGCTGAGGGAGAGAGCAGACACAAACTACGCAGTGGTCTGAGTAGCCCCTCCCGTCGGGCATTCGGCGAGAACAAACAGAACCAGAGTGCAGCAGTTTTCAGATTTTTAAATCACCTTTGTTGAATAGGTTTTTGGAATAGACACAGTACGTAAGAATCGAAGGGCTAGGCATGTGAATAGAATGTCAGAGTACGTGAGAAGCAAATAGACAGGCAGCCTTCACGCTGCATAATGAAATGTTTTTTCTTGTTTTTTGTTATTTGAAAGGTAACGGGAAAGTTTATTAATAGATTACCATCTGCTATAAAAGAGCAGCGGTGCATCGTGTAAAAGATACAGCAAGTTAATTTGAACGGACCAGGAAGTGATTTTTTTTTATGTGAATAAGTTTGAAAAGGTGTTAAATCGTCTGTGAGAAAAAGATCACTGACATGTCACAAGAGCAGAATTCAGAGTCACACACATCACATGTCCATCATGTGGAGACACGGGACAGGTTTAGGCTGCTCTCATTGAGTAAGGAGCCTTGTACAGGGAAAAACGCTCCCCGCCTCTCTCCACAGGGAGAAGGCATTTTGTTTCAACCATCCCCTCTCAAGAGTCACAGGGGGGACACCCTCTCCTTTTTCTTCTCTCAGTCCCTTTCTCTTCTTCAGACTTTTCTCCTCTTTCCTCGCTGCCATCCCTCTCATTCCTTCTTTTCCCTCCATCACATCTCTGACACATCCATTTTCTTCATCTTCCTCTTCTTCTATCTCTTCCTCTCCAACTCTCAAATCTTGTTCTTCATCTTCTTCTACTTCTCCCCCTCCATCTTTCTTCTCTCTCTCTCCTCCATCTTTCTCTTTTCCCCCTTTCACTCTTCTCTCCCTCCCCTCCTCTTTCTCTCGCTCCTCCCTCACACCTCCCTTCTCTTCCTCTTTTTTCTACTTCGTTATCAACTGGGTGAACGCCCAATCCAAGCAATGTGGTGTCCCTGTATTCAGTGTCTCCAGCACAGGGCACCTTGTCTATCCCAAGCACAGTACAAACATTGCCAGTCATTATATCAGGAGAAGAAAGTGCAAATCTCCCTACACAAAACGCTACATGTAGCCCCCAGACACAACAGCCCACAGCTAGGGCTTCACAGGGGGTGGTATAGCTACAGGGCTGCTAGCATGGAACCATGACACTGATCCACCGCAGCCTCAGCAAGGAAGTGGGAAATCCCCATGCAGCAAGACAACTTTAAAGCCCAAATCTCACCCAGTGTATGCACCAAGTACACCATGTCACTTCTTATCTGATGAAGATGAAGATGCAACGTCACACATGCTGCCCAATACTAGGGAAGAAAACACACAAGCACCAATAGAGCAGGGACAGGTAGAGGCACCATCCTATGAGCCCTTCATCCCAAGCCAGGTGATCAGTATGCTGCCAGACCCAGGGATACACCCCATGCCATTTTGCCAAAAAATGCAGCAGATCCAGCGAACGTATGCAGCAGCCTGGACTGATCTCTGGACCGTAATGGAAATAAAAGCAGGTGATGCATTCTGGCCAATTATGAGAGAACACTTCAAGCTTTCAACAGAGTTAGATGCGTATGCCTGGGAGACAGGACCAAAGCTAATTGAGCAACTCAGAGAATGGGCCAAAAGCAGACTGACAGGACAAACTCTCAGCCTACATGTCACGAGTCAAGACAAGACAGAGTCTGTGGAGAAGTTCCATGACAGAGTGTTTCAAGATTTGGGCCTCATTACCCATGATCAGACACACAGACGGATGTTGGCACAGGCTTTTGTGCATGGACTGAGAGAACCAATCAGGAAACCACTGGTAGCAGCCAGGCCTGAGTACACGTCAATAGCAATGGATACCCTGCTCACAGTAGCAAAAAGGATTGAGTCCCGCCGGGACAGAAGGAATGTCAAGTGTTACAACTGTGGCGAGTTTGGTCATTTCCGGAACAAGTGCAGAACACTGACTTCACCCAGAAAAAGAAGAAACACAGAAAGCAGTGAAGAACCCCGTCCATAGGACAAGAGCACACCAAGTCCACAAGGAACCCCACCAGTGGGACCAATATCCTGAGAGTGGATGGCGTAGTCATATCTTTTCTTGTGGAACTCCGCAACCTCACCTACCTATCAGAATCTTCTGCTTCCTGCATGGGAATTGATGGTCAAGTCAGATATTTCCAGATTATGAAGCCCCTGAGCGTGTGGACTCAGCCAGAACACTCCATCATGTCCCAGTTTGTTGTGTAAAAATCCTGCACCCTCAACCTATTGGGAGTGGACCTACTGCAGAAGCTGAAAGCGACCAGAGTGTTCCAGGAAGATGGGACCATGACACTTTCTTCACCCCTGACCCAAGAAGAAACAGGAACCTCAAACAACCACACTGCAGACCTATCACAGGAGGTGCTGGACATAGTACCAGAAAGGCCACTCCATCACCCAGAGTCAAGATGTCTCTGACCAACTGAAGGTCTAAGTGAACTCGCCTAAGAAGACGGCCTGAGAACTTTGACATTGGCCAGGATATTCAACTTAAGAAGGACTCTACTCGCTTCATGGAATGGCAACACCTCATCCAGCTCTAACGCCAGAGGTTCATCTTTTGCAAGCACCAGGAGGTGCCCCCTGCAATCAACCAGTTCACCCAGGCCCTAGACCGGCAAAAGGCCACTCAGCTCTTCAGACTTGTGCACAAATATTGACCTGAGACCGAGCTGGAGAAAAAGAAACTACTGATGGCCCGTGCTGAGAAAAAAGCAGCCGTTTAAGGAGACGTCCCAACAAGAAGACCCCCTGTGACCAGAGCAGGTGCTAACACAGTGACTGTCTTGGTGGAGAACAAGAAAGCCAGCTGGTCGTAATCTCTCATGATGTGGATCCTAGTAGACGGTTTGTTTTCCCGCCAGCTCTGCACCAGCAGATGGGAGTCCCCTGCCGCATACTAAAGGACAAGGCCAAACTGGGCTGCCTCGCCCATCGGAATCAATCCCAGCTTTCCACAGTGAAGAAAAAGACTGTAAACCCCACTGAGTTCAGAATGGTGCAAGGCCTGGAGGCCGCGAAAGAGGCTACGGTATTTGAAACCCCAACAGTGCTGAACCATCACACTCTGCTCTCAAGAGTTCCAGTCACCGCAACGGTATTCACGGTGATCAACCTGGCCAGTACCTTCTTCAGTGTTTCCCCTCCACCTGGAGGCCTGCTTTCACGCACCAGTGCAGTGCATATGGACAATGTTGCCTCAAGGTGCTCAAAACAAGCCCTTTAAGTTTCACCAAGACAATGTCCTCCATCCTCGTCAACTGGATTGCAGAATATGCAAGAGTCACTCTTCTACAACACATGGATGACCTTCTATTTTGTGTGGTTGACATCAACACCTGCACAGTCTATTCCTTGTCTCTCCTACTCTACCTGGAAGAACAGCAACGCAAGGTCTGGAAGAACAAAGTCCAGTGATGCCAGAAGCAAGTTACATCCCTGGGACACTGTATTGCCCACCAGACGAAGCACATGTCAAAAGACTGGGAGACCACTATGGAGAAGATGGCTCCCCCAACAACTCCAAGAATGCTGCAGGCCTTCCCTGGTCTAGTGTCATATTGCAGAACCTGGATCCCTGATGCCTCAGACCTAATGCAGCCTCTGTGCGCTTGCATCAACGCAACCCCGCTCCTTCTATCAGACGCAGCCTTCAACCCATTCAGAAGATTGGAAGAACTCCACAGTCTCAGCGCCAATACCAGGCCTACCTGACTATGAAAAGTCTTTCCGTCTACCTGATGGAAGAAAGAAGGTCATGCTATTGGAGTCCTGGCACGGATTCATGGGGGAAAACAGAGACTTTTAGGCTGCCTCTCAGCCCGCTTGGATCCAGTTGCAAGAAGAACACCCTCCTGCCTGATGGCAGTATCTGCAGCACACACCCTCCTGGACAAGGTTGCTGACATCACTCTTGGACAGCCACCGGAAACTCTCACTCCGCATGACATCTTGGCAATCTTCAATCAAGCTCAACCAACAGTAATCTCCCCGCCGCCAGGAATCTTTGTGGCGCCTCTATTGCCTTTGTCTCATAATGTCACCGTCTCCAGACCTACAGTCCTCAGCCCGGCCACTCTACTCCCACTCCCAAGGGGGGATACTTGGATGGCTCCAGAAGAAGTTTTCAACACAGGAAGTGCAATGACCAGCAATCAAGAAATCCTGTGGTCCAGAAGTCTGTCACCTAGCCTGTCAGCCCAGGAAGCAGAACGGATAGCACTGACGAAGGCCTGCCAGATGGCAGAAGGCAAGACTGCAAACATCTACACGGACTACAGGTACTCGCATGGCATAGCACACGACTTTAGACCCATCTGGGCTACAAGGGACTTCATCACAGCAAACGGGACAACCGTGAAACATCATGGAGCCTTCAGGGACCTGCTGGGTGTACTCCAACTTCCAAAATGGTGGCAATTTGAAAAATCAAAGTGCATGGAAAACTGAAAACAGAAGAGGCGTGAGGCAATAACATGGCGGACATGACAGCCAAAGAAGCAGCCAAAGGAAGACAACATGGAGAAGTGGGAGAGGTCGTAGAGCCGGACGGCTACTACATGACGACTGAAGACAAGAAACCTGACAAAAAGACGTCCTGGGATCTGCTCAAGAAGTTACAAGACCAAGCTCCAAAAGGAGAAGAGCTGAATGCGAAAAAAAGCAACACGTGAAGAAGGAAGGCTAACAATAATAGACTTCAAACTCTGCCTACCACAAAGTATGCACCCTATGGTGGTCCAATGGGTACATGGACCCACATCCACATATCAAAGACACAGATGAATGATCTGATTGGTGCTTACTGTTTCGCTTCAGGGATCTCCACCCTAACAGCCAAATTCACCAGCAGCTGTCTGACCTGCGGCAAATGCAAGCCTGGACGTATGGAAGAAAGTCTCCCTCACCTTATCTGGAAAGACCACTCTACCAGCTTCAAAGGATCCAGATAGACCACATCCAGATATCGCCAAGTGAAGGATTCAAATACGCCATTGTGGTCAAAAGAAGTATTTTCAAGATGAACAGAAGCGTTCCAAGTCAGCAAAGACTACTGCAAAGCAGCTACTTTCAGAAAATAGTGTGCAGATACGGGGTTCCAGAAATGATAGAAAGTGATCAGGGACCCGCATTCACAGCAAATCTGACACACAAGACCCGATTAGCAGTATCAAAAAATAAAAAAAAATAAAGATTATTATTATTAGCAGTAGGGTCAGATTTAGGCCTACACACTCCTTACCACCCCCAGAGCAGCAGGAAGGTAGAAAAAACTGAACGAAACACTTAAGAATAGAATACTGAAAAATTGCCCAAGAGACACGCAAACCATGGCATGACACACTCCCTATTGCACTGTTTAGCATAAGGCACACTCCCAGAGACCCAGAAAAGCTGTTTCGTGCCTGCATCTTCTGCTAACAGATAAGACATTTTCTTCTTTTAGTTTTTTGGTGCCTGCATTTTGTCCTGCACTTCTGTGGGGGTCTGCCGGGTCCCCTTCGGGGGGCTTATGCTCCTCTCAGTTTAGTTCAGCCACTGTTTGTTCATTTGCCTTTTCCAGTTTTTTCAGTGGTTGCTGTTTAGTTTTTGTTACACCAGAGAACTAATTTAGGTGGTAGAGGTCGTGTGATCTCAGGTGTTTTTGTAATTAGTAGAGTTGGTACTTTTCAGGGTTTTTTGGGGTTGCAGTAAGTGCCTTTCCTATCCTTTTCTATTTAGGAAGTTTGGGCCCCAACGTTTGCTCATACTATTTTCTGTCTGTGTCTGTACTTCCTCTTGTCTAACCGCCATTACATGTTTGGGGGCTTCCTATGTTCTTTGGGGATCTGCTCCGGGGCAGATAGCTTTCCTTTTTCTATCTTTAGGTGTAGTTAGCTTCTCAGGCTGTGACGAGGCGTCTAGGACCAACGTAGGAACGCTCCACGGCTGCCTTTAGTTGTGGTGGTTAGTCAGGGTACTGCAATCCCATAGATTCCAACCTCTCTGGTGTATTTGCTTTTTTTTGCCTGCTCTCCTCAGCTACCAAATCATAACACTTATGTAATTGAATTGGTCAAAAACTAATGTCCATTCTCGAGTTTTTCTCTTCACTGCCAGATTTGATGATCCTGTCCAAGAGCCCCAGATGACATCAACCTCTGTGTAACTAGAGGGAAAGCCTGTTTGGATCCATGTATCGCATTGCAAGGAAGCTCCCGTACCAGGAGAGACACCTAAGCCATGAAGGATGTCGTGGATGCTCTAACTGATCAGACAGATGACCTACTTGATGAGTTCAAGGCCAGAGACCAAGTTAAAGCAGGATTTGAGTCACTATTGCCACTAGTAACTATAAACAAAAATGTTGATTGGATAAATTACATCTATTATAACCAGCAGGGATTTGTTAACTTCACCATAGATGCTGTAAAAGGTTTGGCAGCACAATTAGGCCCCACTTCCATTATGGCATTCCAGAATAGAATGGCTTTGGATATGATTCTAGTTGAGAAAGGAGGTGTTTACAAAATGATCAAAGACACCTGTTGCACCTACATCCCAGACAACACTGGCCCAAATGGTAAAGTCACAATGGCAATACAGAAACTTAATGAGTTATCAGAGGAACTGAAACAGAACTCAGGTGTCACTGACCCATGGGATCGATACTTTGGGTGGATGAGTGGGTGGCAGAAAATGTTGGCACAGGTTGGGACAGCCATTATGGGGGTTCTCATTTTTGCATTAATTACTGGTTGCTGTGTTATTCCTTGTATCCGCAGGATAATGGAAAAAACTGTTCAGGAGACAACCAATTTGATGCCACTCACCATCTTAGACCTCGCACCAGTCCGGATGGAACTGCCTGGCTTGACCAGATCTCCGAACTACCTCCAGACTGAGAATACACATCCTTGATGAAACATCCTATCAACTATGAGATTATGATTGCAAACACATAAACCCCCAACAGGGACAGTCCTCCTGACCGCCCATTTGCGAAAAGTCTGTATTCGGTGGGGGAGACATGCGCTAGGCATATTCTCAACCCGCCGGCAGCACAAAAGAGTTGCAGCGCTTTGGGCCAGGAGCAGGTTTTTAGGGCAAGTGGTATCTAAGGGGGGACTGTCATGGAAATATATATGTATTCCATATATTCAAAGTATATTCACATATATGTATTCACAGTTCACAGTTAGATAGATCTCACTTGCTAAAAAATCTTGTGCTCACATATTTCTAGGCCAGCTATAATCAGTCGTTTTAAAGAAATCTGGCCTCCATAAGGCCTTCATAAGGCCTTCGTAAAGGAACAAATGCATGAAGTACAAAAAGTCCTATAAGATATCTGTTGTTTACATTATAGTTATGCAAGACAACTAGGTCACAAGAATATAAACAATAATTCTGCAACTTCAGCTCTTTTAATCATGATTATCATAATTATCATATTTACACTAGAACAGCCAATAATCTAGCAGCTTTTAATTGTATGTTAATTGACTAACCAGCCCCTTTTTGTAAATGTATAAAACCTTGAATGAATAATAAATGTATGTCTTTGACGAACTGTTATACTGACACTTTCGTGTGGACAGTCCTCATTTCGTTCTGAGCGCTCAAGAAGACATTATATAGAGATTTGGACATGGCAAGCAGCAAACACAGAAGGATATTTTTATCCTAATTAAATTTCCATATCACTTATATTTACAGCTTCCATTAAACTGTTGATGTTGTTGCATGCCACAAGATTGTCCTCTATTATGAAGTATTGAACAAGATCTTTATCAAGGTTGCGGAACAAAGAAACCCGAACATCGCCCGTTACAAGTATTCAATGTTTTAGCCTGGAATCTAAGAGCTCAGCCATACTCTTAGACAAATCCAAATTTCTAACAACATTGTTCAGTTCACTTTGTGTTGCCAGGTGTGGTTCGGTTGAGGTTGCTGACAGAAAATCGGGTCATGAGAGAAGGATGCTACATGACACCAAGCGCCCTCTTCTTCCTCACTTGACTTAACTGAAAATGTTTTTGGTGCTTTTGGAACCAGCAGTTCTTCTGAATCAGGTACTGGACATATTGCAGATGGAATGTTTGGATACTGTAAAGTCCACTTCTTCCTTGAAACTCCTTTCCTAATAGGGGTAACCATGCAGAAATAGTAATTGATAACATGATTGGTTGGTTTTCTCCAGGCATCGGGACTGTAAAAGGCATAGATTGCCTCTTCTCAGGCAACCACTGGGTAAGATGTGAAGCACATCTACTGCAGCATATGTGTGGAGCCCAACTCTTGTCTTGATCCCCTATTCTGCAGCCGAAATACAGGTTTTAGACTTTCCTTATCATGGTAGTCAAGTTTCGCCTTTGTGACGCAAAAGTAACTTATCCGCATATGTAGCAAAAACTTTGAGCAGGGAAAGAGCCTGGCCCGGATGGGTATACAGCTGGTTTTTATATTCTCCGACTTGTTGAGCCCAATGCTCCTCACAATGTGTAATTCTATCTCATCTGGGGATCCTTTCCTTCCCAGGCCTTGACCGCCCACATCACGGTTTTACCTAAGCCAGGCAAAGACCCTTCTTACTGTAATAATTACCGGCCAATATCGTTAATAAATCTAGATATTAAAATTTACGCAAAAATGATCGCAAAAAGATTGGGACCCCTTCTTCGAACATGATAAATCAGGATCAGGTGGGCTTTGTTCCAGGGCGGGAGGCAAGAGACAATACCATCCGGACTATATCATTGATAGATAGGGTGAAGAGGGAGGGGGACCCCTTGTGTATCCTGTCGATTGATGCTGAGAAAGCCTTCGACAGGGTACACTGGGATTTCATGTTTTAAGCTTTACAAGGAATTGGCTTAAAAGGAATAATGCTCCAGAGGATCTCAGCTTTGTATACATGTCCTAGCGCTCAAGTTAAGGTGAATGGTGCTCTCTCAGATGCATTCCCCATTAGGAACGGTACAAGGCAGGGATGTCCACTCGCCCCCCTTCTATATATATTAACAATGGACTACCTTGGCACCGCAATATGTAGTAACCCCTCAATCAAAGGAGTTAAATTGAGGTCAGAAGAACATAAATTGGCACTTTTCGAGATCGATGGTCTCTTGTATGTCACTCCCCTACAATAAGCTTACCAAACATTATTTCAGAGCTACATGAATTTGGCCTTTTAAGTAATTTCAAAATTAACTCACATAAATCTGAGATTCTGAATATATCACTACAACCCTCCATGGTGGAGACGTTACGCACCTCCTTCCCCTTTAAATGGCGTTCTGACTTCCTCACCTATTTGGGAATCAAAATAACACATAAAGTGTCCAGGCTATATGATACCAATTTCAAGCCTGCCTTACATAAAGCAGAATCAGACCTAGAAAAATGGCACAAACTCCCGTTATCATGGTTTGGTAGAGCTAATGTAATTAAAATGGACTTATTGCCACGCCTTCTTTATTATTATCAAACGATCCCCATATATCTACCTGCCTCCTTTTTTCTTAAAAAAGCGATTTCCCGGTTTGTGTGGTCCCATACACGGGCTCGAATATCATACCACCTATTAAGTTGTCCTAAAAGAATGGGTGAAGTTGGCCTACTGGACTTTCTAACTTATAGCCGTGCGTCATTGGGAACTTGTATTCTAGATTTACATCATAGTAGGGGTAGTAGTAAGAAATGGGTCAATTTGGAAAGTGATCTTAATGGTAGTGATCCTCAAATTATACTGTGGTTCACGGGGGGTGGGGGAAAGGGGGAAGCCACCTTGCCGTTCCTGACCATGAACATGATCCTATTTACTAAACAGAGGCACAGGGCTCTTCAGACCTCAACATCTCCTGGGCCACTGACCCCTATTTATGATAACCCTAGTTTCCCTGCCGGTTTTACCAGGAAATTTTAGCTAGATAAGTGTAAGAGTTCACGTCCTATTGTTTATGATTTTATGGATCGATCTTATATGAGGTCATTAGGTGAGATATTTCAGGGCGGAGTACCACCCACAGGTGCCTGGTTCTTTTATGAACAACTAAGAAGTTTTATAATTGCTATATCCAAACAAAATGATATCGGGAGACCTTTAACTCCCTTCGAGGAGCTCTGTGTCACAGGGGATCCTCCGGCCCACACGGTTTCTTTGCTGTACAATCTTTTCCAAAAAAATCAGACTCCAACACATGACTTCCCATTATTTTTCTCAAAATGGAAGCATGACTTGGGGAGATCCTTTTCTCAAGAGGAGAGGGGCAGGATACTTCTATTTACATTTAGAGCGTCATTATACTCGGTATCACAGGAGAGGAGCTACAAGATTTTAACAAGGTGGTATAGGTATCCCTCTATGGTGCATTCTATGTTTCCGGTGATTCCGGACACATGCTGGAGATGCTTAAAGGATAGAGGAACATATGTTCACATATGGTGGGACTGCCCGCCCATAAAGAAGTTGTGGTTGTCGATATTTGATCTCTACAACAGGCTATCACTATGTCAAATTCAACCTACAGTGGAACTTGCACTTTTATCTTTATGTGATATGTCGATTTCCAGGTTTAAGAAGAATCTTCTCAGGCACTTTCTCATGGCTACTCGGAATCTGATCCCCCGGTTTTGGAAGCAAGAGAAATACCCTTCTCACTCTGAATTTGTTGCAGAACTCAATAATATTTATAGAATGGAGTATTTACTAACCCAAACCACAGGGAACCCTGACAGACTATATAACACTTGGGCCTCTTGGCAAGCATTTAGGGAAATCCCGGAATTAGATATCTGGCTATCGGGACCTTGATTCATATATAGGATAGCATCAGAAATATTCTGAACACTCTAGATCTTCTTCACTTGGTTTGACCTGTTAGTCTTTGGCTTAAAACGGTCTTGACCAACTTATTATCTCCAGCGTGGTAGGATGGAGGACACAAAAGTGCTCGGGGAGGGGTGGGTCTGGATTACTTGACTCTCTACTTATAACTTTCTCCTTACCTGTACTCTACCCTTTTTTTTCTCTCCCCCTCTCTTCCTTCCTCTCCTCTTTTTCTTTTCTCCTCTATAACTTCTTTTTCATTTTTCTCCTTTTATTTTAATGTTGTTCAGCTAACCTCTATTTTAATTTTCACGAGAATGCACAACACAGAGGTTGCTATGTGTATGACAATTTTTTGGACTGAATGGTATTAATAGTTGTTATTCCAATTAGAAGATAATATTTGTGTCAAGTACGCAACAATGGAATTAATATGCAACTTGTTTTTCATTCAAGAACCAGACATGATATTGTTGATAGCAGTGTTTTATTTTAATATTGTTAATTCAATAAACATGATTTACACAAAACCATCCGCTTTGTTAATGTAAGAACAAGGCATATCTGAAAAACATATAGAAACATGTCAATATGTTAAGAAACTAAGCTAAGCTATCCTAAAACTGTATACGTTACACAGAGCATTCATAAAAGTAGGTGATGCAACTGAAATTAGAATTACCGTATATACTCGAGTATAAGCCGAGATTTTCAGCCCATTTTTTAGGGCTGAAAGTCCCCCTCTCGGCTTATACACGAGTCATGTACTGGGGGATCGGCGGGGGAGGTGAAGTGGGGGTGTCGGATCATACTCACCCCTCCGCCGGCGCGTCTCTGTAGCCCCCCTGCTTCTCCAACGATCTCCGGCTCCTTCCTGCAGCGGTCACATGGTACCACTCATTAAAGTCATGAATATGCACATATTCATGACTTTAATGAGCGGTACCACGTGACAGCTGTAGGAAGGAAGAGCTGCAGAGACCGCCGGGAGAAGAGCAGGGACTGCCGAGAGTGACGCGCCGGCGGAGGGGTGAGTATAGCGATATTCACCTGTCCCACGGTCCACTGCTGCGCGCTGCTCCGACCTCCTCGTCCAACTCCTCTGGCTCTGAATGTTCAGGCAGAGGGTGCGATGACGTAGATAGTGCGCGCCGCACCCCCTGCCTGGTCATTCACTGCCGCGGACCCGGAAGAGGGAGCAGCGCGCAGCGGTGGACCGGTCCGGTGACAGGTAAATATCTCAGGTGCCGGGGTCCTGAGCGAGCACCTGTCCCCCATAGCGCGCTGGTGTCCCCGCCTGCTCAGGACACTGGCACCTGGCCCCCAGCGACAAGAGGTGAGTATGTAATTTTTTTTTTCTTTTGCAGCAGCGCGGCAGCATAATGGACCTATACTATGGGGCATAATCTGTGGAGCATATGGGGCATAATCTGTGGAACATATGGGGCATAATCTATGGAGCATATGGGGCATAATCTTTGGAACATGTGGGGGAATAATCTGTGGAACATATGGGGCATAATCTGTGGAACATATGGGGCATAATCTATGGAGCATATGGGGCATAATCTGTGGAACATATGGAGCATAATCTGTGGAACATATGGGGGAATAATCTGTGGAGCATATGGGGGCATAATCTGTGGAGCATATGGGGGCATAATCTGTGGAGCATATGGGGGCATAATCTGTGGAACATATGGGGCATAATCTGTGGAACATATGGGGCATAATCTGTGGAACATATGGGGGAATAATCTGTGGAACATATGGGGCATAATCTGTGGAACATATGGGGGAATAATCTGGAACATATGGGGCATAATCTATGGAACATATGGGGCATAATCTGTGGAACATATGAGGCATAATCTGTGGAACATATGGGGGAATAATCTGTGGAGCATATGGGGTCATAATCTGTGGAGCATAAGGGGGCATAATCTGTGGAACATATGGGGCATAATCTGTGGAGCATATGGGGGCATAATCTGTGAAGCATATGGGGGCATAATCTGTGGAACATATGGGGGGCATAATCTGTGGAGCATATGGGGGCATAATCTGTGGAACATATGGGGGCATAATCTGCAGAGCATGTGGGGGAATAATCTGTGGAGCATATGGAGGCATAATCTGTGGAACAAATGGGCATAATCTGTGGAGCATATGGGGCATAATATGTGCAGCATATGGGGGCATAATCTGTGGAACATATGGGGGCATAATCTGTGGAGCATATGGGGGCATAATCTGTGGAGCATATGGGGGCATAATCTGTGGAGCATATGGGGGCATAATCTGTGGAGCATATAGGGGCATAATCTGTGAAGCATATGGGGGCATAATCTGTGGAGCATATTGGGCATAATCTGTGCAGCATATGGGGGCATAATCTGTGGAGCATCATATGGGGGCATAATAATTTTCCACCCTAGGCTTATACACAAGTCAATAAGTTTTCCCAGTTTTTTGTGGCAAAATTAGAGGGGTCGGCTTATACACGGGTCGGCTTATACATGAGTATATACGGTACGTCATCAGAGCTGAGTTGGAGTTTTTTGATTGTACACCCTAAGAGCTAAGATGATAGAATACTGAAGGTGATATAATAGACATGCAAATGTAAGCATCATATTCATTTTCAGCACTACAAAATCACCGTAGTTAAGTTAAACTGTTTTCATCTCCAATTTGGCTGTAGAACAGTGATATCAGATAAAGAGTGGCTCGGTCTGACGAAAAAATTTGATATGTGCATGGCCCTTTAGGCTAACATTGGTCCAAGTGTGATCTCATGTGTAGTCGGATTGCACTCGGACTGAAAATACGGTCGTCTGCATGAGCCCTTACAGTAAACTATTGGTGACTGTGCTTAGAATTTAACTATTGTCCCAGTTAATAATTTCTATAAATGCACAGAAATTGAGTTATAAAGTGTAAATCATAGACAAACTTTATATTGATGAATGTTTACACTGATGCCACCTTAATAAGATGAAAAATTATAAAACTGGACTTCAGTAGGAGCACTGTATTTACATGGTGGAAATATGTTGCTATCATTTATAGCGACTGTGGCACTGCTCAGTCAAACTGGAGTAAAAATTACTATGGATAAACCAAGCCATCAAACTCATGCAAAGCCAATGCATGCTAAGTTATGAGACTGTGAAAAAAAGTTGTTATTATATTAGAAAAATACTTGAACTACTTGTTGAAATACTTGAATAGAATGTTGTCAGCTATGGTGAGTACTGATTCCAGTGCAGACATTGTTTTACCAGTACTGAAAGTAGAAGCGTAAAAAGAAATACAATAAACAAGATAGGCAGTGCTGCAGCTTAAGCGACACCGATTTTATGACGCAGCAGCGACATCGTCGGCGATGTCGCTGTGTGTGACATGTAGCAGCGATGTGGCACCTGCTGCGATGTCGCTGATCGTGCACGAACGTTCTGGGCCGTATTTTGATCGTTGGCGTCCCGCTGGTGAGCCTGAATCCCTGAGTTTGACACCCTATATGAACGACGAGCGACCTCGTTGGCGACTCATATGTCAGCGGCGCAGGCGGGACTAGGTTTTCTTTAGTAACGCCCTTCAGCTCCGATTGGTGGCCACAACATCACCTCAGCAATAGGTGAAAACGGAAAACTGCGCCCCCATCCATTGTTCCAGATCGCAGTAGCTGCAAAGCAGAAGGCTAGCAGGACGCAGTATGGAACGATGCTGGAAATTCGTATGAACCACTTGCGCTCGAGAGCAATGGAAGGGAGCGCTAATACGTCGTCTTTTATGACGCGGTCGTCCAATCACAAAGCGAGAGCTGTGACATAAACAGTCACGACATACAGTGACCACCAATCTGTGCTGAGGGGCGTGGAAAAGGTTGCGCTCAATCACGCCTATCGAGGTTGGGATCTTTAACAATACATGCTGTGTGACAGATCCCAACGACCGCCGAGGTCGTTATACAGATCGCTGATCGCTGATGTGTCGCTTATGAGATCTTCCTGTTTGGAAGCTAACTAGCAACCATATAGCAATGTACAAACGATCTCTGCAAGGTCGTGTCGTTGTCGTGATCGCTGGTGCGATCGCTTAGTGTGACAGTACCTTAAAGGGTACTTCACACATAGCGAGATCATTAGCGAGATCGCTGAAACGTCACAGGTTTTGTGACGCAACAGTGACCTCGCCAGCGATCTCGCTACGTGTGACACATAGCGGCGACCGGCACCCTGCTGCAATATCGCTGATCGTGCTGGAATGTCATTGGTATCCCACTGGCCAGCATGAATCACTGTGTTTGACGCCATAAAAACGACGAGCAACCTCGTTGGCGACTCAGAACTCAGCGACGCAGGCGTGATTTTGCTTTGTCTTTGTCAGAATCGCTGCTGTGACAAGGTCCCAACGACCGCCGAGTTCGTTATAAAGATCGCCGCATCGTTGCTGAGTCGTTGAGTAGATCTGCCTGTTTGACAACTTACTAGCGACGTACCAGCGATCCTTACCAGGTCGTATCGTTGTTGGGATCTCTGGAGCATCGCTATGTGTAACGGGGCCTTAAGTTCAGGCAAAAAGTGGAGGGAGGAGGTCCCTAATATACCTCTTGCTGTCAGGTGATAATCCAGGGAAGCAGAACGCTGCAGGACACAGCAGGGTTAAATTTCTGTGCAGAGTCAAGCAGCGCAATTCTATAGCCAAGTGACGATAGAACCAAAATGCAGCAATCTTGGGAGTGCTGCAAGAGGCAATTCAGCGAGACAGCCAGACATGAGGAGAAGCAGATCGGTGACCGCAATGAGAAGGCAAATATCCTGACCCAAATATCCTGACTGGCAGAGATATCGTGGAATATGCAGTTCTATAGAACATGATTGACCAGTTGCCTATTGGTCTGAGAATGGTATGCAAAGGAGAAATCAAGCTGGACATTCAGCAGCTTGAAAAAAGCTTAAAAATTTCGACGTAAAGTGTACCCACAATCAGAGACAATGTGGAAAGTAATACCATGGAGATGAAACACATGCTGTAAGAACTGCAAGACGAGCATGGGTGCAGAGGGAAGGCAAAACAGGGGAATGAAGTGAGCTATCCTGGGTTACCCATCTGGGTCCATATTGACTTAGATGGTGTTGTAACCCTCAGACAGGGGCAGGTCCATGATGAAATCTATGGCAATGTGTTGCCAGGGGACAGAAGGACTTGGTAGATTCTGAAGAAGTCTAGCAGGCTTGCTCCTGGGAGTCTTGTTTCTGGCGCACAGTGATAAGGTGGTGACAAAATCCTGGACATCCTTGACTAGAGAAAACCACTAGAAGTGACGAGCAATCAGCTTGGTAGATGTCACTGTTTCAACATTGACTGTGGCCAAAAAGTGCTGGGAATGACAGCTCAACTGGATTGTGGGTCCTGAAGTGTGCTGGACTGTCAGTTTTGTGAGTGACAGTCCAGTCACCCAATCTGATCCTGGGGCGTGCTGGATGGCAACATTTTGATTGACAGTCCTACTGCTCAATCTGGTATTGTCTGCGGGTGTTGCCCCAGATGCCTCCCATCCTTAATCATGTGGTATTTAGCTGGCTAGCTGTTAGTAATCAGTGTCAGTTGTAATGTTGCTTAAGTTAGGGATGTTTGCTTAGCCCTGTGTCTCTTTCCTCTGACCTTGGTCTTTGACCTTGTTACCAGACCTAGGATTTGTTGTGACTATTCTTGTAGATTATCCCTCCTGCTCTTGATGTTCTCTGACTTCAAGTATCTGACCCCGGACTATTCGTTTGTTTTACTCCCTTGTCTTGATGTACCCTTCTGGCTTTTTACCTCGGAATGTTAACTGAACACGCCTTTGTCTTACTCCTCTGTACTACCAGCCTTCCTGGTGTCTGACCTCGGAGCTTCTGATTACCCTGTCTCATGGTTTGCCCGTTAGTACTTACTCAGCGACACATTGAAACTGACCCTACATTTTTTTTTCTCACCAGCAAGGATCCCACGCTTGGTGATCATGTGGCAAACCTGTCTCTAGTGATTCAAAATCTGTCTGAAAAACACTAGCGTCTTGAATCTTCACAGTCCCAGTTGCAGGGCTAGGTGGCTAGCCTCATGAAAATTCCCCATAGCTCTTCTCGGCCATCGGAGGCTGCGATGTTTCTCACTTATGATGTTAAGTTGGTCTTCTCCTAACCAGTAGTGGCCCTCCCTGATAAGTTTTCGGGGGAGAGAAATCAGTTTAGGGACAGGTGTAGGCTATTCTTTACCCAACGACCCCCGTCTTCATGGGATGAGTCCCAGCAAGTGGGAATAGTCATGTCCCTATTGCGAGGGAGCACTCAGACTTGGGCATTTCTTTGTCCACACAAGCCCCAGAACAGTCTTCAGTTGGCGCTTAGGGGTTATCTATGATGAACTAGACAGAATCCTGGTTGCTAAGGCTAAGATCATGAATCTGACACAGGAGAGTGGCACTGCTGAGGACTACGGTACTGAATTCCGACAGTCTGGGCCGCCATCAGGGCATGACAACCCTTACTGCGGTATGGGGCCCGGTGATTAGGGGGGGCCCGCCGCCTGAGCACGCTGGTCCGCACTCGGGCCCGGGGGCCCCCAACATTTTGAGGCTCCCCTGCACCTCAAGGGGCCCCCAGCTAGCGGCACATCATGCAGCCGCTATGGGGGCCCCTGCCGCTGCATCTGCGTCTGCCGGTACAGTCCAAAGCAATAATGGAGGAGAGAGGTCAGCTGACGCTCCCTCTCCCATCATTCCCTGCTCTGCCTCTGACACAGCGCGCTCACTGTGTGCTGGGCAGAGCAGAAGACAGGAGCTGGGAGCAGCGCTGGCACGAGGATGAGGTGAGGAGTGGTTTTTTTTTTTTTTTATAAATCTGTCCTGCTGTGGGGCCATTCCTGGGGGGGAGGAGAGATGAGGGCTGTAAAATGTGGGCCCTGCTGTATACTATGGGGGCCCTGCTGTCTACTATAGGGGCCCTGCTATATCCAATGTGGGCCCTGCAATATACAATGGGGGCCCTGCTGTCTACTATAGGGGCCCTGCTATATCCAATGTGGGCCCTGCATATACAATGGGGGACCTGCTGTATACTATGGGGGTCCTGCTGTCTACTATAGGGGCCCTGCTATATCCAATGTGGGCCCTGCAATATACAATGGGGGCCCTGCTGTATACTATGGGGGCCCTGCTGTCTACTATAGGGGCCCTGCTATATCCAATGTGGGCCCTGCAATATACAATGGGGGACCTGCTGTATACTATGGGGGCCCTGCTGTCTACTATAGGGGCCCTGCTATATCCAATGTGGGCCCTGCAATATACAATGGGGGACCTGCTGTATACTATGGGGGCCCTGCTATATACAATGTGGGCCCTGCTGTATACTATGGGGGCCCTGCTGTATACTATGGGGGCCCTGCTATATTCTATGTGGGCCCTGCTGTATACTATGGGGGCCTTGCTATATACTATGTGGGCCCTGCTGTATACTATGGGGGCCCTGCTATATACTATGTGGGCCCTGCTGTATACTATGTGGGCCCTGCTGTATACTATGGGGGCCCTGCTGTATACTATGGGGGCCCTGCTATATACTATGTGGGCCCTGCTGTATACTATGGGGGCCCTGCTATATACTATGGGGGCCCTGCTATATACTATGTGGGCCCTGCTGTATACTATGTGGGCCCTGCTGTATACTATGTGGGCCCTGCTGTATACTATGGGGGCCCTGCTGTATACTATGGGGGCCCTGCTATATTTTATGTGGGCCCTGCTGTATACTATGGGGTCCTTGCTATATACTATGTGGGCCCTGCTATATACAATGTGGGCCCTGCTATATACTATGTGGGCCCTGCTGTATACTATGGGGGCCCAGCTATATACTTTGTGGGCCCTGCTATATACTATGTGGGCCCTGCTATATACTATGTGGGCCCTGCTGTACACTATGTGGGCCCTGCTGTACACTATGTGGGCCCTGCTGTATACTATGTGGGCCACGCTGTACACTATGTGGGCCCTGCTGTACACTATGTGGGCCCTGCTGTACACTATGTGGGCCCTGCTGTATACTATGTGGGCCACGCTGTACACTATGTGGGCTGTGTTATATACTATGGGGGGATATATTATATTTTATAGGGTGGCTTGTTATATAATATGTGGCTGTGTTATATACTTTGTGGCTGTGTTATATACTATGGGGGCTACGTTATATTCCTTTGGGGAGGCAGGCTGTATGATATTCTATTCGGGGATACATTATATTCTATGGGGGGGCTGTATTATATTTATTATTTTCTATGAGGGGTGATTGCATCATACTCTATGAGGTGGCTACATTGTATTCTATGGGGGGCTAGATTATATTGTATGGGGGCTTCATTATACTTTGAGGGGGCTACATTATATTCTATGGGGGCTGCATTATACTATATGAGTAGGGCTACTGTTGTGAATGTGCTAGAAATGAATTCTGAGCAGAAGCTCCCTCTGGTGGTTACAAACAGTACTGAACTATCCAATGAAGATTGTGAAGATTGGCGATCAGGTGTTACTGACTGGTCTTATATAAGGGAGGTTCCCTCCCATCAGGGTTGCCGGTGATCAATTGTTCTGGTCTCATCTTTGATTCCTGTTCACTTTGTAGCTTGCTGTTTCGTGCCTGCATCTTCTGCTACCAGATAAGACATTTTCTTCTTTTAGTTTTTTGTGCTTGCTTTTTGCATTTTGTCCTGCACTTCTGTGGGGGTCTGCCAAGTCCCCTACGGGGGCTTGTGCTCCTCTCAGTTTAGTAAAGCCACTGTTGTTTGTTCATTTGCCTTTTCCAGTTTTTTCAGTGGCTGCTGTTTAGTTTTTGTTACACCAGAGAACTAATTTAGGTGGTAGAGGTCGTGTGATCTCAGGTGTTTTTTTAATTAGTAGAGTTGGTACTTTTCAGGGTTTTTTGGGATTGCAGTAAGTGTCCTTCCTATCCTTTTCTATTTAGGAAGTTTGGGCCCCAACGTTTGCTCATACTATTTTCTGTCTGTGTCTGTACTTCCTCTTGTCTAACCGCCATTACATGTTTGGGGGCTTTCTATGTTCTTTGGGGATCTGCTCCGGGGCAGATAGTTTTCCTCTTTCTGTCTTTAGGTGTAGTTAGCTTCTCAGGCTGTGACGAGGCGTCTAGGACCAACGTAGGTACGCTCCACGGCTGCCTTTAGTTGTGGTGGTTAGTCAGGGTACTGCAATCCCATAGATTCCAACCTCTCTGGTGTATTTCCTTTTTTGCCTGCTCTCCTCAGCTACTAAATCATAACAGGCTACATTGTATTTTATGGAGGGGCTACATTATACTATATAAGGGGGCTCAATTATATTCTATGGGGTTTAGATTATACTCTGTGGGGTGGCTGCATTATACTCTGGGGTGGCTGCATTATGCTCTGTGGGGTGGCTGCATTATGCTGTATAGGGTGACTGCATTATACTATATGTGGGCTGCATTATACTGTATCGAGGACTATGGGGAATACATTATACCATATGAAGAACTATGGGGTGCATTATACTATGGGAAGTGAATTGTACTACATGGATGACTATGGCGGTGAATTATACTATATGGAGCACTATGAGGAGTGTATTATACTATATGGATGACTGAATGTATTTTAATATATTGAGGGCTATTAGGAGTGTATTATACTATATGGAGGACTATAGATACATTATATTATATGGAGGACTATGTGGTGTGCACTTTACAATATGGAGGACTGTGGTGCACATTATAATATATGGAGGACTATGGGGTGTATTATACTAAACAAGCAAAGTGCTGCATATTCATCGAGTGATTGGTGTTAGGCTAAGTGCACACGTTCAGGAATGTTTGCAGAATTTTCCTGAGCAAAAACTGACTTTTTCCGCGGTAAACTTTCTAGGTCAATAATATAGCGGGAAAAAGGCTAGAATTCCACAAAATTAATGAACATGTTGGTTCTTTTTCCGAGATGCGTTTTTTTCGCGGAAAAAAAATGCACCATGTGCACAGAAATTGCGGAATTCATTCTAAATGATAGGATGCTTAATTCATGCGTTTTTGACGCGTTTTTTTCCTGCGAAAAAAACGCAAATAATCCTGAACGTGTGCGCATAGCCTGAATGTGTCATTGGTGAGGGCATGGTGCAGAAGTGAAGTTGTTCCATGAAAGGGCGGAGGGATTTTGGAAGGTTTGCATGGTGGAGGAGGAGCTAGGGTGGATGCGGAACTGGGGGGTGGAGCCTGGGCGGAGTCTCAAGGGGGGCCCCATAAATTTTGCCAGTATGGGGCCCCGAAATTCCTAGTGGCAGCCCTGCCGATAGTGGTCCACTGAGGTTCAGTGGAACTATGTGGCCCTTAGGAGCTAAATTCATAGAGATCTGTCTGAATCCCCAAAGGACGCTCTGGTTCTGCATGGGGCCTTGTTGTTTGGCGGAGGCCATAACCCAGGCCATAGGGATGGACTACAGAATTTGTGAGAGGCATGATGGGCAGCGGGATGCCTTGTTTACTTCCCCACAGCATGACTGTTTACCCGCGGTAAAGCTTATGGACGTTGGAGCTACCAGTTTTCCTGCTGTGGAGAAGAAATGGAGACAGGAGCTTCGACTCTGTTTCTACTGTGATATCAAGAACATTTTTTAAAGGACTGTTCAACTTGCCCTCAAGCAAGTAAGCCATCAGGAAAACATCTAAGTTGGAGTCATAGCCAAGGATGTCACACAGACTTCCAGGTGCCCTTTTTCTCCTCAGATAAAGTACTGCTCAAAACAGTTTTGTCTTCCAAGAACCAGGTATTGTCAGCATTGGCTTTCATTTATTATGGGTCAGCAGCTAACTTTATTGATTCTGAACTGGTTCCGAAATTACGATTAGGGATAGTTAGCCTGGCAAAACCCATTAAAATTTTTGTGATTGACAAGACACCACTACTACAGAACTTTGTCAAATTGGTAACGGTGGAATTCACGCATCAAATAGGAGTATCTAACTCAGAATCTATTTCCTGTTTTGTCTTGGATAAGCTACCTGCTGTGGTGGTATTGGGGCTTCCATGGCTGCTCATTCACAATCATGTTATCGATTGGTGTCAACATTTTTAAGTGGGGCCTCTAATGTCATAAGAAAAGTCTAAGCTCTGTGCAAGTATGTTCTGCAAGTCTGGACGGTCTGCTGGGGCACCTGAAAGACTTCGGAGATGTGTTTTCAGAATAAGAGGCGGATACATTACCTCCCCATCATTCTTATTACTGTGCTATTGATCTTGTTCCTAGTGCCAAATTGCCTAAAGATCATCTATATAATTTATCTGGGCCTGAATGTACCTCCATGAAAAATTATGTGAACAATAGTTTATGGAAGTGCCATATCCACCTTCCTCCTCCTTTGTAGTTACTGGATTCTTCTTTGCAAAATAGAAATATGTGGGTCTCCTTCCTTGCCTCGATTTCAGAGAACTGATCAAAATCACAGTTACGAATACATACCCTGTACTGTTTCAGTTATTTTGATAGCTTTTCAGACATACATGATGCGGTACATTAATTTGTATTTTGTAATTTGTATTAGTCTTTGCCTGATGAAGAGACCTGAGTAGTCTGGAAAGCTTGCAATTTGTTACCATCTTTTCAGTTAGCCATTAAAAGGTATCAACCACTGAGGACTCTCAACTCTAAATATTTTTCAGACATACATGGACATTCATGTAATTGTATGTATTTAGCATCATCTATTGTATTTGTTATACTTTGCTGCCATCTACTGGCCATTGTTTGTATTGCACTCTAATATTTGTTATGGCGTTTCCCATAATACCTCTCTGCCTAAAGTTCCTCCTTTCTTTGGCTGGCTTTTCCTGTTTTGTACTCTGGCCATCTTGGTTTGACACATGTGCTGCAGAGCTGGAGAAAGGATTCTCTTGTTACCTTCAGTTGGAGCTCCTACCGTCTCTAATCTGGTGTTGCTATAACCGCTTCTTCTACAGTCTTCACCTTTACCTCATCTTCATTTCTTCAACTTCCTTAACATCTCTTGTCATCAAGGTACTGTAATAAAGCCTGTTGAATTTATTACTGCATCATCCTTCCGGACTACGACGCGCCGCTGACAGAGATAGGAGCACGAGCTGGCGAGTAACGCTATCCGCCATTGTTTATATAGAGATTCGTGATCACACCCTTCAGATACATCTCGTCCACGTATATCGGTGGCAGAATATACCCATTTCCACTCATCCCTGACCTTTATAATCAGCTTACTAGGTCTAAATGGTTTTCTAAACTTGACCTTAGAGGAATTGTGATGAGTGGAAAATGGCGTTTTTAATGTCTGAGGGTCTATTCAAAAATCTTGTCATGCCTTTTGGGTTAACCAATGAACCTGCAGTGTTTCAAAACTCCATGAATGAAGTCTTTTCTGATTGCATTGGAAGATTTGTTGTTATTTACCTTGATGACATTTTAGTTTTCGCACCTGATTTGGACTCTGATCAAGAA
Source organism: Oophaga sylvatica (assembly GCA_033576555.1). Taxonomy (NCBI): domain Eukaryota; kingdom Metazoa; phylum Chordata; class Amphibia; order Anura; family Dendrobatidae; genus Oophaga; species Oophaga sylvatica. The sequence goes on along the minus strand of JARQOD010000005.1, from coordinate 355,453,389 downwards.
CATGTACATGCTGTATTACAAAGATTGAGGGAAAATTATGTATTTTCTCTATTCAGGAGGTTTCATTTCTGGAATAGATTTTATCAGCTTATGGTTTTAAAATGGATTCCTACAACGAGTAAGCCATAAGTGACCTGAAACCATTGCAATGTTTTCTAGCATTTGCCAACTATTATAGGAAATTCATTAAGGGGTTTTCTCAGATTGTTAAACCTCTTACTGACCTCACACGTAATGGAGCGGACGTTAACGTTTGGTCATCGGATGTTTTTGGGGATTTTGAAAAATTGAAAAAGTATTTTATGTCTACTCCTGTTCTAATCCAAACACAATCTTCAGGAAACATTTATTGTGGAGGTGAATGCTTCAGAGGTCAGGTAGGGTCTGTTTTATCTCAGGGGCCCAAACTTTGCGACCATATGCATTTTTGTAGAAGAAACTTTTGTTTGCTGAAAGAAATTATGATGTCGGAAATCTTGAGTTACTCGCTGTTAAATTAGCTTTTGAGAAAATTAGGCATATTTTGGAGGGAACTGTTCATCAAATCACTGTGGTCACAGACCATAAGAATTTAGCTTATATTGAATCAGCAAACTACTAACTCCAAGACAGGCCAGATGGTCCTTATTTTTCTCAAGATTCAAGTTTTCGATCACATACAGGCCAGGGTCTAAGAATGTGAAGACTGACGCATTGTCATACAATTTTGATTCAGTTTCGCTTCCAGAACCTCCATCCCCTATTCTTCCAAAAGGCATTGTGGTTTCCTGTGGTATCATCGGAGTTGGAAGCAGAGATCCGAAAAACCCAGTTGTTGGCTCAGTCTGCCACTCCAAGCTATTTGTACCTATGTATTTAAGGTTGTGCCTGTTACAGGGGTTTCAGTCACGTCAAAGGATCGAGACAAGGCATCTGCTTTAACATTCTTCTCCGTAGGATGGAAGTGCAACTCAATATCGAAAAGGGTGAAGAAGAGTGCCCACCTGGCTTGAAGAGGATATAATGAAAGGAGTCCTTTTATACCCATGATGGTCACTACGAGTATCTCGTCATGCCCTTTAGTCTGTGCAATGCGCCCCCCGTGTTTCAGGAATTTTTTAATGACATCTTCAGGGACCTTCTGTATGTTTCCCTAGTCATGTACTTGGATGACATCCTGATTTTTTTTCTGATTTATCTATCCATAGAAGACACATCCATCAGGTTCTGCAGCGAATATGGAAAACAATTTGTTTGCCAAGTTTCCCAAATAAGTCTTCAAAAGATCTTCCTTGCCATTCATTGGCTACATTGTTTCCAGCCAGGGCTTCTAGATGGACCCTGACAAGGTTTCTCCTGTTCTCTCTTGGCCTCATCCTCAAGGCTTGTGTGCCATCCAGCAGTTCATGAGTTTTGCCAACTTCTACGGACAATTTATTCCTCACGTCTCATCCCTCATGGCGTCCATCTCGGCCTTAAAGCAGATCTGTCACCAGATTTCACACTACAAACTACATGCATTTTTAAATACATTTACTACACATGATTTGAAAATCAAAGTGACAATGTGTAATCTATTTATTAAGATTAGTATTTTATGGGTCAAGCTAGAGCTGAATTCATAAAATGCCTATTTTAATATCAGGCAGGAAATCTTTCAAAAAGTCATTTTAACATGGATTTCCAAAGTAAGTACACCATCGAAATGAAAAGACTTATTTAATAATGTGTGCAGTCCGTATTGTGAAATTTGATGAAAAGTGAATTTCAACTTCTTGACTGGGATTAAACGTAAAAAAAGAAATGTAATGACATGCAACTTTTGCCAGTGAAGAACAATGCACATACTTGAGATTGTTTTAAAACAACTTTAAGTCAATTAATAAACTAGAAGACTATACTAAGAAATCATTATAGAAGTATCAACCATACTTCAATAGAAGTATCAACCATGAAACAATAAAACTTCCACGTACCATAAAATCTGACAGGCCAACTGTAATTATGTAGACTCTGATTGTGATTAATTACAGAATCTAAAAGCCTTAAAGGTCACACAGTGAAAGTCATAGCTCAGATCACAAAGTACAACAAAACAAGTCATGGTTTGTATAAGGAATATTTAAGACAGCTCAAAATGTTACATGCCATGATGATTCAGTAATTGTGTTTCCCAACACAACTGAAAATCCACTATTGTCTAGTGATGACCCACAAAACTAGACACTACACTGTTATAGGTAAACACAAGAATGGCACAATCACTCACTGCTCTTTGTGTCTGCTATTAGTGCTTAAAGTACTCTTCCCCGAAACCTGGAAACCTCTTAAGAGCTCATGTATTGCAGTTGTGTCAAACGGAATTGTTTCCAAAATTTTATTTAATGTAACGTAAATCACATAGAGATGAGCAAAAAGATTAGCAAGACCCTGGTCCAGTGACCATGTCAGTAAACCGTGGCCACTGGACCAGAGGCCTGAGAACTTCCTCCTAACTGCCAGCAACACCGGCACTTCTTCAGAATATTTAGCCCTGCTAAATTAGAAGACACCGGCAGGTAGGAAAAGGTTTAGAGGCCACTGACTACCAACACTGCTGTTGAACCAAGGTCCTACTGATCTTTGTGCTCAACTCTACAAGTGATCTAAGATTGATCAGGCATAAATTCTATATTGATGGAATACAGCAGTCTACAGGTATAAAGGCTCTGAAATATGGTCCCAATATACAGTATATATTCATGTATAAACCTATAAATATACGGAAGCGGATGCCCAGTAAATATTAAAAGATAATACATTTTATTGAATACTGAATAACACACAATTTAAAAAAAAATTAAATTTCAATTTGTAAACACAAGAAAAATGGACATGCTAACACAGGGATAGTTATACCCAATATTATGAGCAATAGATTAAATAACCTTAAAGGAGTGTTGCTATTATGATTTGGGCTGGAGAAAAAAAAACACTGAAAAAATGCATCCAATTCTTTCGCAAAACAATAAAATACTGTTAGTGCTTATAAGTTTCAACATATAAAAAATGATAATTAATGAATTCTCAAATAATAGGTAGTCAGGTACATTTAGATCGATTAAATTATTCCTGATGCTAAGTAGCAATATTGGTACATAACAGATCAGTACCCTTGTGCATACAATTAGTGCTTATAAGCTTCAACATATGAAAAAAAGTTTTTGGGATTCTCTGATGATATGAAGTCCAAATCCAATTGGACCAATTACTTTATTAAATCTATTTTTAAAACAAGACAAGTGTCTTAAAGGTAAATCAGCTAATGGTACATATTGAATCAGTGGTCCAATTGAAAAAAAAAGAAGCTTTTAACAATAGTACGAAATAAGGGTTTTAAATTAAGGTAAACAGTAAAGGAATTGGTGCTCATATCTTAATATATAGAAAACAAACTGCTCCTCACAAAGGTGATGAACAATAATATATCTACCGGTATATAGTCCAGGTGCAATTATTCATGCTAATAGATTCTCAATAAAGTTACTGGCAATGAATTAGTACCTAGACAGATATCAAGGTTTCACCAGAACGCAAAGTGTTAAAGTGTACAGTTCCAATAGGTCACTCAAAGGTCAGATGAGCAGTGAGAGAGAGATATAAAGGTTCTTAAAATTTAAAAATAGATTTAATAAAGTAATTGGTTGTTCAATTGGATTTGGACTTTATATCATCAGAGAATCTAAAAACATTTTTTTCATATGTTGAAGCTTATAAGCACTAATTGTATGCACAAGGGTACTGATCTAATATGTACCAACATTGCTACTTAGCATCGGGAATAATTTAATCGATCTAAATGTACCTGACTACCTTTATTTGAGAATTCATTATCATTTTTTTATACATTGAAGCTTATAAGCACTAACAGTATTTTATTGCTTTGCGAAAGAATTGGATGCATTTTTTCAGTGTTTTTTTTTCCAGTTCAAATCATAATAGCAACACTCCTTTAAGGTTATTTAATCTATTGCTCATAATACAGGGTATAACTATCCCTGTGTTTGCAAGTCCAGTTTTCTTGTGTTTACCCATTGAATTTTTTTTTTAAATTGTATGTTATTCAGTATTCAATAAAATGTATTATCTTTTAAAATTTGCCGGGCGTCTGCTTCCGTATATTTATAGGTTTATGTGCAATTGTGGAAGTGCATCATTATCTAGGCCAATTTTTCTAGGTTTTTGTGTAATAATATATATTCATGTAGTACAGAATCTGGCACTGATCTTTATCAAACATACACTCAGGTGATTGTGGACCACTGTCACTTTATATTGAAACAACTCTGGAATGCTTTGATGTATCCCAGTAATTCTGAGAATGTTTTTTCGCGACACATTGTACTTCATGTTAGTGGTAAATTTAGACACGTATTTTTGCGTTTATTTGTGAAAATATCGGAATTTTGAAAAAAAAATTGAAAATGTTTGCAATTTTCAAACTTTTAATTTTATAACCTTAAACAAGATAGTTATTTATCACACAACATAGGTAATAAATAACATTTACCACATGTCTACTTTCCATTAGCATAATATTTTAAACATGTTAAAAGGTTTAAAAGTTAATCAGCAATTTCTCAATTTTCCAACACAATACAATTTTTTTTACATTTGAAGTGATTTTGAGGTGCCTATATGATAGAAAATACATCAAGTACATTAAAGCAATATGGATGGAAAAAATGAAAATTGTACTTTTTCCCACAACAATGTAGATTAAGCCCCAAATTTTGCATTTTCACAAGGGTAAAAGGAGAAAATGGACTATAGAATTTGTTGTACAATTTCTCCTGAGTACGCCAATATCTCATATGTAGTGGAAAACTACTGTTTAGAGGCACGGTAGGGCTCGGAAAGGAAAGAGCAACATTCGACTTTTAAAAAGCAAAATTGTGTAGACTCAATAGCCATGGACACCAAGGCGAGTTTGCAGAGCCCCTGACATGCCTAAACAGTAGAAACCCCACACAAGTTAACCCATTTTGAAAACTACACCCTTCAAGGAACTTAGTGAAGTGTGGTGAGCACATTGAACCCACAGGTGCTTCGCAGAATTTCATAACAGTGAGCCATGAAAATGAGAAATAAAATTTTTCCTGCAAAAATGTTGGTTTTGTCCCAATTTTTTAATTTTAACAAGGATAACAGGAGAGAGTGGTCTATACAATTTATTGTGCAATTTCCCCTGAGTACATATGATATTTGGTGGAAAACTACTGTTTGGGCACATGGCAGGGCTCGGAAGGGAAGTTACAAAATTGGCTGGTATAGCGTAAGCCATGTTGCGTTTGCAGAGCCCCTGATGTGCCTAAACAGTGGAAAACCCCAACCAGCGACCCCAATTTGGAAACTACACCCATCAAGGAACTTATCTGGAAGTGTAGTAAGCATCTTGAACCCACAGGTGCACTGAGCCTTGAAAAATACAATTTTCCTGCAAAAGTGTTGTTTTTGCCCCAAATTTATAATTTTTCAGAAGGGTAACAAGAGAAAATTGACCACATAATTTGTTATGCAGTTTCTCCTGAGTACATCGATACTCAATTGTGGTCAAAAACTACTGTTTGGGCACATGGCAGGCCTCGGAAAGGAAGGAGCGCCAACTGAATTCTGGAGCTCAATTTTGGCTGGAATAGATTGTGGATGCCATGTCACATTTCAAAAGCCACTGACATGCCTAAACAGCAGAAACACCCACAAGTGACCTTATTTTGGAAGCTACACCTCTTGAATTCATCTAGGGATGTAGTGAGCATTTTTAACCTTCAAGCAATTCACAGAATTGTACATTAGGCTGAGTAAATGGAAAATTTCCAGTTTTTCCAGTAACGTTGCTTTGGCCCCAAGTTTTTAATTTTAAAAATGGGTTATTCTCCTGAGTACTCCAATACCCCATATTTGGTCAAAAACAACTACTTTTGAGGCATAGCGCAAAGCTCAGGGAATAAGCGCCATATTGGAGTTCAGATTTTGCTGGAATGATTTGAGGTTGCTATGTCACATTGGCAGAGGCAGAACAGCAGAACCCTTCCATAAGTGAACTAATTTTGCAAACTACATCCCAATAAATTCATCTAGGGGTGCAGTAAGTATGTTAAAACCATGTATGCTTCACAGAATTTTATACTATTGGGCGGTGAAAACGAATAATTACATTTTTATCACTAAAATGTTTTAACCCACGTTTTAAATTTTTATGAGGGCTAATAGGCAGGGCCGGTTTTAGGTAAAGTGGGACCCTGGGTAAAAGTTTAAAATGGGGCCCCAAATGCTTACAGATTGCAACATCACACAGAAATATTTTGGTTGCATTTACATGTGCTGACTTCAGGCCTCTAAACGAGTGTGATCGACAATATTGAAGTTCTTTGATTTTTGTTTCCCGGCTTCTTTACACCGCCTGAGGAACAATGATGGAGACAGACCGATCACTGATAGCTCAATCTGTCCCCATACAGTATCATGTTATCAGCAGCATGTCTGTAGCTTACACTGGGTGATGTGCTGATAAGAACAATGATTTTTGTTCCAGCATAACCAATCCAATCACTTGATGAATAGGCAGCATTTTGCTTGTTTAGTATAATGTGCACCATAGTCCTCCTATTATAATACACACCCCATAGTATAATGTGCACGACAGGCCTCCATATAGTATAATGTGCACACCATAGTCCTCCATATAGTATAATACACTCCCAATAATTTTCCATATAGTAAAATACACTCCCCATAGTCCTCCATATAGTATAATGCACCGCCCATAGTTCTCTCCATAGTATAATGTACCCCCCATAGTAATCCCCATAGTATAATGCACCCCATAGTCATCCATATATTAAAATACACTTCTCAGTCCTCCAAATAGTATAATACACTCCTCATAGTTGTTCATATAGTGTACTGCATTCCCCATACTTCTCTATGTAGTATAATACACTCCTCATAGTCCTCCATGTAGTACAATGCACTCCCCATAGTATAATGCACCCCATAGTTCTTCATATAGTATAATGCATTCCCCACAATCCTCGATATAGTACAATGCAGGTCCCATACAGTACATATAGTATAATGCACTGCCCATAGTCCCCATATAGTACAATGCAGCCCTCCCAAAGAATATAATGTAGTCCCCATATACTGTAATGCAGCCTCCCTCATAAAGTATATAAAAACAGCTGACATTTGCCGGAAAAGATGTGGGCTCAGCGCCGGAGCTCACATCATAGGGAGGGTGTCCGACATCAGCGTACTATTATGTCTGATATCGGAAAGGGCTTAATTTTACTGGGTCCCTACATCACTTTTTTTTGGGGGGTCCCCCATTTTAATAGCCAGTAGAGGCTAAGTATGCAGATTTCAGCTGATATTAATAGCCTGGAAACCTCCATGGGTATTACCCGCTCCCCAGGCTATAAACATCTACCCCCAGCATTCGGCTTTCCCTTTACTGGTTAATAAAATTACGCGGAAGCCCATGCCATTTTTTCAGAAAAATAATCATTTATGAATTAAATACATGTACAGTAAGCTGCAGATTCACTGTACTAATTGTATATATGTCACTGACATCTTTATATTGTAGTGCAGCGGTATCCACACTGAGCAGTGATGAGGCAGTGACCCAGCAAAGTTCAAAGCAAAGTCTCTTATAATGTTCAGCGTACTCACAAAAATACACAGCACACAATATCCTCCGGTTCGCAGCCGGGAAACAGGACAGTCCACCTCCGGATCGCAGCCGGGAACAAGACAGTCCACCTCTGGTTCACAGCCGGGAACAAGACATACCATCTCCGGATCGCAGCCGGACACAGGACAGTCCAACTCCAGATCGCAGCCGGGAACAAGACAGTCCACCTCCATGTACGCTGAGGGGTGCCAGGCCTTTTGGCTCCGCTTGGCTGTGTTACCTCACACAGGTGGAGCTCTGTGCAGAGCCTTCTGCTCTGAATGCTTGCAAGACCAAACTAACACACCCATCCCTCCACTGCAGGGGTTTTTACAAGCAGCCGGGAAAACACAGCCAGGAAGGAAACAGACTGCCCCACTATCGTACTGTAGTCCGTTTAAAAAATAAAAGCCCAGAGCAGGTTTTTTTAAAGCTGCCTTGGACAAATAGCTTGCCCAAGACCAACACTTACTTTTATTTTGCATTGTAATCACAGCTATGCCTGAGACTGCAATGCACTCCCGCGGCCTCAACATGCTACTGTGCGCATCTTGGGGGGACACATAGCGACCCTCGCATATGTCACCGGTCACTGCCTCACAATATCTATCTATTCTATACTGTATGAAATCTATCTATTCAATCCTGTCGGGTCCCGCTGTGATTTTACTGTACGTGGCAGAGGAATTGCCGGCTTTTCAAAGGACATCAGTGTGTAAAAATCGGACAGCGCTCACATGGTCCGCACCCATTGACTTCTATTGCCGAATGAGATATGATTTCCGATTACAATCGTAGCATGCTGCAATTATTTTCCAGTCCGATTGTGATCCGATCCGAGCTGGAAAAAAATTGCAGATGAACACACAATGATAGAATAACATTGGTCCGAATGCAATCCGATTTTTAATTGGATTGCATTTGTCCAATTTCATCTCAAATGGAAAAGAGCCCTAATTCATAAGTGGTGTGCACTTCTTAAAGATTTAGTCACATCTCACTCCAGCGTTCCCCAATATTAAGACTTAGGCCTCTTTCACACATCCGTTTTTTGTGTCAGGCATAATCCGTCGAATACCTGAAGGGACGGATCCGGCGCTGAAATGAAAAAACTGATGCCACCGATCAGTTTTTTTGCTGGATCCGACCTGAATCCGGATCAGTCTTTTGACGGATTGCACAAAAGACTGGTCCAGTTCCATAGACTTCTATTATTTCCGGCCGCCTGATGCGCCGCTTCAGGCACTATCAGGCGGCTCCGGAAAAAGAAACAACTTTGCAGTGACCGTTTTGTCCGGCCGCCGGAATGTACATTTCCGCCGGATCCGGACAAAAACGGATACAACGCAACAACATCAGGCGCGATCCAGCGCTAATGAAAGTCAATGCTAAAAAAAACGCATCCGGTACCGGATCCGTTTTTTTAACAACACGCCGGATCGCGCAACGTTGTTTTTTGTTATCCACGGGTGACATCCAATCCTTGCCATGGACAGAGGGATTGGCTGTTGATCAGTGTCTCCTATACATCTCAAGATTCATGCTATTTGCTTATACGAATCACTGCACATCACTATACATAGAGACATCACTGCACATAGCTTGGAGCAATGTCTAAATGTCTTCCATAATACAATGCCAAAGGCTAGATTCAGTGATCTCACAAGACTATAGCAAAACAGGACCTGTAATTTCAGCACAGATCTGTCAATCAAACTGCAGCTTCACTCTCATTCTTGCTCTTGGCATGGTAAAGAACACATTTCTTAGCGGCACGTGTATTTTCTGAAGAACCCTTAAAACATATTTCCTGTCCTTTAAAAAAAAAAAATAATATTTCCACCCTCCTTCTCCTCTGCTGGGCCAGTTTTATTAAAAAAGCAGTATTCTGGATCTGACCTTAGCCTCCTCAGCACTATTTTTGACCCTTAGAACATTCCACCATGCATGCTGGCAATCTGTTATTGTGTAAGGGTTTATATCCAGCATAGGACAGGAAAATGTGCTCTGAAACATGTCATATTTGCATAAAACGACATTTCCACCTGCCAACATAGTGACAGAGGTAAATACAGCACAATTCTCTAAGTTTAGAGAGAATAACATCATAATGTGATCATTTTAGAGGTATTTAGTTTGTCTTTATTAATAGATTTGCTAAGAAGGAAATAACCTCCTCTCCATCTGTAATGTGTAAATGTGCAATTATAACTTGCATCATACAGATTATTATGATAGCGAAGGCCGGACAATGTAAGATGTTTGTGAACCAACTGAAAATAGTAGCCCCTCTAAATTACTTCATTTTTATTGTAATAATTTAACAAACATCCTATATAAAATGCTATACACATGTAACATTTTCTAATAATTGCATTGGTCCAGGTTCGGACTGGGTCTGAAATTCAGCTCGGGCATTTGAAATCACACAGGCCCATGTTGTCCCCGTCCCCATGAACCAGATGGGATATATTACTAATATTACCCTGGATGGAGGAAAGGAAGATACCAGTGGCCTGCTGGAGTAAGTGACGGAGTCAGCAATTTTGTGCGCCATCACTACTCTTAACAGTATGGGTATCTTGAGAACACCGATTCTGTTAACAACGTAGCAGACAAGGCAGCCCTTTACTAGACAGGCCCTTCTGGCACTTGCCAGAATGGCCAGATGGCCAGTCCAGCCCTGCATTGGTCATTCACAAGTAAAGGGACAGAGGTATTAAATTACTGTTAAGCCAATTAGTTCCTTAGTCCCTCCAAGGGGGTCTCTTGCTCTGGACTCTTATCTATTTTACATTACATGACACAAACTATGGTCACCATGAAGAGGCCCCAAATGACCCAATTATAAGTCGATCGCGTGCTGTTGGTTCCAGGCATGTGACATAACGGAGCCTCGATTTATGTTATAAGATGACAAACTTGATTTGTACAAAGAAAATGTTCCAGGCCACATGTCATGTTTCCTGACTCCAGAAAACATTTCCTTTTGTAGATACAACCTTTTGAAATGTTAGAATTACACAATTGATAAGGTAAGGCATCTGTTCTAAAACCCTCATGAGATCTAAAACATGACCACATACTTCACAACTTTTGTAGCTGTAAAATATGGCCACTTACAATGTTATGTGCTGCGCGTGTTGTCCCAATAACAGGGAAAGTCACACGGTCTACATAACAAATAGATCACATAACACACAATGTCACAAGTCAGTGACCACATAAAGTGTCAAAGGTCGATGCCCACACTGATTCATTAAGAACTAATTCATTAAGACTGGCATTTAGTATGTCAATCCTAATGATGGGCATGCAATAGCAAGGTGTACAGTCATGGCCAAAAGTTTTGAGAATGACACAAATATTATATTTTCACATGATCTGCTGCCCTCTGGTTTTTATGTGTGTTTGACAGATGTGTTTGACGGTCCTGGCGCTTGCTGGTCTTTCTTGGGCGCCCTGGAGCCTTTTTGGCAACAATGGAACCTCTCTCCTTGAAGTTCTTGATGATGCGATAGATTGTTGACTGAAGTGCAATCTTTCTAGCTGCGATACTCTTCCCTGTTAGGCCATTTTTGTGCATTGCAATGATGACTGCACGTGTTTCTTTAGAGATAACCATGGTTAACAGAAGAGAAACAATGATACCAAGCACCAGCCTCCTTTTAAAGTGTCCAGTGGTGTCATTCTTACTTAATCATGACAGATTGATCTCCAGCCATGTCCTCATCAACACCCACACCTGTGTTAATGGAGCAATCACTGAAAAGAGGTTAGCTGGTCCTTTTAAGGCAGGGCTGAAATGATGTTGAAATGTGTTTTGGGGGATAAAGTTCATTTTCTAGCCAAATATTGACTTTGCAAGTAATTGCTGTTAAGCTGATCACTCTTTATAACATTCTGGAGTATATGCAAATTGCCATTAGAAAAAGTGAAGCAGTAGACTTTGTAAAAATTAATATTTGTGTCATTCTCAAAACTTTTGGCCATGACTGTACATAATTCAATAAGACGCGCACATCACTTAAAGAATTATGCACATCCAGCGTCGGACTGGGTCACCTTGGGCCCACCAGAGAAAATCATTCTTGGGGCCCACTATGTAGCTACATAGAAATAAATACAAGACCACAAATTGTGCAGTAAAACACACTAATATCAGGGTATAATATAAGGTAGTACATGTCTTAATTATGTAGCAGGAGTTGGGGTAGCCTCCCTCATAGATTATAAAGCAGCCCCCCTCATAGGGGATAATGCTGCCCCCTCATAGAGGATAATGCTGCCCCCCTCATAGAGGATAATGCTGCCCCCCCTCATAGGGTATAATGCTATATATATATATATATATATATATATATATATATATATAGATAGATGATAGATACCATATACAGGTCCTTCTCAAAAAATTAGCATATAGTGCTAAATTTCATTATTTTCCATAATGTAATGATTACAATTAAACTTTCATATATTTTAGATTCATTACACACCAACTGAAATTTGTCAGGTCTTTTATTGTTTTAATACTGATGATTTTGGCATACAACTCCTGATAACCCAAAAAACCTGTCTCAGAAAATTAACATATTTCAACCATCCAATAAAATAAAAGTGTTTTTTAAAAACAAACAAAAAAACCATCAAATAATAAAGTTCAGTTATGCACTCAATACTTGGTCGGGAATCCTTTTGCAGCAATGACTGCTTCAATGCGGCGTGGCATGGAGGCAATCAGCCTGTGATACTGCTGAGGTGTTATGGAGGCCCAGGATGCTTCGATAGCGGCCTTAAGCTCATCCAGAGTGTTGGGTCTTGCGTCTCTCAACTTTCTCTTCACAATATCCCACAGATTCTCTATGGGAGTTCAGGTCAGGAGAGTTGGCAGGCCAATTGAGCACAGTAATACCATGGTCAGTAAACCATTTACCAGTGGTTTTGGCACTGTGAGCAGGTGCCGGGTCGTGCTGAAAAATGAAATCTTCATCTCCATAAAGCATTTCAGCCGATGGAAGCATGAAGTGCTCCAAAATCTCCTGATAGCTAGCTGCATTGACCCTGCCCTTGATGAAACACAGTGGACCAACACCAGCAGCTGACATGGCACCCCACACCATCACTGACTGTGGGTACTTGACACTGGACTTCAGGCATTTTGGCATTTCCTTCTCCCCAGTCTTCCTCCAGACTCTGGCACCTTGATTTCCGAATGACATGCAAAATTTGCTTTCATCAGAAAAAAGTACTTGGGACCACTTAGCAACAGTCCAGTGCTGCTTCTCTGTAGCCCAGGTCAGGCGCTTCTGCCGCTGTTTATGGTTCAAAAGTGGCTTTACCTGGGGAATGCGGCACCTGTAGCCCATTTCCTGCACACGCCTGTGCACGGTGGCTCTGGATGTTTCTACACCAGACTCAGTCCACTGCTTCCTCAGGTCCCCCAAGGTCTGGAATCGGTCCTTCTCCACAATCTTCCTCAGGGTCCGGTCACCTCTTCTCGTTTCTGCCACATTGTTTCCTTCCAACAGACTTCCCATTGAGGTGCCTTGATACAGCACTCTGGGAACAGCCTATTTGTTGAGAAATTTCTTTCTGGGTCTTACCCTCTTGCTTGAGGGTGTCAATGATGGCCTTCTTGACATCAGTCAGGTCGCTAGTCTTACCCATGATGGGGGTTTTGAGTAATGAACCAGGCAGGGAGTTTTTAAAAGCCTCAGGATGGAATCTTTTGCATGTGTTTAGAGTTAATTAGTTGATTCAGAAGATTAGGGTAATAGGTAGTTTAGAGAACCTTTTCTTGATATGCTAATTTTTTGAGACAGGTTTTTTGGGTTATCAGGAGTTGTATGCCAAAATCATCAGTATTAAAACAATAAAAGACCTGACAAATTTCAGTTGGTGTGTAATGAATCTAAAATATATGAAAGTTTAATTGTAATCATTACATTATGGAAAATAATGAAATTTAGCACTATATGCTAATTTTTTGAGAAGGACCTGTATACTCGAGTATAAGCCGACCCCCCTAATTTTGCCACAAAAAACTGGGAAAACTTATCGACTCGAGTATAAGCCTAGGGTGGAAAATGAGATTATGCCCCATATGCTGCCCCATGTATTATGCCCCACAAGATGCTCCATAGATTGTGCCCCATATGCTGCCCATGTATTATGCCCCCATAGATAATCCATAGATTGTGCCCTCATAGATGCTCCATAGATTATGCCCCCATAGATGCTCCATAGATTATGCCCCCATAGATTATGCCCCCATAGATGCTCCATAGATTATCCCCCCATAGATTCTCCTTAGATTATGCCCCCATGGAAGCTCCATAGATTGTGCCCCCATAGATTATGCCCCTATAGATGCTCCATAGATTATGCCCCCATAAATGCTCCTTAGTTATGCCCCATAGATGCCCTATAGATGCCTTAGATATGCCCCATAGAAGCTCCATAGATTGTGCCCCCATAGATTATGCCCCTATAGATGCTCCATAGATTATGCCCCCATAAATGCTCCTTAGATTATGCCCCCATAGATGCTCCTTAGATTATGCCCCCATAGAAGCTCCATAGATTGTGCCCCATAGATTATGCCCCTATAGATGCTCCATAGATTATGCCCCCATAAATGCTCCTTAGATTATGCCCCCATAGATTATGCCCCCATAGATGCTCCTTAGATTATGCCCCCATAGAAGCTCCATAGATTATGCCCCCATAGATTATGCCCCCATAGATGCTCCATAGATTATGCCCCCATAGAAGCTCCATAGATTATGCCCCCATAGATGCTCCATAGATTATGCCCCCATAGATGCTCCATAGATTATGCCCCCATAGATGCTCCATAGATTATGCCCCCATAAGTGCTCCATAGATTATGCCCCCATAGATGCCCCATAGATTATGCCCCCATAAATGCTCCTTAGATTATGCCCCCATAGATTATGCCCCCATAGATGCTCCATAGATTATGCCCCCATAGAAGCTCCATAGATTATGCCCCCATAGATGCTCCATAGATTATGCCCCCATAGATGCTCCATAGATTATGCCCCCATAGATGCTCCATAGATTATGCCCCATAGATGCTCCATAGATTATGCCCCATAAGTGCTCCTTAGATTATGCCCCCATAGATGCTCCATAGATTATGCCCCCATAAGTGCTCCTTAGATTATGCCCCCATAGATGCTCCATAGATTATGCCCCCATAGATGCTCCATAGATTATGCCCCCATAAATGCTCCTTAGATTATTCCCCCATAAATGCTCCACAGATTATGCCCCTATAAATGCTCCACAGATTATGCCCCCATAGATTATGCCCCCATAAATGCTCCACAGATTATGCCCCCATAGATTATGCCCCCATAAATGCTCCACAGATTATGCCCCCATAAATGCTCCACAGATTATGCCCCCATAGATTATGCCCCCATAAATGCTCCAGATTATGCCCCCATAGATTATGCCCCCATAAATGCTCCAGATTATGCCCCCATAGATTATGCCCCCATAAATGCTCCACAGATTATGCCCCCATAGATTATGCCCCCATAAATGCTCCACAGATTATGCCCCCATAGATTATGCCCCCATAGATGCTCCACTGTGCCCCCATAGATGCTGCAAAAAACAAAAAAAAAGACATACTCACCTCTCGTCGCTGGGGGCCAGGTGCTGGTGTCCTGGACACCTGCGATATTTACCTGTCACCGGGTCCACTGCTGAGCGCCGCTGTCTTCGGTCCTCCGGCAGTGAATGTTCAGGCAGAGGGCGCGGCGCTCACTAATGACGTCATCGCGCCCTCTGCCTGAACATTGCAGCAAGAGAGGACGCGATGACACAGCGGCGCTCAGCGGTTGGAGCGGGTGACAGGTAAGTAATGATATTCACTGCTTCCCACGCCCATGTGGGCGTGGGAAGCAGTGAATATTCATTTCTCTTTAGCAGCGGGGACAGGGGCTCCTGCCTCCTGTCACCCGCTGCTGCTCCGCTGGCACGGGGCCCCCATGGCAGCTGCGTGGTGTGCCGCTATTAGCGACACGCCACCGGCTGGGGGCCCCTGGAGCAGCGGGGGCCCTAGGCAACTGGCCCCTGTATGCCAGCAGGTGCCAGGGCCCCCCAGATGCCAGGGCCCACCGGAGAATCCTCCGGTTCTCCGGTGGGCCAGTCCGACCCTGTGCACATCTCATCTGGTCACTGGTATACGCCTCCGCCAGAAATGTTACTCCACTGACTAGAGTAGCATTCTGCGTAAGGTTACACCACAACTTTTGATGAATTTATCGGGCAGGCTTCACCATGCACTGTCCTAATGTAGCTCCTTCCATTTGGGCAGACTTGCCTGAAATTGATGTGAAATCACAAAAATTTGAAAATTGTGACATTTGAAGGTGATTTATGTCAAGATTCTGGCAAAAGCACTTTTGAGAATTGGACCCAAAACACCCTAGAATCCCCAAGGAAAGAGTCAGCCGGCCGTATAACTTAGATGAGGCTTACAACTCAATGCTTAGACTGGCCGGCAGCTCTCCTGACCCCAGCGTGACAGCTGTCATTCTAGAGTCGGGAGAGCTGCCGGCCAGTCTAAGCATTGCATTGCGAACCTTGCCCAAGTTATAAGGCCGTCTTACTCTTTCTGTACAGCGATAACCAAACTGCCTCTTTAACAGGAAAAGCCACACTGCCTGTTCACAAATGTACTGTTGTTTCTTAATTTCCCAATTAATGGTTTATTACCAAGTTTATATATGGGAAACATTGTGAAGTACTTGTAAAAACAACTTTTCAATTTATTATCAAGCATTCTAGTTCTCAAGATAGAGAGATTTATAATTGTATTGTTGACTGCTCATGGCCTAGTTACCGGCCACTGCTACGGTCAATGCACTGCTCCAAAGCTTGCCAGGATCGTTAAAGCAGAGTGTTAACTCCTGATTCTGGCCAGCTTCAGTGTGACTGCGCTCAATCTACATCAGAAAGTGTACAGTTCAGGTCAGCGAACTGGTCCAAACAGTCAAGCCGGAGTGCACTGCTTCCTCAATGAGCAGGAAGCTGAAGGGCTGGAATGCAATGTGCTCCTGCTAACAAGGAGTCAGCAATGACAAAGAATTAATGTCAACCAGTCAGTGTAGGATATGCTCTGATTTTAAACATGACTGCCATAAAAGAGGTTGTCCATTACAATAACTCAGTTACTGGTTTTGTGTCGACCCGCCACCACAATTGTGGATTACCAGGGCAATGGGGTACTCAGAGCCAAGCCCATGGAAGTCTATGGGGTTTGTCACAGGTAGCGGTGGCTCGGTCTGTGGCCCTGGCGGTCTGGCGTATGTTGGGGGAATATTTACAGGGGATAGATATATTTACAGTTCGTGACGCCACCTGTAGTCTCTGGTAATTTGTACCAGCGCTGCTGTAGATCTCTGAGGGATGGTGAGGCAGCTAGATGTCGGGTCCCCTACAGGTGGGACTCTTCCCTCAGGTCGATGGTTATGGTGGGGTTGTGCAGGCATGCAATTAAATAACTCAGTCTCACACCGTCAGCGTCTTTCCATACCTTTTAATTGTTAGATGGTAAGGCAGGTCCCAGGGAGGCTGATCCAATGGAGAATGTGTTTTGAGGTAGCAGCTGGACAAGTTAGGGGCCTCCTTTACGTTCACAATGATGAGTCCAACCAGCATAAAGCGTAGTTCCCTCTATAAACTCCAGCTATTTCAAAGCTGTACTGCCCGGTCAGTTTTGTGGTTGGAGCCTTCCTATGAGAGAGCTGAGTTCCTATTCTTGCTGATCAGGCTCAAGGTTCTCACTCCCCTGACCCCAGTTACGTACCGACACTCCAAGGGCTGCTTTCTGTTACCTAAGGTCCAGTAAGCCTCTGGTTTTTCTACCACTATGCGTGAAGCTATAGTGATGCTTCGGTCCCAGTGACCGGTGACAATGTGCAGGACTTCTCCAATCCTAAAGCACTTCTAAATTCCTTCCACTGTGCCTTTCGCCTTGTCCGCGCTTGTAGCATAAGCACTCCTCACTTCCAAAGGTTATATAAGTCAGTCCCTTTCTTACTTCTTTTTGAGCTTGTTGCCAGAATCTCAGTATTCCTCTAGGCAGGAGCACGTCTCTGAACCTTCACTGTCCTTGGGACAGGAGACTGAAGTATCTGTAACTCACTCCTCTCTCTTACTGCACAGACTGCACTTCCTGACTCCTTCGAGTCCAGGCTAGACTGCCCTGTCCGAGGACAGGAAATGAACTCCCTCCCTGACTGGATCTCACTAGCTTTTATATCCTAGGGGTGTGTCTAAGTGTGTGTTGGAGTGAATGGTTATAGAGCATTAAACTGCTATCTCTCCACACATCCTCCAGGGTACTGCGTGTGCCTTCACACCAGGGCTACACAGTTTTGCCATAATTCCTGAAGGATAAGCCCTTAAAACTTTATTGAGATGAACTTTTGTTAATGACCAAATACTTATTTTCCACCATAATTTGCAAAATAAATCTTGCCAAATCAGACAAGGTGATTTTCTGGATTTGTTTTCTCATTTTGACTCTCATAGTTGTGGTCTACCTATGATGTCCATTACCAGGCCTCTCATCTTTTCAAGTGGAAGAACTTGCACAATTGGTGGCTGGCTAAATACTTTTTTCCCTACTGTATATGCACGGCACAGAGTATACAGCAGTGTGTGTACATGTACGGTACATACATCCTGTTGTATACATACAGATACAAGTGAGTGATGTCTGAGCTCTACCGACACAGCAAGCCTCACCCACCGGTCAGTTTCCAGACCCTGGAACGGAAGGAAATTTTGACGTGACATCACAGGAAGCCATGTCATCAGAAAGGCAGCTCAGGTTACAGATGAATTTCGCACAGCAATATATTTAGTGACGTGCTTATCTATTAGTTAACGTGAAAGAGACATGTAACGTAGTGGCCAACCGCTTTAATTTTTGCTAATTCTTGTAAACACAGGGAGCAAACAAACTTTTTCCATAATATCAAGTCTACAGGTAGCACTAGGAAGGTCGCCAGAACCAAGCTTGTTCTAACCATATATTATATCATATCACTACTGGGGAGATAGTAGCATGTCAAACAACATTTCTACTCATTAACTACTATCCTTGTTGCTTTTTTATTTTCTTTGTATTGATTGTAAGATTGTAACAATGAAATATCTGACAGCACGTAAGTGAAGGATGCAGGTCAACATGGAAGGACAAGGGGAAAGGACGACTGGCACTGCGCGGTATTGCTTTGGTGATTGGGAAATACAGCAGGCACAGCTTGATATTCCTGATAAACATAAGACTGCATTGATTTACCCTTCTCAGATCTTACAAATGTTGTAATCACACCAAATTAGTGGTGGTTACTGGACTCCAGACTTGGTTTCTATGATCCTTTCACCCTTCATAGCTTGGAGGAGTCACATCATGCATTTTCTTATAACTCTGACTGATATAAAATAGGGCATACCATGTTTCTAAAGCTGCCATTGTGCACTGGAGAGAAATAACTTGAAATAACCAATTTTGACAAATGTGGCGACTGGGTGAATGAGCATAATATGCAATCACTTTCTACGTCTAGCGCCCTACTAATGTAGGTTGAAAAGTGGCTAACGTTTGGTTTTTGTTCAGCCCACTTGTATTAGTTCCTTTAAAGGGCTATTCCCATCTCATATTTTTATGACATAGCCAATGTATAAGCCATAAAGTATTGGAGACATAGGTCTCAGTAATAGAAGTTTCAACTACCCAACTATAAGTGAAGACATGATCAGAATTCCTATTCAGAGAGAGCTGCACATCTATATAGGTGCACGGACCACCTCTCCACTGACAGTGGCACATGAGAGTTCTGTTCGGAACATAAATGGGGGTCTTATTGGTAGGACCCACATCAACCATATATTATTGCATATTCTGAGCCTATGCCATAAATGTATAACTTGGGGATACCCTTTAAACTTAATGTCTTACTTAAAAGTGTCCCCTTTGTAAGACTAAATAGCCAGCTCAGGCTGGCATATGTTCGGGAAGGATGATTTGTTCGTATAAACAAGCATAAAAAAAATCTAATAATCAAACCAACTATTCTAATAGACTTTTATAATAAAAATAAAACACCAGTGCACTGGTCTGTTACTAATACATCTACAGAGATACAGGAGACACTTGCTACATTTATAAATAATGCATCTTCATGGGTAAAATGTGATTTATTTATTTTTTATATTACATTTAAAAACATAAAGAGAAGTGTTTTCCAAAATTAAAATTGACCCTGACGTATGAATGGTTTGAGTCAAGTCCCACAAACAGGATTTCAGCATGACTAATGCAAAATAAATGACTAAACCATGAATTGCCCTTTGGTCCCTGCTGTTGTGTTCTGTAGTTTGGCTCCATGTAATAAGTATATCTGTATCTAAACTGTCAGAAAATTACTAAAAGAACTGTTGACTGGTTTATTGCTTTCTAAAAATATATATATGTTGTTTTCCATTTCATATTTTGTTATTTAAAAAGTTGTGTCGCCACTGTGCATATGGAGATCGTAGTCAAAGCTAATTAAAGGGAGCTTCCACTCTGGTGGACAAAGACTTAACAGCTGTCTACAAATACCTCAAGGGCTGTCACATTGTAGAAGGATCATCTTTATTCTCATTTGCACAAGGAAAGACTAGAAGCAATGGGATGAAACTGAATGGGAGGAGACACAGATTAGATATTAGAAAAAACTTTTTGACAGTTAGGGTGATCAATGAGTGGAACAGGCTGCCACGAGAGGTGGTGAGTTCTCCTTCAATGAAAGTCTTTAAGCAGAGGCTGGACAGACATCTGTCTGGGATGATTTAGTGAATCCTGCTTTGAGCATGGGGTTGGACCAGATGACCCAGGAGGTCCCTTCCAACTCATTCAATGATTCTATTGAGTGATGTCACAAAATTTTTATTTTTTTTTTGAAGGAAAACACCTTGAACATTTGACAATGAAATAGAGGTGAGTCCCATGTGGCAGCACTCCTCTTAATTTTGAATAAATCCCATCATGGAGTGCATCCTAATCGGGCATCTCAGGCGAAAATATATTTGTTTATATAGAGAAAAAGTACCGGTAATTGGGATTTAAAGAGATTGGCCACTACTTACTTATTTATTGACGGCCTATCCATCAATATATGATCGGTAGGGGTGCGACACCTGGCACTCACATCGATTAGCTGATACCGATACTGGCTAGAAAACAGCAGCTCCGATCAAACTAAAGTGACCGCAGCCAGATACTAAAGGTTCACCCCTTATTTATTTGAGTAGGGTGCTACAGATCCACTTCATGTGAATAGGGGATGGATCTCTAGTACCTGGTCCTTGATCACTAAAGAAATAACGGAGCTGCTGTGTGCTGGCATAATCCCAGAACTTCTGCCCGGCGCCAATAGAAGCTACTTGGCACCCCCAACGGGCAGATATTGTTGGCCTACCTTAAGGATAAACCATCGATAAAAAAGTAGTGGACAATAATGAGGCTTGTTAACATTTCCTTACTCATCTGGGAATAAGAAACTGCCTAACAGTAAGGGTCCCGTTACACATAGCGACACACCAGCGATCCCGACAACGATATGCACGTGTCAGGATCGCTGGTGTGTCGCTACATGATCTCTGGTGAGCTGCCAAACAGGCAGCTCAGGCAGCGATCAGGACAGCGACACTGCGGGTATCAAGAGACGCACGTCGCTTAGTTAACCGCAAGTGACCTTAGATACCAGCACGCTTGTGCAGGGGAGCTGGTAACCAAGGTACACATCGGGTTTCCAGGCGCCACTCGGTGCTTAGTAACCCGATGTGTACCTTAGTTACCAGCTCCCCTGCACAAGCGCGCTGGTATCTAACGTACACATCGGGTTTCCAGGCGCCGCCCGGCACCTGGAAACCCGATGTTTACCTTGGTTACCAGCTCCGGCTGGCTGATCGCTGGTCTCCCGCCTGTCACATGCAGCGATGCGCGCTGGCCAGCGGGAGACCAGCGATCAAAAAATGGTCCAGGACATTCAGCGAGATCAGCGACACCCAGCAGGGGCTGACCCTCGCTGCGTGTCACACTAAGCGAGATCGCTGGCTAGGTCGCTGTGGTGTCACAAAATCGGTGACGTTTCAGCGATCATCGCTAGCGATCTCGCTATGTGTAACGGGGCCTTTAGTCTAAGAAGCAGCCTCAATACAAAATATAGTACAAAGAAATAACAAAAATATCAAAGGACATTTAGTCTGGAATAAATTTTAGAGTGTTCTCCAATGGTGAATACACAGTAAAGGAATATTTCATCATTCTCAGATGTTTCTAACCACAGGAGACATAAAATACTATCAGGTTATCTCACTACGGTGAACTATGTTTTATTTTCACGGGCTCCAACTTTTCCGAAAACATAATTCGAGAAGTGTCCAGATATCGGCAGAAGTGTTCCCTTAACAGCTCCCATCTGTCTTCTCCCCACTTGGCTCTGCTTGACAGACAAGTCTCTTCCTATACACAAGTAGAGAGACCTCTCAGCCAAGCGCAGCCTGGAGAAGCTGGGTGGGAACCCCTCAGTGGACACTACTCCCTGTGCCCGGCTCTATTTCAGATATTTGTCATTGCTCATGTCATAAGTAGCCCATCGCTCGCTTATGCTCTCTGTAGTTAGAGCTGAATGAAACCGTTGACCCGAGATGCCATCCAAAGATAAAAAGCAAATATAATCAGTATAAAACTTAAACAGCAGGCACATATCCCCCCAAAACGTTTCGCCGATTACACGGCATCATCAGGGGATGGGACAATGGCGTGATAACATTTTCCTCTTATCTTTGGATGGCACTTTGGGATGCCACCTATTATATTCCTGATAAGCAATCACTACCTTTATTAATCCGAACATTAATAATTTTGTCAAAGGCAAAAATATTAGTATTTTTCACCCCATTGTAAAGATATACTATCTTTTAACAAAATGAATTAAATGTTAATTTTTATAACCTGCTAGTGAGGTGGGACTTTGCCCTTTTACATAAATTTGCCATCTATTACAGAGGAAATAGGATAAATAATTTCTTTATTGAAAAGTTTATATATGCAGCTGATCTGCATTGCTCCAAAAGAAGCTGCTAGAACCACCACTAAACTTCAGGTAAGATCTCCTAGTACCAGACAAGAGCTTTAGATACTGAGATACTGTGACATCCATATAATGTTAATTTGACACAGTTTAGGTTTTCATAGTATTATGTAATACACCTGTACAACTCCTTAATAATAGGACCAAAGAGGTGAGAAAAAATAATGATACCCTTGGCTCTGAGTATTAATTTTTAATGTTTTAGATTCAGAAGGGTCCCATTGACTGTCATGGGGTCTGCATGTTTTCCCTTATGTGTCTGCTTTTAGAACAGAAAGAAAAAGCTCATTAGAAAACGGAATTTCCTGAAAGCAAGTGTTATCCCAGCATAAATACAACATGTCAGAACACACAGAATACAATAATAGGCAAACAATGACGCATTGAATACGGAACAAGGAAAGAGTCCATTACAAACAGTTTACACAATATAAGAATATTCCCTCTCCTGCGTCACAAAAATATTTTTATTTTGCATCACCCAAATAAAGTCTATTGTGAATGTGATATATTGGATAAAATAATGAAGATATGAGTACTGGGAAGGAATAAAGATGTATTATAATACAGCGGAAAAATATTGTGTATGTGGCGTATCTTAGTGCCATATAAACAACCATTATCATTATTTCCATTATTCCAGACACGCTAGTATGGAGACATGGCTAATTCAATATCCCGGCATGTTAGTATTTTAATAATACTCTATTATAAGTCTTTTAATAATAGTCAGGTCACATGATGAATAATATTACAAGGCCATTATGTCCTCTGTTCAGCTCTATCACTTACATGATGAAGCAAAAGTCATCACTAGTAAATATTATCAGATTATTTACTAATAACACATAAGTGTTACAAATGTATTTCTATGCAGCATATGGCAAGCGCAGAACAAGTCCTTGTTTTCCTCCAGCGGCAAGTGTGTGATTTGGCCATTCCCATCCCCAGGACCACTGGAAGCCCCCAATCAACACAATAAAGTTGTCCATTCGGACGTTTTCTCTTCCATGTGGTGTGATGGGAATTGTAGCTCATCCCCATGTGCAAAAGGGGAATGTCATATGTTTTACATCCTGCTGACTATTTCCTAGGTTTTGTCTGAAAACCCTTTTTAATTATATTATTAATTATTATTACTATTATTATTAATAAAACCTTCAGATCAGTTTAGAACAAGAAATGGCAGGATGTTCCTATCCACCATGCATATGTCCTACATATAGATGATATGTGAGACTTCTAAGGTAGCCACAGGCATTTGACAGCTGTTGATTAAAAGCCCAATAATGCCAGCCTCATGCCCACGTCCGATTTTTGCATACGAGTGCCATCTGTGATTTTCACGTGTAGCACTTGAACCTATAAGTCTATAGGGCCATTCCCAAATCCAATGTTTTCCTTGTACTGAGTGGCCTGCCGGAAAATATTAGAGACACGTCAGATTTTGATCCGACGGGTCAGATAAAAATAAATCGGCAATGCAAGTCAATGGGTCCATAAAAAATTCAGACTGCACTCGTATGACATCAGAGTGCGGTCCGATTTTCACGGACTGTCAGAATGGACGAGGTGGGAGAAATTAGTTTTCATTTCTCCACGTATGAGAAAATCAGATGACACTGATCAAACTCTGATCATGATAATCGATCCAAGTTTCTCGTACATGAAAAACGGACATGTAAATGAGGCCTTAGGGTTATGGACATTAACTCAGATATTATCAGTCTTTTTCTACTGATCAAGTCACCCTCCATGTCCAATGTCCTTATCGAAATGATAAATAGTGCTCAATTACCCATGTTAAGCTCCATAACACCAAAATAAGCCCAAAAGGAGTCAAGTACTTGTGCTTCACCAACAACTAGGGGGCGCTTCATAGTTAGAGAAGCATTGCATTAGATTGTCAGCACACCGCACAAGAAGTTAATGCAAGCTTTACTCCTAGGAGTCATATTCCTGATGTAAAGGCAGAGGTTTCAGGACTCTCTGGGATTTCTTTATTTTCTGAGCATTTTACTTCCAGGAGGAGGAAGCTCTCTAGGTCCTGCACACTATATGTGGCATCGCTGATGCCAGCCTGCTTGGGTGACATGTTGTGCCCTTGTTATTGCATTGTGCACTCATTTAGAGGCTGGCGCTACCCGGGTACCATCTGGCCATCTGCTGTCAACAACAGGAGGGGCATCCACTTTTCATAACCTTGTTATTACATCTTACGTGGCTCCTAAGCCATTGATTGCGGGGCAGGTTGCCAGTCAGCCCTTTCCAAAAAAGAATTGGGAAAATGAGCCCATGTTGGACAGCCTTATCTGTTGCATACAGGCCCATGACACATTGCCAACAAGTCCCTGGCATGGCCCACGCATTGCTACAACTGCTGTGATGCTGTGTATAAGGGAAGACTACTTGGATCAATGATGTCATCATCACCAGCAGTGACGTCACTTTACTGTTCACAGGAGAACAAAAAGTCATCTGAGTCCAGTAGCCACAAGGGGCAAAAATGAGCTCTAGCAGTGTGCCCATCCATATATCACTAATGAATGCTGACATCCCATTAACCCATGACTGTTATGGAAGCCCCGCCCAGCTGTCACTTTCCTCCCACCAGGCTACACACCAGTAGCATGCCAGGCGTGGTCAGCACATAGAATAACAGCTGCCAGTGTCTGCCCTATGCCCACACACTGGCTCCATATGTACAGATGTGATAATGCAGCACCCACCTCAGGCTCCCTCACCATCTGTGCCAGGCTGGTGCTGCAGAAGATGCCTCAGTCTCTGGATGGGGGGATTTCCACATTACACTGTGTTTACAGGCAGCAGATCCATGGATCACAGCAGCAGCAGCAGCAGATCCACAATACAGGGCAGCATCTGGCAGTCCTCACACTCCTCCTCCTCCTCCTCTCCTCCTCCTTCCTGCTCTCCTCCTCCCTAGTGCAATGCAGGCACACAGCCTGTCTGCAGCTCCCACCCCACAGCCAGCACTCTCCTCCCAGGGATCAGTGCTGCAGGGTGGCACATGCCAGCTGAGCTCACACCACCCTGCACCCCTGTTCTCCCACTGGTGGGGGGCTTCAGCTCTTCCCTTATCCTCCTGGAGCATCAGACATGGTGAGACATATGATGGGGCAGATAGTGGGTGATCCCTATGAGACATGCTCTGCTCATCGAGAAACGAATTTGTGCGTTTTTAAAGCGAAAACCAACCAAAAACGCAGCATGACATTATCTGTGGTTTGTTTCACTTAGGGCTCGTTCACACAACCATATTATCGGTCCAAGCGCTGTTCTTTAAAAAAAAAAAACAGACCGCACTCGGACCAATGTTATTCAATGGGGCAGGGCACAATTTTACTCCGTAAATCAGATGATCAAGTCTATGGATCCGTGAAAAAAATTGGACGCCATATAGAGCCACAGTATAACATCCAGTGTTTACTGATAAATGGCAATTCTGGATCATAGGAAACTGCAAATGATTAATAACTGACGGGTAAAAGTACGGATTGTACATGGATAACAAGCGAGAATAATCTCAATGAAACTGAACGATTTTTTATACAGTATACTTGTGTGAATCGGTAGTATCCTTGGTTCACAAGACCATATAAAAGTTGTCAGATTTTCATCCAGAAAAAAAAGACTGTTCTTCATCTGTATGGCACCTATACGTTCTTTTTTCACATTGATATGGAATCCGTTTTTATATCAGAAGCTAATAAAATATACAAGATCAATTACTGTTTACTGTGCGAAGAATTGCAACAAATCCGTACAAATCGGTTTATTTTCACGGGATCTGATTTTTTTGCATACCCATACACTTGTATAGGTGAGTCCCATCCGATATATAAAAGAGACTAGCACATGCTGCAATTTCTTTTTCACTCAGTGGGATAAAACAGTCATGTGGTCAACCCTATGGAATAACAGACCGGAAATATGATCACATGTAGCACAGTGTACAACATGCACACATGCGCCATACTTGTGAGAAAAACCCAAACATCTGTTCACCATTATTTCTTCTGATTTTCCTGTTTTCTCCCAATATCAGAGTTTTGTCTAAATCAGCATATGATCGGCTATGATCGCAGTGATTGGCTGTTAAAAGTGAAACAGCCAATCATAGCGATTTGTAATATTTCACCAATGAAATTTGGTGAAATATTACAATCCAGCCATGGCCGATGCTGCAATAGCATCTGCCATGGCTGGAGACCTTGATCCGACCCCCCCACACCGAGTGACGGCGGCGATCGGCTGTTGCCACCAATTGATGGCGGCGATCGGTCACCGCCGTCACTATCTGCTCCCCTCCTCCTTGCCTCCACTCCCCCCGCTTCCGATCCTGCCCCGGCTTCCAATCCCCCCCAGGTACCTCTGCAGTCCCCGTGTCCCTCCCGGCGTCTCGCCCTTCCCGGTTCATGGGCGCCGCCATCTTGGAAAATGGCGGGCGCATGCGCAGTGATCAAATTAAAAAATAGTAAATAACCCCCCCTTCATCACCCCCATAGGTAGGGAACAATAATAAAATAAAGAAAATATTTTTTTTATTTTTGTTTTTCCATTAGGGTTAGAATTACAGTTAGGGTTAGGTTAGGGTTAAGACTAGGGTTAGATAGGTTAGTTAGCATTAGGGTTAGTCTGGGGTCATATTGCGTTATGGCAGTCCGTTAGATGGACTGCGTTAAACCGCAGTATAATGCGGTGAAACGCAGTCTGTTAATGCTGCCATTCACCCCCATTTGCGGGCGCATCGTGACGCATGCTGTAAAGTGGCATGCGTTCGCGACGTGCCGTCATTCAGTGATGGAGCCTCGGACGCAAGCTGTAGCGTCTGGGCTCCGTCACCACTAGCACAGATGAATCATCTGCTGATTCATCTGCGCTAGCGGGTATAGCATAATGCGATCGCATTATGCTATACCGTTACCAGCCCGTCAATGCTATGTGTTGAACGAGCTGGTAAAACGTAATGTGAACCTAACCTTAGCATTAGGTTAGAATTAGGGTTAGGGTTAGAATTAGGGTTACGGTTAGAATTGGGGTTAGGGTTGGAATTTGGGTTAGGGTTGGAATTAGGGTTACGGTTAGAATTAGGGTTAGGGTTGGAATTAGGGTTTGGATTAGGGTTAGGCTTGTGGTTAGGGTTAGAGTTAGGATTAGTGTTAGGGGTGTTTTGGGTTTAGGGTTGGGATTAGGGTTAGGCTTGTGGTTAGGGTTATGGTTAGGGTTGGGATTAGGGTTAGGGGTGTGTTGGGGTTAGGGTTATGGTTATGGTTTGGATTAGGGTTAGGGGTGTGTAGGGGTTAGGGTTGTGGTTAGGGGTGTGTTGGGGTTAGGGTCAGAGTTAAAATTGAGGGGGTTCCACTATTTAGGCACATCAGGGGGTCTCCAAACGCGACATGGCGCAACCATTGATTCCTGCAAATTTTGCGTTCAAAAAGTCAAACAGTGCTCCCTTTATTCCGAGCCCCGACGTGTGCCCAAACAGTGGTTTACCCCCACATATGGGGTATAGGCGTACTCAGGAAAAATTGAACAACAACTTTGGGGGTCTAATTTCTCCTGTTACCCTTGGGGGAAAAAATTGGGGACTAAAAGATCATGTTTGTGGAAAAAAATTATTTTTTATTTTCACGGCTCTGCGTTATAAACTTCTGTGAAGAACTTGGAGATTCAAAGTGCTCACTACACATCTAGAGGAGTTCCTTGGGGATCTAGTTTCCAAAATGGGGTCACTTGGGGGGGGGTTCTTACTGTTTAGGCACATCAGGGGCTCTGCAAACGTAACATGACGCCCGCAGACCATTCCATCAAGTCGGCATTTCAAAACGTCACTACTTCCCTTCCAAGCCCCGACGTGTGCCCATACAGTAGTTTTCTCCCACATATGGGATATCAGCATACTCAGGACAAATTTGACAACAACTTTTGGGGTCTAATTTCTCCTGTTACCCATGGGAAAATAAAAAAATTGGGGACTAAAAGATCATGTTTGTGGAAAAAATATGATTTTTTTTATTTTCATGCCCGGGCGTTATAAACTTCTGTGTAGCCCTTGGGAGTTCAAAGCGCTCACCACACATCTAGATAAGTTCCTTGCGGGGTCTAGTTTCCAAAATGGTGTCACTTGTGGGGAGTTTCGACTGTTTAGGCACATCAGGGGCTCTGCAAACATAACATGACGCCCGCAGACCATTCCATCAAAGTCGACATTTCAAAACGTCACTACTTCCCTTCTGAGCCCCAACGTGTGCCCGAACAGTGGTTCCCCCCCACATATGGGGTACCAGTATACTCAGGACAAACTGTACAACAAATTTGGGGTCCAATTTCTCCTGTTACCCTTGTGAAAATAAAAAATTGCGGGTTAAAAAAATCAGTTTTTGAGGAAACAAATGATTTTTTATTTTCATGCTCTGCATTATAAACTTCTGTGAAGCATGTGGGGGGTTCAAGGTGCTCACCACACATCTGGATAAGTTTCTTGGGGGGGTCTAGTTTCCAAAATGCGGTCACTTGTGGGGGGGTTTCCACTGTTTAGGCACATCAGGGGCTCTGCAAATGTAACAAGATGCCCGCAGACCATTTCATCAAGTCGGCATTTCAAAGCGTCACTACATCCCTTCCGAGCCCTGACGTGTGCCCAAACAGTGGTTCCCCCACATATGGGGTACCAGCGTACTCAGGACAAACTGTACAACAACTTTTGGGGTCCAATTTCTCCTGTAACCATTGTGAAAATAAAAAATAGGGGGCTAAAAAATAATTTTTTGAGAAAAAAAAATGTTTTTTTATTTTCACGGCTCTGCGTTATAAACTTCTGTGAAGCACCTGGGGGTTCAAAGTGCTCACTGTGCATCTAGGTAAGTTCCTTAGGGGGTCTATTTTCCAAAATGGGGTCATTTGTGGGGGAGCTCCAAAGTTTAGGCACACAGGGGCTCTCCAAACATGACATGGTGTCCGCTAACGATTGGAGCTGATTTTCCATTAAAAAAGTCAAATGGCGCTCCTTCCCTTCTGAGCCCTGCCGTACGCCCAAGCAGTGGTTCCCCCCACATATGGGGCACCAGCGTACTCAGGAAAAACTGGACAACAACTTTTGGGGTACAATTTATCCTGTTACCCTTGGGAAAATAAAAAATAGTGGGCTAAAAAATTATTTTTGAGGAACAAAAATGATTTTTTTATTTTCACTGCTCTGCATTTATAAACTTATGTGTAGCACTTTGGGGTTCAAAGTGCTTACTACACATCTATATAAGCTACCTGGGGGGTCTAGTTTCCTAAATGGGGTCACTTGTGGGGGGTTTCTACTGTTTAGGCACATCAGGGGCTCTGCAAACGCAACATGATGCCCGCAGACCATTCCATCAAGTCTGCATTCCAAAATGGCGCTCCTTCCCTTCTGAGCTCTCCCATGCGCCAAAACAGTGGTTCCCCCCCACATATGCGGTATTGGTGTACTCAGGACAAATTGCACAACAACTTTTGGGGTCCAATTTCTCCTGTTACCCTTGGGAAAATAAAAAATAGCGGGCTAAAAAAATCATTTTTGAGGAAAAAAATTGTTTTTTTATTTTCACTGCTCTGCGTTATAAACTTCTGTGAAGCACTTAGGGGTTCAGAGCAGGGCCGGCTCCAGGTTTTTTTGGGCGCTGGGCGAAAGAGTCTCAGTGGGCCCCTTTAACACAGACCACAATTCATGATGCACAGATACTGCAGAGAAATATGGGTATAGTACAATGCCAAACACTTCACTTCTTCCATTACATGAGTGATACCTATTGTAAATTCTACAATAGCTCAGAAACCACCAAATCCTCACAGCGCACAGTACAGACTGGACAGTACAGTCCTCCATACAATATTATGGGCACCACATAGTCCTCCATACAGTATTATGGGCCAAATATAATGCTCCATAAAGAATATTGGACCCCATATAAAGCTCCATACAAAATATGGAGCTCTCCTCTGCACTGTGCTGCGTTCTGCGCTGTTACGGCTCAGGAAAGGGCGCTGTGGAAAGACTCCCCATCATCATCATCATTGCCTCCCCATCATCATCATCATTGCCTTTCCATCATCATCGCCTCCCCATCATCATCATCATTGCCTCCCCATCATCATCGCCTCCCCATTATCATCATCATTGCCTCCCCATCATCATCGCCTCCCCCATCATCATCATCATCATCATTGCCTCCCCATCATCATCGCCTCCCCATCATCATCATCTCCCCATCATCATCATTATCATTGCCTCCGGCTCCTCACCACCATCACTGCCTCCCCCCACCACCATCAGTGCCTCCCCCCACCACCATCACACATACAGCATCACAGCACTCTCTCACATACACACACACAAAGCACCGCACTACATACACACACACTGATACACACACACATCTCACCTGTCCGGCGTCTGCGCTCTCTCTGCCACAGCCGGCTGCTGAATGATGACGTCATTTAGCGGCGCTGCTGTGAGAGAAAGCGTATGCGCCCTGCAGAGGGAGCCTGGAGCTGCGGATTGCGGAGGCACGGGGAGAGGTGAGTATTGTGCCGGGCCGGCTGCCGGGGCCCTGAGCAAGCGGGTGGGCCCAGTGGCGGCGCTGGCACTGCTCTACTCCGCTGATGGGCGCCGGGGTGCCCGATGGCGAGTGGGCCCCCCGCCTGCTCAGGGCCCCGGCACTTGCCCGGGTATGCTGGGTGCTGACGCTCACAACGCCCAGAGTGCTCACAACACATCTAGATAAGTTCCATAAGGGGTCTAGTTTCCAAAATGTCACATGTGTTTTTTTTTCACTGTTTAGGCACACAGGGGCTTTCCAAACGCGTCATGGTGTCCGCTAACGATTGGAGCTAATTTTCCATTCAAAAAGTCAAATGGCTCTCCTTCCCTTCTGGACCCTGCCGTGTGCCCAAACAGTGGTTTATGACCACATATGAGGTATCAGTGTACTCAGGAGAAATTGCCAAACAAATTTTAGGATCCATTTTATCCTGTTGCCCATGTGAAAATGAAAAAACTAAGGGTAAAAGAAAATTATTGTGAAAAAAAAGTACTTTCTTTTTTTACGGATCAATTTGTGAAGCACCTGGGGGTTCAAAGTGCTCACTATGCATCTAGATAAGTTCCTTGGGGGGTCTAGTTTCCAAAATGGGGTCACTTGTGGGGAAGCTCCAATGTTTAGGCACACAGGGACTCTCCAAATGCGACATGGCAACCGCTAAATATTCCAGCATATTTTCCATTCAAAAAGTCAAATGGCGCTCCTTCCCTTCGGAGTCCTGCCGTGCGCCCAAACAGTGGTTTATGACCACATATGAGGTATCTGTGTACTCAGGAGAAATTGCCCAACAAATTTTAGGATCCATTTTATCCTGTTGCACAGGTAAAAATGAAAAAAATTGATGCTAAAAGAAAATTTTTGTTGGAAAATTAAAATGTCCATTTTTTCCTTCCACGTTGCTTTAGTTCCTGTGAAGCACCTGAAGGGTTAATAATCTTCTTGAATGTAGTTTTGAGTAGCTTGAGGGTGCAGTTTTTAGAATGGTGTCACTTTTGGGTATTTTCTGCCATATAGACCCCTCAAAGTGACTTCAAATGTGAGGTGGTCCGTAAAAAAAATGGTTTTCTAAATTTTGTTGTAAAAATGAGAAATCGCTGGTCAACTTTTAACCCTTATAACTTCCTAACCAAAAAAATTTTGTTTCCAAAATTGTGCTGATGTAAAGTAGACATGTGGGAAATGTTATTTATTATATATTTTGTGTCACATAGTTTAACAGAATAAAAATTCAAAATTTGAAAATTGCGAAATTTTCGACAAATTTCCATTTTTTTCACAAATAAACGCAAAAATTATCTACCTAAATTTACCAGTAACATGAAGCCCAATATGTCACGAAAAAACATTCTCAGAATCACTAGGATCCGTTGAAGCGTTCCTGAGTTATTACCTCATAAAAGGACACTGGTCAGAATTGCAAAAAATGGCAAGGTCTTTAAGATCAAAATAGGCTGGGTCATGAAGGAGAGAACCTGTCATTAGGTTTGGCTGAGACAAGTTACGGCCACCCAGAGGCGTATCTTGCGGGGGGGGGGGGCAGCCAGGGCATGTGCCCCGAGTGCAGCCGGCAGGGGGGCGCAGTCTTGCCCCCGGCAGCTGCATTCTGCCGCTCCCTGGACTGGGAGTCAGCAGGTCTCTGAGCCGGCTATCAAGCTGACAGCCGGCACCCACATGAACACATGGGAATAGCCTCTCGCCCTTTCCAAAACATCGCAATCTGGAACGCCTTCACTATTAATTTGTGTGTCCCTTACCCGGATCACGTGGTCAATGGGTAAAGGTACTGCCACACTAAACAATCCCGCTAGCGATCACGATAACGACGCATACTAATGCGATCGCTAGCGGGATTGTTTCTATATCCCTAGTAGCAGCCTAATTTAGCGATGTCGTTAAGGACGCTATCGCGGTTAGCGATCTCCTTAACGACTTTAGCGGTACAAAAGTACCGCTAAATCGCTAACAAAAGGTGCTACACTCAGCGATATATACTTACCAGCGGGGCGCCGATGATAAAAATAGGGTCCGGAACGATGAGAACGACGAGCGAGATCACAGCAGGATCTCAGCAGGGGCCACGTCGCTGGTAGATGCCGCACACAACAACATCGCTAACGGGATCGCTAAATAGTGAAGTTTTTTAGCGATCCCGTTAGCGATGTTGTTTAGTGTGGCATACCCTTAAGAAGGGACGGTGTAAATAAACCTTAGATGGAGGACAGAATTTAGGAAACAAACTGAGATGATGAAAGGAAAAAAGCTAAATAAAGTACAATGTAAACACCCAAAACAAACAATGGAAATTGCTCAAAGTCTGCTGAATCATTTTTAGAACAGGTCCATACACATTGAATAGATGATAGATTAGAAGATTTGACAATAGATTAGATGATTAGATGATTCTTTGCCCTACAGCTCTCTCTCCTGACCCCATACACACGCACGCTTGGTAGTAAGGAGAGCGGTCTGCATGACTACATCAATAGAATTGAGAAATTGGACTTCAATGACATCTCCCGTCAGAAGTCCATTAGAAGGTTGAAATCAGCTGGTGTGGCCAATAAATATCTAATGTGTATGACCAGTTTACAGAGGTTGTTGTCAACCTCTCTAATGAGTAAAATTGCAAAGTGGTTGAAGAAACAAGCAACTTTGCAATTTACCTATTCAAAAATCCTCTCTCTCAGTATCGGAGGGAGTTTTAATTTTATAGCGTACTGCTTAGTGCCTAGGTTGCCATCCACCTCTGCGGCCACCACCTTTCAGGCCTGAAATACAACATTCTATAATGATGTATATTTGCCCCCAACCGGACCTGAAAGAGAAGAAAAAGAGCTGAAGGGCGGTCCGGTCCGAGGGGTGTTGCTGCTCTTGATCCAGCGCCTCCCATCTTCTTGAGATGCCGTCTTCCTTCTTGATTCGTGTGGATAATAATAATAATCTTTATTTTTATATAGCGCTAACATATTTCGCAGCGCTTTACAGTTTGCACACATTATCGTCGCTGTCCCCGATAGGGCTCACAATCTGGATTCCCTATCAGTATGTTTTTGGAGTGTGGGAGGAAACCGGAGAACCCAGAGGAAACCCACGCAAACACGGGGAGAACATACAAACTCCTTTCAGATGTTGTCCTTGGTGGGACTCAAACCCAGGACTCCAGCGCTGCATGACGTGTCCTACGTAATCCACACAGTTTTCCCCCGCATCATGCTCCTGAGCAGGCGTACTTATCTGCTCTGACCAGTGCAGAACAAAGTACTTCAGTGCGCAGGTGCTGGGTCTCTATGACTTTTCTCTGCGCATGCGCACTGCAGTACTTTCCTCTGCCCTCGACAAGACAGTAAATCACCTGGAGCAGTGCCAACATCTTCTAACTATAATTTCTCTGAAACAATTGCACAGCCAGGCTCTGATTTATGCTGCCCATGGTTTGGGCAGCATGAATCAAGTAACAGGTTCCCGTTAATTGTATGTTCACATGTGGCAGATTTGCTGCTGGAATTTCTGCCACAAGAAAATTGGTTCCATACATGTGGATAGTGTTTTGCATAATCTGCAAGTCCTATTCAGACAAAATGGACAGTAGCTTCTATACATTACAGAGTTAATCACAGACAGCACACAGACTGCACATTGATG
Source organism: Oophaga sylvatica (assembly GCA_033576555.1). Classification (NCBI taxonomy): domain Eukaryota; kingdom Metazoa; phylum Chordata; class Amphibia; order Anura; family Dendrobatidae; genus Oophaga; species Oophaga sylvatica. The sequence continues at coordinate 355,418,263 of JARQOD010000005.1, read as the reverse complement.
CCACCCATGTGCTGTCCGTGTGATTAGCATCATAAACTTTAATGGGTGTGTGTTCTACCCATAAAATCACAGATCGAACACATACGTGGAAAATGGATGTTTGAATGAGACCTAAAGGCCGGGGTCACACTTGAGAGTGTGATGCGAAAAACTTGCACAAGTTTCTCATATCAACACCAGGCGCTGCCGCCAGCACTCGGGACCGGAGTGTGCAGCTGCATAGAAATACATGCAGCCATACACTCCGGTCCGAGTGCTGGCCGAAGTGCCGGGTGCTGATGCGAGAAACTCGCGCGAGTTTCTCGCATCACACTCGCAAGTGTGACACCGGCCAAAGATGAACTCTGCAAAGACTGCAAAAAGTTCTCTACTCACCTGACCTCGTTTAGTCTCCCTTAGGCCAGTCTCACACGTCCAGATATATCCGTGTCCGTGTGTCCGTGTAAATACGTAGTATATCCGTGTGGCACACGTGTGCCACATCAGGACCACACGGACGGCACAGACGGCTACAGTAAGCTCTGTCCCCTGCCTGTGGTGCTGAAGCTCCCTGTCATTATTCTCCTTGCTCTGCCGGCAACAGAGAGCAGGGAGAATAAATGAAAAACCCAACGTAGGGTTCCCCTTACGTTTTGAATCAACCCGGCAAAACTATACAGCTGCGGGCTTCAAATCTCAGGCTGGTAAGGGGCCATGAATATGAGCCCCAGCAGCCTAAAAACAGTAGCCCGCAGCTGCCCAGAAAAGGCGCATCTATTATATGCGCCTATTCTGGAGCTTTGTCTGGTTCTTCCCACTTGCCCTGTAGTTGTGGTAAGTGGGGTTAATAAGGGGTTAATGTCACCTTTCTATTGTAAGGTGACATTAAGCCAGGCTTAGTAATGAAGAGGTGTCATTAAGACACCTCTTCATTACTAATCCTATAGTAAGAAAAGGGTTAAATAAACACACACACACAATAAGAATAAAGTCTTTCAATGAAAGAATACACTACACAGTTTTTAAATCTTTATTACCGTCATTTTCCCACGGTGCTGAGGTTACAGGAGATCAGCTGTCAGTGAGCACAGACTCAGTGATGTCACCCCCAGTCACTGAGCCTGAGCGTGCTGCTACCATTCATTCCCCAGTAGTTTACAGTCGGAGTGGCTGCATTAGCAGTGCTCTGGCTGTAAACTGATTAACCCCCCGAGATGGATTGCACCGTGGGACTTGACTGTACAGCGGACAGGTATGGGATATTGTTGCTGTTTTATTTTAATTTTTTACAGGAGATCGAGGGCTTCGATAATGGAATGGGAGTGTAATAAAGATATAAAAACTGTGTAGTGTATTCTTTCATTAAAAGACTTTATTCTTATTGTGTGTGCTTAGTTAACCCTTTATTTACTATAGGATTAGTAATGAAGAGGTGTCTTATTGACACCTCTTCATTACTAAGCCTGGCTTAATGTCACCTTACAATAGAAAGGTGACATTAACCCCTTATTAACCCCACTTGCCACAGCTACAGGGCAAGTGGTAAGAACCCTACAAAACTCCAGAATAGGTGCATCTAATAGATGCACCTTTTCTGGGCAGCTGTGGGCTGGGGGGCCCATATTCATGGCCCCTTACCAGCCTGAGAATAGCAGCCCGCAGCTGTATAGTGTTGCCGGGTTGGTTCAAAACCTAAGTGGGACCCCATGTCGGGTTTTTCATTTATTCTCCCTGCTCGCTGTTGCCAGCAGAGCAGGGAGAATAATGACAGGTAGCTTCAGCACCACAGGCAGGGGACAGGGCTTACTGTAGCTGTTGTGCCGTCCGTGCGCACAGAGGACAGTGTGGACTGTTCTCAGTGTGCACGTGTACAGCACGTTTTGCAGTCCGTGCGCTCCCATGAACACTGACATGTCTCCATGTTTTGCACGCGGACACACGGTCTGTGAAAACACGCTGACATGTGCACAGACCCATTCATTTCAATGTGTCTACATGTGTCAGTGTCTCTGGTACGTGAGGAAACTGTCACTACATGTACTGGAGCCACTGACGTGTGAAACCGGCCTTAAAAGGGTTTTACATTTTCAAGTAAATTATTGTCCCCAGGTTTAGTTCAGTGTAAAGATGCTTTACGTATTCCTCCTGCGTCCAGCTTTGAGTCTCTGCGGCTGTACCAGTGTCTGTTCTTTGTCTGCAGCGCTGACTTCATGTTGACACTTATGCAGCCAATCACTGAGTCGATGTAGATGACATGAGCTGCTCAGTGATTGGCTGTGCTCTGTGGATGTGACGTCAACACTTTTAGTTATTCAGAAGAGACCGGGGAAGTGGCGGCGACACAACAGCAGAGACACACGTCAGGAAGCCTGGATTGCGCTCAGAAGAGCCATCGCCTGTCTGCATTTTGTCCTTTGCCCACTGTTGTTATATTTCTATCATTGTGGAATAAAAGTTCTGTTTTAAAAAAAAAGACTCAATAAGTGCAAAATTTAAAGGGCAGACTTGTCCAAGGCAAATCAACCAGAAATTTTGCTACAAAACCACAGCTAGTCTGTTGTATGAAGTCTGCCGCACCCACATCTGCACAATAAATCCACAGCAAATTCACCTGTGTGCCTGTAACCTAATGTTGTACTGTTCCAAATATACAGTTATCTGAAAAAGTTTGGGCACCCCTATTAATCTTAAGCTTAATGTTTTATAAAAATTGGTGTTTTTGCAACAGCTATTTCAGTTTGATATATCTAATAACTATTGGACACAGTAATGTTTCTGCCTTGAAATGAGGTTTATTGTACTAACAGAAAATGTGCAATCTGCATCCAAACAAAATTTGACAGGTGCATAAGTATGGGCACCCTTATTATTTTCTTGTTTTAAATACTCCTACCTACTTTTTTACTGACTTACTAAAGCACTTTTTTTGGTTTTGTAACCTCATTGAGCTTTGAACTTCATAGCCAGGTGTATGCAATCATGAGAAAAGCTACTTAAAATGGCCACTTGCAAGTTGTTCTCCTGTTTGAATCTCCTCTGAAGAGTGGCATCATGGGCTCCTCAAAACAACTGTCAAATGATCTGAAAACAAAGATTATTCAACATAGTTGTTCAGGGGAAGGATACAAAAAGCTGTCTCAGAGATTTAACCTGTCAGTTTCCACTGTGAGGAACATAGTAAGGAAATGGAAGAACATAGGGATAGTTCTTGTTAAGGCCAGAAGTGGCAGGCCAAGAAAAACATCAGAAAGGCAGAGAAGAAGAATGGTGAGATCAGTCAAGGACAATCCTCAGACCACCTCCAGAGAGCTTCAGCATCAACTTGCTGCAGATGGTGTCACTGTGCATCGGTCAACTATACAACGCACTTTGCACAAGGAGAAGCTGATGCGAAAGAAGCCATTTCTGCAAGCACGCCACAAACAGAGTCGGCTGAGGTATGCAAAAGCACATTTGGAGAAGCCAATTTCTGTTTGGGAGAAGGTCCTGTGGACTGATGAACCCAAGATTGAGTTGTTTGGTCATACAAAAAGGCGTTATGCATGGCGTCAAAAAAACACAGCATTCCAAGAAAAACACTTGCTACCCACAGTAAAATTTGGTGGAGGTTCCATCATGCTTTGGGGCTGTGTGGCCAATGCCGGCACCGGGAATCTTGTTAAAGTTGAGGGACGCATGGATTCCTCTCAGTATCAGCAGATTCTTGACAATAATGTTCAAGAATCAGTGACAAAGTTGAAGTTACGCAGGGGATGGATCTTTCAGCAAGACAATGATCCAAAACACCGCTCCAAATCTACTCAGGCATTCACGCAGAGGAACAATTACAATGTTCTGGAATAACCATCCCAGTCCCCAGACCTGAATATCATTGAACATCTGTGGGATCATTTGAAGAGGGCTGTCCATGCTCGGCGACCGTCAAACTTAACTGAACTGGAATTGTTTTGTAAAGAGGAATGGTCAAAAATACCTTCATCCAGGATCCAGGAACTCATTAAAAGCTACAGGAAGCGACTAGAGGCTGTTATTTTTATAAAAAGGAGGATCTACTAAATATTAATGTCCCTTTTCTGGTGAGGTGCCCATACTTATGCACCTGTCAAATTTTGTTTGGATGCAGATTGTGTGTCGACCCGCCACCACAATTGTGGGTTACCAGGGCAATGGGGTACTCAGAGCCGAGCCCGTAGAAGTCTATGGGGATTGTTGTCACAGGTAGCTGTGGCTCGGTCTGTGGCCCGGGCGGTCTGGCGTATGTTAGGGATATATTTACAGGGGATTGATTATGTACAGTTCGTGACGCCACCTGTAGTCTCTGGTAATTAGTACCAGCGCTGCTGTAGATCTCTGAGGGGATGGTGATGCAGCTAGATGTCGGGTCCCCTACAGGTGGGACTGGTCCCTCAAAGTCTATGTGAGTAGTGAAGTCGAGTGCGGTTAAAGAACACAGTCTCACACGGTCAGCGTCTTTCCATACCTTTACTTGCAAGATGTTAAGGCAGGTCCCAGGGAGGCTGTCCCACGGAGAGTGTATATTGAGGCAGCAGCTGGACAAGTTAGGGGCCTCCTTAAACTCCAATATAACGAGTGCAACTAGCATGAAGCGTAGTTCCCTCTAATCTTCAGCAATGCTTGCTGTACCTGCCCAGTCAGCTTAGTGTTAGGGGCCTTCCTATGAAGGAGCTGAATCCTTACGTGGTCCTGCAGAACTCCAAAGTCTTCACTCCCCCTGACCCCAGCTACGTGCTGACTATAAGGGGCTTGTCTGCCGCGACCTAGGGTCCGGTAGATTCCTGGTTGTCCTGTCACTGTGCCTGAAGCAACAGTGACTCTTCGGTCCCCAGTGACCGGTAGTAACGTGCTGGACTTCTGCAATCCGTTAAGCACAAATCTTATAAATCCACTTGCCTTTCGCCTTGTCCACGCTTGTAACATAAGCACTCTTACTAGCCAAGGGTCGAGCAGTCACTTCTTTCCTTTTCCTTCCAATCAAGTTCGCCACAGATGCTCAGTTATCACAGGCAGGAGCACGTCACTGTACCTGATACTGTCCTCTAGACAGGAATGCTGAAGACTTTCTGGGTTACAACTTGTTCCTTCCTTCAATGTATGCTGAGGAGATGACACAGCTCTGACCAGACTAAGGTGTATTCCAACACCTATACCAGACTCCACTTTCCAAGCTGGTGAGATAGCAATCTAGACTCCTTCCTCCCTCCAGATGCAGACTCTCTCACTGTAGTCCAGACGCAGACTCTCCACGTCCTTACTGCCCGAAGACAGGAACTAGACTCCCACGTCCTTACTGCCCGAAGACAGGAACTAGACTCCCTGTCTAAAATCACTCCTACACATACCTTCTTGACCACTCCCTAGAGTATACTTCACTACCCCAAGGGTGTGTCTAGTGTGTGCAGAATGAATGCATATTGAGCTTTAAGCCGCCGTCTCGCCACACACTCCCCAGGGTACTGCGTGTGCCTAACACCAGGGCTACACATTCCCCCATGGTAAACGACAGCACTCCCGGGCTGTGAAATACAAAAGACAGAAAAATTTTGTTTATGCAATAACATTTGGAACAATAACATCTTCCCATCCGGGAGGTAAGAATACTTTGAACGTTACAAACTTTAATACAAATAGTATCAAATAGCATTTTCAATAAATAGATATACAAGATACTTGTGAAGGACCCGCACCAAACCTTCAACGTGGGTCCTGGGTGGGCTGCAGGACATCCAAGTGCAGACCTCACTCAGTGCCACACCACACGGGTTTTGTTTTTCAGAGGTGATATGGATGGTTTATGTAAAACCAAGATAGGGCGCCGAAGCGCAACTATGTACAAAAGAGTTCTGGGTAAGCATAGTCCTTTACCTCAAAAAGTCCATTTATAAAAGAAGACATAATAAATCACAGTGTCAAAGTGCAACTGTTTATCAATTCTCATCTATTATTTACCATTTATCAATTATCATTATCAATTATCCATTATCAATTACCAATTACCCAGCCGGGCATTCTATAATTAGGAATATATATTTACTATATATAACATCTGTGCAAACTTTTTCAAAAACATTTTAAACTTTCTGCTTTCTACTTGTGGTAGATCCGATAGGGATCTCACCAACTCTTTACCACTTATTCATCAGCTACTAAGACATTTTCCACCACATCTTCCACCCCGGGGGCTGGAACAACGCAATGGGCCCTTGATCCCAGGACCAGCAAATCATGTGCTGCGATCAGGGTCTGGGTTGCGACAGTTCTGGTTTGAACCTCTAGGGGCGCAACGGGTACACTTTCTTCGCATGACACCGATTGCGTCTCCATTACAGTCAACGATATAGACCGCGTCAGGGTTTGCGATTTAGACTGGGTCGCATTTGGCGATGTGGAAGTAACTTTCACTTGCGATGAACTTTGGGTCGCATGTTGCGATGATTTTGAAGGGGGCGATGCTGGGGCACGGCCGGATGCTACTGAAGCTGGAAACGGGGACGCTGCGGTAATGGTGACGGTACCTGCGTCTGAGACGGGGTCGCGGACGATGGCGACGTTCAGGGCATACCACCCCTTCATTCCCCAATGCCGCATATAGGTGACTATGTCGCCGTTTACTAAGTCCCTCCCGGGATGACCTTGCTGCAGGTGAGATTCCACGTCACGCCTGCTGACGAAGACCGCTGGGTAGAGGCCCGGTTCACGAATAAAGCCCCAGCCCTTCCGGAGCTGGAACTCAGTCACACACCCCTGCCGCCGCGGTTCCCGTAAGGTACCTTTGTCGCGACGGACAGTCTCCTTGTCAGCAATCAGCTCGGCAAACTGTCGCTGGCGGTTCTTCTTGATTTCCCGCGCTTCCTCCTGCTGGCGCCTCTTCGTCTCCTCACGACTCCGCCATTCTTGCTCCCACTGGGCGGTGTAGGCGACGTCATCCAGGCGCGCCATCTCGTCCCAGTCCACATCTGGTAGTGACGGACAGGACCCCTCCGGTGTCCCTGCCGGGGACCGATAATCTGCTGCGGCCTCTTGGCCGGGCGGGCGTTCCGGGATTGGCTGTACCTCCTCAACCTCCTCCGCATCCACCGCTTCACCAGTGGGATCGGGAACGGTAATTTCGGGGGCAGCCTCCGGTTGCTCCTTCGCCTGGGGCAGCAGACTCTTCGGTACTTTGAATCGTGGGGGTTCGTTGAGGGGAGGGGACGCCGTGTTCGTCATTCGCCATTCCAGCAGATTACAGCGGCGCCTCTCAATCTCCTCTAGTCCAGGTTGGAACAACTTCTTTAGGCGTGAGTTCTCCTCCCGAACCTCTAACAACGCCTGTTGCAGGTGCAGGATCGCATAGGCCTCGGATGCCGATGGCAGCTCGGCGGGGGCACGGGGCCTGCCTTTCTCCGCTGCCCCGCTCGGCTCACACGTCCGGCCTCCATCATTTTCCAGAAGACTCTTTCTTCTTCTTTTGGAGACTTCCGGTCTCTTCCGTGGAGGTGGGGTTTGCGTCTCCTCCTCCTCGCAGGGAAGGTGAAGAGGAGGCGGACCTCCTTTGCTGTTGGGCAGGACCGCATTTGTAGTAGCACTTTGAGAGGGCAGGCATTTTCTTCGCGCCACAGGGGGGTAGACGCCCACGAAGGTACGCCCACCTTCTTCTCCAGCGCCTGAGGGCGCGAATATGGCGACAAAAATGGCGATTTTGGCGCCAAAAGTGCAAACAGTCCTTTTTACAAAAACAAGTCCTTAGGCACGCAGGGCTCGCAATTTCGCGAGTTTGGTATCCTGTTCGTGACGCCAAGTTTTGTTGTGTCGACCCGCCACCACAATTGTGGGTTACCAGGGCAATGGGGTACTCAGAGCCGAGCCCGTAGAAGTCTATGGGGATTGTTGTCACAGGTAGCTGTGGCTCGGTCTGTGGCCCGGGCGGTCTGGCGTATGTTAGGGATATATTTACAGGGGATTGATTATGTACAGTTCGTGACGCCACCTGTAGTCTCTGGTAATTAGTACCAGCGCTGCTGTAGATCTCTGAGGGGATGGTGATGCAGCTAGATGTCGGGTCCCCTACAGGTGGGACTGGTCCCTCAAAGTCTATGTGAGTAGTGAAGTCGAGTGCGGTTAAAGAACACAGTCTCACACGGTCAGCGTCTTTCCATACCTTTACTTGCAAGATGTTAAGGCAGGTCCCAGGGAGGCTGTCCCACGGAGAGTGTATATTGAGGCAGCAGCTGGACAAGTTAGGGGCCTCCTTAAACTCCAATATAACGAGTGCAACTAGCATGAAGCGTAGTTCCCTCTAATCTTCAGCAATGCTTGCTGTACCTGCCCAGTCAGCTTAGTGTTAGGGGCCTTCCTTGAAGGAGCTGAATCCTTACGTGGTCCTGCAGAACTCCAAAGTCTTCACTCCCCCTGACCCCAGCTACGTGCTGACTATAAGGGGCTTGTCTGCCGCGACCTAGGGTCCGGTAGATTCCTGGTTGTCCTGTCACTGTGCCTGAAGCAACAGTGACTCTTCGGTCCCCAGTGACCGGTAGTAACGTGCTGGACTTCTGCAATCCGTTAAGCACAAATCTTATAAATCCACTTGCCTTTCGCCTTGTCCACGCTTGTAACATAAGCACTCTTACTAGCCAAGGGTCGAGCAGTCACTTCTTTCCTTTTCCTTCCAATCAAGTTCGCCACAGATGCTCAGTTATCACAGGCAGGAGCACGTCACTGTACCTGATACTGTCCTCTAGACAGGAATGCTGAAGACTTTCTGGGTTACAACTTGTTCCTTCCTTCAATGTATGCTGAGGAGATGACACAGCTCTGACCAGACTAAGGTGTATTCCAACACCTATACCAGACTCCACTTTCCAAGCTGGTGAGATAGCAATCTAGACTCCTTCCTCCCTCCAGATGCAGACTCTCTCACTGTAGTCCAGACGCAGACTCTCCACGTCCTTACTGCCCGAAGACAGGAACTAGACTCCCACGTCCTTACTGCCCGAAGACAGGAACTAGACTCCCTGTCTAAAATCACTCCTACACATACCTTCTTGACCACTCCCTAGAGTATACTTCACTACCCCAAGGGTGTGTCTAGTGTGTGCAGAATGAATGCATATTGAGCTTTAAGCCGCCGTCTCGCCACACACTCCCCAGGGTACTGCGTGTGCCTAACACCAGGGCTACACATTTGCACATTTTCTATTAGTACAATAAACCTCATTTCAAGGCAGAAACATTACTGTGTCCAATACTTATTAGATATATCAAACTGAAATAGCTGTTGCAAAAACACCAATTTTTATAAAACATTAAGCTTAAGATTAATAGGGGTGCCCAAACTTTTTCATATAACTGTATTTGGGCCACTGATTTGCACATTTCCATTATTAGTGAGAATAGAAGGGGGATTACTAATTACAACGCAAAACTGGAGTTTCACTTTAAGTGTTCAGTATTTTGCTTTATGTTTTCAGCTAATCAGCAGCACTTTCCTCTCACTCACAGCCATCAGTCAGTTTCAGCAGTGAGGCTCTGCTCTCCCGAGAATATGGAGATGGAGCATTAGGCTGAGTAAGCCAGCCTGGGGTCTGCCGGAAAAGTGCCCATTAAACAGAGGTTATTTTCTTGTGCTGTTCTGATACATTAGTGAGATAGGACGTCTTCTTTAGCAGTAGGCGCTTTACATCTAGAAATTATGCAGCTGAATTCCAGAGCAAAAATCAGCTACAACTTTCACATGGTATGCCATTATAATAGCTCAGTATATTCTGATTCCAAATGCCTGACACTTGTGTGGATGAGATAATTATCACATAAGAATATCAGATAGCAGGTGCGTTATAAGGAGGGCAACGACTACAATTCCCAGAAATAATGGAGACAGCGGCGAACAACATGTTAAGGCAAGTACCCAAAACACCGCCCATCTGACCTGACTGCCATCATTTAAATATCCTGCCAATTTAGGGTGACAGATTCCCTTTAAGTAGAAGCACTCCTTTTGAGCTAGTACAGCCATGAGTCTTCTTGGGAATGATGCAACAAGTTTTTCACACCTGGATTTGGGGAGCCTCTGCCATTCTTCCTTGGAGATCCTCTCCAGTTCCGTCAGGTTGGATGGTGAATGTTGGTGAACAGCCATTTTCAGGTCTCTCCAGAGATGCTCAGTTGGGTTTAGGTCAGGGCTCCGGCTGGGCCAGTCAAGAATGGCCAGATGTGTGACTTGCCACAATTCTGTCTCTGAGCTTCTTGGCCAGTTCCTTTGACCTCATGATTCTCATTTGGTCTGACATGCTCTGTGAGCTTTGAGATCGTATATAGACAGGTGTGTGCCTTTACAAATCAAGTCCTATCAGTGTAATAAAACACAGCTGGACTCCAATGAAGGAGTAGAACCATCTCAAGGAGGATCACAAGGAAATGGGCAGCATGTGACGTAATTATGAGTGTCTGAGCAAAGGGTCTGAATACTTATGACCATGTGAAATTTCAGTTTTTCTTTTTTAATAAATTTGCAAAAATGTCTGCATTTCTGTTTTTTTTTCAGTCAAGATGGGGTGCAGTGTACATTAATGAGAAAAAAATGAACTTTTTTGCATTTACCAAATGACTGCAATGAAACAAAGGGTGGAAAATTTAAATGGGGTCTGAATACTTTACGAACCCACTGTAAGTAGCAGTAAGAAGCACAAAGCGGCAATTTTAGGCCGGGGCCACATGACTGTAGATTCTCTCATCCAAAAGAATCGGGATGATTATATTAATGACATTGTGATCAAACTCTGAGTGGACCAAAACAAGGTAATATCTGACCTGTCAGGGAACAATCTTATATCATTCATTTAGGAGAGGATTCACTGGACATAGCAGGAGCAGTAACGTCTCCAAAGTTAAAGAAAGTTGTCCAGTCCATAATGATAAGTCTGCAGTAACTCCGGTTTCTGAGCCGGGACAGGCAGGTATGTATGTGTTATGCATACTACTGGCCACAGCCCGACTAGTGGGCATGGCCTCACTCAATACCATTGTACAGAGCGCCCCATCTAGTGATGCAGTAGTCCAGTGGGCGTGGCCAACTAGTGGTCACGGTCTCGCTCCATACAAGTGTACAAGTGTATGGAACGAGGCCACTCTCACTAGTCGGGTTCTGACCCAGAGTATACATAACACATACATCACTGCTGTTCCCCGCTCAGACACGGCGAATCCCCGCAGCGCACAATGCATACACTGGGGGATTCATAAGTCTCCAGTCACACAGAGTGACTGCAGACTTATCATTTTGGACCAGACAACCCCTTTAAAGGCGATGCAATACTTTAACTCTGCTGCCACTTCATTTAGGAGATGCAAATACATATTAGATCAGGAATGTGAAACTTGTATACACAGAGGGCAAAAATTAAAAGCTTGGACAAAGTCAAGGGACAATCCTGATATTTATTAAAAAAAGTCTACAATTGAGGAAGTTTTTCCTTATCATTAAATATAACGATGAAAACAATGGAAACAAACTTAAAAGGTTGTCCAACAAAGTACATTTTAATTAATAGATCTTAGTATATTGGAATAACATAATATGTTATGTAAGAGCAGTAAAAAGCGTATGGCCCAATGGCCTAGTTTAAATAAGTAATACCATGGGATAAATAACCTTGAATAACCTTGAGTAATGCAGATAATAAAGTATGATGCCAAAAAAATTGCCCCAAAACACAGTAGGGCCCACAGTGAATTCCTCCACACAGTACCCTCAACATGCACGGTATGATGACCCTACTGTACCCCCCAACCCCTATCCGACAAAGTATGGCAACCTCATCACAGTATGATTTCCGAACTGTAATCCCTACACTGCCTTCCATACGGTATAATGGACCCCACACAGTCCTCCATACAGTATAATGTGCCCTAAATAGTCCTTCATACAGTATAATACTACCAGATAGTCCTCCATACAGTAAAATGGGCCCTGAATTGCCTTCCATACAGTATAATGGCCCAACATAGTCCTCCATACAGTATAATGGGCCTTGCATTGCCTACCATACAATATTATGGGCCCACATAGCACTCTATACATATAATGGCCCCACATAGTACTTCATACAGTATAATGGCCCCACATAGCTCTCCATGCAATATAATGATACCACACAGTCCTTCATACCATACCGTATAATGGCCCCATATAGTGTTCCATACAATTTACTGGCCCAACATAGTGCTCCATATAGTATAATGGACTCTGCATTGCTTTTCGTACAGTATAATGGCCCCCATAGTGCACCATACAGTATAATGGCCCCACATAGTGCACCATACAGTATAATGGCCCCACATAGTGCACCATAAAGTAAAATGGCCCCACATAGTGCACCATACAGTATAATGGCCCCACATAGTGTTCCATACAGTATAATGGCCCCACATAGTACTCCATACAGTATATTGGCTCCACCTAGTGGTTCATACAGTATAATGGCCCCACATAAAAAATAAATAATCACCTCTCCTCATTCCCCTGCTGCTCCAGTCTCTGCAGTGCATCTTCTGATCCTCTGTATTACTTGGCACAGTAGGCACATTGTAATTATTATTATTATTATACATTGTAATGACATCATCGTGTCCGCTGCGCTGAGCATCAGCTGACGCTCCCTCCTCCATCATTGCTTTCCACTGTATTGGCATCCAGGATGACAATACAGCTGAAATTGCGATGCGCGATGCGTCACGGGCCAAATACACTCACCCTGCGAGCCAAATTTGGCTTGCAGGCTAAAGTTTGATATATGGGCATTATATGAATGTTGTATAAAACCACTTTGGCAGGATCAGACAACCAACTAATGTTTAGGGTCTCCAAAGTCTTCATAATGACAGATGTTGGAGTAAAGTAGAATCAGGCATGGCGGACTTCATTATGCCCCATCCCTTGTTTTCATGGACGTTAAGCTGACCTATATAGATTTATGGCATCTACTATTCTGCTGGTAGGATGTTAGATAGGAGGCACAGCGGAACTGATTGATTTATAGATTTGGCAAATAAATTAAGTATAACTGGTATTTCATGAATTCAAAGACTGCTCAATCTGGGCGTAGCAGTCAAGGGGGCGGTGCTTCTCTGTCATTGGTGGCCTTCCCTGTAGAAGTATGCAGAGGCAGCTGTCAGTTACTGACTAGGACCTCCCAATTAACTGGTAAGAACACAACTACAGAGTGTCCTGAGCTGTGATGCTCCAGTTCAGTACGATGTACATCCGGTCTCCCCCCGAGCTGATAACAGCTGATCCCGAGAGATGACAATATGTACTATAAGTATCGACAACCCATTGTGCACTGATCAGATAGCAGATCGGTGAGGGTTTGACACCTGGAACCACAGATCTGATACTGATGACCTAAAGATAGTTCATCAATATCATAGTAGCGGACAACTGTATGGAGCTGGCACAAAATACAAAATTATTGTGAATGTTATGAAAACTTGAAACACTAAACTTGTTACTATAAAAAATTATCAAAATGTCATATATACCGCAAAACCCCACGTACAGGTCCATATTACAAAAGCAAACCAATTTTTTTCCTACAAAGTGTACAGTTGTTTTAACCCCTTATTAACCCATGACATTTTCATCATAGGACCTGTGACCCAAATCAATAGGTGAATGTGCAGCATTCTGCCGCGACCACTATTCCATTGACACGGGAACAGCTGATCGGTGGTGGAGCGGTGTCGCACCGCCACCCGCCAGACATTGATCACCCATCCTAAGGAGAGCAATGTTAAAGTCCTGGACAACCCCTTTAAGTAACTATGATAATTAAAAAACTGTACACATTTGGTATCGGTGTTATTGCACTAATCTGAAGAATCATATTCTTGGTTCACTTTTACCACATAAAGAAAATTGTAAAGAAACAAAAAAAAAAAAACAAACAATGGCTGAATTGCAGTTTTTTTCACCATTTCACCGCACTTGGAATTTTTTTTCCTTTTTTCCAGAATATTATATGATAATATGAATGGTGTCACTCTAAGATGATAATAGTCAGTCCAGGAAAAAAATAGAAAAAGTAACAATAGTTAAGTCTTGTAAGAAAGGGAGGAAAAAAAAGAAGTAAAAACCGGATTCAACATTTAAGGAAATTAGATTGCCAATTTATATCTATTAAAAAGAAAAAAAAATTGACCATAGGAGGAAGGGGTTAAAGCATTTTTTACGCTGAGAGCTTCCCAAGAGCAAACCATAAACCTCCACAACAAACTCAGTTCAATTATTACAATAGATGACCAAATAAAAACATAGAAAGCAATGCTGGCACATGGCGCTGATATTGCAGCCTGATATGTCGTTTAGAACAATCAGTACTCAGCCTCCCTGGTGGTCTAGTGGTTAGGATTCGGCGCTCTCACCGCCGCGGCCCGGGTTCGATTCCCGGTCAGGGAATGTGATTTTTTTTTTTTTATTTGCATTTTTTGTTAAATAATATATTAGTGTTTGCTTGTCTGGTTTTTGATATGATCTTGAACATATATTAACTATGCTTAAGTGCTTTGTATAAATTACATTTTATGCACACTCGTGAGGTGTATGGGTGATCCTCAGTATTTCAGTCTCATTTCACTCTCATTTGATCACATAGTCATTGACTACAAGGTATTATACATTTGTTCCTCTTGATATGAAATGTATTTGTTTATGTATAATTCTATATTTCATTGCAGACTCGCAGGAAAGGCGAGTCACCAGTGCCACCTACTGTCCATAGCTGGTATAGCACACACCATGTATTATATTTGTCACCAGTGTCACCTACTGTCCATAGCTGGAATAACATACTACTCATGTACGGTATGTATTTGTCACCAGTGCCACCTTATGGTCCATAGCTGGTATAGCACCCACCATGTATTGTATTTGTCACCAGTGTCACCTACTGTCCACAGCTGGTATAGCACTCACCACTTGTTTGGATCTGTTTTGCTATTTTTTTTTTGCTTCTAGTACATAAATATGTATGACCTTTTGTACATCATATTTGGGTGCTAATTTCTCCTTTATTTAGTTTTATTAAATAAAATAGCGAATCTAATTGCTGTACTGGAGAGAAGGGAAATGTTCTCTAAGAAAAATGGTCATATACAGTCATGGCCAAAAGTTTTGAGAATGACACAAATATTAATTTTTACAAAGTCTACTGCTTCACTTTTTCTAATGGCAATTTGCATATAATCCAGAATGTTATAAAGAGTAATCAGCTTAACAGCAATTACTTGCAAAGTCAATATTTGGCTAGAAAATGAACTTTATCCCCCAAAACACATTTCAACATCATTGCAGCCCTGCCTTAAAAGGACCAGCTAACCTCTTTTCAGTGATTGCTCCATTAACACAGGTGTGGGTGTTGATGAGGACATGGCTGGAGATCAATCTGTCATGATTAAGTAAGGATGACACCACCGGACACTTTAAAAGGAGGCTGGTGCTTGGCATCATTGTTTCTCTTCTGTTAACCATGGTTATCTCTAAAGAAACACGTGCAGTCATCATTGCAATGCACAAAAATGGCCTAACAGGGAAGAGTATCGCAGCTAGAAAGATTGCACCTCAGTCAACAATCTATCGCATCATCAAGAACTTCAAGGAGAGAGGTTCCATTGTTGCCAAAAAGGCTTCAGGGCGCCCAAGAAAGACCAGCAAGCACCAGGACCATCTCTTAAAAGTGTTTCAGCTGCGGGATCGGGCTACCAGCAGTGCAGAGCTTGCTCAGGAATGGCAGCAGGCAGGTGTGAGTACATCTGCACGCACTGTGAGGCGGAGACTCTTGGAGCAAGGCCTGGTCTCAAGGAGGGCAGCAAAGAAGCCACTTCTCTCCAGAAAAAACATCATGGACAGACTGATATTCTGCAAAAGGTACAGGCAGTGGACTGCTGAGGACTGGGGTAAAGTTATTTTCTCTGATGAATCCCTTTTCGATTGTTTGGGACATCAGGAAAACACCTCATTCAGAGAAGACAAGGTGAGCGCTACCACCAGTCTTGTCTCATGCCAACTGTTAAGCATCCTGAAACCATTCATGTGTGGGGTTGCTTCTCAGCCAAGGGAATGGGCTCTCTCACAGTCTTGCCTAAAAACACAGCCATGAATAAAGAATGGTACCAGAATGTCCTCCAAGAGCAACTTCTCCAACCTCCAAGAGCAGTTTGGCAATCAACAATGCCTTTTCCAGCATGATGGAGCACCTTGCCATAAAGCAAAGGTGATAACTAAATGGCTCAGGGAACAAAACATAGAGATTTTGGGTCCATGGCCTGGAAACTCCCAGATCTTAATCCCATTGAGAACTTGTGGTCAATCATCAAGAGACGGGTGGACAAACAAAAACCTAAAAATTCTGACAAAATGAAAGCATTGATTGTGCAAGAATGGATGCTATCAGTCAGGATTTGGTCCAGAAGTTGATTGAGAGCATGCCAGGGAGAATTGCAGAGGTCCTGAAGAAGAAGGGTCAACACTGCAAATATTGACTTGCTGCATTAACTCATTCTAACTGTCAATATAAGCTTTTGTTACTCATATGTTTGCAATTATTATATTTCTGTCTGTGATAAAAACATCTGTCAAACACACATAAAAACCAGAGGGCAGCAGATCAGTGAAAATATAATATTTGTGTCATTCTCAAACTTTTGGCCATGACTGTATAGTGTTGAGCGATACTGCTCGATATCTAAAAATATCGTATCGAAATGGTATCGCCGATATCACTAAATATCGTCGATATCCGATTCCGATACCGGAAGTCCAATGTAAGTCTATGGGAACAAAATATCGCAACTAAAAAAAACCTTTATTTCCTTGTAAACACTAAATATACACACATAGAATACATATATATATACATGTCATTGTGACATATATATACATATATGTATAGTTTATACACTTCTACATAGTAAAATATCCTCTGATTCAATTGCCGGGTAAAGCCGGCTTCTGTGAAAAGACAGAAGCACCCGACATGAAATGACACTTGGTGTACATAGGGTTAACCATGTCTTTTCATGTCGTTTGCAATCTGATTTGCACAAACAATTACATCAGTCTATGTGTGCAAAATTTCACACCTGTAGGGGTTAATTAAAGGTGTAAATTCGTTGTAAAAAACCGGACTTTTTTGCTACGAATTTACACCTTTAATTAACCCCTACAGGTGTGAAATTTTGCACACATAGACTGATGTAATTGTTTGTGCAAATCAGATAGCAAAGGACATGAAAAGACATGGTTAACCCTATGTACACCAAGTGTCATTTCATGTCGGGTTCTGCATTTTCACAAAAGCCGGCAATTGAATTAGCGGCTATTATACTATGTAGAAGTGTATGAACTATAAATATAAATATATATATATGTGTCACAAATTCAATGACATGTATATATATATATGAGGTGTAAAATTGCTGAAAAAAAATGCGTGGGCTCCCGCCCTATTTTCGCAACCAGACAGACAAAGCCAGTGAGTGGGGGCAGATAATAATAGCCCAGAGAGGGAACATTTTTTTTGGCCCCCCCCCGGCTACTAACATCTGCCCCCAGACACCCCAGAAAGGGCAAATCTCTAATTAGATTTGCCCTTTCTGGCACTTTGCCCGTCTATTCCCATTGCCCTGTAGCGGTGGCGAATGGGTTAATAAGGGGTTAAAATGACCTTGCAATTGAAAGGTCACTTTAAGCCAGGTTAATAATTGAGAGCTGTCAATTAGACAACTATCAATTATTAATCCTATTGTATGAAAGAAAAATCAAACACACACACTTTAATAAAAAAGAAGTTTAATGAAATAATCACACAGTTTTTGACCATATTTTATTTACCTGCTAAAACCATTTCCTGTAATAAAAATAAAATAATAAAGCAAAATTATTCTTACCAATCCGATGTACAGTCAGGTCCCACGGTGTAATCCATCAGAAAGGGTTAATGTTTACTGCAGGGACCGCAGCTAATGCTGCAGCCTCACAGTAAACCCCCAAATGAATGAGTTCCTCTCCTGGCTGACAGGAGAGGAAGTGGAAAGCTTAATTGATTGCTTTCCACTTTCACTTCAGGTCAGCCAGGGACACCATCAGTGACGTCAGAGGGAACTGGTTAACAAAAATAGGGGATCCCCTCGAAAAAAAATGGCGTGGGGTCCCCCCTATTTTTGTTAACCAGCCAGATGAAGCAGACCGCTGAGGCCTGGATTTTCAGGCTGTTAAGGAGCCAAGATCCATGGACCTTGCCAGCCTGATAATACCAGGCCACAGCAGTCTGCATATCTTGGCTGATTAACAAAAATAGGGGATCCCCTGAAAAAAAATTGGCGTGGGGTCCCCCCTATTTTTGTTAACCAGCCAGATGAAGCAGACCGCTGAGGCCTGGTTTTTAAGGCTGGTAAGGATCCAATATCCATGGACCTTGCAAGCCTGATAATACCAGGCCACAGCAGTCTGCTTAGCTTGGCTGGTTAACAAAAATAGGGGATCCCCTCAAAAAAAAAAACGGCGTAGGGGTCCCCCTATTTTTGTTAAGCAGCCAAGTAAAATGCAGACTGCTGCGGCCTGGTATTAAAAGACTGTCAAGGCCCATGGATTTTGGCCCTCAACAGCCTGATAATACCAGGCTACAGCAGCCCCACATTTGGCGCATCAAAAGATGTGCCAATTGTGGCACTTTACCCGGCTCTTCCCACTTGCCCTGTAGCGGTGGCAAGCGGGGTAATAAGGGGTTAATGTCACCGTTGATTGCACGGTGACAATAAGCCCGGTTAATAATGGAGAGGTGTCAATAAGACACCGATCCATTATCAATCCCAAAGTTATTAAATGCATAAAAAAAAGACAAAGCAAGAAAAAAGTCTTTTAATGAAATAAAAGAGACAACACAGTTTTCATTTCTTTTGTACTCTCATTCCTGCGACGCCATCGATCTCCTGTAAAAAAAGAAAAAAAAAAACCAACAGTATACCACCTGTCCGACGCAGTCCATAGTAACGAGTGCCCACGACGATCCAGCTCTGCTACATCAGAATGATCAGAGGCAGGCAGCAGCAGAGCCTGCATCCCGACGCAGCACAGCTGATTACCTGCTTCCCCGGCGGTGACGTCATCGGACTGACTGCTTTACGGCCGGGATTACCCAGCAGTCACTGCAGTTATCGCGAGAAACTGCATGTGACCGCCGGGGAGAAGAGGATGCGCATGAAGCAGTCCAGGACGTGACCGCCGGAGATCTTCTGCCAGGTAAGTGCCGCTGACTCCTGACAGACCCGACCGACGGACACTGACAGTGACAGACCCGACCGACGGACACAGACAGTGACAGTGACAAATCCGATTCCGGTATTCGATATGACGAAAATATCGGTATTCGGAATCGAAAGGCCGATACAGCTAATATCGGCCGATATCCGATATTTGCAGTATCGTATCGCTCAACACTAGTCATATACACTATACACTGCTGAAAAAAATAAAGGAAACACTTAAGCAACAGAATATAACTCCAAGTAAATCAAACTTCTGTGAAATCAAGCTGTCCACTTAGGAAGCAACACTGATTAACAATTTCACATGCTGTTGTGCAAATGGAATAGACAAGAGATGGAAATAATTGACAATTATCAAGACACACTCAATAAAGGAGTGGTTCTGCAGGTGGGGACCACAGACCACATCTCAGTACCAATGCTTTCTGGCTGATGTTTTGGTCACTTTTGCAGGTTGGTTGTGCTTTCACACTCGTGGTAGCATGAGATGGACTCTACAACCCACACAAGTGGCTCAGGTAGTGCAGCTCATCCAGGATGGCACATCAATGTGAGCTGTGGCAAGAAGGTTTGCTGTGTCTGTCAGCGTAGTGTCCAGAGGCTCGAGGAGCTACCAGGAGACAGGCCAGTACACCAGGAGATGTGGAGGGGGCCGTAGGAGGGCAACAACCCAACAGCAGGACCATTACCTCTGCCTTTGTGCAAGGAAGAACAGGAGGAGCACTGCCAGAGCCCTGCAAAATGACCTCCAGCAGGACACACAAATGTGCATGTGTCTGCACAAACGGTTAGAAACTGACTCTATGAGTATGGTCTGAATGCCCGACATCCACAGATGGAGGTTGTGCTCACAGCCCAACACCATGCAGGACGCTTGGCATTTGCCACAGAACATCAGGATTGGCAAATTCGCCACTGGCGCTCTGGCTCTTCAGATGAAAGCAGGTTACACTGAGCACATGTGACAAGCTAACAGAGTCTGGAGACGCCGTGGAGAGCGATCTGCTGCCTGCAACATCCTTCAGCATGACTGGTTTGGCAGTGGGTCAGTAATGGTGTGTGATGGCATTTCTTTTGAGGGCCGCACAGCCCTCCATGTGCTTGCCAGAGGTAGCCTGAGTGCCATTAGGTACCGAGATGAGATCCTCAGACCCCTTGTGAGACATATGCTGGTGCGGTTGGCCCTGGGTTCCTTATAATGCAGGACAATGCCAGACCTCATGTGGCTGGAGTGTGTCAGCAGTTCCTGCAAGATGAAGGCATTTAAGCTATGGACTGGCCTGCCCGTTCCCCAGACCTGAATCCGATTGAGCACATCTGGGACATCATGTCTCGCTCCATCCACCAAAGTCACGTTGCACCACAGACTGTCCAGGAGTTGGCGGATGCTTTAGTCCAGGTCTGGGAGGAGATACCTCAGGAGACTATCCGCCATCTCATCAGGAGCATGCCCAGGTGTTGTATGGAGGTCATACAGGCACAGGGAGGCCACACACAATACTGAGCATCATTTTGACTTGTTTTAATGACATTACATTCCACTTTAATTTTGTGTGTGACTCCAAATCCAGGCCTCCATTGGTTAATAAATTTGATTTCCATTGATGATTTTTGTGTGATTTTGTTGACAGCACATTCAACTTTGTACAGAACAAAGTATTCAATGAGAATGTCATTCATTCAGATCTAGGATGTGTTATTTCAGTGTTCCCTTTATGTTTTTGAGCAGTGTATTTTACGTATATAGGCGCAATTGCATAGGCTGCGTTCACTGGACCTTCTCTTTATGTATACGGTTGTATTGAAATACACAGTTAATTTTTCGATACAGTTGAACCTTTGGGCAAGATCGGACTGAACCCCCTTATGGCTCCCTGGGCAGCACACGTGTCATCTATACTTACAATAAATCTCTTTTCATGGGAAACTGTAACTCCCAGCATATTCTAACCGCTCAGGCCTTCATGATCTGCTATGATTTGTAGTTTTCTCGACAGAGGAACTTTCTTAAGGGTGAGTTCACATATTATGGTCACATTGATTTCAGACTGAATGTTTATTGTCACACAGTTTGGGGCTTAGGTTGCATTTATACTTTGAGGCCACATTGAATTTTTTACAACGGTCATGGTGAAACCGAAACATTTTTGTCACAGCGTTTGAATATGTCAATGAAATGATGCTTGGCAAAAAAAACAGCAACATGCATGCAACATGTGAACGCAGCCTAAAGTCATGCAAAAATTCGAAACAATTAACAATCAACAGTGTAAAAGTTTATTGAAAAACTGCATGCCAGCAACATTTTTGGCCATGCTGTGGTCACTACTTTTGCCCTTACCCTTTACAGGATATGTCATAAATACCACTTCATGTATCTTCCCCTATCAGGTCAATGGGGTTCCACTAGTTCCCACCTTCTTCATCCTCCACATGCTTCAGTAGACATGTGGCGGCACACAAACAAAGCCACATGTCCATTTTAATGTGCTGGCAAGAATCTACCATCAAGGAACAAGTTATATTTAGATGTAACTGTAGAAGGGACCCTCAGAATTAATGTTACTACTGTGCCCTTGGCCTTAGTCCTACACTGCCTGTAAGAATTTCGATGTATCACAACTAGTGATGATCGAGCACAAAAATGCTTGAATGCTCGGTACTTGAATCAAGCAGGTTGGACTCTTGGACAGGCTTGACTCAAGTAATGAGTATAATGGAAGTCAAAGGGAAACTCAAGCATTTTTCGGGAAGACCCTTCCCGGAGGGCAGGAATATAGCAAGAATGGATGGAAACAGTGCTCAAATGGAAAGGGAACAGCATGGGGAAGATGCATTGATACATCTCTGACTCCCAGATCACTGCTGGGAACAATGTTGTCAGAGTATTACTCGACTTTTACCTACTGACAATAAAACATACTAAACTGAAGATAAAATGGATTTTACAGGAAAAAATGTTAAGAAATATTCTCTACAGGATAATGACTTGTATATAAGGCAAAATTAAAAAAGAGAAAAAAACCCCGCCTCCTCCACCCCATAATAGCCTAACCATCTCTCACCATATTTCTACATTGCCTATGACTACAATAGATGATATAGTAGATGGGGAAATAAAACTATACCCACCAGTAGTCACCGGTAAATGTAATTTTAACATTTTACTACCTTATCTGGGCATGGGGTGTGTGACATTGTCAGACACATCCTGTTTAATTTATGTAGGAGGGACTCTAAAACTCACAAAGCCTATGCGGAAAATGCAAGAACTGCCAAAAATTTGAAGGAAGAGGGACTCCGATACACCCTATATTACGCATAAAGGAGGGCCTCATGCATATTCTGTTAAAATTGTTAGGCAGTGGGACTCCTAGACTCATAAAGCCTATTCACTAAGTGCAAGGTCAAAATTTAGAAGGAGGAACTGCAATACACCCTGTAAAACAAAAAAATTTGAATGAGTTCCGCACGATGACCCTCTAAAAATTAGGAGAGAGTGACGCATAATGACCGTTTAAAAATTTGGAAAGAGTGACTTATAGTGACCCTCTAAAAATCTGTAGTGAGAGTCACATGATGACCCTACATTTGAATTGGCTTTATATTCACCCGCTGCCATCTGGTGGGGTTGAGAAGTCTGGGCCAATCCAGGTCTTGTTCATTTTAAGTGAGGGCCACAGGAAGACCATATAAAGAATTTGAGTGAGGGACACCTGTTGAGCCTATAAAGATTTTGAGTGAGGACCCCCTGCTGATCCTATAAAAATTTTGATTGAGGGCCGCGTGTTGACTCTATAAAGATTTAGAGTGAGGGCCGCCTGATGACCCTATAAAGATTTTGAGTGAGGGCCGCCTGATGACCCTGTTGATATGGTGGAAAAGGAGGAGGAGAAGGGGAAGAAAAATAAGAAATCATGAACAGTATACCCTTTTTTGGGTGGGAGGGGTGCATGAGAAAAAAAGGAGCATTTGAATTGGCTTTATGTTCCGATTGTGTCATCTGGTGAGGTTGAGACGTCTGGGACAATCCAGGTCTTGTTAATTTTGATAAGAGTCAGTCTGTCACCATTTCACCATTTTCAGTTGCCAGGGGTATTTGCCTATCAGTTATTATGCCCCTGACAACACTAAAAACTGACTCTGACAAAACGCTAGCGGCAGGGCAGGCCAGCACCTTCAAGGCGTAGAGGGACAGTTCATGCTATGTGTCCTGCTTGGATACCCAATAGTTATAAGGCACAGAGGAATCACAGAGGATGCTGATACAGTCGGCTAGAAACTCCTTCACATATTCAAAAACTTTTCCATCCTTGTCAGACTATCACGCACACCAGGGCATGGATGCTGGAAAGGTCTAATGAAACTGTCCCAGACCTTGTGTTCCTCTTGGACCTAGTATGCGCCTCCCTCATCTATCCTCTTTAGTTGACCAAGGATCTATGAACGCTGCAGCCAGCATTGCCAAATGGGAATTTTAATAATTGTTCCACTAGGACCTTCTTGTATTGCACCATAAGCATGGGTCGAAACAGGTGAACAACTTGTAATTAGTGTTGGCCAAAATGTGTATAACGCGAGGATCACAGGAAAGGCAGTAGGACATAAAGTCAGCCATGTGTGCCAGACTCCCAACAGGCAAGATATCATGTGTTTATTGTGACAGAAAGAAGCCAGAAGACCACAGCGTCTGAATTCTCCTACTGCTACTGGGGGTGGAGATAATTGTGAACCGATTCCTATACTACAAAAAGGGGTGGTTATTGTGTCTATATGCTCCGATCTTGAGAAAGAGGTTGTTGAGGCTCAGGGGTACGCCCCTGCTGCCTGTCCGTTTAGGTAAACTGTTTGTTCTAATGAATCTTTGTCTGAGAGTTCTTAGTGAACATCATGATGCGCTCTTGTCTGGACATCCTGGTAATAAAGCCACCACAGATCTTCTTATTCTGAATTTTTCGTGGTCAGGGGTACATCAGGATGTCTGGGAGTATGTAGCCACCTGCAGTATCTGTGCGCATTCTAAAACCTCTCATACTCGTCCGTCTGGGTCTCTCCAACCATTGGCAATTCCCAGTAGACCTTGCACTCATTTATCATTCGATTTTATCACTGATCTACCCGTGTCGGCAGGTAATACTGTAATTTTGGTAGCGATGGACAGATTCAGTAAAAGGTCACATTTCATTGCGCTACCTGCTTTACCTCAGAGACCTTGGCCCAAATTTTCATCAGAGAGATTGCAAAATTACATGGGATCCCTACCGATATTGTTTCTGATGAGGAGGGTGCAGTTTATTTCCACATTTTGTAGGGTGTTTTGAACTTGTTTGGGGATCCATCTGTTGTTCTCTTCAGCATTTCACCCGCAGTCTAATGGGCAAACTGAATGGGTTAACCAGAATCTTAAGACTTATCTTAGATGTTTTGTGTCTGAAAATCAGGAGGATTGGGTTACCTACTTACCTGTAGCTGAATTCGTGGTAAATAATCATTGTCATGAGTCTACTGGTAAGTCACCCTCTTTCGGTGCATACGCATTTCATCCTCAGTTCAAATAATTTAATAGGAATTGTTCTTCTGGAATACCTGAAGAAGAACCGTTTTCATCATCAATTATGTCTGTGCGGCAAGAAGGTCTTGATAATTTGAGGAAGATGGGACCCAAATATAAGAGTGTGGCTGATCAGAAATGTTTGGTGGGTTCGGACCTATGTGTTGGTCACTTGGTGTGGTTGTCCTCAAGGAACAAGTTGAAGGTTCCCTCTTGGAAACTGTGTCTAAAGTTCATTGGTCCTTATAATCTTGTGACCGTTATCAATTCAGCCTTGTTTTCCACCCACTTTTAGGATCCATAATGTGTTTCATCGATCTCTACTCAAAAAATGCATTGTATTCTCTGTACCATCACTGCTACTGCCATCTTCGGTCATTGTGGATGGAAATTTGGAATTTCAAATATCTAAGATCGTTGATTCTCGCTTAGTTCGTCGATTGCTTCAGTATCTGGTACACTGGAAGGGATGCGGTCCTGAAGAGAGGATGTGGGTACCAGCACCTCACGTCCATGCAGCCAGGTTGATTCATTCTTTTCGCGTGGCATACCCTGATACACCCGGTTCTGAGGTTCAGGAGGTCCCTCGTAGAGGGGGGGTAGTGTTACGGATTTACCGTGACAGAGAGGAGCCAGAACATTGCATCGTCTGATTTCTCCCACTTCTGGACTGATTAGAAGCACTTTGCTTTCATATTATACAGTGCAGGTTTCTTTTAGCAGTGCAGGGGTTAATCTGTTCAGTTGAGAGCTCCTGGAAGATTTCCTGCATTAAGGCTCAGCTATTCACTGTTAGCCACTCCCATCTCCTATATTATCTGGGTTCTGGCAGGCACTCATTGCCAGAGCTAGCTTTTGCTGCATGGCTGGAGGTTGTTGGTTGTTATTTGAGAAGGCATTTGGTGGATTTATCTGTGACTGTTGCAACGTTTTGGGTGTGTGCTAATTGCCCTCCTTCTACTACTTTGATTTTACCACAATATTCCACTCCCCAGTGTATACCTCTGTTGTTTGTGTGAGTATATTTATATGATTGGTATTTTCCTTTATCCCTGTTTATAATACCTTGTTAGTCTGGTTGGTGTATTACGGTACACTACTATTCCCCTCTTCCCTGCTTGGGTGAATGGTACAGACTGAGCGTGGATTCAGGAGCTAAGGCAAGGTGCGTGGCCCCGGCGTCTTCACCATCAGAAGTAATCTGGGGAACAGGGCAAGCTAGGGTACCCCTAGCATTAAGGTCATGGAAGGAGCCTTTGCTCCTGGGACACCTGACAACAGAGTCGTGGCACAAGACTTCCCTATCACCACCAGGAGGATGACTCTCCATCTCTTCCTCCCTCTCCTCCTTCTGCTCCTCTTCAGAGCAGAGCAGGGGAGCAGGGAGAGCAGTGGCCATATTGTAAGCAACCACTCTGCTCTGCCGAAGACCAGAGCCTTCTCTCATCTGTTGTAACAGAGCAGACAGTGAGGCATCCTCTGCGCAGCCAAACACACAACTTTTGCAGAGGTGGATCCTTCTCCTGACTCCTGGCCCGATGGAGAATCCTATGGTCTTTGGTGGACCTGAGTCACTGAGCATAATTGCATTCAACTGTTTCTGCATTCTAAGGCTGCAGAAACTAGTGACAATTCTGATGAGGGGATAAAAGAGTCTGATGCTGTTGAGCTTCTGTCCGTCCTGTCTCCAGGTTCCCCAGTCTCATGGGCCCCATAGCGGCAGAGTGGTGCTTTCAGTTGAAATTGCCAGGAAAGGGGGCTAGACAAAGTACTGACTTTAGGGGGGTAAATAGTTATGCACACTGAAGTTTTCAGTTATTTTGTCCTATTTGTTGTCTGCTTCACCAAAACAAAGAAAAACAAATGCTCACAGTTGGAGGCATGTTCTTTACATGAACTGATGCAAATCCTAAAATAAAACAGTGAAATTTCAGGTTGTGAGGTGGCAAAACAGGACAAATGGCAAGGGGACTGAATATTTTCGCAAGCCATTGTAACTGACACCTGGAAAAAAAAAAAGGGTTGGTGTAGCTCTCTGACTTCCTCCAAATGTCAGTTACCGTATATACTCATGTATGAGCTGACCCGTGTATAAGCCGACCTCCCTAATTTTGCCACAAAAAAACTGGGAAAACTTATTGACTCGCGTATAAGCCTAGGGTGAAAAATGATTATGCCCCCATATGATGCTCCACAGATTATGCCCCCATATGCTGCACTGATTATGCCCAATATGCTCCACAGATTATGCCTCCATATGCTCCAGATTATGCCCCCATATATTCCACAGATTATGCCCCGTATGATCCACAGATTATGCCCCCATATGCTCCAGATTATGCCCCATATGTTCCACAGATTATGCCCCCATATGCTCCAGATTATGCCCATATGTTCCACAGATTATGCCCCATATGCTCCAGATTATGCCCCATATGTTCCACAGCTTATGCCCCCATATTATGCCCCATATGCTCCAGATTATGCCCCCATATGTTCCACAGATTATGCCCCATATGCTCCATATTATGCCCCCATATGCTCCAGATTATGCCCCCATATGCTCCAGATTATGCCCCATATGTTCCACAGCTTATGCCCCCATATGCTCCATATTATGCCCCATATGCTCCAGATTATGCCCCCATATGCTGCACAATTATGCCCCATATGCCCCATAGTATAGGCCTCATATGCTGCTGCTGCAAAAAAAAATTACATACTCACCTCTCGTCGCTGGGGGCCAGGTGCTGGTGTCCTGAGCAGGCGGTGACATTGGCGCGTTATGGGGGACAGGTGCCGGTGTCACCGCTCGCTCAGGACCCCGGCACCTGTGATATTTACCTGTCACCGGACCGCTCCACCGCAGCGCTGCTCCCTCGGTCTGACTCTTCTGGCTGTGAATGATCTGGCAGGGGGCGGGGCGCGCACTAACGACGTCATCGCGCACTCTGCCTGATCATTCACAGCCAGAGGAGTCAGACCGAGGGAGCAGCGCTGCGGTGGACAGAGGGACAGGTGAATATAGCATATACTCGCCCCTCCACCGGCGCGTCCCTGCAGTCTCTCCTCTTCTCCCGGCGCTCTCCGCAGCGCTTCAGTCCTGCAGCGGTCACGTGGTACCGCTCATTAAAGTCATGAATATGTGCATATTCATGACTTTAATGAGCGGTGCCATGTGACCCCTGCAGGAAGGAGCCGGAGATCATGGGAGAAGCAGGGGGGCTGCAGAGACCGTGCCGGCGGAGGGGTGAGTATGATCCGACACCCCCGCTCCCCCTCCCCCGCTGACCCCGTATATGACCCGCGTATAAGCCGAGAGGGGGACTTTCAGCCCTAAAAAATGGGCTGAAAATCTCGGCTTATATATGAGCCCAGTAGACCCTGTGCCTGGAGGTGAGTATTGGTTGTTTTTATCTTACAGGAGGAAATATAGCAATTGACAACGGGTTGTCCGATTAGCGGACAACCCCTTTAAATAAATGTTGAGGTGCACAAATATGGTATGTGGGTAATATACAAACATCCATACACTATGTGTCAGCAAACTGCAATTAATGAATACATGAACTCCACTATTGCTATATACATAAAAATTATGTGGTGCTTATTTAACATTTTTTTTTATCAAAACTAGTGATGAGCGAGTGTGCTTACCTCTGCTTTATTGAATATCGAGCATCAGGGAGCTTGGGTATGCTTGTCACTCGACCAAGTATTGCAGGTGCTCGAGCGTCATGCTCGAGGCCCCGTCCTTCATGTTTCACACCTGTTAGGCAGCCAATAAACATGTGGGGATTGCCTGACATAAGAAAAGAAAGGTATAGCCAGCTCACCAACAGCCCTTGTAGGTGCATGGAACTCCATCTTGTCCTGATGTGATTAATGATAAACTTGCGATATTCCAGCTCCTTCAATAAAATTCAAAATGTATTCAACTTGATTAAAACATTTTTTCAAGCTCCTGAACCGCACTTAGAACAGTAAAGATACAGTAACTTGTTTCGATCGTGGATCGATCTTTATCACAGCTATTGAAAGAGCTGGAATATTGCAAGTTTATCATTGCCTGACATGCACAGTAATGTAGGCTACTGACATTACTGTGATTGGCCCACTGTGTCGCGTCATTCAGTTTTATAAAAGATCCAGTGATGCACTGCTCGACTCACTGAGCCTATTTTAGAGCAGGCATATAGTCAGGGCTTAATATTGCTATTGCAGGACTTGTATACCGCTGCTGCACCATTAAAAGAAAAGCTCTTTTCAGGGCTACATATTTTCCTTTCTCTAGTAAAAACACTGTTTTCTGCATTCAGTGGAAGGATAGTTTTGGATTAGAGGTATATAGGTTGTGTTTAATATTGGTATTGCAGAGCCTTATATAGTGTTGGTATACTGCTGCTGCAACCTGAAAACAAACATTCTTTTCAGGGCTCCATAATTTATATTCCCTATTAATACTGGAAAGATTGCAGGCACAGGGAAGTGAATGTGCTGCTGATGACAGTGCACGCAAAAACTGAGGCCATGGGCCAGGTGAAACTGTGCCTGTTACGAGGGCATGACAAACATGCTCAACCATGAGACCTAGCTTCCAGTTCCACCTTACATGGGAGCATGGGACACCACTCTTGAAGCTAGAACAGTGCAAACAGGTAGTCGGTTGGACTGGAGATAATGCTTCCAGTATGTTTTCCAGCACCACCCTGCTTTTCACATGGTCCAGTGTCGCTAGCCAAGAGTCTGGACCACATAATCCTCACCCTGATACTCCTTCCTCCAACCAAGGTGAGTCCCAGGAGACAAGTGATCCCACACTCGGACACTCTGAGGAGCTCTTTACATTTCCATGTATTGATTCTGGCCTCTCGCCCTGCATGTTTCAAGAGGGACATGAGATCATGTGAAGTGATGCCCAAATGTTTGAGCAGACACGGTCATAAGAAGGGGACAGGGGGGAATGGCAATTAGTGTATCAAGAGGTAGTTGATGAGACACAGTTGCCAACAAGTGATGTTAAGTCAATAAGTCTGGATGACCAGAGTGCAGAAGTGGGAGATCAGGTGGTGGACAATGAACTCAGTGACCCAACCTGGGAAGGTGCCATGCAGAGTGAGACCAGCAGAGGGGGAGGGATCTGCAACACCGCAACAGGCAGGAAGTGGAAGTGGAGTGGCCAGAGGGAGAAGGCAAGCAACTACAGAACACCCATATGCAGAAAGTTCCCGGCCAATGGTTAGGTGTTCCCCAGTCTGGTACTTTTTTAAAGAAAGTGTGGACAATAAAATTATTGTCATTTGCAACGTGTGCTGTACCAAGTTCAACAGGGGCCTGACCACAACCAGCCTGACCACCAATAGCATGTTCAGGCACATGTCATCAAAGCATTGGAGTAGGTGAGCCATACGGCTGGATCCAAAATCAATATCGGCGGATGACACCACCTCTTCCTCTTCCCCTGTGCTAAAAGCACCTCTACTTCATTGACATTAAACCTTTTCTTTGCCAATCTCAAAATATGCTTTTGGTCATTGTCCTGATGGAACACTGTCATCCTTTTTATGCCCTTAGTACTTGAGTGTATGAAATAACTTGTCTTGTAGGACACTCACATATAGCTCAGCATTAAGACCACTATCGATCCTGGTCAAGAATCCAAGTCTTTGGCTGTGAAAAAACCTATATCATCAGGTTTCTCCACTGAACTTGACAGTTCCTTCAATTTCTTGATCTCTTGGCCCCTTTTTCCCTTGTTTCTTCCAGACCCATTTGTACCCATCATAGCCTAGCCTATTGAATTTCATCTTATCGCTCCAATTCACCTGTTTCCAATCTTCTACTGTTAACTTTTCGTACTTTTTGCAAACTCAAGCCAAAGTTTTTTATAACCATATTGAATTTGTGGCTTCTTCACATTTTTTCGAGCAACCATACCAGACTAGTGTAACGTGTGACACTGAGTGCTTGCATGAACGTGTGTGATCTCACTTACAACGCATATGACACACCTCAACTGCCATGTTTGTCGCACCAGAACGGATAGACCTTGTCATAAGCTGATTTTTTTACTCCGATATTTTGTCTGGACGTCCACCTCTTAACTTTTGAATGGGTAGACTTACTTCATTTCGTATTCTTCCAACTATCATGGCACTTACATTATGCAGTTTTGCAATTTTCTTGGCTGAGAGACTCCTATCGATGAGCTGGATGATGCTGTTTCTCCTTTC
Organism: Oophaga sylvatica; assembly: GCA_033576555.1. NCBI lineage: Eukaryota > Metazoa > Chordata > Amphibia > Anura > Dendrobatidae > Oophaga > Oophaga sylvatica. The sequence goes on along the minus strand of JARQOD010000005.1, from coordinate 355,387,183 downwards.
TTAGGAATTTTTTTCATGGCTGTTCCTCGATTCGAACAAGCGACCATTCGCTTGGGAATCAGCCTAATAACACAATGAGCTATTATATAATGTGTAAACAAATTATATTTTGGTATAATGAAAATGTATTTGCCCTAGAAAACCCTTTCCAAGCGAGAGTTAAATGCACCTATGCGGATATAGAACCCACTGAAACCCTGTACAGCAATGGTAATATATTTCACTGATTTCCCAGTGAGAGACCAGTATAGCAGCTCAATCTATGAGGTTCAAGAGATGTCTAGAGTGCACATAGGATTCCACATATTATGATGAGGTTCATTCAGTTTGAGGTTAGTAGGAGTGCAGTACAATGAGGTACCTGCATGTTAGTAGCAGTGAAAAGAATGTAGTATAAGGAAAGTCAATTACCATTCCCTTAGTGAATAAGTGTCACGATCCATTTTTGGATTCGCGGCAGGTCTGTGGTCTGATTCAAATGTCACTATCTTGTATGGAACCAATGTTGAACCCAGATTCCTGTAGTGCTGACAAAGTCAAAATGGCATTATGTTCTTTGAAGGAAAAAGTTGAAGAATCCGCAGTGGAAGTGAGATTTGCCGGTGAAGAGGACAACTTATCTTGCTTGTCTGTTTCCGAAAAGAAATGTCTTTTGACAGTGAGGAGTCTAGTAAATTTATTGACGTCCTTGATTGTTTAAAACACATCAAAATTTCTGCTAGGAACAAAATTGAGAACTTTAGTCAAAATATCAAACTGTGCTTGAGAAAGAATTGTGGGAGTTAAAATCACCACACTGGAAATTGACGATGGTTGTTTCAATGCATTCTCCTCTTGTCCCTGGTAGGATATCGTTTCCATAGTGCATTTTCTGCTTCTTCTACCTCCTCTCCTGCAGCTCCTGCGTTTTTTGATGCTGATGTGTTTTTAGATATAGACACCGTAGAATTATGTATTTTATTCACAGTTGGAGGAATTAACTCTTTCATCAATTGTGATACCCAATATGTGGTATATTGCATCTACTGCCAGAAATGCCAGCTTATGTATATAGGGTGCACTATACGCAAATTAAAGAAGAGAATAGCAGAACACCTTTCCAACATTAATAATAAAAATGCTTCATATTCAGGGGCTTCAAAGCACTTTGACAAAATTCATAAAGTTGATATTTTAGATTTTGTTTTTCACGGTATGGAAAAGGTAAAAAATCCTGTTCGGGGAGGTGATAGAAGCAAACTCCTCACTATGAGAGAAAAGTTTTGGATTTTGAAATTAAATACCAAACATCCCTATGGGATGAATTTCAGAAATGACCTTTTCTACATCTATTGAAGTTAATTAATTTTTTGTTTTCCTTGTTTCTCTTCTTACGATTTCTCTTTTTTCTTTTAATTGTTTGATTTTTCTTTTCAATTACAATATCTGTAATTTTGAGTGCTCATGAGGTCAGCATGACACACGCCTTGTGCATAGCAAGGTGTATACATTGGTTTCTTTTTCTTTATATATGTTAATTGATTTGTGTCTTTGTATCCTATGACTAAGGACTCATTTGATGAAACGTGTCAGGTGTTTCTATTATTTTAACATGACTTGACATGCCAAATAAAGGTTTTTTTATTTTACTTTTCTTGATGTCCTTGAATTATCCCCTCTTTGTTCCCCATATGCTAAATAGTTGCAAGTCAAATTTATGTATGAGATAGCCAAGATGATTACCTATAAAATGATGGCAGCCTCACGTTTGAAGCAGTATTGGATGGTGAGTATAGATGAGCGAACCGGAACTGTAAAGTTCAGGGTTCGTACTGGACACCTTGTGTGTGGTGCTGAATTCTGAACACAGACTTCTCCTGGAAGGAGAAAGGTAACCCTGAAGGAGCTACAAAGTTCCCGGAGACTGGAGTATCTATCCATACGACTACAATATGCTGAACACTCTATAAAGCTGGCTTTCAAAGAAGAGTGGCCAGAAAAAAGCCTTTACTTACACACAAAAAATAGTAAGACTCATTTTGAGTTTGCCAAAAGACTTGTGGGAGACTCCCCCAATGTATGGAGGAAGGTGCTGTGGTCAGAAGAGACCAAAATTAAACTCTTTGGCCACCAATGTAAACGCCATGTCTGGCACTAAACCAACACAGCTCACCACCCCAAGAAAACCATCCCCACAGTGAAACAGGTAGTGGCAGCATCATGCTGTGGGAATGTTTTTTGGCAGCAGTGACAATTAAAATGTTCCGAGTTGATGTTCCTGTTTCAGTCTGTCAGTGATTTGAATATAAAGAATACAGGTCCTTCTAAAAAAATTAGCATATAGTGCTAAATTTCATTATTTTCCATAATGTAATGATTACAATTAAACTTTCATATATTTTAGATTCATTACACACCAACTGAAATTTGTCAGGTCTTTTATTGTTTTAATACTGATGATTTTGGCATACAACTCCTGATAACCCAAAAAACCTGTCTCCAAAAATTAGCATATCAAGAAAAGGTTCTCTAAACGACCTATTACCCTAATCTTCTGAATCAACTAATTAACTCTAAACACATGCAAAAGATTCCTGAGGCTTTTAAAAACTCCCTGCCTGGTTCATTACTCAAAACCCCCATCATGGGTAAGACTAGCGACCTTACTGATGTCAAGAAGGCCATCATTGACACCCTCAAGCAAGAGGGTAAGACCCAGAAAGAAATTTCTCAACAAATAGGCTGTTCCCAGAGTGCTGTATCAAGGCACCTCAATGGGAAGTCTGTTGGAAGGAAACAATGTGGCAGAAAACGCTGTACAACGAGAAGAGGTGACCGGACCCTGAGGAAGATTGTGGAGAAGGACCGATTCCAGACCTTGGGGGACCTGAGGAAGCAGTGGACTGAGTCTGGTGTAGAAACATCCAGAGCCACCGTGCACAGGCGTGTGCAGGAAATGGGCTACAGGTGCCGCATTCCCCAGGTAAAGCCACTTTTGAACCATAAACAGCGGCAGAAGCGCCTGACCTGGGCTACAGAGAAGCAGCACTGGACTCTTGCTAAGTGGTCCCAAGTACTTTTTTCTGATGAAAGCAAATTTTGCATGTCATTCGGAAATCAAGGTGCCAGAGTCTGGAGGAAGACTGGGGAGAAGGAAATGCCAAAATGCCTGAAGTCCAGTGTCAAGTACCCACAGTCAGTGATGGTGTGGGGTGCCATGTCAGCTGCTGGTGTTGGTCCACTGTGTTTCATCAAGGGCAGGGTCAATGCAGCTAGCTATCAGGAGATTTTGGAGCACTTCATGCTTCCATCGGCTGAAATGCTTTATGGAGATGAAGATTTCATTTTTCAGCACGACCTGGCACCTGCTCACAGTGCCAAAACCACTGGTAAATGGTTTACTGACCATGGTATTACTGTGCTCAATTGGCCTGCCAACTCTCCTGACCTGAACCCCATAGAGAATCTGTGGGATATTGTGAAGAAAAAGTTGAGAGACGCAAGACCCAACACTCTGGATGAGCTTAAGGCCGCTATCGAAGCATCCTGGGCCTCCATAACACCTCAGCAGTGTCACAGGCTGATTGCCTCCATGCCACGCCGCATTGAAGCAGTCATTTCTGCAAAAGGATTCCCGACCAAGTATTGAGTGCATAACTGAACTTTATTATTTGATGGTTTTTTTGTTTGTTTTTTAAAAACACTTTTATTTTATTGGACGGTTGAAATATGTTAATTTTTTGAGACAGGTTTTTTGGGTTATCAGGAGTTGTATGCCAAAATCATCAGTATTAAAACAATAAAAGACCTGACAAATTTCAGTTGGTGTGTAATGATTCTAAAATATATGAAAGTTTAATTGTAATCATTACATTATGGAAAATAATGAAATTTAGCACTATATGCTAATTTTTTGAGAAGGACCTGTATATCGTAGCACATCTGTGAGTGGTGCACAAGTAGGAGCCCAACCCTTGAGTAATATAAATATAAACTTGGCTCTCACCTTTTGATGAATATGAGAACTCTTTAATGCAGTCCAGAAAATAATAACACATGGAGATAATTGAAGCTCCCTCTGGAGGTACTAATGAGTATTTGATGAGTATGTTGACCCAGAATTCTCCAGTATAAGACCAGAAATGATGAACATCTGCTGTAGAAAAAATTCTTTGAATTGTGTAATAACACTTGATTATGTCACAATGTGTCCAGGAGATGGAATCTCACTGCTGGGACTATAGAATGTTCCTCTGTACATCTATATGAGGATATTACATCCGACTTGTGTGCACACAGAGTGTTGTGGTCACCACAACAAGCGGTGGATACCGCATTGCTAATTTGGACACACTGCCCACTGAACTACCACTGGGCAGACAAAACACCACTTTGGGGCTTCAGTGAACACTCTGTGTGCACACAAGTCGGATGTAATATCCTCATATAGATGTACAGAGGAACATTCTATAGTTCCCGCAGTGAGATTCCATCTCCTGGACACATTGTGACATAATCAAGTGTTATTACACTATTCAAATAATTTTTTCTACAGCAGATGTTCATCATTTCTGGTCTTATACTGGAGCATTCTGGGTCAACATACCCATCAATTACTCATTAGTACCTCCAGAGGGAGCTTCAATTATCTCCATGTGTTATTATTTTCTGGACTGCCTTAAAGAATTCTCATATTCATCAAAAGTTGAGTGTCAGTGATTTGAGACTGGGACACGGGTTCACCTTCCAACAAGACAATGACCCAAAGCATACCGCTGAAGCAACACTTGGGTGGTTTAAGGGGGAACCTGTAAATGTTTTGGAGAGGCCTAGTCAAAGCCCAGACCTTAATCCAATTGAGAATTTGTGGTCAGACTTGAAGATTGCTGTTCACCATAAGGAACCATCAAATTTGAAGGAGACGGAGCAGTTTTGCCTTGAAGAATGGATAAAAATCCCAGTGGCAAGATATGGAAAGTTCATAGAGAGTTACCCAAAGTGACTTGCAGCTGTAATTGCAGCAAAAAAGAGGATCTTCAAAGTATTGACTTTGGGGGTGAATAGTTATACACACAGAAATTTTCATTTATTTTGTCCGATTTTTCGATTTTTTGTTTGCTTCACTATAAAAAGTAAGCTAAATGTTCACAGTTGTAGGCATGTTCTTTACATGAACTGATGCAAACCCTAAAAAACTGTGAAATTCCAGGTTGCTAGGTAGCAAAAATATGAAAAATGCCAAAGGGGTGAATACTTTTGCAAGCCACTTTAATGGCTGAAGTATTCAGCTATTATCTGCCTCTAACAGATGTGAGTGGAGTGAAACTCCGCCCATGGCTCTTAACTTGTTTGATACCGCTGTCAATCTGTGACAGTGGCGCTATCAGTGCACCAGCAGGGTGGTAAAGTTCTATCCTCTCATTGGTGTTTCTGTAACGGGTCGGTAGTCGTGGGTGAGGCACTTGTCCATTTCTGTAACGGGTCGGTAGTCATGGGTAAGGCACTTGTCTTCTCCTGTCACACCCCGGTGCGCTACATGAAAGAGTGAATCCAGGGTATTGGTATTAGTATTGTGTGGGTCTCATGCCTGTGCAGGCTACCTCTAGCCAATGGTGTTGGCTTGCACGGATCATGAATTACACAGATTAATAAAGGAGACTTCCTTTCAGACATGGGGACTTTACTGAACTTGATAAGGGTTATGTACAAGGGATAGCAGGTACACAGTGTTCAACACTTTTTCTTAACAGTAAGAAGCCTTTTCATTCCCACTGTATCCTTCCTCTGTAGGCTACTCCAGGGTTCTGCAAATTATGTGTTTAGTCTCTACGTTGCCACAACCCAGCTTCTAGGTAATAGTCCTGATCAACAAGTTTCTCTCTACTCGCTCAGTGGTTCTGCGTCCTATGACTATGGACACCCTGGATTTACCGCTCGGGAACCCCACTAATCCCACGCTTTCAGTCCTCTTTAGGTCCGTTACCTTCGGCACTAGCAAGCTCTGGGATTTCTTGTGACTCAGTGTCTTATCCAATAACGCCTACTGCAAGGTCTCTCAGTCTTGTCAGTAACTCTCTGTAGGATCTCGCTATACCTCGCTCCAATCTCTTCTAGCTGTGTATACTCCTTGGCAGCACTGCACCCTTGTTACTCTCCAAACTATCTAACGCTATCCAGGAAGCATAGTTCTGTCCCTATCACTAAGCCCTCCCCCTGTGGGCTAGTCCAAACACTTAACTACTTCTGATACTACTATCTGTTGCTGGGCAGAACTTCCTTAAACTACTCACTACACATTACTTATCTTACACTATATATTTTCTATAACACTGCTTCACACTATGCATATTACCATAACATTACTTGTCACACGCTATACATTACACATGCAAATACCACAATGCAATACAGTTCACATGACACAATATATATTTATATACAGTATAAGACACACAAACACTATTCACATGTCTTCAGATGCAGGAACGTGACAGCACAGACCACGACCTTTAAACCCCCACGATGTGATAGCGTGACTTCGATTAGTTGCCATGACAGCCAGGGGTCTGCTGAAGAACCCAATGTCTGTCATCACAGTACACTGTCACGTTACGTTGACTTTGCTATATACATCTCAAGTGACCAGACATTACCAGGTTCGAATTAACGTATGAGAATAAAAAATACTGTGAAACGTTAAAAAAGGTTTTAACCCCTTTCTGCCATCTGACGTACTATCCCGTCCATGTGCCCTGGGACTTAATTCCCAAGGACGGGATAGTACGTCAAATGGGATCAGCTGCGCTCACGTGGGGAGCGCAGCTGATCACGGCCGGGTGTCAGCTGATTATCGCAGCTGACACCCGGAATTAAGTGCCAGGAGCTGTCACGGACCGCTCCCGGAACTTTAACCCCCGGCACACTGCGATCAAACGTGATCGCAGTGTTCCGGTGGCATAGGGAAGCATCGCAGGGAGGGGACTCCCTGTGTGCTTCCCTGAGACCCTCAAAGCAGCGCGATGTGATTGCACAGTTCCGAGGGCCTCCTCTCTGCAGGACCCCGAATCCAAGATGGCCGCGGGGTCCTTCCAGGTCCTGCAGAGAGGTGACTTCTCGGTGTCTGCTGAGAGCAGGTGCTGAGAAATCTGACAGAGTGCTAAGCAAACTGTCAGATTAGTGATCTGACAATAAATAATGATGTCTCACCCAGGGACAAAGTGAAAAAGTAAAAAAAATAAAAATAAACATGTGTAAAAACATTCCTAAATAAAGAAAAAAAAATAAATTCCCCAATAAATTTCTTTATGTAAATAAAAAAAAAGAAAAAACAATAAAAGTACACATATTTAGTATCGCCGCGTCCGTAACGACCCGCCCTATAAAACTGTCCCACTAGTTAACCCCTTTAGTGAACCCCTTCAAAAAAAAAACAAGGCAAAAAAACAATGCTTTATCATCATACCGCCATACAAAAACTGGAATAACACGCGATCAAGAAGACAGATTTAAATAAATATGGTACTGCTGAAAACGTCATCTTGTCCTGCAAAAAATGAGCTGCCATACAGCATCATTAGCGAAACCAAAAAAGTTATAGCTCGCAGAATAAAGCGATGCAAAAATAATTATTTTTTATATATAATTGTTTTATTGTATAAAACATAAAAAATTATATAAATGAGGTATCGCTGTAATCATACTGACCCAAAGAATAAAACTGCTTTATCAATTTTACCACACGCGGAAGAGTATAAACGCCCCCCCAAAAGAAATTCATTAATTACTGGCTTTTGTTCATTCTGCCCCCCAAAAATCGTAATAAAAAGCGATCAAAAATTTCATGAGCCCAAAAATGGTACCAATAAAAACGTCAACTCGTCTCGCAAAAAATAAGACCTCACATGACTCTGTGGGTCAAAATATGGAAAAATTATAGCTCTCAAAATGTGGTGATGCAAAAACTATTTTTTGCAATAAAAAGCATCTTATAGCGTGTGACAGCTGCCAAACATAAAAACCTGCTATAACTAGTAAATCAAACCCCCCTTAGTTAGGGAAAAATATTAAAATTTAAAAAATGTATTTATTTCCATTTTCCCATTAGGGTTAGGGTTAGGGTTTAGGCTAAAGTTAGGGTTAGGGTTGGGGCTAAAGTTAGGATTGGGTTAGGGTTGGGATTAGGGTTAGGGGTGTGTGAGGGTTAGGTTTGTGGTTAGGGTTATGGTTAGGATTGGGAATAGGGTTAGGGGTGTGTTGGGGATAGGGTTGGAGTTAGAATTGGGGGGTTTCCACTGTTTAGGCACATCAGGGCTCTCCAAACGTGACATGGCATCTGATCTCAATTCCTGCCAATTCTGCGTTGAAAAAGTCAAACGGTGCTCCTTCCCTTCTGAGCTCTTCCATGTGCCCAAACAGTAGTTTACCCCAACATATGGGGTATCAGCATACTCAGGTCAAGTTGCAAAATAACTCTTGGAGTCCAATTTCTTCTGTTACCCTTGGAAAAATAAAAAATTTGGGGCGAAAATATCATTTTTGTGGAAAAAAATTATGATTTTTTATTTTTATGGCTCTACGTTATAAACTTCTGTGAAATACTTGGGGGTTCAAAGTTCTCCCCACACATCTAGATAAGTTCCTTGGGTGGTCTAGTTTCCAAAATGGGGTCACTTGTGGGGGTTTCAAATGTTTAGGCACATCAGGGGCTCTCCAAACACGACATGACGCCCACAGACCATTCCATCAAAGTCTGCAATCCAAAACGTCACTACTTCCCTTCCGAGCCTCGACGTGTGCCCATACAGTAGTTTTCTCCAACATATAGGGTATCAGCATACTCAGGAGAAATTGGACAACAACTTTTGGGGTCCAATTTCTCCTGTTACCCTTGTGAAAATAAAATATTGGGGGCGAAAAAATCATTATTGTAAAAAAAAATGTTTTTTTGTTTTTACGGCTGTACGTTAAAAACTTCTGTGAAGCACTTGGGGTTCAAAGTGCTAACCACACCTAGAAAAGTTCCTTGTGGGGTCTATTTTACAAAATGGGGTCACTTGTGGGGGGTTTTCACTGTTTAGGCACATCAGTGGCTCTCCAAACGCGACATAACGCCAGCAGACCATTCCATCAAAGTCTGCAATCCAAAACGTCACTACTTCCCTTCCAAGCCATGACGTGTGCCCATACAGTTTTTTCTCCCACATATGGGGTATCAGCGTAATCAGGACAACTTGTACAACAACTTTTGGGGTAGAATTTCTCCTGTTACCATTGGGAAAATAAAAAATTGGGGACTAAAAGATCATGTTTGTGGAAAAAATATGATTTTTTTATTTTCATGTTCGGGTGTTATAAACTTTAGTGAAACACCTGGGGTTCAAACTTCTCACCACACATCTAGATAAGGTCCTTGAGGGGTATAGCTTCCAAAATGGTGTCATTTGTGGGAGGTTTCCACTGGTTATGCACATCAGGGGTTCTCCAAACGCAACATGGCTTCCAGCCAATTCTGCATTGAAAAAGTCAAACGACGCTCCTTCCCTTCCGAGCTCTGTCATGCACCCAAACAGTGATTTAGCCCCACATATAGGGTATCAGCGTACTCAGGACAAATTGCACAATAACGTTTGAGGTCTTGTTACCCTTGGGAAAATAAAAATTGGGGTGAAAAGATTATTTTTGTGGAAAAAATATGATTTTTTAATTTTACGGCTCTATGTTATAAACTTGTGTGAAGCACTTGGGGGTTCAAATTGCTCACCACAGATCTAGATAAGTTCCTTAGGGGGTCTAGTTTCCAAAATGGTATCATTTGTGGGGGGTTTCCACTGTTTAGGCACATCAGGGGCTCTCCAAATGCGACATGGCATCCAATCTCAATTCCAGCTAATTTTGGTTGGAAAAAGTCAAATGGCGCTCCTTCCATTTCAAGCTCTGCCGTGCGCCCAAACAGTGGTCCCCTCCACATATGGGGTATCAGCATACTCAGGACAAATTGCACAATAACGTTTGAGGTCTTGTTACCCTTGGGAAAATAAAAATTTTGGTGAAAAGATTATTTTTGTGGAAAAAATATGATTTTTTAATTTTATAGCTCTACATTATAAACTTGCATGAAGCACTTGGGTGTTGTGAATACTCTGGAGGCGACTTCGGAGTTGGGGCTCCCTCCGGTGGTTGCTGAGGGTAATGAATCAATTGCTGAATGGCCTTCAGCTGGGTCTGAATGGTCTGATATAAGTGACTTGAACTCCCAGCAGCCTTGCCGGTAATCAATTGTTCATCCAGGTCTTGCTTGGAGCTCAGCTTGCATTCCTGCTTTGATTCAGATAAGTGATTTGCTGTTTTTTTCCCCTGGTTGGATTTTCTTTTCTGGTTCGCTGCCTTGCAGTGGATTTCAGCCTGGTCTCCTTTTGGGGCCTGGCGCTGCAATTGTGCTCAGTTTGTGTTTGCATTTTTGCTCTGTTCCTATGTCACTTTTTATTTGCTGAATTGCTGTGTGTTACACCAGAGATCTGATTTAGGTGGTAGAGATCGTGTGATCTCAGGTTTTTTGTTAATCAGAAGTGTTGGTATTTTTGTCAGGGTTTTTTTTGGGTTGCAGTCAGAATTTTCTGTCTGTGTTCGTATTTTCTTCTTGTCTAACCGCCATTACATGTTTGGGGGCTTCCTATTTCTTTGGGGATTCTGCTACGGGGCAGATAGCTTTCATCTTTCTTCCTTTAGATGTAGCTATCTCTCCGGCTGTGATGAGGCGTCTAGGATCACCGTAGGTACGCTCCACGGCTACTTCTAGTGTTGCGGTTAGTTTAGGGTACTGCAATCCAATAGTTTCCAGCCTCTTTGGTGTATTGCTTCTTTGGCTATTTTTGCAATTCCTCCTCAGCTACCGAAACATAACAGTATTACCGACCAAACTGAAAATTATATGGTACTCAACAGAAGGGAAAAATAGTAAAAGGAAAAAGAAAAAAGGGAGTTGTCAGAAATTTATTTTTTTTTTTTTCTTTCTGTTTGTTGCATTTTTTCCCTCTTTTTCTCTGGCGGCTGAGGATGATTTTTTTTTGTCCTCAATGGAGTTTGCACAGTTGTCTGGCCGTGTGGAGCAGCTTGCCACTGAGGTTCAGAGTATTGCTACCTATCTTGCTAGGTTGCCGGTTGTGGAACCTAGGATCCCCATACCAGATTTATTTTTGGGGATCGGTCTAAATTTCTGAATTTCAAAAATAACTGTAAGTTGTTTTTTGCCTTGAAGCCTAAGTCCTCAGGGAACGCAGCACAGCAGGTTCAAATTGTCATCTCTCTGCTGCGCGCGACCCTCAGGATTGGGCTTTTTTCCCTGACACCTGGGATCCTGTTTTGAGTGATGTTGATGTATTTTTTCAGGCTCTGGGGTTATTGTACGATGAACCTAATGTCACTGATCAAGCTGAAAAGACCTTGTTGGCCTTAAATCAGGGTCATGAAGACGCTGAGCTGTACTGTCAGAAATTTTGAAAGTGGGCAGTCCTGACCAAATGGAATGAGGATGCTTTGGCAGCCCTTTTTCGGAAGGGTCTGTCAGAAAATGTAAAGGACGTTATGGTGGGATTCCCTGTTCCCTCTGGTCTCAATGATTCTATGTCTTTGGCTATTCAAATTGACAGACGTTTGCGTGAGCGCAGAGGTATAAGTGAGATAGTGTTGCCTTGTGAGCCAGCTCCTGAGCCCATGCAGTGTGATGGAGTGACTTCTGGGGCTCAGCGTCATGAGTTTCAAAAGCGCAATGGGTTTGTAAGGTTCTATGTATATATTCCTGAAACTCAGTTTGTTCGTCAGCCATTTTACTTTCTGTCTTGCTGCAGCTATCTTGCCCTCAGTCAAAATGGAGTTTCCAGCTTGCATGTTCCCGCCCTGATTCTCTCCTTTGCTTCTTAAGCAGCCACAGCTGAGCAATCAGTGCTTCAGAATCTAGCCTGCAGTGAACCTGTGACTTGACTCCTGTAAGCCTTGGACCTTGTACTCCAGCTATTTCTACTGAGGAACTCTGAAGCACTTGTGGACTCTGAACCCTGCTCTTTGAAAGACCCACGTTTGCATGGACTTACGGTAACAGAGAAGAAGATCCTGAATCTGTATTGGAGAGTGATTGCTGAGCTTGGATTACTCTGGCCTGCTGTGTCTCCTGTTTCTGTGTCTGCAAACTGTGTGACTATTTCTGCCAACTTGTATGAAGTAATACAGGACTTTTCTATATCAAACCTGTGACTCCTGTGTTTTCATCGCACCCAAGCACAAGACGCTATATGAACTGTACTACATACATTACAAGATTCTGAAGCCAAAACGTTAGTGTCTGCTGGGTCTGGAAGGCTGTGTCTGCTGTACTGTGGATATCAGACGTCCGGTTGTACTTTCTGTGATGACAGTGGTTGTGACTTCTCACAACCATTCCAGGTGAGCAATTCCCTTAAGTTTTTTCTTTTTGCAGTGTTACCACAGGTAAACACTATTGTTTTTTTTTTTCCTTTCTTTTCTCTTTTTTGTCTGCTGTAACTCTGGATATCAGATGTCTGGTTAAAACTTTCTGTGATGATAGTGGTTGTGACTTCTCACAACCATTCCAGGTGAGCAGTTCCCTTAATTTTTTTTTCTCTCTGCAGTGTTGCCACAGGTGAACACTATTGTTTTTTTTTCTCTCCTCTTCTTCCAGTAATCCTGTCTTAAAAGATCTGGAAAATGGAGGCCCGCATAAAGGAACTTTGCGGAGTGACTGATAATATCCTTGCAGATTTGCAGAATATAAAGACCCGTTTTACAAATCTACAGGACCTCAATAATCACAATTTGCAAGTGGTTGGACAGACTACCCAGGATTTGCGAGCCAGGATTGAGGTTCTAGAGGGGCGAGTCCAGGCTCCTGCCGTAGCCCCGAGTGCTGGGATTCCCAAGTTGCCCCCTTTTCGTTTTGGCGGTGAACGTGAGAAATTCAGGGGATTTATTAATCAATGCAATCTTTTTTTTTCTGCACATGCTTCACAATTTCCCACTGAACGATCTAAGGTGCTTACTATAATTATGTTGCTTACCAACAAGGCTTTAATGTGGGCAAACCCTCTGATTGAGACTGAGGATGATTGTTTGAATCACCTTGATGATTTTATTTCAGCCATGGGGCAGGTGTTTGATGACCCCAATCGAGGTGCAACAGCTGAAGCAGCCATGTTAGCTTTGCGCCAAGGTAAGCACTCGGTAGCTGAATATGCCTTGGATTTCAGGAGATGGGCCCTTGATACCACCTGGGACAGTTCCGCCAAAAAATCTATTTTTCGAAAGGGGTTATCTCCACTGATTAAGGATGAACTTGCTCGTGCCGACCCTCCCACTGCGTTAGGTGACTTTATTAACTACTGCATCCGTATTGATACTCGTCTGACTGAACGCAGGCAAGAGAGATGGTTCGAAAGCAATCGTACTAACCTTTTCCTACCTTCCTCTCCAGCTAAGGAACCTTTGAGTAGGATTACACGGGAACCTGAACCCATGCAGGTAGACTCTTTACAACGACGGGTTAGTGATGCACGCAAGGAACATCGTTTTAAGGAGAATCTATGTTTCTATTGTGGTAAGTCAGGGCACTTCATTATAAACTGCCCCAGCCGTTCTCGTAAGACTACTGCAGCACTCATTCATTGTGAGTGTTGCGAGAGGGGATCTGTCAGGTCCGAGCCTCAGGCTCCAGAGAGATCTGCAGCAACAGATCTTGATTTCTCGGACTTAAACTCCGTTACCTCTGAGGACGTTGACTGTGTAAACGCTGCCATTTTTCAAGTTTCCTCAGCGGTGTCCCAGCTGAGTTGTAAGAAAAACAATTCTCATTGCTTTCTTTCCATCAAACTCTGGGTTGACTCAGCTTGGGTGTCTAGCTCTGCTATGATCGACTCAGGGGCAAGTGGAAATTTTATGGATGTCTCCTTTGCTCTGAAACAGGGAATACGTTCAGTGAAGAAGGCTACTCCAGTACAGATGGAAACTGTGGATGGCTCCCTGCTGACCTCTGGACCAGTGGATCAGGAAACAGAGCCTTTGAGGGTTCTTATGGGTAAAGATCATCAAGAGAAACTGTCCTTTATGCTTATCTCTTCTCCCCACTTTCCCATTATTCTAGGGCTACCATGGCTGCAGGCTCAGAATCCTACCATTAACTGGGAGACCAAGGAATTACACTTTCCAGAGAAACAGATGAGTCCAAAAGTTTCAGCTTGCTCTGTTCCTAAAGGAATCATGTCAGTCCCTGAACTACCAGCTGTATACCAGGACTATGTGGATTTATGTGACAAGAAGAACGCTGACCAGCTTCCTCCTCACCGTCCATATGATTGTCCAATTGAATTATTGCCTGGAGCAGAGATACCTTTTGGTAAGATCTACCCCTGGCGGGGCCCGAGCTAAAGGCTTTAAAGGATTACATAGATGAAAATCTAGCCAAGGGCTTCATACGCCCCTCTTCATCTCCTGCAGGTGCACCCATCTTCTTTGTAAAGAAGAAAGATGGATCTCTGAGACCATGCGTAGACTATAGGGAACTCAATAAGGTTACTATTAGAAACCGTTATCCATTGCCTTTAATCCCTGAGTTATTGGAGAGAGTGCGACATGCCAAAATTTTTTCTAAACTAGATCTTCGTGGGGCCTATAACTTAGTCCGTATTAGACCTGGGGATGAATGGAAGACTGCATTCAGGTCACGCTATGGACACTTTGAATATCTAGTTATGCCTTTTGGTCTGAGTACCGCCCCAGCCACTTTCCAACACTTGGTGAATGACATCTTCAGGGATCTCCTAGATACATTCGTGGTAATTTATTTGGATGATATTCTAATTTGTTCTAACTCCACAGAGGAACATCATGGACATGTGAGAATGGTCTTGGAACGTCTAAGACAAAATCATCTTTACATCAAACTTGAAAAGTGTGAATTCCATAGGACCGAAATTCAATTTCTGGGGTATGTACTGTCTACACAAGGAATTAGTATGGATGGAAGCAAAACCCAAGCCATCAAGGATTGGCCAAGTCCTAGAAATGTGAAGGAGGTACAGCGCTTCATCGGGTTTGCCAACTTCTATAGACGTTTCATTAGAAATTTCTCTGAGGTAGTGTCACCTATCACTCAACTTACCCGGAAAGAGTCTAGGTTTTCCTGGACTCCCCAAGCCCAGGAAGCATTTTCCCGTCTAAAAGATAAATTTACCACTGCACCTATCCTAGTACATCCCAAACCCCCGAGCTTGCCTTCATAATAGAGGTGGATGCTTCAGACTGTGCCGTTGGAGCTATACTCTCTCAGAGAACAGGTGAGAAGAATGTCTTGCATCCCTGTGCCTTCTTTTCCCAGCAGTTGTCTTCGGCTGAGAGGAACTACGATGTGGGCAATAGAGAGTTGTTGGCCATTATTGCCGCCTTCAAAGAATGGAGACACCTTCTTCAGGGAGCTGCACAGCAAATAGTCGTCCTGACAGACCATCGTAACCTTGAGTTTATCAGGTCGGCTAAGTGCCTGACTCCTCGCCAGGCTCGCTGGAATCTTTTCTTAAACCAATTTAATTTTATCATCTCTTATAGACCAGGATCGCGCAATGGAAAGGCTGATGCACTCTCTAGGATTTACTCAGCAGAGACACGTCCAATTACTCCTCCTAAGACTATTCTTCCTGACTCTAGATTCCTAGGAGTAATTCATAATCAAGACCTACTTAAGGACATCAAGGAAGCATACCATGCGGATTCCTTTTTGGCACAACCCCCAAGGGACGTAAGTCTTGTCTTTAAGAATGGTGTGTGGATTCAGGGACAACGTCTGTATATTCCTGAAACAGTCAGATTAAGAGTATTGCAACTCATTCACGATTCCAAGATAGCTGGGCATAGAGGAATTCTAAAGACACAGGAATTTCTTTCTCGTTTCTTTTGGTGGCCCACTTGCAGGAAGGATGTTTTGAATTATGTCACTTCATGTGAGGTCTGTGCAAGATGCAAAACACCTCGCTCCTCACCAACTGGTCTGTTACAGCCTCTTCCCACCCCGTCCCGCCCGTGGGGATCCATTTCTATGGACTTCATTGTGGAGTTACCAACCTCTCAGAGGAAGAACACCATTCTAGTGGTGGTTGACCGTCTAACAAAGGCAGCTCATTTTATTCCTTGTGTCGGCTTACCCACTGCAAAACAGACATCAGATTTGATGATTAAAGATGTGTTTCGCTTACATGGAGTACCGGATGAGGTTATTTCGGATCGAGGGGTGCAATTCACTTCTAGGTTTTGGCAAAATTTCTGTGCAGCATTGGACATTAAAGTAAACCTTTCTTCTGCTTTTCATCCCCAGACTAATGGACAGACCGAACGAACCAATCAAACCCTGGAGCAGTATCTCCACTGCTTTATTTTGCCACCTACAGGATGATTGGGTGGATCTACTTCCATTAGCTGAGTTCTCGTATAACAACTCTCAGAGTGCCTCCACTAAACAGTCTCCTTTTTACTCTAATCTAGGTTATCATCCTAACATTCTACCACGATTTCCCATAGAAACGCCTTTACCAGCAGTGGCTGAAAGAATCACGTCTTTACAGAAGAATATGGATCTTCTAAAGGAAAATCTGGAATCGGCTCAAGAAAGGTACAAGAAAGCAGCAGATAAATTTCGTAAACCTGCACCAGCTTTCAAGGTAGGAGACTTGGTCTGGCTGTCAACCAGAAATCTTAAGTTAAGGATTCCATCGTCTAAGTTGGGACATAAGTACATTGGACCCTATAAAATCAGTAAAATTATAAGTGCCGTTGCTTGTCGTCTTCAACTGCCCAGAACTATGAGAATCCACCCTGTCTTTCATGTATCCCTACTAAAGGCTGCGACACCCAATACGTTTCCTGGACGTTCCTCTCCTTGCCCTGACCCAGTGCTAGTCGATGGTCAGGAAGAATTTGTGGTGGAAAGGATTTTAGATTCCAGGTTGTATAGAAATCAGTTACAATATCTGATTAAATGGCAGGGCTACCCAGTGGAGGACAACTCATGGGAACCGGTCAATAACGTTAATGCTCCTCGCTTGCTCCGTCAGTTTCATCAGAGGTACCCACACAAGCCTGGTCTGAGGTCATCCGGAGGTTGTCCTTAAGGGGGGAGTAATGTAAGGTTCTATGTATATATTCCTGAAACTCAGTTTGTTCGTCAGCCATTTTACTTTCTGTCTTGCTGCAGCTATCTTGCCCTCAGTCAAAATGGAGTTTCCAGCTTGCATGTTCCCGCCCTGATTCTCTCCTTTGCTTCTTAAGCAGCCACAGCTGAGCAATCAGTGCTTCAGAATCTAGCCTGCAGTGAACCTGTGACTTGACTCCTGTAAGCCTTGGACCTTGTACTCCAGCTATTTCTACTGAGGAACTCTGAAGCACTTGTGGACTCTGAACCTGCTCTTTGAAAGACCCACGTTTGCATGGACTTACGGTAACAGAGAAGAAGATCCTGAATCTGTATTGGAGAGTGATTGCTGAGCTTGGATTACTCTGGCCTGCTGTGTCTCCTGTTTCTGTGTCTGCAAACTGTGTGACTATTTCTGCCAACTTGTATGAAGTAATACAGGACTTTTCTATATCAAACCTGTGACTCCTGTGTTTTCATCGCACCCAAGCACAAGACGCTATATGAACTGTACTACATACATTACAGGATTATGTTTCTACTGTGGCGACGCTTCTCATGCTATTTCCGTCTTCCCTAAGCGGGGAAGACGTTTTGCGCGCTCAGTTGTCTTGGGTAGTGTTCAGACTAAATTTCTGTTGACTGTTACCCTGATTTGCTCCCTGTCCACATTTTCGGCTCAGGCTTTTGTTGATTCAGGAGCAGCTATTAACCTGATGGATTTTGACTTTGCCAAACGTTCTGGGTTTCCCATGATACTCCTGCGGAAGTTTATTCCTTTACTGGGCATTGATTCTACCCCTTTGGCGGAGAATAAACCCCAGTTTTTTACTCAGGTGATAATGAGGTTTGAACCAGATCATCAGGAGAGTTGCAAATTTCTTGTGTTGCATAATCTGCATGACATTATTGTTCTGGGTTTCCCTTGGTTACAGACTCATAATCCTGTTTTGGATTGGAAATCTGTGTCTGTGACCAGTTGGGGCTGCCAATGTGTTAATACTGACACTCCTGTTTTTCTGCCTCTCCCAGTCTCAGGATGTCCCTGACTTTTTGACTGATTTTTCGGATGTGTTTAGTGAGAGTAAGTCTGCATCCTTACCTCCTCACAGGAGCTATGACTGCGCTATTGAGTTAGTGCCTGGTGGTAAATTTCCTAAAGGTCGCCTTTTTAATTTATCTGTACCTGAACACGATGCTATGCGATCTTATATCAAGGAGTCTTTGGAGAAGAGTCATATCAGACCATCCTCTTCACCCTTGGGCGCCGGTTTTTTCTTTGTGACCAAGAAGGATTCAGGCCATCTGTGATTGGGTTCAACCTACTACATTGAAGGCTCTTCAGAGATTTTTGGGTTTTGCCAATTTTTATCGTAAATTTATTGGTAATTTCTCCGGTATTGTTAAATCATTGACTGATTTGACCAAAAAGGGTTCCGATGTGGTGAATTGGCCTCCTGAGGCAGTTTCTGCGTTTCAGGAACTTAAGCAGAGATTCATTTCTGCTCCTGTTCTACGGCAGCCTGATGTTTCTCTGCCGTTTCAGGTGGAGGTTGATGCTTCTGAGATTGGGGCAGGTGCCGTTTTGTCCCAAAGGGATCCAGAGACCTCTAAGAGTAACCCTTGTGCATTCTTCTGTCGAAAATTTTCTCCAACTGAACTTAACTATGACGTGGGTAATCAGGAGTTATTGGCCATGAAGTGGGCCTTTATAGAGTGGAGACATTGGCTGGAAGGAGCCAAACATCAGGAGGTGGTCCTCACGGACCATAAGAACCTGGTTTATCTCGAATCAGCCAAGCGACTTAATCCTAGACAGGCCAGGTGGGCCTTGTTTTTCACATGTTTCAATTTTGTGGTTTCTTTTCTTCCGGGCACTAAGAATGTTAAGGCGGATGCCCTCTCAAGGAGTTTCTCCTGAATTATCTGATCCTGCTGTTATTTTGAAAGAGGTGTGTAGTTCTTTCCGCCATGTCGCCCAATTTGAGACTGGCTCTGGAGGGGTGTCAGGAGGATAAACCTGAACGCTGCCCTGTTGGAAAATTGTTTGTCCCAGACCAGTGGAAGAAGAGTGTGATGTCTGAGATTCATTGTTCCGCGTTGGCTGGTCATCCCGGGATTTTTGGTACCAGAGATTTGGTGAGTCGGTCCTTTTGGTGGCCTACTTTGTCTCGTGACGTCAGGGACTTTGTGCAGTCCTGTGGGACTTGCTCTCGTTCCAAGCCTTGCTCTCGCTCTAGTGGTTTGTTAATGCCATTACCTGTACCCAAGAGGCTATGGACCCATATTTCTATGGATTTTATTTCCGACCTTCCTGTCTCTCAGAAAATGACCGTTATCTGGGTAATCTGTGATAGGTTTTCCAAGATGATACATTTTGTGCCATTACCTAAGTTGCCTTCCTCCTCCGAATTGGTGCCTTTGTTCTTTCAGCACGTGGTTCGGTTACATGGCATTCCAGAGAACATCTTGTCTAACAGAGGAGTCCAGCTTGTTTCCAGATTTTGGAGGACATTTTGTTCTAAACTTGGTGTTCAGTTATCTTTCTCCTCTGCATTTCACCCTCAGACCAATAGACAAACCGAGAGAACAAACCAGACCTTGGAGACTTATTTGAGATGTTTTGTGTCTGCTGATCAAGATGACTGGGTCTCTTTTTTGCCTTTAGCTGAGTTTGCTCTTAATTATAGGGCTAGCTCTGCCACCTTGATGTCTCCATTTTTCTGCAATTCTGGGTTTCACCCTCAATTCTCTTCAGGACAGGCGGAGGCTTCTGTCTGTCCGGGGGTTGACTCTATTGTGGAGCATATGCAGCAGATTTGGGACCAGGTAGTGGAGAGGTTGTCTCTCTCTCAAGAGAAGGCCCAGCAGTTTGCCAACCGGCATAGGACTGATGGTCCTCGTTTTAAAGTGGGGACTTGGTTTGGTTGTCCTCAAGAAATATCCCTATGAAGGTTGCATCTCCAAAATTTAAGCCAAGGTTCATTGGACCTTATAAGATCATGGAAATTCTTAATCCGGTTTCCTTCCGTTTGTTTCTTCCAGGGACATTTAAGATCCATAACGTTTTCCACAAGTCCTTATTGAAGAGGTTTGTCGAGCCAGTAGTTCCTATGGCTGCGCCTCCCGACCCTGGTTTAGTTGAGGGCAATTTGGAGTATGTGGTTGAGAAAATATTGGATTCTCGTTTTGCTAGACGGAAACTCCAGTATTTGGTTAAGTGGAGAGGTTATGATCAGGAAGACAATTCTTGGGTGTTTGCTTCGGACATCCATGCTAGGAGACTTATCCGTGCCTATCATCGAGCTCATCCTGATCGGCCTGGTAGCGCAGGTGAGGGTTTGGTGACCCCTCCTCAAGGGGGGGTACTGTTGTGAATACTGTGGAGGCGACTTCGGAGTTGGGGCTCCCTCCGGTGGTTGCTGAGGGTAATGAACCAATTGCTGAATGGCCTTCAGCTGGGTCTGAATGGTCTGATATAAGTGACCTGAACTCTCAGCAGCCTTGCCGGTAATCAATTGTTCTTCCAGGTCTTGCTTGGAGCTCAGCTTGCATTCCTGCTTTGATTCAGATAAGTGATTTGCTGTTTTTTTTCCCCTGGTTGGATTTTCTTTTCTGGTTCGCTGCCTTGTAGTGGATTTCAGCCTGGTCCCCTTTTGGGGCCTGGTGCTGCAACTGTGCTCAGTTTGTGTTTGCATTTTTGCTCTGTTCCTATGTCACTTTTTATTTGCTGAATTGCTGTGTGTTACACCAGAGATCTGATTTAGGTGGTAGAGATCGTGTGATCTCAGGTTTTTTGTTAATCAGAAGTGTTGGTATTTTTGTCAGGGTTTTTTTGGGTTGCAGTCAGAATTCTTTCCTATACTTTTCTATCTAGACAGATTGGGCCCCAGCGTTTGCTCATTCTATTTTCTGTCTGTGTTCGTATTTTCTTCTTGTCTAACCGCCATTACATGTTTGGGGGCTTCCTATTTCTTTGGGGATTCTGCTACGGGGCAGATAGCTTTCATCTTTCTGCCTTTAGGTGTAGCTATCTCTCCGGCTGTGACGAGGCGTCTAGGATCACCGAAGGTACGCTCCACGGCTACTTCTAGTGTTACGGTTAGTTTATTGTCCTGCAATCCAATAGTTTCCAGCCTCTCTGGTGTATTGCTTCTTTGGCTATTTTTGCAATTCCTCCTCAGCCACCGAAACATAACACTTGGGGGTTCAAATTGCTCACCACAGATCTAGATAAGTTCCTTAGGGGGTCTAGTTTCCAAAATGGTGTTTTTTGTGGGGGGTTTCCACATCAGGGGCTCTCCAAATGCGACATGGAGTCCAATCTCAATTCCAGCCAGTTTTGGCTGTGTGCCCAAACAGTGGTCCTCCCACATATGGGGTATCAGCGTACTCAGGACAAATTGGACAACAACTTTTGTGGTCCAATTTCTCCTGTTACCCTTGGGAAAATAAAAAAATTGGTGACTAAAAGATCATTTTTGTGGGAAAAAAATAGGATTTTTTATTTTCATGCCCGGGCATTATAAACTTGTGTGAAGCACTTGGGGGTTCAAACTGCTCAGCACAGATCTAGATAAATTCCTTAGGGGGTCTAGTTTCCAAAATGGGGTCATTTGTGGGGGGTTTCCACTGTTTAGGCACATATTGGGCTCTGCAAATGGAATATGACACCCATCAAAGTCTGAATTCCAAAACGTTATTACTTCCTTTCCAAGCCCTGCCGTGCGCCCAAACAGTTTTTCACCCCACATATGGGGTATCAGCGTACTCAGGACAAATTGGACAACATCTTTTGGGATCCAATTTCCTTGGGAAAAATCAAAAATTGGGGACCAAAAAATCATTTTTGTGGAAATTTTTTTTTTTCACACCCAGGCAATATAAACTTTTGTGAAACATTTGGGGTTCAAGGTGCTCACAACAGATCTAGATAAGTTCCTTAGGGGTCTAGTTTCTCAAATGGTGTTATTTGTGGGGGGTTTCCACTGTTTAGGTGCATCAGGGGCTCTCCAAACGCGACATGGTGTCCAATCTCAATTCCAGCCAATTTTGGTTTGAAAAAAGTCAAACGGCGCTCCTTCCCTTATGAGCTCTGCCATGCACCCAAACAGTGGTTTTCCCCCACATATGGGGTATTGGCGTACTCAGGAGAAATTGCACAACAACTTTATCTGTCCATTTTCTCCTTTTACTCTTGTGAAAAAAAAAAAATGTTTGTAAAAGATCATTTTTGTGACTAAAAAGTTAAATGTTTATTTTTTCCTTCCAAGTTTCTTCAGCTCCTGTGAAGCACCTGAAGGGTTAATAAACTTCTTGAATGTGGTTTTGAGTTCCTTGAGGGGTGCAGTTTTAAGAATGGTGTCACTTTTGGGTATTTTCTGCCATATAGAACCCTGAAAGTGACTTCAAATGTGAGGTGGTCCGTAAAAAAAAATGATGTAAATTTTGTTGTAAAAATGAGAAATCGCTGGTCAACTTTTAACCCTTATAATTTCCTAACAAAAAAAAATTTGATTTCAAAATTGTGCTGATGTAAAGTAGACATGTGGGAAATGTTAATTATTAACTATTTTGTGTGACATATAAATGTGCCACTGCTATGTACTGTGTAATGGCTGTGTCTGATCTGGCAGGAACAGGGTCTGCAAGTACCAGAACTCCAGGGCAGGAAGGGAGAAAAAAGTGTACAGACATTACAGCACAAGATCACAAATGATTCTTTCTTTGAAGTAAAACATTGTTTAAAAACAGGCCGGGATAGGTTTTACCTCACCAAAAAATCAGCTGCAATCCCATGCTGTAATGTCAGTATACTCTTTCCCCCCCGCCCAGGAGCTGTGGTATGATCAGACCATATTCTTGCACTGTCAGACAGAGCCATTACACAGTACACAGCAGGGGCATATTTATAAGATAAATAATAATAATCTTTATTTATTTATCGCCAACATATTGCGCAGCGCTTTACAGTTTAACAGTTCATACACAACAGTCATAAGTAACAACGTTAAAGATAATACAATAATTAAAGCAAAATAAGAAGACCCTGCTCTTGAGAGCTTACAATCTACAATGAGGTGGGGGGAGACATAAAGTACTGGTGCGTATTTACAATGACTGTCCAGCCATCTTGAGGGAGTGGGGGATAGATAAAGAATGCATGAGATTGTCATCAGTCAGTATTTGTGGTGCTGTTGGGTGCAGTGGAGTTTTATGGAGGGTTATTCTCAGATAGTGAATGGGCCACTGATTAGGGACCGTGATAGGCCGCTCTGAACATATGTGTTTTGAGGGAATGCCTAAAACTGTGCAAGTTGTGGACAATCCTAATTTCTTGGAGTAGAGCATTCCAGAGGATTGGAGCAATGTGGGAGCAGTCTTGAAGCCGGGAGTGGAAGGTACGGATTAGTGCAGAGGTTAGTCGAAAGTAGAGTTGAGCATTCCGATACCGCAAGTATCGGGTATCGGCCGATATTCGCTGTATCGGACTTTAGATACTTGGTTCCGATATTTTCCATATATCGTATACCGGAATCGGAAGTTCCCATAATTCTTTGAGAGGCAATGTGATTTTAGTCAGCCAATGAGGAATCCTAAGAAGTGTGGGCACATCCTGTACTGCTGCGGTCATGTTAACTAATGGCATGGCTGTGATTGGATGCTGAAATGATGTCAGAATGCACTATAAAAGGCGCCGCCGCCATTTTAGCGTCACTGTGCTGTGAATTCAGATAGGGACAGAACGCTGCTCTGCTGACTCTGAGGGACAGTTAGAGATTGCGATTTTGTGTACTGTGCTTTAGGCAGGCTAGTTTACCAACCGCTGTGTAAAGCTTCCTTTTGCCTTGCAGTGTTGTTTTCACAGCTCTGCAAGGTGTGTGTGTGTGAGAATGCAGGTGACGCTGCAGTTTGCTCTGCATCCAACGCTGTTTGTAGGCATCTGCACGTGTCACTCACAGACTTATTTTTTTCTTTAGTGTAATTCTTGCTGCTCCATTCAATTGAAATTATAGTGTGACGTGCTTCCATCCGTATTCAATACATTGGTTGCAAACACTATAGAAGTACAGAAAGGAGCCTTTCACAGATAGTGAACAGTTGTGTTTCAGTGTTCACTGCAGTCTGTGAGGTATTTTTTTTTTTTTTAAATGCAGATCACGCTCCAGTTACTTCTTCAACTAATGCTGCGTGTACTCTGCTGAGCGTGTGTCACTGCCTCATCCTTGTCATTTTTCTAAAATTGTTGCTGCTCCATTCTATTGAAAAAAACTAAAATCTATGAGTGTGACGTGCTTCCATCCTGATACAATACATTGCTTGCAAACACTATAGAAGTACACAAAGGAGCCTTTCACAGATAGTGAACAGTTGTGTTTCAGTGTTCACTGCAGTCTGTGAGTTTTTTTTTTTTTTTTGAGTGCAGATCACGCTCCAGTTACTTCTTCAACTAATGCTGCGTGTACTCTGCTGAGCGTCTGTCACCGGCTCATCCTTGTCATTTTTCTAAAATTGGTGCTGCTTTATTCTATTTTAAATTTACTAAAATCTATTAGTGTGACGCTCTTCCATCAAAATAAATACATTGCTTGCAAACATAATAGAAGTCCACAAAAAGGCCTTTCACAGCAAGTGAACAGTTGTGTTCAGTGTTCACTCTAGTCTGAGGTTTAAATTTTTGGTAGGAGTGTAGATCCCGCTCCACTTACTTCAACCACCGCTGCGTGTACTCTGCTGAGTGTCTGTCACTGGCTCATCCTTGTCATTTTTCTAAAACTGGTGCTGCTTTATTCTATTTTAAATTTACTAAAATCTATTAGTGTGACGCTCTTCCATCAAAATACAATACATTGCTTGCAAACATAATAGAAGTCCACAAAAAGGCCTTTCACAGCAAGTGAACAGTTGTGTTCAGTGTTCACTCTAGTCTGAGGTTTAAATTTTTGGTAGGAGTGTAGATCCCGCTCCACTTACTTCAACCACCGCTGCGTGTACTCTGCTGAGTGTCTGTCACTGGCTCATCCTTGTCATTTTTCTAAAATTGGTGCTGCTTTATTCTATTTTAAATTTACTAAAATCTATTAGTGTGACGCTCTTCCATCAAAATACAATACATTGCTTGCAAATATAATAGAAGTCCACAAAAAGGCCTTTCACAGCAAGTGAACAGTTGTGTTCAGTGTTCACTATAGTCTGAGGTTTAAATTTTTGGTAGGAGTGTATATCCCGCTCCACTTACTTCAACCACCGCTGCGTGTACTCTGCTGAGTGTCTGTCGCTGGCTCATCCTTGTCATTTTTCTAAAATTGGTGCTGCTTTATTCTATTTTAAATTTACTAAAATCTATTAGTGTGACGCTCTTCCATCAAAATACAATACATTGCTTGCAAACATAATAGAAGTCCACAAAAAGGCCTTTCACAGCAAGTGAACAGTTGTGTTCAGTGTTCACTCTAGTCTGAGGTTTAAATTTTTGGTAGGAGTGTAGCTCCCGCTCCACTTACTTCAACCACCGCTGCGTGTACTCTGCTGAGTGTCTGTCGCTGGCTCATCCTTGTCATTTTTCTAAAATTGGTGCTGCTTTATTCTATTTTAAATTTACTAAAATCTATTAGTGTGACGCTCTTCCATCAAAATATAATACATTGCTTGCAAACATAATAGAAGTCCACAAAAAGGCCTTTCACAGCAAGTGAACAGTTGTGTTCAGTGTTCACTCTAGTCTGAGGTTTAAATTTTTGGTAGGAGTGTAGATCCCGCTCCACTTACTTCAACCACCGCTGCGTGTACTCTGCTGAGTGTCTGTCACTGGCTCATCCTTGTCATTTTTCTAAAATTGGTGCTGCTTTATTCTATTTTAAATTTACTAAAATCTATTAGTGTGACGCTCTTCCATCAAAATACAATACATTGCTTGCAAACATAATAGAAGTCCACAAAAAGGCCTTTCACAGCAAGTGAACAGTTGTGTTCAGTGTTCACTCTAGTCTGAGGTTTAAATTTTTGGTAGGAGTGTAGATCCCGCTCCACTTACTTCAACCACCGCTGCGTGTACTCTGCTGAGTGTCTGTCCCTGGCTCATCCTTGTCATTTTTCTAAAATTGGTGCTGCTACATTCAATTTCAAATAATTAAAATCTATTAGTGTGACATGCTTCCATCCGTATTCAATACATTGGTTGCAAAGAATATAGAATTACACAAAGAGAGCTTTCACAGCTATTGAACAGTTGTGTGAAGTGTTCACTGTAGTCTGAGGTTTTCAGGTATTATTATATTTACTTGTATGCTTTTATTTAAAAGCCAAGAACAATGAAGGCAAACATTCGCACTGCAGCTGTTGTCAAAGTTCAACCCACATTATGCACTTCCAACATTGCAGCTTTTGAGGCATGATGTGAGTTTGATTTGCCTAAGTTATGGAGTGACAAAATGGCTCAGGGAACAAAACATAGAGATTTTGGGTCCATGGGCTGGAAACTCCCCAGATCTTAATCCCATTGAGAACTTGTGGTCAATCATCAAGAGATGGGTGGACAAACAAAAAATTAAAAATTCTGACAAAATGAAAGCATTGATTGTGCAAGAATGGACTGCTATCAGCCAGGATTTGGTCCAGAAGTTGATTGAGAGCATGCCAGGGAGAATTGCAGAGGTCCTGAAGAAGAAGGGTCAACACTGTAAAATTAGACTTGCTGCATTAACTCATTCTAACTGTCAATATAAGCTTTTGTTACTCATATGTTTGCAATTAGATTTCTGTCTGTGATAAAAAAAATCTGTCAAACACACATAAAAACCAGAGGGAAGCAGATCATGTGAAAATATCATATTTGTGTCATTATCAAAACTTTTGGCCATGACTGTACAGTTCAGGTGGTAGAAAGATGAACATAACAAGATACATGTATAACGTTGCCAACCAGTTATTTAATCGGAAACAGGACAGGCAAATTCATGCGTGATCCATGCCTTGTTCATTTTCAGCAAAGTAAGCCGGTCTACATTATCGGAGGATAGTCGCATGTGACGGTCTGTTAGTACACCACCTGAAGCACAAAAGACGCGCTCCGATAATACACTGCCAGCAGGGCAAGCCAGCACCTCCAATGCATACTGGCTAAGCTCTGGCCATGTATCCAGCTTAGAAACTCAAAACTTGAATGGGGAAGAGCCATCTGGGAGTACACTGAGAGGGCAAGACATGTCGTCTGTCACCATCTTACGTAAACGTTGCCTCCTGCTGACTGGAGCCGTCTCGGATGGTGTAGACATTGGTGGCGCTGCCACAAAACTTCGCCACATTTGGAACATACTGGTCTTGCCCTGTGCAGAGGCGCTGCTTGTGCTCCCTCTTGTTGCAGAGCTGTCTCCACTGCCTCGACGCACAGAGCTGCTTTGTAAAGCAGTAGCAGCAGCAGTGCTCTCGGCTGGAATGGAGAACATTATGGATTCCGACAAGCTTACAACCTGCAATGATCCTCAGTGTACTCAACCATCGTACGACCAGCTCTACCCTTTCCTATTGCATTCTCACCCATCCCTGCAGACT
Source organism: Oophaga sylvatica (assembly GCA_033576555.1). NCBI lineage: Eukaryota > Metazoa > Chordata > Amphibia > Anura > Dendrobatidae > Oophaga > Oophaga sylvatica. The sequence continues at coordinate 355,359,471 of JARQOD010000005.1, read as the reverse complement.
GTGAGCCCTCGCGGGCAGGGTCCTCTCTCCTTCTGTACTTGTGTGTCCCTTGTCCAGCACATCTTTATTGTACCTGTCTATATTTTTCCCTTGTCATATGTAAAGCGCCATGGAATAAATGGCGCTATATAAATGTATAATAATAATAATAATTGCAGCAGTGTGTCTTGTTACTCCCGCATTTTACGCTCCCGGTTCAATGGTCTGATGAGGCTTTGAAAGTTGTCCCGGTAGCGAGGGTCTAGGAGGGTGTACACCCAATAATCAGACATGGTGAGAATGTGGGTGATGTGGCTGTCGTTTCTCAGGCACTGCAGCATCAAATCAACCATGTGCTGCAGACTTCCAACTGGCCAAGAAACGCTGTCCCCTGCAAGAGGCGTCATCTCTGCCTGCTCTGCTTCACCCCACCCTCGCTCTACATACTGACTAGAGCGTTGTGTACCTCCCTCTGGAGCGATGTCTTCCTCCTCCATTGACTCCTCCTCACCCTCCTCACAAAGTGAGCCCTGCCCAGCCCTTTGTGAGGAACCACGTTGCGCTGACTGTACATAAGGTGATGGAATTTGTGACTCCTCATCCTCCACCTCTTCCAAAACCTCATCCCTTAGTGCTTGCAGTGTTTTTTCAAGCAGGCAGATAAGGGGGACAGTCAGGCTGACTAGTGCATCATCTGCACTCGCCATCCGCGTTGACTCATCAAACGCACGCAAAACGTGGCAGATGTCCTTCATAGAGTCCTTCGCCAGTCCTTACACTGGCTGCCCATCCATTATAGGATCCAATTCAAAGTACTTGTTCTCACCCACAAAGCTCTCCACAGTGCAGCACCCCCCTACATCTCCTCCCTCATTTCTATCTATCGGCCTAACCGACTGCTGCGCTCTGCAAACGACCTTGGACTAACCTCTGCACTAATCCGTACCTCCCACTCCCGACTCCAAGACTTCTCCCGCGCTGCGCCAATCCTCTGAAATGCTGTACCCCAAGAAATTAGGACTATCCGCAATTTGCATGGTTTCAGGCGCTCCCTCTAAACACATTTGTTCAGAGCGGCCTATCACATTCACTAATCAAAGTCATTCTATGTGTGTGTGTGTGTGTGTGTGTGTGTGTGTAGCCCATTCACTATCTCCATCCATCCATCCCTCACTCCCTCAAAATGGCTGGACCATCATTGTAAATACACCTTTGTATATAAACACCTGTACTTTGTATCTCCCCATCTCATTGTAGATTGTAAGCTCTCACGAGCAGGGCCGGCTTATATTGCTTTAATTATTGTATTGTTAACGTTGTTACTTATGACTTTTGTTCTGAAACTGTTAAACTGTAAAGCGCTGCGGAATCTGTTGGCGCTATATAAATAAAGATTATTATTATTATTATTATAGAGGCCCACTCAGTAGTGGTGAAGGGTGAACGGCGCAAATTGCGAGTTGATTACGCCTGATGCAGCTGATACTCCATTACTGCTGCTCACACAACCGCTCCAACATATGTAACGTGGAATTCCACCTGGTGGGTACGTCACATATGATGCGATGTTCAGGAAGGCGAAATCTGCGTTGCAGAGCTGCAGTGCGTGATCTGACCATGCTGGAACGTCGCAAGTGAGCGCACTGTAGGCGGACCTTGTGCAGCAGTGCATCAATATCCGTATAGTCCCTCAAAAAACTCTGCACGACCAAGTTGAGCACATGTGCCAGACATGGTATGTGAGTAAGGTTGACAAGGCCCAGAGCTGCCACCAGATTTCGGCCATTGTCACACACTACCAAGCCTAGCTGGAGATTCGCTGTCAAAAACCACACGTCGCTCTCCTGCTTGATGGCATTCCAGAGCTCCTGCGCTGTGTGGCTTCGATTCCCCATGGAAATTAATTTCAGGACGACCTGTTGACGTTTGCCCACGGCAGTGCTCATATCGGTCGCAACAGCTAAGCGTTGTGTGGTGCATGTGTGGGGTGCACGTATCACAGAAAGCAAAGCATCATAGAAGACAAGCATTGAGTAAACGGCAGTTATTCATGGCAGTTAATCAGGACTGGAATAAGGTAGTCCACACTTTGCTATATTTTTAATCCTGAACAAAACATTTTCATAAATATTATGTTTATCAAATACCCTTATTATTATTATTACAACCTCATGCATGTTTTGCAATATATTTTAAATGTTATTTTAGGATATTTGTTTCTTGTTTTTTGTTATGTTTTTAATTATGTACATTAACTGTATCCTCCTGTGTTCCCTTGCCTTCCACAAACACCGCCCCATCCCCCCTTCATCACGACTCATACACATGAGCCCCTCCATACTTCCCTCTCCCATGTACAGTTCCCATGCACTCATCACCTTCCTGAGAAACCTCAGCCCATCTAGCCGAAACACATCACTGAAAAAACCAACTTACAACACCAACAACTACCTGCTCTTTATCTTCCTACTCCTATTGATTTCAGGGGACATCTCCCCCAACCCTGGTCCACCATCCCCAACCTCAATCCCTACCCTACCTCATATCGAAACCATAATAATCTTATTAATATTAATTGCACTCCCTCATCTCCTTCGTTTAACTGTGCCCTCTGGAATCCACGGTCTGCATGCAACAAGCTAACCTTCCTGCACAACTACTTTCTGAACAACTCTCTTCATCTGTTGGCCCTGACTGAAACCTGGATTCAGGATTCTGACACGGTTTCCCCTCCTGCCATTTCCTATGGTGGCTTATAGTTCTCACATTCCCCGAGACCCTCAAACAGACATGGTGGTGGAGTCGGCATACTCCTGTCCCCACAATGCACTTTCCAGGTCATCCCCCCAATTCCATCACTCTCATTCCCTTCTTTTGAGGTCCACACCATCATGCTCTTTCGTCCCCTCTCCCTCAGAGTAGCGGTCATATATCGGACCCCAGGCCCAAAGTCATTCTATGTGTAAGTGTGTGTGTGTAGCCCATTCACTATCTCCATCCATCCCTCACTCCCTCAAAATGGCTGGACCATCATTGTAAATAGATCATTGTATATAAACACCTGTACTTTGTAGCTCCCCCACCTCATCGTAAATTGTAAGCTCTCAAGAGCAGGGGCGGCTTCTATTGCTTTAATTATTTTATTGTTAATGTTGTTACTTATTACTTGTGTTCTGAAACTGTTAAACTGTAAAGCGCAGCGGAATCTGTTTGCGCTATATAAATAAAGATTATTATTATTATTAAGCGTTCACTGGTCCATGTGGAGGTAGACCGTGACGGCTCCTGCAGCAATGTTTCTGAGGAACTGGAGTAGGAGGAGGAGTCAATGTGTACAGACTTGATTCCTGCAATCCTTGGAGTTGGCTGAACACGTACAGCGCCACTCGCAAGATCTGTACCCGGCTACACAACATTGACCCAATGGGCAGTGAGGGAAAGGTATCGTCCCAGGCCATGGGTACTGGTCCATGTAGCGGTGGTCAGGTGGACATTGCTACTGACGAAGTTTAGTAGCGCATGTTTAATTTTTCACGAAACATGCTTTTGCAGACCAGGGACGGCTTGCCTGCTGAAATAAAATCGGCTTGGCACATTGTATTGTGGGACTGCCAATGCCATTAAGTTCCGGAAACTGTCAGTCTCCACCAGCCTGAATGACAGCATTTCAAGGGACAGGAGTTTTGCAATGCCAGCATTCAGAGCCTGTGCTCGTGGATGGTTTGCCGAGTATGGCCGTCTTTTATCCCATGCCTGTGGTACCGATGGCTGTTTTGTGGCCTGGGTGTGTGAGGATGACAGGGAACTTGCTGCTGTGGGTGGAATAACACTTTGTCTCTGGACAACATTGACCGAGGTTCTTCCATGGCGATCCTGTGAGAAAGCCGAACCAGCTGTGTGTCAGCTGGAGGAAGAGGCTCCGACACGACCTGAAGATGTAGGTGCTGCTTAGGTTGGCCTACATCTCCAGTATGTCTTTGTAACTCAACTACGTGCTTTGTACCCACATGTTTGCACATATTTCCCACCTCTTCCGACAAGCCTACAACCTGCAATGATCATCAGTCTACTGAACCACCACACGATCAGCTCTTCCCTCTCCTAGTGTATCCTCAACCACCCCTGTAGATTGTGAGCCCTCGCGGGCTGGGTCCTCTCTCCTTCTGTACTTGTGTGTGCCTTGTATTGCTCATGTTTACTGTAATTGTCTATATTTGCCCCTCTTCACATGTAAAGCGCCATGGAATAAATGGCGCTATTAAAATCTATAATAATAATAATATTACTGGTATTGACGTTACTGACACTTTTACCTGTTTTTACTTTTAGATTACACAGCTTGCATTTCACATAGCAAATATCATCTGCAAGTGTGTAAAAAAAGGACCATGCAGTGCAAGTCCTGGGAGCGCCCGTTTTGACTTTTGGAAGAGAACTGCTCCGAACAGGTTCCAAACTGGAGGCTACAGTCAACCGAGTCTGCAGCCTAACTCTCCCTCCTGTTTGTACCGTTGGGGCAATCTCTTCCTCAGAGCTGCTCCCACCACCTTCCTGTTCCTCACGCCATGTTGGGACTTGGACCTCATCATCTCCACTACCCTCTTCCAAAACCTGCTGCTGTTGGGTGGTCTGGCCAGCACCATGCTCAACAGAAACTGGCACCTGAGTCTCATCATCATCAGATGCGTTCTGCGGTGTGCTGAGCATCGGCACTGGCTCACCCGCCTCTTCAGATTCTGAGAGACACAGCTGTTGCGCATCACTGCATACTCCCTCTTCTTCACATTCCAGAATGCTGCTTGGCTGGGTCCCTGTTTGCAAGCCAACAGATTCTGAGAACAGAAGCAGAGACTCAGCTGGATCCTGTACAGAACTGTCTGACTGCCTGGGCAATTTGGCAGGCGGTGAAGAGACAGATGGTTGCTCAACAGTGCTGTGTTCCTGAGAGGAGGTGGAAGCAATTGAAGTCGATGCATTGGCTGCCATCCAAGCAACAACGGCTTCAATTTGTTCTTCCCGCAGCAGGGGGGTACGCTGACCTCCTACTAAAGTGCACATAAAGGAACGCTCGGAAGTGCTGTTAGCACAGTCAACACTTGCTCCTGTGTTACTGGGGTTCAGTAATGTTAGCTGTTCCCCTGCTGTGTGTACGCCAAAAAGTCATGCTGCCTCCACCCTGTCCTCCTCTCATCCCTGGGCTCCAACACCGCCAGTTGTTGCTCGGAAGTAATTGGCACGGGTACTGACTCCTGCCCAGCCTGGTTACAGCACGACAGCTGTTTACTGGCAGTGTCAACGTTAATTAGCCTCCAATAAGTTGTCCTGTCGTGTTGCATTCGGGTTAGCCGACTCTATGGTGCCTGCAGTTTAGGTGATTCCTATGTGTGCTGTGGGATATCTAAATAAAGTCTGTTTCCGTTGTGACAATAGGACAAGCACCCACTGTAGGACTGTGTGATTCGGTAACTGCGGACAGCTTGCGGCCTGTCAACTTACATTTTCATGGGTGCCTTATGGTACCCGTCCGGGTTCCAGTACCGTTAGCTGGTTCTCCGCAGTGCCTTTGGCCTCGGTGCCTCCATGTCGGTATCCGAGTTCCAGCAACGTCTGCTGGTCCTTGGTAGTGCTTTTGAGCACAGGTACCTCCTGCTTAGTAACCGTGTCCCAGTAACGTCAGCTGGTCCTCGGTTGTGCCATTGGCTCTTTTCCTTCTGCTGCCCCTCCGGGTTCCAGCACAGTCAGCTGGTCCTCGTTACTTGCATTGGCTCTTGTACCTTCTGCTACCCGTCCGGGTTCCAGTACCGTCAACTGGTTCTCCGCAGTGCCTTTGGCCTCGGTGCCTCCAGTTCGGTATCCGAGTTCCAGCAACGTCTGCTGGTCCTTGGTAGTGCTTTTGAGCACAGGTACCTCCTGCTTAGTAACCGTGTCCCAGTAACGTCAGCTGGTCCTCGGTTGTGCCATTGGCTCTTTTCCTTCTGCTGCCCCTCCGGGTTCCAGCACAGTCAGCTGGTCCTCGTTACTTGCATTGGCTCTTGTACCTTCTGCTACCCGTCCGGGTTCCAGTACCGTCAACTGGTTCTCGGAAGTTAGACAACCGTAAAGACCACCCCGAAGAAGATGACAACCCCAAGGACGACGAGCATCAAGCCAACCAGCCTGAACACCATCACAAAGAGGAAATAAAAGATTACCCAGAAGAAGATCACCAACAGGACAAAGAAGGTTAAGACAAACTACAAGATACAGAACAAGAGACAGAAGAACAATAAGCAGAAGATCAAAAAGCAGAAGAACATGAAAAATAAGACCAAAATGAAGAGCAAAATATATGCTGTAAATTAGAAGCAGAAGAAGACTAAGCAGTGTATGGGGGTGAGTCCGTTCCTCCTCGTGGTGCCCCTGGAAAATGCCTGCTGCTGCAGGCTAAACTGAACACGGACAAATACTGTTGTAATTTAAATCTTTTGTGACAGCAAGAACGGAAGGAAGAAAAATTCATACTTTTACAGATTACAAGTACAGGAATCTCTGTCACAAATAAGAATATGATGAAGAAGATGAAGAGGAAGAAGATGAAGAAGTAGAATATGAAGAAGAATAATAGTTTAATAAGAACAATATGAGTAATGTTAACAAAAAGATGAATAACAAGAAGTTTAAGAAGAAGATAAAGAAGGTGAAGATGAAGAATAATTAGATGACAAAGATGATGCTGCTGAAGATTATGAAGGTGAAAGTGTGGCAAAAGTTAAAAAGGTCAAGAGCATGGAAGTTGTGAAACATACATATTTGCCAAAATAGAAAAAAGGTTAACAACATTGTCAATTTCTTCGTCAATCCGAACGTCTTTAAAAAAAAAAATTATTAATGCTATTCCATTGGATTGGGTTAAACATCTATGCCTTTAATGTCTCCTCAACCTCCCCCAATACATTCTACATTACTCTTTGTTGTTTTCCTTCATGTACAATTATCCAACAAGCAAAGAATGTTTTTTTTTTAATTACGATATTTTGTTCCCATAGACTTACATTGGATTTCCGGTATCGGTATCGGTATCGCCGATATTTTGTGGATATCGTCGATACCATTCCGATCCGATATTTTTGGATATCGGAAAGTATCGCTCAACTCTAGTCGAAAGTCATTTGTAGAGCTTAACAGAAATGAGGAAGAAGATGTAGGGGGGTGCCGCACTGTGGAGTACTTTGAATTGCATCCTATAATGAATGGGCAGCCAGTGCAATAATCTCAGCACAGGATCATTTTATTTATACACATCCAATTGTGGAAGTTATTATTATTCCAACATCTATAGATTAAAATTAACTTTCGTTTATGAGAAAATCCCTTTAAGTTAGGTGTGTTTCCTTAGCCCTGTGTCTTTTTCATCTGCCCTTGTTACCAGACCTAGGATTTGTCATGCCTATTCTTGTTGATTATCCCTCTTGCTCTAGATGCTCTCTGACTTCAGGTATATGACCTCGAACTTGGCCTTTGACTATTTGTTTGTTTTACTCCCTTTGCCTTGAGGTGCCCTTCTGGCTTTTGACCCCGTTACATGACCATGCCTTTGTCTTACTCCTCTGTACTACGAGCCCTCTGTGTATTTGACCTCAGACCTCCTGACTATCCTTTCTCACAGTTTGTCCTTCAGAGTCACAATTATGCTGTCTTACTATTGGACATCCATGACCCCAGTGATAGATTCCATTGAAAGTGTACAAGGTTATAAAAACATGGCTGCTTTTTTTTTTTTATAGAAACGACACCATGAAGTTAATGCAGCTTCAATATCACACACAAGAGTATTGTTTTGGAAGAAAGTAGCCATGAGTTTGAAATACTGTATGACCCTTTTAAATAGGACAAATGTGCAAGACTCCTTCTGTATAATACTTGTTACATGCATGCTTGCCACTAGATGGCTAACACGGTACAAAGATATATATTTTTCCTGCCACTAGATGGTGAGCTAATCTAATAAATGTATAAATAACAGGGCTTCACATAGAAGAAGCAATAGTGTAGCAATTTTCAACATCTAACATTCATTAAAAAATTAAATCTCAGTTATAATTATGGTGCTTTTACACAAATTCCACAATAATAGATGATGAAGATTATTTTCTCTGCCCGATCGCAGGACCAAGGCATCAAATTTAGACTGTTATTGATCTAAACTTTCTAGTCGCATAAGTTACCAAATAATCTGGATTACATTTTTATCAACATTGAAAGAAGATAAATTGGTTAATATAGTTGTCCTCTGAAATGTGAATCTGAACTTGCTGTTCAGCAGCATTACCACCTTCCTGAAACTTATTTCCTTTTCTGAGTCTTTGGGTATGTCTCCACGTTGCATACAGGCAGCGGTTTGGACGCAGCGGAAACCCCCCTCCGCCCAAAGCGCCGCCCCCTTTGTACACGCGGAGATACCGCATGTGTTCATTGAACATATGGGAAGCACTACATCCTATCCATAGACTGGGTTATTTATCTTGCGGAGACGTAGTATCTCCGCAAGATAAATAGACATGCTGCGATCTGGAAAGACGCGCCACATGTCCGGATACGCAGGGCTGCCGAATGCGGCCCCGCACGCATAGTGGAGACTAGATTTCATAAAATCCCCTCCACTATACTGTAACATCTGGAAGCTGCGGATTGGACGTTGCGGCTGTACTCAGCATCCAATCCGCAGCAAATACTGATGGTTTGCTGACCCTGGCAACATAGCCTTTGTGATGCTTATTGCAGGGTTAGTAAAGTGTGTGCTGGATATAGGCATCCATAACGTGACATATGGTGGACAAATGGGAGTTTGGTGCTGTCATGTGTCTGGAGGGGTACAGTTTAGTGTATTTTAAGATGTAGTATGCATTCATTTGTGGGGGTCATTTATGTGTGTAAACATATATATGGGGCAGTTGTCTGCATCTCTAAAGGCAATGAGATATGGAGGCAATGAGATGCATGCTGGTATTGGAGGAGGGCCCATGACCGGTTGACTGGTATATATCAGTACATAATGAGCTGTATGATGATATACACTCCTCAAAACAAATTAAGGGATCATTTACATCACAGATCGGATCTCGATGAACAAAAGATTCAAGTTAAAAATTTTTACTGATAAAAAATATGAAAGCAATTGAGAACAAAATCAAATATCAACAGCTAAATGAAACTAAATTCATCAACCAATTGAGACCTGGATTCAAAATCATGCCCTGCCTCCGCTCAACAAAAAATCCAAGTAAAAAATGTAAATCATAGGCAGATCCAATTTGCTTGTATTTAATCATGCCTACTCATGTGGCTCAGTATTGTTTATGCCCTACTCCCCCACATGCCGATATGCCAGCCCGACATCTGGACATCATGCTCCTGAAGAGAGAGCAGATGGTGTCCTGAGAAATCTACTCCTAGACCAGGATCAGGGAATCAGTGAGCTCCTGGATACCCTATGGCAGGGGTGGGGAACCGCCGGCCCGCGTGCCGCAGGCGGCTCACGGTGACTTTTCATGAGGCCGGCTGGCAGGTCCCCAGAGTCTGCACTTCTCAAGCGGCAGCCGTATCATGCCAGCCCTTTAATCCCCAATTGCATGGTAGGCAGCATTCATTACAGAACGCTGCCTGCACATGACTGATGATGTCATCGGGGTGGGCGGGGTTAGCGCCCAAATGCGCTCACGTCCTCCTGTCCCGGAAGAGGAGCTACAGAGTGATCTCTGTGTTGGCAGCTCTGTGCCTGTCTGCTGGTGATCTGTGCCCCTCAGCTATGTGCTCTCCGGTGATCTCTGGGCCCCCGCAGCTATGTGCCCAATATGATCTCTGTGCCCCCAATCTATATGCCCCCTGTGATCTCTGTGCCTCTCAGCTATGTGCCCCCATGTGATCTCTGTGCTCCTCTGTGATATCTGTGCCCCCTGGTGACCGATGTGCCCCTGTGATTTCTGTGCCCTCCAGCTATATGCCCCCTGTGATCTCTGTGCGCCCCCAGCTATGTGCACCCCTGTGGTCTCTGTGGCTCCCAGCTTTGTGCCCCCCTGTGATCTATCTATGTGCCCTCTGTGATCCCTGTGCCATCCTGTTATGTACCCCCTGTGATATTTGTGCTCACATGTAATCTCTGTGCCCCTCTGTGATCTCTGTGCCCCCCAGCTTTATGCCCTCCTGTGATCTTTGTGCACCCTCTGTGATTTCTGTGCCCCCCGGTGATCTCTGTGCCCCCTGGTGATCTATGAGCTCCACCTGGTGATCTGTGCCTCCCCTGCGATGTCTGTCCCCCCCCAGTGCTGTATATCCCCCCTCCCCAGTGCTGTATATCCCCCTCCCCAGTGATCCCCCAGTGCTGCATTTCCCTCCCAGAGCTGTATGTGTGTAGCCCAGCTGTGCTTGGTGCCACATGTACCCAGGAGGATGCACAGAAAGGTAAGTCACAATCACCCGATATTCATTCACACTTCAGATTTCCCTATAGTGCCACCAGAGGGAGCCCTTTAGAGTATATAAGGGTGTGGAGAGACGCAGCAGTGGGCATTCTAGCAAGACAGTCTAGCTGAACGTTAGCCTTTTGGAGTTGATTTCCTGTCAGATGAGACAGAAGCAAAGAAACAAACTGTTACCTCAGAATTTGCTGACTGATAGTTCCCTAGGGAAGTGGAAAGCGACTCTCGGAGTGTGCACAGATCAGTCTGACGGAAGGTCCTGATAGCTGCTTCGGACAGAGCCTAAGAAAGACGTGAAGGAGAGGGAACTGCAGTTTTTGTAACACCGAGTCAACTGAGGTACTGTTAGAGAGCGGTGAAGAGAAGGAAGCTGACACCTACTGTTGCCTGTGCTTATGTTAAATGTTATGTTTCGGTAGCTGAGGAGTGCAGGTAAAAAAGGCAATACACCAGAGCAGTTGGAATCTATGAGATTGCAGTACCCTGACTAACCACCACAACTAGAGGCAGCCGTGGAGCGTTCCTACGTTGGTCCTAGACGCCTCGTCACAGCCTGAGAAACTAACTACACCTAAAGATAGAAAGAGGAAAGCTATCTGCCCCGGAGCAGATCCCCAAAGAACATAGAAAGCCCCCAAACATGTAATGGCGGTTAGACAAGAAGAAATACTGACACAGACAGAAAATAGTATGAGCAAACATTGGGGCCCAAACTACCTAAATAGAAAAGGATAGGAAGGGCACTTACTGCAATCCCAAAAAACCCTGAAAAGCACCAACTCTACTAATTTCAAAAACACCTGCGATCACACGACCTCTACCACCTAAATTAGTTCTCTGGTGTAACAAAATCAAAACAGCAGCCACTGAAAAAACTGGAAAAAGCAAATGTACAAACATCAGTGGCTGAACTAAACTGAGAGGGCAAAAGCCCCCGGAGGGGACCCTGAAGGCCCCCACAGAAGTGCAGGACAAAATGCAAAAATCAAGCACAAAAACAAAAAGAAGAAAATGTCTTTGTAAGGTTCTTTGTCTCTGTTGACATGTTCCTTGAAACTCAGTTTTCCGTCGGCCATTTTGCTTTCTGTCTTTCTGCAGCTCTTGCCCTCAGTTAATATGGAGTTTCCAGTTTTCATGTTCCCGCCCTGATTCTTCCCTCTTGCTTCTTAAGCAGCCTCAGCTGAACAATCAGTGCTCCTGAATCAAGCCTCAGTCAGTCTGTGACCTGACTCCTGGAAGCCTTGGACTTGTACTCCAGCTATTCCCTACTGAGGAACCTTGGAACACTTTTGGACTCTGGAAACCTGCTGGTTGGTGAATCCATGTTTGCAGAGGAATTACGGTACAGAGAAGAGATCCTGAACCTGCTTTGGAGATTTATTGTAGTGCTTGAAGTTACTCTGGCCTGCTGTGTCTCCTGTCGCTGTTCCTGCAAACTGTGTGAACTTTTCAGCATGCTTGTATGAAGTAATACAAGTCATTTCATTTCAACCTATGTCTCCTGTGTTTCCTCGCACCCAAGCACAAGACGCTATAGGAACTGTACACTATACATGACAAGATTCAGGAGCCAATGTTTAGTGTCTGCTGGGTCTGGGAAAGCCGTGTCTGCTGTGACTGTGGATATCAGATGTCCGTTTAATACCTTATGTGATGACAGTGGTTGTGACTTCTCACAACCATTCCAGGTGAGCGCATTCCCTTAAAATTTTACCCTGGAGTGTTACCACAGGTAAATACTATTGTTTTTTTTTTCCTTTCCTCTTCTCCTTCCAGCACTTCTGCCTTAAAAGATCTGGAAGATGGAGGCCCGCATAAAGGAACTTTGCGGAGTGACTGATACAATCCTTTCAGATGTACAGACTTTAAAAACCCTTTTTGCAAGCCTACAGGACCTCACTAATCATAATTTGCAAGTGTTTGGACAGACTACCCAGGAATTGCGAGCCAGGATTGAGGCTCTAGAGGAACGAGCCCAGGCTCCTGCCATAACCCCGAGTTCTGGGATCCCCAAATTACCTCCTTTTCGTTTTGGCGGTGAACGTGAGAAATTCAGGGGATTTATTAATCAATGCAATTTATTTTTCTCTGCACATGCTTCACAATTTCCCACTGAACGATCCAAAGTGCTTACTATAATCATGTTGCTTACCAATAAGGCTTTGATGTGGGCAAACCCTCTGATTGAGACTGAGGATGATTGTTTGAATCACCTTAATGCTTTTATTTCAGCCATGGGGCAGGTGTTTGATGACCCCAATCGAGGTGCAACAGCTGAAGCAGCCATGTTAACTTTGCGCCAAGGTAAGCGTTCAGTAGCCGAATATGCCCTGGATTTCAGGAGATGGGCTCTTGATACCACTTGGGACACTTCCGCTAAAAAATCTATTTTTCGGAAAGGGTTGTCTCCACTGATTAAGGATGAACTTGCTCGTGCCGACCCTCCCACTGCGTTAGGTGACTTTATTAACTATTGTATCCGTATTGATGCTCGTCTGACTGAACGCAGACAAGAGAGATGGTTCGAAAATAATCGCACTAACCTTTTACTACCTCCCTCCTCAGCTAAGGAACCTTTGAGTAGGATCACAAGGGAACCAGAACCTGAACCCATGCAGGTGGACTTTTTACAAAGACGGGTTAGTGATGCACGCAAAGAACATCGTATAAAGGAAAATCTATGTTTCTACTGTGGTAAGTCAGGGCACTTCATTATAAACTGCCCCAGCCGTTCTCGTAAGACTACTGCAGCAGTCATTCACTGTGAGTGTTGCGAGAGGAGCTCTGTCATGTCCGAGCCTCAGGCTCCAGAGAGATCTGCTGCAAGAGATCTTGATTTCTCAGACTTAAACTCTGTTAGTTCTGGGGACGATGACGGTATAAACGCTGCAATTTTTCAAGTTTCCTCAGCGGTGTCCCAGCTGAGTTGTAAAAGAAACAATTCTCATTGCTTCCTTTCCATCAAACTCTGGGTTGACTCAGTCTGGGTGTCTAGCTCTGCTATGATCGACTCAGGAGCAAGTGGAAATTTTATGGATATCTCCTTTGCTCTGAAACAGGGGATACGTTCAGTGAAGAAGGCTACTCCAGTACAGATGGAGACTGTGGATGGCTCTCTACTGACTTCTGGACCAGTGGATCAAGAAACAGAGCCTTTGAGGGTCCTTATGGGTAAAGATCATCAGAAGAAAATGTCTTTTTTGCTTATCTCTTCTCCCCACTTTCCCATTATTCTAGGGCTACCATGGCTGCAGGCGCAGAATCCTACGATTAACTGGGAGACCAAGGAATTACACTTTCCGGAGAAACAGATGAGTCAAGGAGTTTCAGCTTGCTCTGTTCCTAAAGGAACCATGTCAGTCCCTGAACTACCAGCTGTATACCAGGACTATGTGGATTTATGTGACAAGAAGAACGCTGATCAGCTTCCTCCTCACCGTCCATATGATTGTCCAATTGAATTATTGCCTGGAGCCGAGATACCTTTTGGTAAGGTCTACCCCCTAGCGGGGCCCGAGCTAAAAGCTTTGAAGGATTATATAGACGAAAATTTAGCCAAGCGCTTCATACGCCCTCTTCATCTCCCGCAGGTGCACCCATCTTCTTTGTGATGAAGAAAGATGGATCTCTGAGACCCTGCATAGACTATAGGGAACTCAATAAGGTTACTATTAGAAATCGTTATCCATTGCCTTTAATCCCTGAGTTGTTGGAGAGAGTGCGGCATGCTAAAATTTTCTCTAAACTGGATCTCCGTGGGGCCTATAACTTGGTCCGTATTAGACCTGGGGATGAATGGAAGACTGCTTTCAGGTCACGCTATGGACACTTTGAATATCTAGTTATGCCTTTTGGTCTGAGTACCGCCCCAGCCACTTTCCAACACTTCGTGAATGATATCTTCAGGGATCTCCTAGATACATTTGTGGTGATTTATCTGGATGATATTCTAATTTTTTCTAACTCCACAGAGGAACATCATGGACATGTGAGAATGGTCTTAGAACGCCTAAGACAAAACCATCTCTACATCAAACTTGAAAAATGTGAATTCCATAGGACCGAAATTCAATTTCTGGGGTATATACTATCTACGCAAGGGATTAGTATGGATGGAAGCAAGACCCAAGCCATCAAGGATTGGCCAATTCCTAGAAATGTGAAGGAGGTGCAGCGTTTAATCCGGTTTGCCAACTTCTATAGACGTTTCATTAAGAATTTTTCTGAGGTAGTGTCACCTATCACCCAACTTACCCGGAAACAGTCTAGGTTCTCCTGGACCCCGCAAGCTCAGGAAGCATTTTCCTGTTTAAAGGATAAATTTACCACCGCACCTATCTTAGTACATCCCAACCCCGAGCTTGCCTTCATAATAGAGGTGGATGCTTCAGACTGTGCCGTTGGAGCTATACTCTCTCAGAGAACAGGTGAGAAGAATGTCTTGCATCCCTGTGCCTTCTTTTCCCAGCAGTTGTCTTCGGCTGAGAGGAACTACGATGTGGGCAATAGAGAATTGTTGGCCATTATTGCCGCCTTCAAGGAATGGAGACACCTTCTTCAGGGAGCTGCACAGCTAATAGTCGTCCTGACAGACCATCGTAACCTTGAATTTATCAGGTCGGCTAAGTGCCTGACTCCTCGCCAGGCTCGCTGGAATCTTTTCCTAAACCAATTTAATTTTGTCATTTCTTATAGACCAGGATCGCGCAATGGAAAGGCTGATGCACTCTCTAGGATTCATTCAGCAGAGACACGTCCACTTACTCCTCCTAAGACTATTCTTCCTGACTCTAGATTCCTGGGAGTGATTCATAATCAAGACCTACTTAAGGAC
Organism: Oophaga sylvatica; assembly: GCA_033576555.1. Lineage (NCBI taxonomy): Eukaryota > Metazoa > Chordata > Amphibia > Anura > Dendrobatidae > Oophaga > Oophaga sylvatica. Next base: position 355,344,204 of record JARQOD010000005.1, on the reverse strand, counting down.
ATCAAGGAAGCATACCATGCGGATTCTTTGTTGGCTCAACCCCCAAGGGACGTAAGTCTTGTCTTTAAGAATGGTGTGTGGATTCAGGGACAACGTCTGTATATACCTGAAACAGTCAGATTGAGAGTATTGCAACTCATCCACGATTCCAAGATAGCCGGGCATAGGGGAATTCTAAAGACACAAGAATTTCTTTCTCGTTTCTTTTGGTGGCCCACTTACAGGAAAGATGTCTTAAACTATGTCACTTCATGTGAAGTCTGTGCAAGATGCAAAACACCTCGCTCCTCACCAACTGGTCTGTTGCAACCTCTTCCCACCCCGTCCCGCCCGTGGGGATCCATTTCTATGGACTTCATTGTGGAGTTACCAACCTCTCAAGGGAAGAACACCATTCTAGTGGTGGTTGACCGTCTAACAAAGGCAGCTCATTTTATCCCTTGTGTCGGCTTACCCACTGCAAAACAGACATCAGACTTGATGATTAAGAATGTGTTTCGCTTACATGGAGTACCGGATGAGGTCATTTCGGATCGAGGGGTGCAATTCACTTCAAGGTTTTGGCAAAATTTCTGTGCAGCATTGGACATTAAAGTAAACCTTTCTTCTGCTTTTCATCCCCAGACTAATGGACAGACAGAACGAACCAATCAGACCCTGGAGCAGTATCTCCGCTGTTTTATCTGCCACCTACAGGATGATTGGGTGGATCTACTTCCACTGGCTGAGTTCTCTTATAACAACTCTCAGAGCGCCTCCACTAAGCAGTCTCCTTTTTACTCCAATCTAGGTTATCATCCTAACATTCTTCCTCGATTTCCCATAGATACGCCCTTGCCGGCAGTGGCTGAAAGAATCACTTCTTTACAAAAGAATATGGATCTTCTAAAGGAAAATCTAGAATTGGCTCAGGAAAGGTACAAGAAAGCAGCAGATAAATTTCGTAAACCTGCACCAGCTTTCAAGGTAGGAGATTTGGTCTGGCTGTCAACCAGAAATCTTAAATTAAAGATTCCATCGTCTAAATTGGGACATAAGTACATTGGACCTTATAAGATCAATAAGATTATAAGTGCTGTTGCTTGTCGTCTTCAACTGCCCAGAACTATGAGAATCCACCCTGTCTTTCATGTATCCCTACTAAAGGCTGCAACACCCAATACGTTTCCTGGACGTTCTTCTCCTTGCCCTGACCCAGTGCTGGTCGATGGTCAGGAAGAATTTATGGTGGAAAGGATTCTAGATTCCAGGTTGTACAGAAATCTGTTGCAATATTTGATTAAATGGCAGGGCTACCCAGTGGAGGACAACTCATGGGAACCAGTCAATATGTAAATGCTCCTCGCCTGCTCCGCCAGTTTCATCAGAGGTACCCTGACAAGCCTGGTCTGAGGTCATCCGGAGGTTGTCCCTAAGGGGGGAGTAATGTAAGGTTCTTTGTCTCTGTTGACATGTTCCTTGAAACTCAGTTTTCCGTCGGCCATTTTGCTTTCTGTCTTTCTGCAGCTCTTGCCCTCAGTTAATATGGAGTTTCCAGTTTTCATGTTCCCGCCCTGATTCTTCCCTCTTGCTTCTTAAGCAGCCTCAGCTGAACAATCAGTGCTCCTGAATCAAGCCTTAGTCAGTCTGTGACCTGACTCCTGGAAGCCTTGGACTTGTACTCCAGCTATTCCCTACTGAGGAACCTTGGAACACTTTTGGACTCTGGAAACCTGCTGGTTGGTGAATCCATGTTTGCAGAGGAATTACGGTACAGAGAAGAGATCCTGAACCTGCTTTGGAGATTTATTGTAGTGCTTGAAGTTACTCTGGCCTGCTGTGTCTCCTGTCGCTGTTCCTGCAAACTGTGTGAACTTTTCAGCATGCTTGTATGAAGTAATACAAGTAATTTCATTTCAACCTATGTCTCCTGTGTTTCCTCGCACCCAAGCACAAGACGCTATAGGAACTGTACACTATACATGACAGTCTTATCTGTTAGCAGGAGATGCAGACACGACACAGCAGGCTACAAAGGAAACAGGAATCAAGGATTGAGACCAGAACAATTGATCACCGGCAACCCTGATGGGAAGGCGACTCCCTTATATAAGACCAGTCAGTAACACCTGATTCCCAATCTTCACAATCTTAACTGGACAGTCCAGTACCGCTTGTAACACCAGAGGGAGCCTCTGCTCAGAACTCATTTCAAGCCCATTCACAACAGTTAAAGGTGTGAGTAGGACGACAGGCAAGTGGAAAAAGGGAAAGAGAGAGTGACTGAGGAGAAATAGCAACGATAGCTTACCTCCACTCTGCACAACCGGACACCGGGTCCAAGCTTGCTAGTACCTTCACGGCTAGTGGGAGAAACCGGAGACCCTGCTGGACTTCAGGTCGCAGAGGGGCCCTTCAGTGCTGATACGTAACCAGGGTCAGGAAGAACAGGAGTCAGGCCTGATCAGCAATAGAGGACTTAGTTCTGTCCAAAAGAAGGCTCTATCACAATGTCAGCCGGGCGTAGCTGTTTCACACGGAGTTAAACTTAGCTTCATGCAAGTTAGAAACTCACACATATGAAGACGTAAGGAGGCCCTACACCTACTCAGTGATTACTGGAGTGCATCCTCCACCCTGAGCAGCTTCCCGGGACGTGCCTGCAAATATCACCAGTAAAGGTATGGAAAGAGACTCATTTTGTGTGTCTGCCTTATTGCCTGCACCCCTGCACCGCCATATACCTCGAGGGATCAGTTTACCTGTGGAAGACTTAACACCTTGCTGCCCAGTTAAAACCCCTCAGAGGATTCACCTGCAGCGCTGGTCACCCTGATCAGAAACCACAGGTGGTGTTACGAACATTTCTAAATCCCTGTAAATATCCCCCTTTGAATGAGCGCCCAGGGCAACGGACGAGCTGCGCTACCCGTGCCCTCTCCCCATTGAAGTGAACGGGCTCGGTGCCGAGTACCCCATAAGCCCTGGTACGTGCGACTCATATGTGCCCCTAAGTGATATGTATATTCCCCAGTGCTGCATTTACTCCAGATGTACTGTATATCCCCAAGTACTGTATATCCCCCCAATTGTGAAGTATATAGCCCCCAGTGCTGTATATAGCCCCCAATGATGTATGCGACCCCACCAGTGACGTAAATTCCTCCCAAGAACATATATACACCCAGTGCTGTCTGTGCTTCCTAGTGATGTATATAGCCCCTCAGTGTTGTTTATTCCCCCCAGCCTCCCTGGTGATGAATATGCCCCAGCATCTCCTGTGATGTCTATGCCCTCCCCAGCCCCTCCTGTAATTTGTGACCCCAGAGTCTCCTATGATGCACATACAGCAGTGTCAATGTTTCCTATGTTATGTATGTACAGCAGTCCAGCATCTCTATGTGATGTACATACAGCAGTCCAGCTTCTCCTGTGTGATGTATATACAGCAGTCCCTGTGTCTCCTATGTGATGTATATACAGCAGTCCCTGCGTCTTCTATGTGATGTACAGTTGTGCTCAAAAGTTTACATACCCAGCAGAATTTTTGCTTTCTTGGACTTTTTTCAGAGAATATGAATGATAACACCAAAACTTTTTCTCCACTCATGGTTAATGGTTGGGTGAAGTGTTATGATTTGGTAGCTGAGGAGAGCAGGCAAAAAGGAAATACACCAGAGCAGTTGGAAACTATGAGATTGCAGTACCCTGACTAACCACCACAACTAGAGGCAGCCGTGGAGCGTTCCTACGTTGGTCCTAGACGCCTCGTCACAGCCTGAGAAACTAACTACACCTAAAGATAGAAAGAGGAAAGCTATCTGCCCCGGAGCAGATCCCCAAAGAACATAGAAAGCCCCCAAACATGTAATGGCGGTTAGACAAGAAGAAAATACTGACACAGACAGAAAATAGTATGAGCAAACGTTGGGGCCCAAACTTACTAAATAGAAAAGGATTCGAAGGGCACTTACTGCAATCCCAAAAAACCTGAAAAGCACCAACTCTACTAATTTCAAAAACACCTGAGATCACACGACCTCTACCACCTAAATTAGTTCTCTGGTGTAACCAAAATCAAAACAGCAGCACTGAAAAAACTGGAAAAAGCAAATGTACAAACATCAGTGGCTGAACTAAACTGAGAGGGCAAAAGCCCCGGAGGGACCCTGAAGTCCCCCACAGAAGTGCAGGACAAAATGCAAAAATCAAGCACAAAAACAAAAAGAAGAAAATGTCTTATCTGTTAGCAGGAGATTCAGACACAACACAGCAGGCTTCAAGGAAACAGGAATCAAGGATTGAGACCAGAACAATTGATCACCGGCAACCCTGATGGGAAGGTGACTCCCTTATATAAGACCAGTCAGTAACACCTGATTCCCAATCCTCACAATCTTCACTGGACAGTCCAGTACCGTTTGTAACCACCAGAGGGAGCCTCTGCTCAGAACTCCTCTCCAGCCTATTCACAACAGTGAAGCCATTTATTGTCAAACTACTGTGGTTTCTCTTTTTAAATCATATTGACAACCCAAACATCCAAATGACCCTGATCAAAAGTTTACATACCATGGAGATTTTGGCCTGATAACATGCACAGAAGCTGACACAAATGGGTTTGAATGGCTACTAAAGGTAACATCCTCATTTGTGACTTGTTTGCTTGTAATCAGTGTGTGCATAAAAGCTGAGTGAGTTTCGGGATACAGACAGACTCTTCCATCTTTCATCCATCCACTGATGTTTCTGGATTGTGAGTCATGGGGAAAGCAAAAGAATTGTCAACGGATCTACAAGAAAAAGTAGTTAAACTGTAAAAACAGGAAAGGGATACAAAAGATATCCAAGGAATTGATAATGCCAGTCAGCAGCATTCAAACTGTGATTAACAAATAGAAAATCAGGAGCTCTGTAAAAACAAAACCACGGTCAGGTAGACCAACAAAAATTTCATCCGCAGCTGCCAGGAAAATTGTTTGGGATGCAAAGAAAAACCTACAAATAATATCAGCTGAAATACTGGACTCTCTGAAAACTACTGATGTGGCTGTTTCAAGATGCACAATAAGGATGCATTTGAAGAAAAATGAGCTGCATGGTCGAGATGCCAGATGAAAGCCATTACTGCACTAATGCCACAAAGTATCTCACCTACAATATGCAAAACAGCAGAGAGACAAGCCTCAAAACTTCTGGAACAAAGTAATTTGGAGTGATGAGACCAAAATTGAACTTTTTGGCTACAACCATAAACGTTACAGTTGGAGAGAGGTCATCAAGGCCTGTGATGAAAGGAATACCATTCTACTGTAAAGCATAGAGGTGGATCGCTGCTGTTTTGGGGATGTGTGAGCTATAAAGGCACAGGAAACTAGGTCAGAGTTGAAGGAAAGATGAATGCAGTACGTTATCAGCAAATACTGGAGGCAAATTTACAATCATAGGCCAGAAGCTGCGCATGGGACTTACTTGGATGTTCAAACATGACAACTATCCAAAACACAAGGCCAAGTCAACCTGTCATTGGCTACAGCAGAACAAAGTGAAGGTTCTGGAGTGGCCATCTAAGTCTCCTGACCTCAATATCATTGAGCCACTCTGGGGAGATCTCAAGCACGCAGTTCATACTAGACATTCCAGGAATTTACAGGAACTGAAGGCTTTTTGCCAAGAAGAGTGGCCAGCTTTACCATCTGTGAAAATAAAGACCCTCATCCACAACTATCATAAAAGACTTCAACGACAGCTTGATGTTAGAGGGGCAATACATGGTATTAATAAATGGGGTATGCAAACTTTTGATCAGGGTCATCTGGATGTTTTTGCTTGTCATTATGATTTAAAAAGAGAAAACAGTAGTTTGACAATAAATGGCTTCACCCAACCACCAACTTTTGGTGTTATTATTCATATTCTCTGAAAAAAGGGCAAGAAAGCAAAAATTCTGCCGAGGTATGTAAACTTTGAGCACAGCTGTATATACGGCTGTCCCAGCATCCTCTATGACCTTTGTTAGCTGAAACGCGTATGAAGATGTTTTTAATGATTTTTCTCAGATAGCTGCGACTATCTAGATGTTTTTTATTCTGCTCTACTCATCGTGATCCAATAAAGGTATTTCCTTGAAGCTTATGCGCTGGATTTTTTGGCTTTCTTCACTATGTGATATAGGTACAGCAATCTCAGCATCACCTATGTGATGTATATACAGCAGTCCCAGCATCTCTTATGTGATGTATAGACAGCAGTCACAGTGTTTCCTATGTGATGCTTATACAGCAGTCCCATCGTCTCCTATGAGATGTATATACAATAGTCACAGTGTCTCCTATGTGATGTATATGATTTAAAAAAACTTATTATGACAAAAAGTTGACTGCTCTCCTGGCCGACACAAACCTGGAAAAGCAGCTGTGAGAAGCAACATGATCAGTATCACCTAACATCACAGCTGCACAAAAGAGAAGCAGCTCCAGCCGTCACATTAAGGGTGAGTTACCGTAATTGTTTGACTAAATATATCGGGGTAATTTTCAAGGTGATCATTTTTGTGTGGCCCCCTAATGATGGTAGAAATTTCCAAATGGCCCCCAACTGGAAAAAGGTTTTCCCCTGCCTTACGGAGATACTTGGGTGGCATCTGATGCTCTAATTCATAATTAGATGCCAGATGTTCTCAATTGGATTCAGGTCTGGTGAACAAGAGGGCCAGTAAATGGCATTAATGCCTTCATCTTTGAATTGTTTACACCTCTTATTGTTGGCATATGCAACAGATTAGGACTTATTATAAGTAAAAGGAGGACTTTATGCTGACCTGACAGTAGATGGCGATGTTGTGTAACGTTTCCTTGCTTAATGTATAAGAAATAGTCTACTTGTAGCTTCACTTTAATTTTGTTCCTGGTTTCTGATGCAATGCTGAAATGACTGTGCATTTTCCTTTTACCTCATGTTGTAAGAAGTAAAAGCTTGTTATCCCATGCAGCCTGCTCTGTGAAGTTTTCTACTGCTAAAGTGTGGATTCAGAAGCTGTGCAACAGGTTATGGGCCCAGACACCCAGACACCCGGTCACCCCAGATACAGCGTGCCAGATACAGCATACACCAGAGAATCCAGACACCACAGATCCCAAGCACCAAGAATACCAGATACCCAGGACACTGGAACTCTCAGCAAGACCCTGGTGAATGCAGAAGAATTCTTCAGTGCAAGTCTCTCCAAACAAGTAAGATAAGTTAAAAATGACAAGTAGCACAGAGCTAAAACTCACAGTAGCTAAACTGAATGATGAGAACTATCAGCTATGGAAGTTCAAAGTAGAGATGTTACTGTCTAAAGATGATTTATGGGAAGTAATCACTACAGATAGACCTGATCAGGATAATCAGACATGGGATAAAAAGAATAGACAAGCAAGAGCCACCATTAGCTTATTAGTGGATGATGCTCAATTAATACATATAAGAAATGAAGAAACAGCGAAAGGAATGTGGGAAGAATTAAGAAAGCTATATGAGAGACCCAGCTTAAATCACCAGTTATTTTTATTAAGAAAGCTTTACAGTATGAGACTAAGTGCAGACAGTGACATGCAGAAGCATATATTCTCAATGATGGAAGTGATATCACAGCTAAGATCTATTGGTGAAGACATTAAAGAAAGTCATATAGCAGCTATATTGTTGTGCAGTTTACCAGATTCGTATACAGCTTTAATAAATGCACTAGAGACAAGACCTGAAACAGACATTACATTAGAGTTTGTGAAAACAAGACTCATAGATGAATATCAGAGAAGAAAAGAACAAAGCAATGATTCTTCTACTGAAAAGGACAGTGGAAACGCTTTTAAAGCTACAGAATTTAAAAAACCCTATATAAAAAGACAAGAGAATGCTTAGATGTAAGAAAAAAGGTCATTTAAAGAAAGACTGTACCATATGGAAAGCAGAACAACAAAAATTACAACATAAAAAGCATACACAGAAAGTGAAAAACACAATTTCCGATTCATGTGAGAATAATTGGAATGGCACATTCAAAATAACAGACAAGAAATCATCACTTGGTTGGTTTATTGATTCAGGAGCAACGAGTCATATGACAAGTGACAAGAATTTCTTTATGATCTTGATTTAGATAAGAAAGAAGCCATTTATCTTGCAGATGGAAGCAAAATAACCGCAGAAGGTATCGGACAAGGTATGCTAAATTGTTCAAACAAGTTTGGACAAGATTCAAAGATACTTGTACAGGATGTGTTGTATGTTCCAAAATTGGAAGGCGGATTATTATCTGTGAAACGTTTAACAGCAAAAGGACTCACAGTAAAATTCAAAGATAACGAGTGTGCAATTATTGGAGGAAACAAAATGATAACCAAAGTCAAGGCAGATGAACAATTATATCATTTTGACAAACCAAAGGAACAGATGAAGGTATGTACACATGATCAAAAAAACTGTTTCACATGTGGC
>JARQOD010000005.1:355295982-355335641 GCA_033576555.1 Oophaga sylvatica | reverse complement strand
GGTGTATAAACTGCCCTCCTGCTCCTTGCTCCCCCATCCAGCTCTGTGCTCCCCCATTCTCCTCTGTGCTCCGTCCTCCGCTGTGCTCCCCCATTCCTTCTCCGTCCTCCTGTGCCCCCCGTCCTGCTCAGTGCTTCTCTGTGCCCTCCATCCTCCCCTGTCCTGCTCCATGCTTCCCCCGTCCTCTATGCTTCCACCGTTCTTCCCCCCCCCGTCCTGTTCCGTGCACCTTGTCCTCTCCTCCATCATACTCACCCCTCCCCATGCCATCGCTGAGCGTCCCTGCAATCCTGCGTTCTCCCCGTCTTCCTGCAGCTCTTCATCACTGAGCGGTGATGTAATACCGCTCATTAAGGCCATGAATATGGAGGCCACGCCCATGGGAGTGGCGTCGCGTCCATATTACATGACCTTAATGAGCGGGTATTACATCACCGCTCAGTGCAGAAGAGCTGCAGGAAGCAGGGGAGAACGCAGGATTGCAGGGACGCTCAGCGATGGCACGGGAGGGGTGAGTATGATCCCAGCCACCGGCTCCTGCCGCGGCATCCCCTCCCCCGCTGGTTTCTGCCATATGACTCGTGTATAAGCCGAGGGGGCATTTTCAGCACGAAAAAAGGTGCTGAAAATCTCGGCTTATACACGAGTATATACGGTACCTCCCAATTGGGATAAAAAGCTCTGCCAGAAGTGCACGGATAAAGTAATCAGAGCAGAGCATCCCTCGTGGTTAGATGAGATCCGCACACTGATTAAACAAGAAGTGCAGTCTTCACTAGCCACGTTAACTCCCCACCTCCACCATCCTCACCTGGTCTGTCTCTCCCAAAAAAGAGAAAGTTCCAGGCAGAACATTTGGATTCTGAGTCCGATATATCCCAGGGGTCATCGTCATCCAAGTGGGAAAATCCCTTAGTTAATAAAACCGCGGAATTAAGAAAATTCCTGTTTTCCTCAGAATATATTGAGGAGCTAGTAAGTGTGGTACGCAACACTATGGGGTTGGAGGACCTACCGATTCCTCATTCTGTACAGGATGAATTTTTTGGTGGGGCACAGGCGGAGCGGTTGATCGGCTTTCCAGTCCATAAGAGTATATCTGACATGATAGAACGGGAGTGGGAGCTTCCAGAAAAACGTGTTACGATTCCTTCAGAATTTAAAAATAGATTTCCCCTGGATGGAAATCCGATCAAGTGGGATATCCCTAAAGTGGACGTACAAGTGGCAAGAGTAGCAAAGAAAACGGCCCTGCCATTTGAGGACTCCTCCCAGCTGAAGGATCCCATGGACAGGAAAGTCGAAAGTCTTCTCAAAAAAATCTTGGGAGACCTCCACTTCGGCCCTCAAAGGTAATATAGCGTCCACCTGCGTTGCCAGATCTCTCCATCGCTGGCTCCAGGAACTGAAAAATCATATCTCCCTGGGCACTCCAAGAGGTGACATGCTAGACTCACTACCTATCCTGCATAAAGCAGCGGGATTTTTAGCTGACTCCTCAATGGAATCCATACGCATTGCGGCAAGGAACCTGGTCCAAACGAATTCGGCTCGAAGAGCTCTCTGGCTTAAAATGTGGAGCGGGGATGTCACTTCCAAAATAAAATTGTGCTCCATCCCCTTTAAAGGCGACTATGTATTCGGGCCGGCTCTGGATGACATCTTGGAAAAGGCCACAGATAGGAAGAAAGCTCTTCCAGAGCAAAGACCTCCCAAGAAGCTGGTTTTTCGACGCTCCTGAACTCCACCTACTCAGTATAGGGGTAAAGGAAAGACTGAGTCATGCTAAAGGGAAACCTAAAAATACCCTTGTCCCCCAGCAGGCACAACAGGAGAAGCAATGACTCCCAGCGGGTAGGGGGAGACTCTCGAAGTTCTTAAACAATTGGCAAAAAATTTCCAACAGCTGCTGGGTTTTAAACGTGATAAGAGATGGCCTCTTAACCCCTTCACCCCCAAGGGTGGTTTGCACGTTAATGACCGGGCCAATTTTTACAATTCTGACCACTGTCTCTTTATGAGGTTATAACTCGAACGCTTCAACAGATCTTCGCGATTCTGAGATTGTTTTCTCGTGACATATTGTACTTCACGTTAGAAGTAAAATTTCTTCGATATAACTTGCGTTTATTTTTGAAAAAAACGCAAATATGGCAAATTTTTAAAATTTTGCAATTTTCAAACTTTGAATTTTTATTCCCTTAAAACGGAGAAATATATCACACAAAATAGTTAAGAAATAACATTTCCCACATGTGTACTTTACATCAGCACAATTTTGGAACCAAAATTTTTTTGTTAGGAAATTATAAGGGTTAAAAGTCGACCAGCGATTTCTCATTTTTACAACAAAATTTACAAAGCCATTTTTTTTTTTTTTAGGGACCACCTCTCATTTGAAGTCACTTTGAGGGGTCTATATGGCAGAAAATACCCAAAAGTGACACCATTCTAAAAACTGCACCCCTCAAGGTACTCAAAACCACATTCAAGAAGATTATTAACCCTTCAGGTGCTTCACAGGAACTAAAGCAACGTGGAAGGAAAAAATGAATATTTAACTTTTTAGCCACAAAAATGATCTTTTACAAACTTTTTTTTTATTTTCACAAGGGTAAAAGGAGAAAATGGACAGATAAGGTTGTTATGCAATTTCTCCTGAGTACGCCAATACCCAATATGTGGGGAAAACCACTGTTTGGGCACACGGCAGAGCTCGTAAGGGAAGGAGCGCCGTTTGACTTTTTCAAACTAAAATTGGCTGGAATTGAGATTGGACGCCATGTCGTGTTTGGAGAGCCCCTGATGCGCCTAAACAGTGGAAACCCCCACAAGTGACACCATTTTGGAAACTAGACCCCCTAAGGTACTTATCTAGATCTGTTGTGAGCACTTTGAACCCCAAAGTGTTTCACAAAAGCTTATAATGCCTGGGTGTGAAGAAAAAAAAAAAAAAAAAACAATTTTCCACAAATTATTTTTTAGTCCCAAATTTTTGAATTTTCCCAAGGAAATTGGACCCCAAAAGTTGTTGTCCAATTTGTCCTGAGTACGCTGATAACCCATATGAGGGGGGGAAACTGTTTGGGTGCACGGCAGGGCTTGGAAAGGAAGTAGTAACGTTTTGGAATGCAGACGTTGATGGGGGTCATGTTCCGTTTGCAGTGCCCCAGATGAGCCTAAACAGTGGAAACCCCCCACAAGTGACACCATTTTGGAAACTAGACCCCCTAAGGAACTTATCTAGATCTTTGGTGAGCTTTTTGAACCCCCAAGTGCGTCACACAAGTTTATAATGCCCGGGCATGAAAATAAAAAATCCTATTTTTTTCCCACAAAAATTATCTTTTAGTCACTAATTTTTTATTTTCTCAAGGGTAACAGGAGAAATTGGACCTCAAAAGTTGTTGTCCAATTTGTCCTGAGTACGCTGATACCCCATATGTGGGTGGGAACCACTGTTTGGGCGCACGGCAGAGCTCGGAATGGAAGGAGCACCATTTGACTTTTTCCAACCAAAATTGGCTGGAATTGAGATTGGATGCCATGTTGCATTTGGAGAGCCCCTGATGTGCCTAAACAGTGGAAACCCCCCACAAATGACCCCATTTGGGAAACTAGACCCCCTAAGGAACTTATCTAGATCTTTGGTGAGCAATTTGAACCCCCAAGTGCTTCACACAAGTTTATAACGTAGAGCCGTAAAATTAAAAAATCATATTTTTTCCACAAAAATGATCTTTTCACCCCAATTTTTATTTTTCCAAGGGTAACAAGACTCCAAAAGTTATTGTGCAATTTGTCCTGAGTGCGCTGATACCCCATATGTGGGGGTAAACCACTGTTTGGGTGCATGGCAGAGTTTGGAAGGGAAGGAGCGCCGTCTGACTTTTTCAACGCAGAATTGGCTGGACGCCATGTCGTGTTTGGAGAGCTCCTGATCTGCCTAAACAGTGGAAACCCCCATAAATGACACCATTTTGGAAACTAGACCCCTCAAGGAACTTATCTAGATGTGTGGTGAGAACTTTTAACCCCCAGGTGTTTCACTAAAGTTTATAACGTACAGCCGTAAAATAAAAAATCTTTTTTTTTTTTTTTTTTTTTTACAAAAATGATTTTTTCGTCCCCAATATTTTATTTTCACAAGGGTAACAGAAGAAATTGGAACCCAAAAGTTGTTGTCCAATTTGTCCTGAGTACGCTGATACCCAATATGTGGGAGAAAACTACTGTATGGGCGCACGTCAGGGCTCGGAAGGGAAGTAGTGACGTTTTGGATTGCAGACTTTGATGGAATGGTCTGGGGGCGTCATGTCACATTTGGAGAGCCCCTGATGCACCTATACAGTGGAAACCCCCCACAAGTGACCCCATTTTGGCAAATAGACCCCACAAGGAACTTATCTAGATGTGTGGTGAGCACTTTGAACCCCGAAGTGCTTCACAGAAGTTTATAACGTACAGCCGTAAAAATAAAAAATCTTTTTTTTTACAAAAATGATATTTTCGCCCCCAGTTTTTTATTTTCCCAAGGGTAACAGAAGAAATAGGACAAATTGCACAATAACTCTTGGGGTCCAGAGTAAGCTGATACCCCATATGTGGGGATAAACTACTGTTTGGACGCATGGCAGAGCTCAGAAGTGAAGGAGCACCGTTTGACTTTTTCAACGCAGAATTGGCTGGAATTGAGATCAGACGCCATGTCACATTTGGAGAGCCCCTGATGTGCCTAAACAGCGGAAACCCCCCAATTCTAACTCCAACCCTAACCCCAACACACCCTAACCCTAGTCCCAACCCTAACCACAAACCTAACCCTAACACACCCCTAATCCCAACCCTAACCCTAATCCTAACTTTAGCGCCAACCCTAACTTTAGCCGCAACCCTAACCCTAATGGGAAAATGGAAATACTTTTTTTTAATTTTATTATTTTTCCCTTACTAAGGGGGTGATAAAGGGGGGTTTGATTTACTATTTATAGCGGGTTTTTATGATTGGCAGCTGTCGCGCTAAAAGACGCTTTTTATTGCAAAAAGTAGTTTTTGCATCATCACATTTTGAGAGCTATAATTTTTGCATATTTTGGCCCACAGTCATGTGAGGTCTTATTTTTGCGGGACGAGTTGACGTTTTTATTGGTACCATTTTTGAGCACGTGACGTTTTTTGATCGCTTTTTATTTCGATTTTTGGGAGGTTAGAATGAACAAAAATCAGCAATTCATGAATTTCTTTTGGGGGAGGCGTTTATACCGTTCCGCGTGTGGTACAATTGATAAAGCAGTTTTATTCTTCGGGTCAGTACGATTATGGCGATACCTCATTTATATCATTTTTTCATGTTTTGGCGCTTTTATAGAATAAAAACCATTTTATATAAAAAATTATTATTTTTGCATCGCTTTATTCTGCGAGCTATAACTTTTTTTTATTTTTTCGCTGATGATGCTGTATGATGGCTCGTTTTTTGCGGGACAAGATGACGTTTTCAGCAGTACCATGTTTTTTTATATCGGTCTTTTTGATCGCGTGTTATTCCACTTTTTGTTCGGCGGTATGATAAAGCATTGATTTTTTTTGCTTCGTTTTTTTTTTTTTTTTTAAAATGTGTACTTTTATTGCTTTGTTTTTTTTATTTACAGGAAGAAGTGAATTTATTGGGGAATATATATATTTCTTATTTATTTTGGATTTTTTTTTAAAACATGTTTATTTTTTATTTTTTTAACTTTTTTACTTTGTCCCAGGGTGGGACATCACTGTATTTTATCAGATCGCTGGTGTGACAGTGTGCACAGCACTCTGTCACACCAGCGATCGCTCAGGCAGTGCAGCAGGCTTCTCAGTGCCTGCTCTCAGCAGGCACTGAGGAAGCCGCCTCCCTCCAGGACCCTGGCGCCATCTTGGATCCGGGTCCTGGGAGGGAGGAAGCCCTCAGAACAGCGCGATCACATCGCGCTGCTCTGAGGGTCTCAGGGGGGCGCGCAGGGAGCCCCCACCCTGCGTGATCCTCCCCTGTGCCCCCAGTACACCGCGATCATGTTTGATCGCGGTGTGCAAGGGGTTAATGTGCCGGGAGCGGTCCGTGACCGCTCCTGACACAGTCATGGGTGTCAGCTGTGATAATCAGCTGACACCCGGGCGCGATCGCGTCCGATCGCACGAGACGTACTATCCCGTCCATGGTCATACGGGCCCAGGTACCATGGACGGGATAGTACATCCGATGGCAGTAAGGGGTTAATAGAATTCGAGACTCCCCCTCCTCCGTTGTTGAGAGTAACCTCCCTACCATCGCAAGAGAGCCAATCCCTGATTGCTGCAGAAATTCAACAACTGGTAGCCTCAGGTGCAATATCTACAGTTCCACTAAATGAACAAGGGAAAGGCCATTACTCCCGTATTTTCATAGTGAAAAAGCCATCAGGAAAAGCAAGGGTTATAATAAATCTAAAAACCCTCAGTCAGTAACCTATCAGATTCAAGATGGAATCTGTAAAGTCAGCCATTCCCTTGATAACTTGTCACTTGTTTATGGCGACCATAGATCTCAAAGACGACTATTTCCACATCCCAATACACCCTCTACATCGGAAGTATCTGAGATTTGCAGTCCATCTAGATCACGAGATAGTACATTTTCAGTTCAAAGTACTCCCCTTCGGCATTTCCTCAGTCCCAAGGGTATTCTCAAGGATTGTCAGAAACAGTAGCACACATTCGGAAACAAGGGGTGGCTATAGTTCCCTATCTGGATGACCTTCTAATCATCGGTCCCTCAGCCGAGATCCTCGAGGCAAGAGTAGACAAAACTCGGGACATCCTTCAGAGTTTGGGTTGGATCGTCAACATAAAGAAGTCTCAACTCCAACCTTCAAAAGTAATAAAGTTTCTAGGAGTTCTCCTAGACGCGGAGAATCAGACTTCATATCTGCCAGACGACCACTGCCAAGACCTGATAACCAAGGTTTTGGCCTTCAGAAATCAGAGAACCCCAACGCTGAGGGCAGCTATGTCTCTGTTGGGTTCAATGACAGCCTGTATACAATCCGTTGCATGGGCTCAGGCCCATTCCAGAGTTTTACAGGCACACATTCTAGGAAATTGGAATGGAACCCCTGCCTTGCTGAACAAGAAGATACGAACTCCAGGAAGAGTCAAAACCTCCCTAACTTGGTGGTTAAATCTATCGAACCTGCGCAGGGGAATAGCCTGGTCTCAAGCTCCCTTGATGAGTGACCACCGACGCAAGTTCGAGAGGCTGGGGAGCAGTAGTACTACAGACTCCCTATCAGGGCCTATGGTGTCAGCAGGACAGTGTCAAATCCTCCAACTACAGGGAACTAAAGGCAGTACTAAAGGCCTTTCAGGCAGCCAGTTCTCTGATTACAGGTTATCATGTCAGAGTTCTTTTGGACAACATGACTACAGTGGCTCATCTCAAACACCAAGGGAGCCCCAAATTCAACAGCCTGAGAAATGTATCAAATCATATTCTCCAATGGGCCGAATCCAATCTCCTTTCCTTATCAGCGGTACTCAGAAAACTCCCAGGCAGACCTCCTGAGCCGTCAAGATCTGCAACCAGGGGAATGGAGCCTGAAGAGAAATATCTTCAGGTCACTTACAGAGATGTGGGACCTTCCCGAAGTGGATTTGATGGCCTCAGGGCAGAACGCCCAGGTCGAAACATTTTTTTTCCCTAAGTCCAGGGGATGGATGCCTAGGGGTAGATGCGTTCAGTCATCCCTGGAATTTCCAGCTGGCCTATGTTTTTCCCCCGATACCTCTCCTGGCAAGAACTCTGCGGAAAATTCAAGACGATCAAGTCCCGGTCATCTTAGTGGCACCAGCCTGGCCAAAGAAGTTGGTTCCATCTCATTCTAGAGTTACGGGCAGAAGGACCAATTCTGCTACAACCGGAGGTCGATCTTCTCCAACAGGGTCATCTTCATCACCCGGATCCTCGGAAACTGAACCTGGCAGCTTGGCTGTTGAAGCCCAGGTCCTCAGAGAAAAAGGACTTTTGGGACCTGTGATCGCCACTCTACAAAAATCCAGGAAACCGGTAACTAATGCTATGTACAACAAGGTCTGGAAAAAGTTCTCCTCCTGGTGTCACCCTGATATTCCAGACCCATTCTGACCTGATATATCTAAAATACTGGACTTTCTACAAAAAGGATTGGAACTGGGTCTCAAACCAAATACGTTAAAAGTCCAGGTGTCAGCTCTAAGGTCAGTGTTCGACCAAGATTTAGCGGGCCATAAATGGATTAAGAGATTCATGGTGTCAGCACTCAGACTGAACCCAAGGAAACAAATTATTGTCCCACCATGGGACCTAAACATAGTTCTCAAAGGCCTTACAGGGTCTCCCTTTGAACCTTTAACGACATGTTCCCCTCAACTACTAGCATGTAAAACAGCCTTCTTGATCGCCATTTCTACAGCCAGAAGAATAGGGGAATTACAGGCCCTCTCAATCTGAGAACCATATTTACTCATCAAGGATGACTCTATTATATTTCGCCCTGATCCATCATTCCTTCCCAAGGTTGTATCAGATTTTCACCGATCACAGGACATAGTTTTACCTTCGTTCTGCAAAAACCCAGCAAACCTTAAAGAACAAGAGTTCCATACCCTGGACGTCAGAAGAATTGTTCTTCACTACCTTGATTTCTCATCATCTTTTAGAATCTCTTTATTCACCTATACGGTAAAGGTAAAAAAGTGCAAAAAACACAATTGCCATTTGGATAAAGAAAACCATATCTGAAGCTTACTTGGCCCAGAATATAGCTCCACCAGCGGGCCTGAAGGCCCACTCAACAAGATCCGTAGCGGCATCCTGGGCTGAAAGAGCTGGAGCTTCGTCTGAGCAGATTTGCAGGGCTGCAACATGGTCTTCCTTGCATACTTTCACAAAACATTACAGATTAGACTTTTGGTCCAATTGGGACCTAGCTTTCGGCCGGAAAGTTCTCCAGGCCGTTACCCCCCCTTAAAATTGAATTGGTTGGTATACCTCCTATGCTGTCATGGAAGGCTACTAGAGAAAAAAGAATTATTCTTACCGTTAATTCGGTTTCTAGTAGCATTCCACGACAGCGCCAATTCCCTCCCGAAATTTTTGGATTAAGTTCTGAGAATACTAAAGGTAACCGTTCCTAAATGTGGTGATAAACTGGTTAATGGGAGGTGGGAGGGGTTTTTAACCTCTGTGTTCCTGTCCCCCAGTAGGACAAGGAGACATCCTCCTATGCTGTCGTGGAATGCTACTAGAAACCGAATTAACGGTAAGAATTCTTTTTTCTGCAATATACAGCGATGCTTTGGCATCACTGTATATAGCAGGGGTGATCAGACAATCTCATCTTTAAGTCCCCTAAAGGCAATAACAGTGAAAAGTAAAAAAAGGTACCTTAAAGTTCAAATCATCCCCCCCTTGTTTCCCATTGAAAATAAAGATGTTTAAAAAGTCAGCTCTTATCAAAATATAAACAATTGGTAAACACCATAAGGCTATGTTCACACAATGCGTTTTTGCAGCTTTTTTGTTAGCACTTCATATTGCTTTCAATAGGTGAAAAACACTACTAGGTATGTTCACACCAGGCGTTTTTTCAGCATTTATCCACCATTGACTTGACGGTGAAAAAACGCTGCAAATAAGCAGGTTGACTTTTTTTTTCAGTGTATTTGATGTAGACACGTCAAAGACAGCCAGATGTGACCTCACACTTGGCTCTGCTACCTCTAGATGGCAGGCTGCGTGATGCGTCCATACAGCTTGTCATCCAGCAGAGCAGACCCGAACCCCATTCACTTGAATGGGGGGCCCGACGACAATACCGTGTTTGACACACTATTAGATGCGCTGATTCTGGCGCTTTGCCCGGCTCTTCCCACTTGCCCTATAGCAGTGTCAAGTGGGGTTCATATTTGAGGGGTTTAACATCAATCCCCGAGGTTAGTAATGGAGACGCATCAATAAGGCGCACCCATTACTAACCCCATAGTCATATTGTAAGAAAACAGACACCCAGAATAAAGTCCTTTAATTGAAAGGATGACAGACTCCTTTAATAATCTCAATTAAACTATACTTATGACCTCGCTTAATTCCTCCAAAGCCATGTATGTATGTGTATTTATTCTATTCTAACCTGTCAGTGTGATTTTACTGTAGCGGCACATGAATTATTGGCTTTTCAAACGATTTTCTCTGGGGCACTCCACTTTATTAGCATGCACAGAGACACAAGTTTGCCCCAACTGTGCATGAGAAAATGCACCAAAATGTTCTTGCTGCAGCATCTTTCCTTCCAAGAAATCAAGTTAAAAAAAAAAAAAAAAAAAAAAGCCCAGTGTGAACTTACTCCTAAAACGCTGAAAAAGTGACATGCGGCATTTAGCAAATCCTAAGGTTTTGTACAAAATAAGGTTTGTAAGGTATAAAATACTGAGGACAAAAAACCAAGCTGTGTGCATGATATTTTGAAGTCTCATAGACTTTGCTGCTATTGTAAAACGCAGCTGAAAATTTGCATTAAAAAAAACATTAGAAATGGAAGCAAAAATGCAACATGTGACTGTAGCGTAAACAGAAAAAAATCAAGAATGCTAAATTTCCTTTTTTTCTGGTTGTCACAATTCAACAAAAAACAAGCGATCATGTGTAGTTGTTCTCCAGGTAGTATGCCCTCTTGGAATACAGGTAGAATACGGTGATATAGTCCAAAACAAGCGATCAAAAAGTCACATCTACACTAAAATTGTACTAATAACGTCAGCTTAATTTTGTTGCAGGGCTAGGTATCGCAGAAAAATAAACGTTACCAGTCTCATAAGATGGTGACACAAAACTTTTTTCCAAAATTTCAATTTTTTTTACACTACTAAAATAAAAACTGGACATGTTTGGTATCGCCGTAATTGTACTGCTGAGCAGAAGGATATTGCAAGGTCATTTTTACCACAAAATGCTGACCGTAAAAAAAAAAAAAAAAAAAAATTTAAAAACAAATGTCAATTTTTTTTTCACAATTTCACTGAACTTTGAATTTGTTTCCCTTTTTCAAGTACACTGTAAAAAAAAAAGTGCCATTCACAAGTACAACTTGTCCTGCAAAAAAACAAGCCCTTACTTGTCTATATGGACATAAAAATAAAAAATTATGGCTCTTGGGGGGGGGAAAAAAAGGAAGTACAAAATGAGAATTCAAAACTGGAAAATTACACTATCATGAAAGGGTTCATTCACACTAATCCACTATTTCCTATTACTGTACCATACACACAGACATATTGTGAGATCCGTCTGTGCAGTAGATCTATAGGAAGCCTGATGTGTGATGTCATTATGTCAGGAGCTTGACCTGTATGTTCTCTGCTCACTTCTGTTTTCCTTGTCAAACTATTCCTGTGTCCTGTTGTGTATATAAATATGTGATTCTTCAGTTTTAGTTTTAGTCTTTGCCTGATGAAGAGACCTGAGTAGTCTCAAAAGCTTGCAATTTGTTACCATCTTTTCAGTTAGCCATTAACACTAGAACTACTGATGGAGTCATTTTGACTCCTTTCGTTTTTTATTTCTCTTCTGTGACTACATTTTTCAGAATTCCGGCTTGAAACTCGGTGACTTTTCCTCAAATATGATGTGAAAAAAGATTTTGTGAGAATAAATAATTTTGGTGAAAAATTTGCGCGTTTTTTTTCAAAATTTACCAAGAACTACTGAAGGGAGTCATTTTGACTCCCTACTATATTTTGAGGTCCTTTTGTCACTAAATGTTGCTATAAAGTTTTGTGCATAATTTTTTCACTCTGTCTTATTTACCCTGATGTTCATATAGATGTAGTTCAATTTACATGTCAACTTTTCACATTTTCCTTGTGTTTTACCTGCTTGTATTAAGGGTATGCCACACTAAACAATATCGCTAACGGGATCGCTAAAAAACGTCACTATTTAGCGATCCCGTTAGCGATATTGTTCAGTGCGGCAGCTTCCAGCGACGAGCTTACTGCTGTGATCTCGCTCGTCGCTGGAATCGCTCCGGACCCTATTTCATCGCTGGCGCTCCCGCTGGGTAAGTATCTAATCGCTGTGTGGCACCTTTTCTTAGCGATTTAGCGGTACTTTTGTACCGCTAAAGTCGTTAAGAAGATCGCTAACGGCGATAGCGTCGTTAACTATATCGCTAAATGCGGCAGCATTTAGCGATATAGAAACAATCCCGCTAGCGATCGCATTAGTATGCAACGCTAACGAGATCGCTAGCGGGATCGAGTAGTGTGGCAGTACCTTTACTGTGTAATGCTGAACAAAATAGCTTGTTTACTCTAGGCTCTTATCTTATGCTAATTTTGGATTCATATATATTGACACATATAAAGAACTGTACGCTTGCAGAAGCATGCAGGAACAATAATTTACAGTTTACTCTATCTGATGAGGAGCTAGATGCATTCATTGCGATATTCTATGCTCGTGGAATATCTGGCACGAACCGTCACTCGATTAGCAGTATTTGGTGTAATGACTGGGGAATACCGTTTTGCAAAGCGACAATGTCTAGGGACCGCTTTGTTGAAATTATGAGGTTTCTCAGATTTGATGAGAAATCTACTCGATCGAGAGAACTGCAAACGGACAAGTTTTCTCTATTTTCTACTGTGTGGGACAGGTTTATTGAAAATTGTATTGCGTGTTACAAACCTGCCCATACATAACGGTGGATGAGCAACTTTTCCCAAGCAAAACTAGGTGTCCATTCACTCAGTACATGCCTTCCAAACCAGATAAATATGGCCACAAATATTGGCTAGCTGTTGATAAGGAGAGCAAATATCTGGCAAATGGCTTCCCTTATCTAGGCAAAGATGACACACGCCGTGCTGAGGACCGTTTAGCTGACCATGTGGTAATGAAGTTATTGGACCCGTTTTTGAAAAAAGGTCGCAATGTTACAACCGATAATTATTTTACTTCAGTAAAATTAGCTAAACAGCTAAAAAGCAAAGGAACAACCATCGTGGGAACACTGAACAAGATAAGGCGAGAAGTGCCTAAAGAAATAAAATCCATGAAAGAGGAATTGTACAACACTAAAGTGTTTAGAAATGAAGACAATTTTACACTTACAGTATATCAAGGAAAGCCCAACAAAAATGTTGTCATTTTGAGTTCCGTCCATCCAGATGTTGTTGTTGCGTCTGATTCCGCTAAAAAGACTCCAGAAATGGTAAAGTTTTACAATGAAACAAAATATGGAGTAGATGTAGTGGATCAGATGGCACGAAAATATACCACACGAACATGCACAAGGAGATGGCCTGTTCATGCATTTGAAAATGCCTTAGACTTTGCGGGTATAAATGCATGGATAATATTCAATGAGATAACCCACCAAAAAATGTCACGCAAGGCATTTTTGCAAACGCTTGTGAGAGAGTTGAGTGGTCCTTATGTCACAGATAGGGAAAAGGGTTCCACGTCCCAAGTTTCTACATGCTCAGAAGTGATGGTTCAAACAAAATTTTGCCAGATCAAAGAAAAGTGCAAGAAAAATAGATCTGTCGGCAATTGTAAGACTTGTGGTAAGTCTTTGTGTGGGCAATGTACTGCCATAAATCAAAGGCAATGCCTAAAATGCGAAACACCAAATGTTAAGAAGGTGAATTCTGCGCCATATTTTCATTTTTATGCTCCTCCACCTACATTTTCTCTGCTTTTTGTTCTTCAGTTGTTGTTTATATGTGTGCACTTGAATAAAAAAAAAGTTTGAAAAACGTCTATTATAATTATTGTTATTTTCTGTAGAAAAATAAGAAAAGCAGAAAAAAAACAATCAAAAGCATTACTGTTGGATCTCACAATAATAATACATTACAAAAAATATAATTATTAATAAATAACCACAAATGAAACTCTAAAAATAAACGAAAACAAGCAAGGAGTCAAAATGACTCCTTTCAGTAGTTCTAGGCGGGGTCACGAGTCCAGTAGTCCTAGTGTTAAAAGGTATCAACCACTGAGGACTCTCAACTCTAAATATTTTCCTTGTCATAGTAAGCGTACACCAGACAATCTAATGGGTGAGTTCAGTTTTGAGATCCCAGCCTCAGAAGTGAGTAGTGCCCCTGTTTCCATTAACCCCTTAATCCCCGGAGCTCTTTTCGGTTTTGCGTTTTCGTTTTTCGCTCCCTCTTCCAGAGCCATAACTCTTTTATTTTTCCATCAATATGGCCATGTGAGGGCTTATTTTTTTGCGGGATGAGTTGTACTTTTTTTTTACCATGTAGTGTACTCAAACGAGGAAAAAAATTCCAAGTGCGGTGAAATTGCAAAAAAGTGGAATCTCACACCTGTTTTTTGTTTGGCTTTTTTGCTAGGTTCACTAAATGCTAAAACTGACCTGCCATTATGATTCTCCATGTCATTACGAGTTCATAGACACCAAACATGTCTAGGTTCTCATATCTGAGTGGTGAAAAAAATTCCAAAGTTTTCAAAAATAGAAAAAAAAAATTGCGCCATTTTTCGTGATCTGGGGCCGGCTGTGGGCTCATTTTTTGTGACGAGCGGACGTTTTTAAGGATACCATTTATGCGCTGATCCGTTTAGATCACCCGTTATTGCATTTTAATTCAGTGTCGTGGCGACCAAAAAAGCGTAATTCTGGCATTTTGAATTTTTTTTTTTTTTCTCGCTACACCGTTTAGCGATCGGGTTAATCCTTTTTTTTTTTTTTATTGATCGGGCGATTCTGAACGCGCAGATTTTCCAAATGTGTGATTTTGTTTTATTTTGATTGGAGCGAATGGGGGTGATTTGAACTTTTAGGGTTTTTTTTTTTTTTTAAATTTTAACACTTTTTTTCTTTAATTTTGGCATGCACAACTCTATCGCCTCTGCTATGTATGGGCGATGAGCAGATCGCCCATATGTAGCAGATTTACTGCATTGCTTTGAGCGCCGACCACCAGGCGGCGCTCACAGCAATGTGCTGGCAACAACCATAGAGGTCTCTATGAGACCTCTGGTTGTCAAGGCAACGCGTCGCCGACCCCAATCATGTGACTGGGTCGGCAATGCGCTCATTTCCGGCCCAGCGGCCAGAAGCTCTATTTAACTAGTTAATAGGCACAGACGGATCGCGATTCCGCTTGCCCCTATTGCGGGCACATGTCAGCTGTTTATAACAGCTGACATATTGCGGCTTTGAAGTGGGCTCACCGCTGGAGCCCACCTCAAAGCGAGGGATACTGCCAGCTGACGTACTATTCCGTCAGCTGGCAGAAAGGGGTTAAGAATCATCATTCATACTTTTAAAGATGGGGTGTTATCGGGGTCGAATTGGAGAATCGGAGGATTCTCCGGTGGGCCCAGGCACTGACACCTGCTGGCATACTGGCCAGCAGCTTCCTAGGGCCCCCACTGCTCAAGGGGCCACCAGCTAGTGGAGTATTGCTAATAGCGGCACACCCAGCTGCTATGGGGCCCCTGAGTCAGGAGGTCTCTCCCGGTGCCAGCAGAGCAGCTGGAGACAGGAGCCTGTCCCTGCTGCTAAAGAGAAATGAATATTCACGCTTCTCCATGCCCCCATTAGCGTGGAGAGGAGTGAATACCATTTAACTTTAATAGAGGGCAGTGTTAGCCGCAGGCTGAAGCTAACGTTGCCCGCATGTAAAGCTGATGCGGCTGCATCAGGGCCCCGTAGGTGTGTCCATGCAGGGCGGCTAACCCTGGGGGCAATTGCCAGGCAGGGAGGGATCCCTGGAGCTTGGCAATGGAGCAGAGCTGCAGGGATCTGATGCTGTCCTGCTTCCTTTCCGCCTGACACAGCGCAGCTGGATGACCTCATCATTCAGCGCAGCTGTTTCGGAGAGGAAGCTGCCGGGATGTGCTGCGGCTTCGGGGAACATGCAGAGAGGTGTGTTTGTGTCTTATTATGTTTCCAGCAATAGTGGAGTTGATGTCAGTATTTGCAGTGTGTGGTTTGTATATTGTGCATCTGTACATTCATTTAATGCTTAATATTTAGGCAATGTGGGTATTAACCCTTTGAGAGGTTATTGTGGATGTATGTGTGAGATCATGTGGGAATTCTTTGTCATGGTGGAATTACCCTATTTATGATATATGTATTGTTGGCAGCCCCTCTGTCACATGAGGGTCAATTTTTGCCTGGACCTGTGCATCCTTTTATGGGTGATATGTGGACAGTGTGTGTGCTATCTTTTGTCCCCATTTTCTCAATTTTTGGCATTATGGATTTTTAAATATTTTTCATAATATTTGTGTTTTGATATAGAAAGATAGGCCAGCATTAAATGAATAGAAAACACAAAAATGATGATTAAAAGGCCCATCACCTCACTAGTGTATTCCCTGGTCTCCCTTCTGTAGTCTCTAGAGCCCTCTCTGTTCCTGTACACACTCTGGCTGGTGACCTGTGTATAGAGCTGATGATGCCCAGTGTGTGCACTTCACTGTTTACACAGAATTGTTGGCCGCAGTATGCATAGCACTGTATATAGAGGATCAGTACTCACAGCGCTGTAGAGGGCATTGGTTCCTGCAGTGTGCACAGTGGTGTGTGTATATAGAGGGGATCGGTGTGCACAGAAT
This sequence comes from Oophaga sylvatica, assembly GCA_033576555.1. NCBI lineage: Eukaryota > Metazoa > Chordata > Amphibia > Anura > Dendrobatidae > Oophaga > Oophaga sylvatica. The sequence continues at coordinate 355,318,990 of JARQOD010000005.1, read as the reverse complement.
GTAAGTCCGCAAGGGCAGGGTCCTCTCCCTTCTGTACCAGTCTGTCATTGTAAGTTCGTTTACTGTAAACGATGTCTATAACTTTGTATGTAACCCCTTCTCATGTACAGCACCATGGAAATAATGGCATAATGATGATACAGATAATAATCTGTATACAGAGTGATGGTGGAGGTGGCTGCATTATATTATATGAGGGGGTTACCCCAACCCCTGCTACATAATTAAGACTTGTACTGCCTTATATTGTATCCTGATATTAGCGTGTTTTACCACACAATTGGTGGTCTTGTATTTATTTCTATTTAGCTACATAGTGGGCCCCAAGAACAATTTTCTCTGGTGGACCCAAGGTGCTCCAGTCCGACGCTGGATTGATGGCATATGCTGCTAATTTTAGTGAGTGAGCACTGAGCTCCGTGATGGGCAGGAGCAGTGTTGTACTGTTGCCTTTGCATCAAAATACTGGGCCCAAAGACCTTACGAGGATCTGCCGCTGGACCCAGGGAGAGTCCTGAAAGTGGCCAATACCCTTCAATTGTAATCTGTGGAGTGTGCATCTGAAAAGCAGAGTGCAAATTCATCCCCTAATTCATTGTCAGGCTTTTATTTTTTATTTAATACCAATGTCAGTGGCATTGGTAGAGGGTGAATAATTGTTCCCACAAATTTGTTACAAATTTGTCCACACAAAGTTATTTCCCCAGGAACTGAAATCTGTCTGTAATCATATTCCAACTGCCAGTACTGTGCAGTGCGCTACTGCCTAAGGTGCCACCAATTGTATGTCCCTGATTGTCTGCTGCTGCCCCAGGTGTCGCCCATTACCAAGTCTACTGTCCAGGAGGACAGTAGACAGATTGGCAGATTGTATTAATGTTTTGTTTTACTTTAGGAGACCTTCAAAACAACAAAAATGAGAAGAAAGAGAAAAAAATGGTTATGAAAAAACCTCTGGGGACCACTGAATACATAGTAAGTACATGCGTGTCAGTTAACACTGTTCTTGGTTGAATTGCTCAGCAGTCCTGTAGGGAATGAATGGAGCCGCAGTAGCACTGCCGCTCCATTCTTACTGACTGAGATAAGTTCCCTGTTCTGCTGATTGTTTTTCCCAGTGGCTGGAATTCACCAATCTACAGTCATGGCCAAAAGTTTTGAGAATGACACAAATATTAATTTTTACAAAGTCTACTTCTTCACTTTTTCTAATGGCAATTTACATATACTCCAGAATGTTATAAAGAGTGATCAGCTTAACAGCAATTACTTGCAAAGTCAATATTTGGCTAGAAAATGAACTTTATCCCCCAAAACACATTTCAACATCATTGCAGCCCTGCCTTAAAAGGACCAGCTAACCTCTTTTCAGTGATTGCTCCATTAACACAGGTGTGGTGTTGATGAGAACATGGCTGGAGATCAATCTGTCATGATTAAGTAAGAATGACACTACTGGACACTTTAAAAGGAGGCTGGTGCTTGGCATCATTGTTTCTCTTCTGTTAACTATGGTTATCTCTAAAGAAACACGTGCAGTAATCATTGCAATGCACAAAAATGGCCTAACAGGGAAGAGTATCGCAGCTAGAAAGATTGCACCTCAGTCAACAATCTATCGCATCATCAAGAACTTCAAGGAGAGAGGTTCCATTGTTGCCAAAAAGGCTTCAGGGCGCCCAAGAAAGACCAGCAAGCGCCAGGACCGTCTCTTAAAAGTGTTTCAGCTGCGGGATCGGGCTACCAGCAGTGCAGAGCTTGCTCAGGAATGGCAGCAGGCAGGTGTGAGTGCATCTGCATGCACTGTGAGGCGGAGACTCTTGGAGCAAGGCCTGGTCTCAAGGAGGGCAGCAAAGAAGCCACTTCTCTCCAGAAAAAACATCATGGACAGACTGATATTCTGCAAAAGGTACAGGCAGTGGACTGCTGAGGACTGGGGTAAAGTTATTTTCTCTGATGAATCCCCTTTTCGATTGTTTGGGACATCAGGAAAACGCCTCATTCGGAGAAGACAAGGTGAGCTCTACCACCAGTCTTGTCTCATGCCAACTGTTAAGCATCCTGAAACCATTCATGTGTGGGGTTGCTTCTCAGCCAAGGGAATCGGCTCTCAGTCTTGCCTAAAAACACAGCCATGAATAAAGAATGGTACCAGAATGTCCTCCAAGAGCAACTTCTCCCAACCCTCCAAGAGCAGTTTGGCGATCAACAATGCCTTTTCCAGCAGGATGGAGCACCTTGCCATAAAGCAAAGGTGATAACTAAATGGCTCAGGGAACAAAACATAGAGATTTTGGGTCCATGGCCTGGAAACTCCCAGATCTTAATCCCATTGAGAACTTGTGGTCAATCATCAAGAGACGGGTGGACAAACAAAAACCTAAAAATTCTGACAAAATGAAAGCATTGATTGTGCAAGAATGGACTGCTATCAGTCAGGATTTGGTCCAGAAGTTGATTGAGAGCATGCCAGTGAGAATTGCAGAGGTCCTGAAGAAGAAGGGTCAACACTGCAAATATTGACTTGCTTCATTAACTCTTTCTAACTGTCAATATAAGCTTTTGTTACTCATATGTTTGCAATTATTGTATTTCTGTCTGTGATAAAAACATCTGTCAAACACACATAAAAACCAGAGGGCAGCAGATCATGTGAAAATATAATATTTGTGTCATTCTCAAAACTTTTGGCCATGACTGTATAGTATAGTTGTTAACTTGTTTTAATCTGACAGTCTCTTAATTTTTTTTTTTTTTTTTTTTTTAGCTGAGTAGCCTTATTGCAAAATCGTACAAAGTCGTATCCATTGTGCATTTTACTCCTTGGCATCACATCTCATCCTGTTTTAGCCTTTATGACAAACTCCCTATCAGCACTTTTTTTTTTTTATGTTTTTTAAATGTTTTGATTTTGTCATTTTTAGTTCATTTTATGATCATATTGATAGTACCCTGCACTAATTGCTTACATTTCCTAGCCTGCCAGCTTTTGACTGACAGGTAGCCTATTAGACCCTGTCTCCAGTAGGATCTGATTGACTTCCATGTCTGCCACATACCTCAACCTTGGGTTGCCAAAGTATTCCATCTGCACCCTGTGATCATGCAATGGGTTGACAAAGAAAGCAATCTCCCTCTGTTAAAGTCCTTACATGCTGCTGTCACTATAGACAGCAGTATGTCAGGGGTTAGTCAGGTGCGGACATATCATTGGTGCAACCTGTGCAGCCGCTCATGGGCCCAAGAGGTGAGGGGCCCATTTATACCTCCAAAGCAGGTGCAATTTTGCATTTTTAGGAGTTCTTGGGCTGCAAAGGGCCCATGTATTCTTGCATAGGGGCCCTTTTCTGACTTTGTCCACCAGTGGTTAAAGTGTTGGGATTGGCACTAGCTCAGGCCCAAGCAACAGCCAGCTCCTGCTGCAGATGACCTGCCTAAGGCTCTGTGCACACGTTGCAGAATCTGCAGCGGATTTTCCGCTGCAGAACTGCAAGTGATGTACAGTAGCATTTATATGCAGTGGAAAAAAAAAAAAAACGCAGTGCACATGCTGCAGATTTTTCCGCGCCGATTTAAATCCGCAGCATGTCACTACTTTTGTGCAGTTCCGCAGCGTTGAGACCTGCTCTAAATAGAAAACCGCAGGTCTCAAAACGCAGGGGAAATCCGCACAAAAAACTTGGCAAATCCACACTAAATCCACAGGTAAAACACAGGTCATTTTACCTGTGGATTTAGCAAAATCTGCGTGGAAAATTCCTCAGCAGATTCCGCAACGTCTGCACATAGCCTCAAAATGACATTGTTTTAAGTGCAGAATCCCCAGTGTTAGGCTTGACATGTCAGTCTCTGCAAGGAGAAACGTTGGAACAGGCATAGCAGTAAGGCCGGGATCACACATCCGAGGAAATCGTCCGATGCTCGCATGTGAAATCCCAGCTCTGGCGCCGGCACTCTGGAGTTGAGCAAGCGGCTGCATATAAATACATGCAGCCGCGCACTCCACTCCCGAGTGCCGGCGCCAGAGCTGGGATTTTACAAGAGAGCGTCGGACATTTTTGTCGCATGTGTGATCCCGGCCTAATGGGAATAGTCACACCTAGCATATTGCAGTATGCAAACTCCTAGATTGTGGAAACTAACTAAATGCCCAATTTTACTGCAAGATTACTCAGGTTGCAAATAAGCCTTAAATCATGTGTCTGGAAACTGCTTTTCAGTAACCTGTTAAGAAATTATTGATAATGCCTTCATATCCAAAGTACACTTTATACCAGAATTTGTCTGCCGAGGGGTTCTCTTTAAAGTTGGCATTAACAAAAAAAATTGACTTCCTATGAACACTAAGGACTTTTGTTGCAGAAAAAAAATTACAGTGCAAGGGGCTTAAAGGCTAAAAATTGCAGATCTAATTTGCCCTTTGGGGAGACGTGCTGCTAATTTAGTCACTGTATTTCTTTTCCTATAGCTGACTATATTTTGAGAATTTCACCCTTTGCAGAGTGAGAAATCATTGCAAACTTCAAGATATATTGCACGCATTTGCCCCCCCTTTCTTGACAGTCAGGTATTCGTGATGCCTATAAGCTTTCCTTGCCCTTACTAGGGCCCCCTCCCCCAAACCAACTAATCCTCCCTTCCTATCCCCAACGCCAAATAAATGAAACCATTCCGAATTTGGATAAATTGGCCACAGCAGCCTTTTTATTAACAATTTAACATCAAATTAACATTTCAAAACATTTCCCACGGAGGGGGTGGTCCTCGAAGCCCTCAAAATTATGACCATCACCTTTTCCACATCTGGTCCCATGCGAAGTCGTGCCTCCAGCCGCTAAACACCAGCTCAAAGACATAAGACTCGCATGGCCAGTATCTGCAACAAACCACAGGTTCCACTCCAAATTCCAACACTCCATGTGACCTGCATTTCTGACCATTTAATCCACCTAAGGGGGAGTCCAGGAGCTGTTAAGATTCCCCCCCCCCCGAGCCACAATTTTTAGTATCACCAACTTCGAGGACCTGTCCCCTCCCCCCCACGCCAAGCTGCCGCGACAAAGCACAATAGACAATTGAAACCAAGTGGAAATTCCTCTTATTGCATCTCCCAGCTTGCTAAGACCCTATAGATCAAATTTAATAAGGGACGGGTGGGTGGGAGCTTGTTAATGCTATGTTCGGGTCACCTACAATGGTTGCCCCCTGCTGTTACCTCAGATCTTTAAACCCCTCATACTTTACTCCACCTCCCTCCCCCCTCCCTTGCGCCATGCAGCCAATAAGCTAACCCCCAATATCACTGACTAAATTAACCCCTTGTAATACTTGCCCAATACCCCTATTAACCCTTAGGTCCCCTCAACCCCTGTCATGGTGGCCTCCCTTTTAATGACCCTGGGGGTCCTAGTTCGGCCCTACTTGACAGTCAGGTATTCGTGATACCTATAAGCTTTCCTTGCCCTTACTAGGGCCCCCTCCCCCAAACCAACTTATCCTCCCTTCCTATCCCCAACGCCGAATAAATGAAACCATTCCGAATTTGGATAAATTGGCCACAGCAGCCTTTTTATTAACAATTTAACATCAAATTAACATTTCAAAACATTTCCCACGGAGGGGGTGGTCCTCGAAGGCCTCAAAATTATGACATCACCTTTTCCACATCTGGTCCCATGCGAAGTCGTGCCTCCAGCCGCTAAACACCAGCTGGAAGACCTAAGATAAGACTCGCATGGCCAGTATCCGCAACAAACCACAGGTTCCATTCCAAATTCCAACACTCCATGTGACCTGCATTTCTGACCATTTAATCCACCTAAGGGGGAGTCCAGGAGCTGTTAAGATTCCCCCCCCCGAGCCACCATTCTTAGTATCACCAACTTCGAGGACCTGTACCCCCCCCCCACGCCACCAGCATAAATGTTCTGACCCCCTTAAACATTTGTTCCTCCACACTTTCAATCCCTTCACAATGCCCTCCTGTATAGCCAAGCACCACATATCTAGCCTGATTGCATTTAAGTGAACCCCGTCTTTGCTCCAAAATTCGCCTTCCCCTGACTCCAGATCCCAATGCCTTACCACAATTGCCCCATTCCTCACCATGAAACGAGAAACTGCTCTGTTCAGTTTAATCCGAGCCTTGTTAATACCCTGCACCGATCTTGCCCCCTGCCACACTTTTCTCGGAATGATGTTCAACCACACTACCAAGAGCTTTGGAAACATGGCCCACAATCGTAGTGTATCAAATTTGATGTATCTGATCAATGCTCTACATGGGCGTTTTCCCAAGTCATTCCCACCCAGGTGAATGACCAAAACCTCCGGTGCTCTATCTAACAGAACGAATCTATGGAACTCGGGCCAAAAACAATTCCATGTCGTTCTGTTTACCAATCCAGTGTAGCACAGACTTAGTCCTTGGAATGCCCAACTGCCGCCCATCCGGGTGAATCGCTGCCCTAAGTGCTGCCCAGAAGACAAACGAGTGCCCCATTATCCATGTCAGAAGAGGCCTTGGTTCTGGAATGAAAACAAACATAAGAAAACCGCAATGTCAAAACAAAAAGTTAGCCATTGTACCCAAATCGAACTTATAACAAAGACGAGCGTACATGCGACTGGAATCTTGCCGACACCCATCGCCACAATCCTCTTTACCACGTCTTCCCCATGCCCTTCTAGCAGCCTCCGTGGCTGCCCCAATTCGGAAAGAATGCCCGCCATAATTTTTTGACACTGCCTGCTTTCCCCAGACAACGCTTAGAAATTGACACAAACTGAAAGTGAGATAGAAATTACCCATCTTCATGTCTTAACAATGGGTCTGTCCCCAGACCCCCAAGCCCCATAGTCCTCTTTACACATTGTATGAGCATACTGGCGAGCCGTTCACCTCAAATAGCACCACCGAGCAGCCCTTCCCTTCCACATCTGTTTTGGATGACCGGATAAATATCGCTATCTTATCTTCAAATAATTCCACATCCTGCCTTAGAAGACCCCCTCTTTTTATACCTCGAAGGGCTAACTAGTTCCCCCAGCCTAAAAGCCCTGAAGAATGCTAAAGAAAAAGCCGACTGAAAAAGTGTTATCTCCCATTGGGAAGAACAGACTCCCTTTAGTTCCCTTCCCAGGACTAATAGCACATCATATGATACTGGCCGTCTCCCATCCATTACCTTCCAACCTTTTTTCCACCCCTTCACAGCTTGTTGAACTAGAAATGACTTTGTAATATCCGGCCTACCCCTGAATTTGAATCCAAAAGATATTCCCGACAAAAACTTGTGCTTCGGAACCGACCAGCCCGCTTCCCAATGATGGCCCAAAAACAACAATAATCTGCTCTCGTCCCCTAACTCCATATCCAGCGTTGAAGCCCACTCCACCCACACTTCCCATGCTCTAGTATAATGTGCCCGGAGCCAATGACTTGGCTAATTCCTCACTGCCCCCATGGTAGGGTCCATAAATCCTCTGGGCATACCATCTGACAAGATTCTGCTTGAGATGACACTTCCCGTGCTCGCTCCTGCTGTAAACACAAAAGAACTTCCATGTTAGCTTCAACTACTGACTTCCTAAGTGACACTGTGACCCAAACATTCAAACTCGGGCCCAGCCATACCAAGCGTTGCAGTACTTGCAGGACCAGTTGATCCGGTGACGATAAAGAATTAATGGCTTTTACCAATCCTTCGAACTGACAGCCAAAACAAATCTTTCTATCCCGGACATACTCCGGCCATAAAGACAGTGCCACTACAATTTGAAAAACTTCTCGAAGCACCTGATTAGCTGCCCAGCCTCTATCTTTCCACAACTGAGGCCAACTTTCCACTAACCAACAACTGTGGAAAAACAGACCAAAACCCTCCTCACCTACTACATCCCTCAAAATGCCCATAAATTCTGCTGACACAACCGGCGCAATCCAAAGCGACTTTCCATTGTACGTTTCCAAGAAAAGCGCCCATGTTTTAAGATCATCCTTCAGATCTTTCTTAAGCCTGATAAAATGAGTAGGGGCCTTAACCCCTACCGTCGCCAAGGACAGCCGACAACAAAAAGCTCTACCCATCGGCATGATACGACAAGCAAAGTTTAGCTTGCCCAACAATGACTGCACTTCCTTCAACGTCAGCTTTTTAGAATCTAAAGCTCTGTTTACCTCTGATTTCAAATCCACGACTTTGTCTATGGACAACCCGCACTCCATTGCCATTGAATCAATCTCGATGCCCAGGAAGCTCAGAGGTGACCGGGCCTACCGTCTTATCCGCTGCCAATGCCACCCCAAAAGAACAGGCAATTTGCTCCATGGAGTGTAACAGTACCGAGCAATCCACCGAATGAGGTGCCCCAACAAACAAAAAATCGTCTAGGTAATGGATACAAGAACCAAAACCAGACACCTCCTTAACTGTCCACTCCAAAAACGTGCTGAAAGTTTCAAAATAAGCGCACGATAATGAACACCCCATAGGTAAACAACGATCAATGAAAAAGCCCCCATCTCAAAAACACCCTAACAAGTGCATACTGTCGGGGTGAACAGGTAACAAACGAAAGGCCGCCTCAGTCTCTTTGCTAACAACGCCCCTTTTCCACACTCACGAACCAATGCCATTGCCGAATTGAACGATGCGTACAAAACTGAACAGACATGGGGGTCAATACCGTCATTAACCGACGAACCCTTGGGAAAGGATGTGATGGATAGCCTAAACTTGTTAGGCTCCTTCTTGGGCACAACCCCCAACAGTGACACCCTCAAATTACTGATGGGAGGAACATCAAATGGACCTGCCATCCTACCCAAAGATACTTCCTTAGACAATTTTTCAGAGACAATTTGAGGGAATTCCCGAGCCGACTTCAAATTCTTAGTTGATCACTTAACCGTAACATCTATAAAGGGAATTTTAAACCCATCCCTGAAACCCTCCCTCAATAAAACTGCCGCCTCCCTATCCGGGTATCTATTTAGAAACCGCTCCATCTTTTCCAGGTGCACTGGAGTCACCCCTTTTTCCAGTAGTGTCTGACCCTTTTTGTCTCCCTCCCCTAAAGCATCTTGACAAACCGTGATTACCCCCACAGGATGAACATTCATGCTTGAATTTGCATTTTGTTCCGAACTTAGACTCCATCATTAAACGTGAAACACAGCCCTTTCTGCATCGCCACCGAGTGCCCCGACTGACTTTGGCCCCAGGTGCCCCCTTGAAACGACTGAGTCCCTTGGCCTGGTCTACTTGGGACCGTTAACCTCATCCATAATGCGATGTCCTTATGATCCCACCTGACGCTAGGCCGAGCAGCCTTACGCTGACGGAACTGCTCATCATATCTGAGCCAGCCTTGACCTCCGTACACCCTATAGGCCTCCCCGATCGTATCCATATAGCAAAAAGCGCCGAACAATTTTCGGTTTTTTTTTTTTTTTTTTTTTTCCCCCCCTCCCCAATAATGCAGGCTAAAATTACGAACGCCTGTAGCCAATTGCTGAATGTACGTGGAATAAGCCGGTACCTCCTCTTATCCTCATCGTCCTTTTTTTGTCTCATCCCTTCTAACCCTGTCCAAATTAAAACGTTCTAGGGGAAGAAGGGAGAATGTCAATATAATTTCCCTTCCATATCCTATCCTTCCTGTTTTAAATGCATCCCCAAAGGCCCCTCAAAACAGACGTATATCTCGCCTTTCGCAGAATCATCTAATCGGGGTGTCTCCTCCGCCCTGTCGTTAGATTGACCCACCTGCTCAACCGATTCATCGCTGCACACAGCAGACGCCACCGCAGTTGGAGACCCCAAACCCCGTACACCCGCTGTTCCGCTACGTTCCCTGCAACCGCTCCCTGCATTGCCTAACCATGCCTGTAATGGTGAAGCCCCCCCCCCCCCCCCCCCCAAGACCTGCCCCAGAATCCCACAATTCAGTTAAACCCTGTAATAGGACACCATACCAGCGCCCCCCGCAGACACCCCCACTCATACTTACATCAGACACTAACGCCGGTTGTTCAGAAAATATCGCCCCCCCCCCCCCCCTCACCTGACTGCCTGGGCGCTGTGTACCCAGCAGCCGCATGTCCAGAATCCTGACGCTGGTGCTCCCTGCCGAGGACATCTATGGCCTGTGAAGATGATGCTGCCGGACATCATTGTCCGCTGCGTTGCCCGCAGATCTTGCGCTGTCCTGATGCATATATGTTGCAGCCCCTGCACTTAACCCCTTAATGTCCATGGACGTGCACAGTCCGCCATGGCAAGGTGTCAGTTTTGGCACCTTGACGGACTGTGCATGTCCAGCCTTTGAACTACCACTGTGTGTAAACACGAAGCGGTAGTTCAGTGCCAACAGCTGTCACAGACAGCTGACAGGCACAGCAAGCGGTGCGGGGACCTTTGCAGTCGGTCCCCGCACCTACAGCGCTGTGATTGGTCAGTCAATGTGACTGACCTAACACAGCAGCGATCGAGCAGAAAAGGCTGAAATTTCAGCCTCTTCTGCCCGATCAGTGCAGGAGCTCAGTGCTGCAGTGGCCGAGCTTCCTGCACTGACAGCCAGGAGCGGCGCCCCCGCTGCCCCTGGCTGTTAACCCCCTGACTGCTGCGATCAAGCACGATCGCAGCGCTCAGGGGGAGGCAGAGGGTCGGGAGCTCCCTCTGCCTCACATCGGCGCCCTGCAATGTACTTGCAGGGCCCGATCTCTGCCTTGATGACCCGGGGGTTGTCATGACAACCTCTGGGTCATCTAGCTACGGAAAGCTGCTGTGACCATGCTCACAGCAGCTTTCACTGTAGTTACAATGCATTGCAATGCTAGAGCATTGCAATGCATTGTAACTGCAATAAAAAGTAAAGTGAACGTCCCATAAAGGGACAAGTTAAAAAAACATTTTTAAAAAAAAAATACTAAAATAATTTTAAATTCCCCTAAAAAATAAACTTTTATGTAATAAAAAAACACACATGTTTGGTATCTCCATGTCCATAAAAATCCCATCTATAAAAGCATAACCCTAGTTAACCCCTTCAGTGAAAGCCGTAAAAAAAAACCCAAAAAGTAGTAAATTATACTTTTTCCAAGTGGTATCATCATACCGCTTGGAAAAAGTGCAATAACACGCGATCAAAAAGTCGGATATAAATAATCATGGTACCGGTGAAAACGTCATCTTGTCCCGCAAAAAACATGCTGCTATACAGCATCATCAGCGAAAAAATAAAAAAGTTATAGCTCGCAGAATAAACTGATGCAAAAATAATATTTTTTCTATAAAAAATTTTTATTGTGTAAAAAAAACGCCAAAACATAAAAAAATATATAAATGAGGTATCGCTGTAATCGTAGTGACCCGAAGAATAAAGCTGCTTTATCAATTTTACCACACGCGGAACGGAGGGAAAAAAAAAAAACAATTCCTGAATTGCTGGTTTTTCTTCATTCTGCTTCCACAAAAATCTGAATAGGAAGCGATCAAAAAACGTTATGTGCCCGAATATGGTACCAATAAAAACGTCATCTCGTCCCGCAAAAAAACAAGACCTTACATGACTGTCGGACGAAATATGGAAAAATTATAGCTCTCAAAATACGGCGATGCAAAAATTTCTTACAAAAAATTCTTCCAAAAAAAGCGTCTTTTAGAGTGTGACAGAAGCTAAACATGAAAAAAGGGTATAAATCTGGTATCGCTGTAATCGCACCGATCCGAGGAATAAAGTCGCCTAATCACTAATACCGCACTAGGAACGGCGTAAAAAAGAAAACCAATTCTTCACCTTTGTGGATTTGTTCATTCTGCCTCCCAAAGATCACAGTAAGGCCGGGATCACACATGCGAGTAAATCGGCCGACACTCGCATGTGAAATCCCAGCTCTGGCGCCGGCACTTAGGAGTGGAGCGCGCGGCTGCATATAAATACATGCAGCCGCTCGCTCCACTCCTGAGTGCCGGCGCCAGAGCTGGGATTTCACATGCGAGTGTCGGCCGATTTACTCGCATGTGTGATCCCGGCCTTCGGCGATCAGTGGTTCCCCCCCCCCCACATATGGGGTATCGGCGTACTCTGGACAAATTGCACAATAGCTTTTGGGGTCCTATTTCTCCTGTTACCCTTATAAAAATAAAAAATTTTAGGGCAAAAAGTGTTTTTGTGGAAAAAAATATGATTTTATATTCACGGCTCTACGTTATAAACTTCTGTGACGCACTTGGGGGTTCAAAGTGCTCACCACACATCTAGATAAGTTCCTTGGGGGTCTAGTTTCCAAAATGGAGTCACTTGTGGGGGGTTTCTACTGTTTAGGCACATCAGGGGCTCTCCAAACGTCATATGACACCCGCAGACCATTCCATCAAAGTCTGCATTTGAAAAAGGTGCTCCTTCCCTTCCGAGCTCTGCCATGCGTCAAAATAGTGGTTTACCCCCACATATGGGGTATCCACGTACTCAGGACAAATTGCACAATAACTTTTGGGGTCCTTTTATCCTTTGGAAAATAAAAATTGGGATGAAAAGATCATTTTTGTGGAAAAAATATGATTTTTTTTAATTTTACGGCTCTGTTATAACCTTCTGTGAAGCCCTTGGGGGTTCAAAATGCTAACCACAGATCTAGATAAGTTCCTTGGGGGGTCTAGTTTCCAAAATGGGGTCACTTATGGGGGGTTTCCACTGTTTAGGTACATCAAGGACTCTCCAAATGCGACATGGTGTCCGCTCTGGATTCCAGTCAATTTGACTTTCAAAATCTCAAATGATGCTCCTTCCCTTCTGAGCACTGCCCACACATGGGGTATCGGTGTACTCAGGAGAAATTGTAAAACAAATATTGTGGTTCATTTTCTACTGATACCCTTGACAAAATTTAAAAAATTGTGTTGAAAGAAAAATTTTGGTGAAAAAAAAGTTAAATGTTCATTTTTGGCGTATTGGCGTACTCAGGAGAAATTGCACAACAACTTTATCTGCCCATTTTCTCCTTTTACCCTTGTCAAAATAAAAAAGTTTGTAAAAGATCATTTTTGTGGCTAAAAAGTTAAATATTAATTTTTTCCTTCCACGTTGCTTCAGCTCCTGTGAAGCACCTGAAGGGTTATTAAACTTCTTGAATGTGGTTTTGAGTACCTTGAGGGGTGCAGTTTTTAGAATGGTGTCACTTTTTGGTATTTTCTGCTATATAGACCCCTCAAATTCACTTCAAATGTGAGGTGGTCCTTAAAAAAAAAAAAAAAAAAAAAAAAAAAAAAAAAAATGATTTTGTTGGAAAAATGAGAAATTGCTGGTCAACTTTTAACACTTATAACTTCCTAACAAAAAAAAATTTTGGTTCCAAAATTGTGCTGATGTAAAGTAGACATGTAGGAAATGTTATTTATGAACTATTTTTTGTGACATATCTCTCTGATTTAATGGCATAAAAGTTAAAAGTTTGAAAATGGCAAAATTTTCTAAATTTTTGCCTTTCCGTTTTTTTCATAAATAAACGCAAGTTATATTGAAGAAATTTTACCACTATCATGAAGTACAATATGTCACGAGAAAACAGTCTCAGAATCGCCAAGATCCGTTGAAGCGTTCCAGAGTTATAAGCACATAAAGTGACAGTGGTCAGAATTGTAAAAATTGGCCTGGTCTTTAACCTACAAAATGGCTTGGTCGTTAAGGGGTTAAACTAGCTTGCCTGCTGGTCACTACTGCCATAACATAATAATTCCGAGCCGGAGGGTCCTCGGAGGGGCTCCTTACCCGGCTGATACGGGGGGTAGCTTCGGGGCTAAGGCGCTCTGGAGGCCTGGTTCTCCGAGGCCGGCGCCCCACCGACTCATCCTGCTGAGCTCCCCCCACCTTGAAGCAGGCCATTGATGGATGCCTGCAGCCAGTCGGGCCCCCTCAAAACCGCGGCTTCTCGCAGTTGTTGTAGGATGGAATCGACATCCATCCCAAGGTAAGTAATAATACTTAAAGCTTGTTAATGCTATGTTTGGGGCACCTAAAATGGTTGCCCCTGCTGTTACCTCAGATCTTTATACCCCTCATACTTTACTCCACCTCCCTCCCCCACCCTTGCGCCATGCAGCCAATAAGCTAACCCCCAATATCGCTGACTAAATTAACCCCTTGTAATACTTGCCCAATACCCCTATTAACCCTTAGGTCCCCTCAACCCTGTCATGGTGGCCTCCCTTTTAATGACCCTGGGGGTTCTAGTCTGGCCGTACTGGATTCATCGCAAAGTCTGTCTGAGCATGCCCTTAGCCTACCATATGGTAACACGGAAGTCATGCTGCGTAATATTTTATATTACTTCATGGATTGAATAATACATTCTTGAAAATTTCAGCACATTAAAAGTGGTGAAGGCACCGTAGTTTAAAATTATATCCATTAAAAATCTTCATTGTGGAAAAGAGATCAAAAATCGTGAGCCGTGGAAACCACTTTTGGCTATGAAGTGGGATAAAACATTCATAAAAAGTGATTACAAAAATGTGCTTTTTGAAGCCCCCGAAATCAGTCTACTTGAAAGGACCATAGCACTATTAGACTGGCCCCATAACATTTTAGAACCTTTCTCTGACCTGAAAACATTTATGAATAAATATGCGCATATTTATATAACAATGAAACTATAAATCACTGCTCCATTTATACAATTCAATAAGGCGTTTACTCGGACTACCCCGTCCTCAGCAGCTGCAGTTGTGCCCCCTGTGGGCATGACTGACAGTCCTTACATTGTCGCGTCTTCTCAGACCACCTACGATCCTTGCTATTGTCCAAGCCCCATATGTCAAAGTCAAGGCCTGCGGGCCAGATCCGGCCCGCAAATTGATTATCTATGGCCCCCTGGCAGGCGGGGCCCTGAGCAGGCGGGGGGGCCCACTCGCAGTCTGGCACCCCCGCGCCCGTTAGCGGAGGAGAGCGGTGTCAGCGCCGCCACTGGGCCCCCCCCCGCCTGCTCAGGGCCCGGCAGCAGCTGGCAACAATACTTACTTCTCCCGTGCCTCCGCTGCCGCAGCTCCGTGCTCCAGGTGGCGCCGGCGCTTCCTCTCACAGCCGGCCGCTGAATGACGTCATCATTCAGCGGCCGGCTGTGGCACAGAGCGCGGGGACGCTGAACAGGTAAGACGTCTGTGTGTGTGTATGTAGTGCGGTGCTTTGTGTGTATGTAGGGTGTGTGTGTGTGTGTGTGTATGTATGTGAGAGAGTGCTTGTGTGCTGTCTGTGTGTGATGATGGCAGGCATTGCTGATAATGGGGAGGCATTGTTGATGGTGAGAAGATGATGATGATGATGGGCAGGCATTGCTGATAATGGGGAGGCATTGATGATGATGATGGGGAGAAGATGATGATAATGGGCAGGCATTGATGATGGGGAGAAGATGATGATGGGCAGACATTGATGATGATGATGGGGAGGAGATGATGATGGGCAGGCATTGCTGATAATGGGGAGGCATTGATGATGATGGGGAGAAGATGATGATAATGGGCAGGCATTGATGATAATGGGGAGGCCATGATGATGATGGGGAGGCAATGATGATGTTAATGGGGAGTCTTTCCACAGCGCCCTTTCCTGAGCTGTAACAGTGCAGAACGCAGTACAGCGCAGAGGAGAGCTCCATATTTTGTATGGAGCATTATATGGGGACCAGTATCCTATATGGGGACCAGTATCCTGTATGGAGCATTATATTGGGTCCAGTATTCTGTATGGAGCATTATATGGGGGGTGACATCCTGCATGGGGTATTATATGGGTGATGAGGGGGAGACTGTGGTGCCCATAATATTGTATGGAGGACTGTACTGTCCAGTCTGTACTGTGCGCTGTGAGGATTTGGCGGTTTTTGAGCTATTGTACAATTTACAATCACTCATGTAATGAAAGAAGTGAAGTATTTGGCATTGTACTGTACCCATATTTCTCTGCTGTATCTGTGCATCATGAATCGTGGTCTGTGTTAAAGGGGCCCACTGAGGCTCTTTCGCCCGGGGCCCATAAAAACCTGGAGCCGGCCCTGGCACCAACACTACATTTCCCACAATGCACCGGTAGCAGGGCCGGCGTCAGTCCGGCCCTCGGCTTGTAGCAAATTTTTTTTTTTTGGCCCTCGGTGTGTTTGACTTTGACATCCCTGGTCCAAGCCGTTCATGCTCCTTCCAGTATCGCGTATAGAAAGTGCCTGAGACATCACTCGGATGCTTTCCAGTTCATTAGATCATGTTCAGTATTTCAGTTCTTTTACATCAGTATTTGTAAGCCAAAACCAGGAGTAGGTGAAAAATGCTGAAGTGGTGGTGACGCGTTTCTATTATACTTTTCCTGTAAGGCCGGCGTCACACACAACTACAAAAAATCGGTCCGTTTTAGTCGGTCGATTGTCGGATCAAAATGCAAACATCACACATCATTCTGTCATCCGATTTTCCTTCAAAGATGCGATTTAGTCGCATGTGTGTGTACCTTGTAACATCCGATTTTCATCCGACTTGCGAGAATTTCTCGCAGGCTTGCAAAACTGACATATAATGGATCCAAAAGAATAGTATTTCAATCACAAAAGAAAGAATAGATATATACACATAGAACACATGTATATACATGTCATTGTGACATGTATATATACATATATTTATATTTCCTAGACTTCTACATACTGTAATAGCCGCTAATTCAATTGCCGGCTTTTGTGAAATCACAGAAGCCGACATGAAATGATTGTTTCCACACAGTTAACCATGTCATTTCCTGTATTTTGATATTTGTTTAGAACTTACAATTACATGAGTGTATTTGTGCAAAATTTCAGACATGTAGGGGTTAATTAAAGGTGTAAATTCGTTGAAAAAAAAATGCGTGGGCTCCCGCTGTATTTTCTCCACCAGACAGACAAAGCAAGCGAGTGGGGGCAGATAATAACAGCCTAGGGAGGGTACATTTTTTTTGTGCCCCCCCCCCCCGGCTACTAACATCTGCCCCCAGACACCCCAGAAAAGGCAAATCTATAATTAGATTTGCCCTTTCTGGCACTTTGCCCGTCTATTCCCATTGCCCTGTAGCGGTGGCGAATGGGTTAATAATCACACCTTAATGTCACCGTAGTATTGAAAGGTGACCTTAAGGCAGGTTAATAATTGAGAGCTGTCAATTAGACAACTATCAATTATTAATCCTATTGTATGATAGAAAAATCAAACACACAGTTTAATAAAAAAAAGTTTAATGAAATAATCACACAGTTTTTGACCATATTTTATTTTCCTGCTAAAACCATTTCCTGTAATAAAAATAAAATAAAGCAAATGATTCTTACCAATCCGATGTACAGTCAGGTCCCACGGTGTAATCCATCAGAAAGGGTTAACAGGTTACAGGTCGCAGAGAGCTAATAATGCTGTCTCAGACCTGTATTCCCCTGAATGAATCAGTTACTCTCCCAGCGAAAGGAGAGGAATAGATTCATGAATGGAGCTTAATTGATTTATTGCCACTTTCACTTCAGTGACCTGACCTAAGGTGAAAGTGGATACAATCAATTAAGCTTCATTCATGAATCATATCCTCTCCTGTCGGCAGGAGATAAGCTCATTCATTCAGGAGCTATCAGATGAGCACGCAGGATTACTTGCGCTGCTTACCTGATTGCTAGTTAACCCTTTGTGAAGGATTACATCGTGGGACGGGACAGATTGCCAGATAGGTAAGAATAATGTTGTTTTATTTTATATTTATTTTAGAAGAACAAGGGCTTCGAACGGATTAAGAGTGAAATAAAAGATGGTCAAAAATGTGTTTTTATTTCATTAAAATTATTTATTCTTAAAGTGTGTGTGTGTTTTTTTATTTACTTCAATAGGATTAATAATTGATAGTTGTCTAATTGACAGCTCTCAATTATTAACCTGCCTTAAGGTCACCTTTCAATACTAAGGTGACATTAAGGTGACATTATTAACCCATTCGCCACCGCTACAGGGCAATGGGAATAGACGGGCAAAGTGCCAGAAAGGGCAAATCTAATTAGAGATTTGCCCTTTCTGGGGTGTCTGGGGGCAGATGTTAGTAGCCAGGGGGGGCACAAAAAAAAATGTACCCTCCCTAGGCTATTATTATCTGCCCCCACTCGCTTGCTTTGTCTGTCTGGTGGAGAAAATACAGCGGGAGCCCACGCATTTTTTTTCAACGAATTTACACCTTTAATTAACCCCTACATGTCTGAAATTTTGCACAAATACACTCATGTAATTGTAAGTTCTAAACAAATATCAAAATACAGGAAATGACATGGTTAACTGTGTGGAAACAATGTATCATTTCATGTCGGCTTCTGTGATTTCACAAAAGCGGGCAATTGAATTAGCAGCTATTACAGTATGTAGAAGTGTAAGAACTCTATATATATATATATATATATATATATATATATATATATATATATATATATATATATATAATTTTATTAAAGCGGTCAGTGTGATTTTACAGTATAGCCGGGGATGAATTGCCGGCTTTTCTAAAGGACACCGATGCGATTTTAATCGCAAGTCACACGTGCGGTCCGTTTGTAATCCGATTTTTCATCGCTCCCATAGACTTGCATTGGCGATAGTCGACCCACAATCGTTGACAATCGCAGCATGCTGCGATTGCACACGGACGTTTAAAACGGACCACAAAAAAATCTGATACTAGGAGCTGCTCCATAGATTAACATAGGGCAGACTGCAATACGATTTTTCATCGTATTGCAGTCCGATTCTGTCGCCAGTGTGACGCCGGCCTAATTGTTCGCTCCTGGTTTTGGCTTACACATACTGATGTAAAATACTGACCAAATGCTGAACGTGTGACCGTGGCCTTAGTATGTTTTATCACGCTTGGAGGATATGTAGAAATGCTTTTAAAACCCCGCTAATTCCTTTTTATAGTGAATTGTAATGTTCCTCTATGACTAGTAGCTTTCAGTCCTACTTATGTTGAAACATTAATACAGTTGAGATAAATTTAAAAATTTGTAGGTATGTGTTTATATTTTTTTCATTCTAGCCATAAAGTTTGCTTTGCTAAGAATATTATCCTTTAGTCTGCAAAACTATTTGGTCGCTATGGCTTCATATAATCTTTTCAGGTTATGTTCACACTGTAAAGGGCTGAAAGCCTAATTCTTTTTAAGCCATTGATTAAAGAATGTGTTCATGAGAAATCAAAGCTGTTCTCGGATGTATTCTACTGTCTAGGCCGCATTTTGGTGTTTTTTTTTTTTTTTTTTTTTTTTTTTGTGGGTGTAGGAGAGGGGGTATATTGGATGTGAAGGGAAGTCATTGGAAGGTGGCCTATTTAAATCCTGTTTTTTGTGCTACATCTATTATCTAGCATTTCTAGATGGGGATGGATTTATCTTAAAAAAAAAAAAAAAAAAAAAAAAAAAAATATATATACAGATTGTGGGGGGAGGGGGGTGGGAAAGAACCTTTCAGTTCTCACTTGCCCTGGAGCCTTTTAGGCTCTAAGGCCACATTCGCACGTTCGTTATTTTGGTCAGTATTTTACATCAGGATTTGTAAGCCAAGACCAGGAGTGAGTGAAAAATGCAGAAGTGGTGATGTTTCTATTAACCACTGTCGCACATTCACTATTTTACATCAGTATTTGTAAGCCAGAGTGGAACAGGAAAAGTATAATGGAAACACATCACCAAATCTGTATTACCCACTACTGGTTTTGGCTTACAAATAATGATGTAAAATACTGAACTTGTGATTGTGGCCTTATACTTTTCCTCTGACTGAGGAGATTGTCTTAAAATTGCAAAAAACACATAAAAAAAAAAAAAATTTCACTGCTGGGCCCAGATCAGTGTCTTGCATCTCCACAAAGCCGCAACTCTTCATGCTCCGCTTTCAAGAGCCGGTAGCTGCCCTCACATGTGTAACTACTTCCGGCTGGGCCCAGCATACACTTTTCACTCTGGCTAGAAAGTTGCGTCAGCCAGGAGCTTTGGCGTCCTTATGCACGACTAGAAAGGAGGAGTTAGGAGGAACCCAGGTACAGAATGACTGTTGCGCGCACATTTAATTGAAGGCACACGGCCAGGGTTGCCACTAGGAATTTCGGAGCCCCATACTGTCAAAATTTTCAGGGCCCCCTTTGAGACTCCGCCCAGGCTCCAGCCCTGCCTCCCCCAAACAGTCCAGTCCCACCACTCTTGGAAAAACTCCACTTCTCACCAGTCGAACATTAACAGTTCCCATCACCAGACCACACATATAGCCAGCAGCTTTTGTTTTGGCCAAAGGATTTTTTTTTTTTTTTCTTTAAGCCACCACGACAAGAGACTTTTTTTTTTTTTGGCCGGGCCCTACTCTAACCTATTAAACATTTGTTAAAATATCCAATACAATTTAGATTTATTTATTTTTCAATTTTAAAATGACCAATAATATCATACAAGGGACAAATACCACTGCCCCATGTCCAGACCACATATTACCACCACATGGTGACCAATAATACCA
Organism: Oophaga sylvatica; assembly: GCA_033576555.1. Classification (NCBI taxonomy): domain Eukaryota; kingdom Metazoa; phylum Chordata; class Amphibia; order Anura; family Dendrobatidae; genus Oophaga; species Oophaga sylvatica. The sequence goes on along the minus strand of JARQOD010000005.1, from coordinate 355,298,438 downwards.
CATACAAGGAACAAATACCACCAGACCATGGCCGGACAACATATTACCTCCTCAGTGACTGAACACTACAATACTGATCAGTAATACACAATACTAATATCACCATAAGTGCACACACAGGAGATCTGTACTTAGTATGCAGTGTCTGTGTACAGGTAATAGTGATCACTGGTGTGGTGACATTATACACAGGAGCTCTGTATATAGTGTAAAGGTAATACAGTGATCACTGGTGACATTGTACACAGGATGACCGTTGTATATAATATACAGTGTATAGTGTCAGTGTACAGGTAACACACTGACTCATCAGTGACCTCTCTAGGTGAAGTACTTAATCTTCGCTTTTCATCTTCATCCAGCACAGATTGCCGTCACTTCTTCCAGCCAGTGCTAGTCTCTGCAGGAAATAAGTTGCCTAGAGCACCGCTTGCAGGACGCATTACTTATTTATTTTTTTTCCCCAAATTCTACACTACACCAGATGAAAAGACATTTGTTGCTCTGCACAATAACAGGACCACCTCCCCCATTTAAAACCGGATCCTCAAAAAATAAAATAAATACATCACTGCAGTAATATCCATTTATTAGCCCCTATGGTAATATCCCCCATCCTGGCCTCCATGTGTCTCATTCCTGGCTCCAGCCATATGTTCTCCCATCCTGGCCCCATCTATCCCCATCACATCCATCCTGCCACCTGTCTCCCATCCTGCCCCAGGCAGGATGGAGACTCATGGTACGTGTCTCCATCCTGCCGGTGACCCATATTGTGGCTTGCTGCTTTTAATAAAAATAAAAAAACTTTCTCCTTACCTTGTCGCGCTCCTGCAGCAATGATCTCTCCAGACGTCTCAAGCGCGCACTCGCCGGTGAATGACAATATCATACACTGGTGACGTGCGTGTTGATGTTAGCTGCCAGACTCTGATTGGCTGGCGGCTTTAACTAGTGGCGTGCAGGCCCACACAGCAATAGAGTAACTGAACCTGCATCTCGAGCGCAGGTTCAGTTACTGCACCAGCAGAATCCTGCCACTGGGGCCCGATCAGCAGAAGAGACGGTGCCTGATGCGGGCCCCCTCTGCTGATCGGGCCCCATACCCCTGTCAGGGCAATAATGCCCTGATGGCTGCCCTGCACACAGCAGTCATTGCAGTCTGACTCCAGTGGCCTCCTCACCCCTCGGGGCCTCATAGCAGTCATGTTGCCTGCCACCATTGGTGGTATGCCACTGCATAGGATCCACTAATCACAATAGGTGATCCACTATTTATAGCGGTATTGCCTGTTGTAATCCTGACTCTGTTGGTATGGAACCTTGCTGAAAACCCTTCCTGAAAGGACAAAAGTCTAAAAGAAAAAAGGGCCACAATGGCAGGGTAAAAATTTCAAGATTCCAAACTTTCTTTTAAAGGGAACCTGTCAACAGGATTGTGCTCAGTAACCTACAGACAGGTTGGTGCTGTTATATTGAATACAATGATACCTGGGTTGATGAAATCCATCTTGTGGTTGTTTAATTTTTATTTTTGCATTAATGCTCCAGGGTGGCCTGTGTCAGGGGGAGAGTCTTCATGTGGTGCTCTGCTTAGGTATTCATGTGTATGGCTTCTGACAGGTCACTGATCCCTCAGTGATCTGCAGCATAATCACATATGTACTGTGTATATAATTTGTTTGCTGTTCTGCTGATACCAAAAAAAATCCATTTGAAATTGGCGGTGGCCGTGCCTGCATATTAGCTGCTGTCGGATCAGCTGCCAACGCCTTCTTTTTTTTTTTTTTTTTTTTTTTTTTTGTGTGTGTGTGTGTGTGTGTGTATAGATAGATAGATAGATAGATAGATAGATAGATCATTATCTATCTATTCTATCTTTATCTATCTAGATATAGATCTATATCTATCTATCACCTGTCCAGGCTTTATTATGAAAAGCTAATCGGAGCACCACATGAAGCCCCCCCTGGAGTACAAGCATGTCATTAATACAAAACTGAAAATAAAGATTAAAAAAAGATCCACAAGACGGATTTCATCAACCAAGGTATCAATGTAATCAGTATAACGGTGCCAACCTGACACTGTGTGTAGGTTACTATGCACAATACTGCTGACATGTTCCCTTTTAAGGGAACCAGTCAGGCAATTCATGCTGACCAAACTGAGCCTAATGAATCACTCTGGCTGCATGGTTGCATGCAGGTATATTCTGTAATGCTCCAGGTAATTTATTTTTTGATGGCGTTCTAGGGATTGTACGTGGAGCTTTTTGTATATATGGTACCTTTAAGGACAGTTTGATATTAGTATGACAGGCAGAACCTGTAGGTTACTTTTGCTTTCTTGCTAGTGTCAACCCCTTTACAGTGAGGGTGCTCATGCTCCCAGCTGATTTTGTTTGGGATAAGTGATGTGCAAAAAATGTTGTGACCCTAGCTTAAAGGTATCTG
>JARQOD010000005.1:355252855-355295882 GCA_033576555.1 Oophaga sylvatica | reverse complement strand
CCCTGTACGGTGGCTGGGGGTTTTTAAGGCCCCCCTTGCTATTGAAAAGGTGACTTTAACCCCAGGCTAAAAAAAGAGAGTTGTCAATTAGACCAACTCTCATTTTTAATCCAATTTTTTAAATAAAAAAAAAAAATAACACACTTATCTTTAAAAAATTTTTTTTTAAAATTAGTTTTTGACCATATTTTTTTTGTACGGTAATCCTTAAAATTCCCTTGTTCTCCTGTAAAAAAAAATAAAAAAATTGGGGCCCCCTTAAACCCTTTAGCCCCCTAAAAGTGAAAGGTCCGGGGGTTTTTTATAAAGACCAAAGCAGCCAGTTTTTCCCCGGGAAAATTTTTAAAAAAAACTTCACGTTTAAACCTCTCCCCAAACAACTTTTTGGAGAGGAAATTGCATTCCCAGCGGACTTGGCACCTGTCCCCACCCCCAAAAAAGTCCCCAAAAACCTTTTTTTACAAAACATATCACAGTGCTCTTTTGGGCCCCAGCAAACTCACCTGCCCTTTAAACCCCCATAGAAAATCATGAGGTATTGTCAAGGGAAAAAGGGATGAACACCAACCAGCCAACAATGCGGGAGCGGAAGGTGCTATAAAGCAACCGGGCTTCCAAAACCCCCTCAGCGTGCTACGGGCTGATGACCCCCCATCCCACATTGATGCAAAAGGAACCCCCACCAAGTATTGCGTGCATTTACCCGAAAATAAAATTTCAAAAGGGGGCCCAAAATTTTGGATTTTAAAATCAAATTTTTAAGCGGGGGGTTTTAATGTAACAAAATTTTTTTTAGTTAATGACTTTTTTTTTCATTGGCGTAAGCCATAAAAACTTTAACAAAATAAAAAACTTGAAATAGATCACTCTGTTTGTAATGACTTTTATATAATTATGGTTTCACTTTTTGTATTAAAAAACTGGGAAAAAAGTTTTCCCCTTTCGCCCCCCCAGGACCCACAATGGAGGGCGTCCTCCCTTGACCTATAGCGGGACAGGATCACAGAGAGGTTAAAAGGCCCCACCCACCTCCACCTCCAGTGTTTTTCCTGTCCCTACAGGGGACGGTTGTATGAGAGGTTGCTCCAGGAGTGGAGCGAAGATAGAAGGTGGACGTTTTACAAGACCCAGGGGGATCGTGCTGCTGGATCCAATCCTTCCCCCTGTCAAGTAGCACCGGGGCTGAAACTCTCCTAGGGGGAGTACCTCAGCCACAAAGACCAGTGAGTGGATGAAGCTCTGGGTAGAGCCGCTTCCTCCTTAGTGGAGGCTCTCGGCTCTGACACTGGCCGGCATTCCAGCACAAGATACCGGAAGGTGTGGTGCCATGGCGCTTCTGGTGACGTCAGGGCGCCGGAGCTAGAGGCCAGCGTGCGTTCCATGGTTGAACGCGGAGGTGCAGAACGAGACAGGAACAGACAGGTTTCCTGGATCTCGGAGGGCACAAGAGAGGAAATCACTGGCAGTAATGCAGCATTCCTGGTGGGACGCCGCTTCCCTCCATACTGGGCTCTCGGCGTTTCCAGCTCCCCTGTCTTTCTAGCAGGTATGGAGCCAGCACAGGTGAGTGCATCATGGAATGTGTTGATGGCCTAGGCCTCTGGACTGATGCTAGTCTCATGCCGTTGTGCCGAAGCTGAAGCATAGAGCCTCATATGCTGAGGTGTGTTTCACATGTATGCAGTCAGGCCTTGGACCTCTAAGCTATAATAAGGCCATATGTCCAGGCTACATCTCATGATTTGACTTCAGTTAAGTTACAACTTAACTACTCCATCCATAGGAGGGCTCATAGTGTTAATGCAGCACATCGTCTCCATGAACACTGCCCTCCAGCTGTGGGGCATTAATTAGCTCCTTCGGGTGGGGTCAATCTGACAAATGAGAACTACTATTCAGGCTTGAGATTTATCTGGAACTCTGAGAGTTTGCTCTCTTGGCTCTAACTGGGACCTGGTCTCTTGTTTGGACACCTTCAAGCATGGTATAGCAGTTGTACTGCAGCATAGTGCTTCTATGCATCATATTGAGTGCCTCTGTGCATCATATTGAGTGCCTCTGTGCATCATATTGCATCAGAGTGCGACATCATAGCGCTTCATAGTGCCTTTGTGTCATGTTACATTATATATCATATTGCATCATTGTTCCTCAATGCATCTTATTGAGTGCCTCTGTGCATTGTACTGCATCATAGTGCCTCTATTCATCATATTGAGGGCCTCTGTGCATCATATTGAGTGCCGCTGTGCATCATATTGCATCAGAATGCGACATCATAGCGCTTCATAGTGCTTTTGTGTCATGTTACATCATATATCATATTGCATCATTGTTCCTCAATGCATCTTATTGAGTGCCTCTGTGCATTGTACTGCATCATAGTGCCTCTATTCATCATATTGAGTGCCCCTGTGCATTGTACTGCTTCATAGTGCCTCTATTCATCATATTGAGTGCCTCTGCGCATTGTACTGCTTCATAGTGCCTCTTTTCATCATATTGAGTGCCTCTGGGCATCATATTGAGTGCCTCTGTGCATCATATTGCATCAGAGTGCGACATCATAGCGCTTCATAGTGCCTTTGTGTCATGTTACATCATATATCATATTTCATCATTGTTCCTCAATGCATCTTATTGAATGCCTCTGTCCATTGTACTGCATCATAGTGCCTCTATTCATCATATTGAGTGCCCCTGTGCATTGTACTGCTTCATAGTGCCTCTATTCATCATATTGAGTGCCCCTGTGCATTGTATTGCATCATGGTGTCTCTATTCATCATATTGATTGCCCCTGTGCATTGTACTGCATCATAGTGCTTCATAGTGCCTTTGTGTCATATTACATCATATATCATGTTGTCTCTATGCATCATATTGAGTGCCTCTGTGCGTGGTACGGCATCATAGTGCTTCTATGCATCATATTGATTGCCTCTGTGCACCATATTGCATCAGAATGCTTCATAGTGCCTTTATGTGTTATATTACATCATTTATCAGATTCCATCATTGTTCCCCTATGCATCATATTGAGTGCTTCTGGGCATCGTATTGCATCATAGTGCCTCTAGACTTCATATTGAGTGTCTCTGTACATCACATTGCATCATACTGTTTCTATGCATCATATTGAGTACCTCTGTACATCACTTTGTATCATAGTGTCTCTATGCGTCATATTACATCATGGTGCCTTTGGGCATCATAGTACTTCATAGTGCCTCTATGCATTATATTACATAGTTCTACATAGTACTTCTATGCATCATATTACATCATTTTGCATCAGGGTGCATCTTGGTGTTTCATAGTGCCTTTGTGCAGCAGATTGCATCATGTTGCTTTATAGTGCCTCTATGCATCAGGTTGCATCAAGGTCCATCATTCTGCATGGGTGTCTTTCTGCATTATATTGCATTATATTACATCATAGTGTCTTTGTGCATCATAGTGTCTATGCCTCATAGTGTCTTTCTGCATTACATTGCTTTATATTTCATCATAGTACATCATATTGCATCATAGTGTCTTTCTACATTATATTGCATCATATTACATCATAGTGTCTTTCTGCATCGTATTGCATCATAGTGTCTGTATGAATTATACGGCATCATAGTGGCTGGGTGCATTTTATTGCATCATACTGCATCATAGTCTTTCTGCATTGTATGCATCAGGTTGTGGGTCCGCGGGGACTGGGTTCTCTCCCTTCGGTATCACCCTGTCATTGGGAATTTGTTTGCTGTGGACTGTGTCTGTGGCTTTGTGTGTGGCCCCTTCTCATGTACAGCACCATGGAATTGATGCCGCTGTAATAATATTGCAGCATAGTGCTTCTGTGCATATAGCATCATAATGCTTCAGTGCCTCGAGACGTGTCATTCGTGTGTTATATTACCTCAGTGCTTCATAGTACATCGGACATTGTGGGTTTGTGCCTCTGGCTTAGACCTTCTGACTGGTGCCTTATTGCGTGGCCGCACAGTGTATGGTCGGCCCACCACTTCACATTTGTCTCGGGCCAACTCTGGTTATAGAGTCCTTATATTTTAGAACCCAGGTCCAGCTTCGGTTGCTTCATTCTTTGCAACTAGGCTTAGCCGGATGTTCAGCTATGCCTGAATTGGCCTAGTAACTTAGCATTTCTTCAGGATTGGAACAGAACTCTCAAGTGAGTTTCTGCCTTGAGGATTAAAGGCAAGTCTCTTCCATAGTTGGTTTTTAAAGGGAGACAGACGTTTTTGGGGCTCATCCTGTAAGTGGACATACTACTGTGCTGAAAGCAGGAAATCTCATGAAGTGAGGAGGAAACTTTCCCGTCTCCACATATGGCAGTCGGACTAGTGTCTTTGATCAACACCCGGTAAACAGATTCTTGACCCCTAAATCCGTTGTATTACGTTTACCAGGGTCGGCATTATTGCCTTTGTACTTTATGGCAAATCGGCGGCACTGTCATGTGGCAGAAGATCTCATACCCACTGCTTGTACAGCAGTCAGGGCTCCTAATGTAAGAGAATCTGTATCCAGGTCTCTTACTGTTAAGGCCTCATAGTCCTTCTGACTCACAGTAAAAAATCTCCATCTCGAGAGGAAGGAAACTACTTCCCTCTAGTTTTAGAATATGGTTCCTCCCACCAGGGCAGTCGGGGTGTATAAACATCTCTAAGAAAATTGCCTTTTACGATATAATATATAAATAATTTGGCACATACTGTATATATAATGTCGTAGCTAATAACTCATATAGAGACAGTCAAATATCCTGTGTCAAAGGATTTTTACCAACATCCCTCCCCCCCACCGCTTACTGTCATCGATTCCAGAGTCCAGACTCCCCGTGTCTAACATCAGTAAAGCAAGAGTGGTGATCCATATCTTCCTTTTAACACTCCTACTGAGAAGCCCAATGTTGGTACTAGCAGGAGATATTACCTGCCAGATGGAGTATTTCCTTAGTTACAATAATATCCAACCCTTACTGGGGGTTGAGACTTCTAAGGTTTCGGAGTAGACATGATCTCCAGAATGAGTAGGGTACATACATCCCAATGCTCTGCCATTTTCCATGTACTAACTGTTATTTGGCTTGATCTTTCAGCAGTCCAGGGTCTCTGTCCTGCAGGTCTCCTCGTAGTATGGTAAGCCGGTCTCTAACCAAGGTTTAATCTGAGCCCAGGAGGACCAATGAAGGAACAGTCCGTGTTGTTAAGCACATCCAGCCGATTACTGGTCTGTACAGTCCTCATCGTGTGGTGATTGTAACTATCACAATATTTTTGCTGGGCAATAAGATTTTTAAGGCTATTCTGTGGCTGCGGTGTCTATATCTATCACAATAACTGTAATTTCTGCGGTTCATTAATGGTATTGGGGTACAACGGCTGTGTTCACTCTCCGTCTCTGCGGCATATCTGGTTTACCACATTCATACTGGAATTGGCCATTATAAACATATATCGGACACTCACTACTGTGATTATCTTTACGAATTTCTTTAGATATCTATATTTCTTTTTGATCTTTCAGATCATTTTTATATCTAGCCTGGTTCTTACCTGGGACTTTGGTCCTTGAGCTTCTGTTCCCACCCTGGGATGTTTCTTTGGTATTCTCCATTGTGCTGTCCTGAGGGACGTAAGGGGAAAAGGAAATTAGACCTACCGGTAATTCTATTTCCAGGTAGTCCCTCAGGACAGCACCCTTAATTCCCTCCCTTATGTTTCTCTTTAGGATTGCAAGGGATCAATCTTTGGTGGATGGTCCATCGAGTTGCCAAGGCTAGAGATAAAGAAGAAGTTGTTCAATGGTTTCTTACATACGCGTTTGTAAGGGCGCGTTTAGACCATTTCCTGCCATCCTTCGGTGGTACTTTGAAAAAACACTGGAGGGTGGAGGTGGGTGGGGCCTTTTAACCTCTCTGTGATCCTGTCCCGCTATAGGTCAAGGGAGGACGCCCTCCATTGTGCTGTCCTGAGGGACTACCTGGAAATAGAATTACCGGTAGGTCTAATTTCCTTTTTGGTATTCTAATTTTGTGAGAAGCACCTGCATCACCGACCCCTATTCAAATCAATAGACTGCAAATGTGCAGTATTTGGCCATGGCCACTATGCTGTAATCGCAACTGTGTAAGTGAGCATTTCCAGCAAATTGAACAGCTGATGGATGGGGTGCCAGTTGTCACACCACCGATTAGATATTGATGATCTGTAGAAAGGATAGGCAATCAATTTAAATTCCCACACAACTCCTTGTGGTTTCTCTTAACAATTTATTTACCACTAGACTACCACTGTTTTCAGTATGGTAGTTCTCCCTCACCCACACTTTTTATCCCAACCAGTCCTCCTCTGCCCCCCAGTTTTTGCCAGCTTACAGCTGTGACATCATGGCTACAATACATTGGAGCTCTGCATCACCACAGACTGCAGTCATTAGCTGTAGAGTAAAGGTACTGTCACACTAAACGAGATCGCTAATGCATCACCGATTTCATGACGCAGTAGTGATCTCGTTAGCGACGCAGCTGTGTGTGACATGTAGCAGCGATGTGGCCCCTGCTGCGATGAACGTTCTAAGCCGTTTTTTGGTCGTTGGTGTCCCGCTGGTGAGCCTGAATCGCTGAGTGTGACACCCTTTATGAACGACTTCACCAGCGTCGCAGGTGGGACTAGGTTTTCCCAATGACCACAGAGGTCGTTATACAGATCGCTGATAAGTTGTGTTTGGAATCTAACTAGCGATCACATAGCGATCGCACCAGCGATCTCGCCAGGTCGAGTCGTTGTCGTGATCGCTGGTGCGATCGCTAAGTGTGACAGTGCCTTTATGGTATGTGCACACGTTGCAGATCCGCAAATGTTTGAGCAAACAATGTTAATCAATGGGGAAAGAAATTGATGTGCACATGCTGCGGAAAACTCTGCACTGAATCCGCAGCGGTTTTATTTTCCGCAGCATGTCAATTCTTTTTGTGGATCCCTGCATACCTACACCCATTGAATTAATGAAATCCACAGGGCGAAAAAAGCATGCTAATCCGTAAAAAAAAAAAAAAAAAAACGTGGATTTTGACATGTTTTCTGCCTAAAGAGGCAGAATTTGCTCAGGAAATTCCACAGCCTTATCCGAAACGTGTGCACATACCCTTAGTCTTTATGGGACCTCTAAGCCCAGTAATTGCCTGCAATGGTTCAGTGTACTATAGTCAGGATATTGCTGCCGTAGCATGTTTAATAAATAGAAAAATAAAGCTTTGCACATTGCCACTCGCTTTCAAATGCTATATATATAATGTGTGTAGTGGGGGATATTCTTGTAGAATCCCTTTTAACCAGGAAACATGGTGCAGCGCACAAATGCTTGATCTAGGACTGAATTACGAGCACTAGTTTCTCTGTAATATCTGCCAGCACACCCCACCTGCAGTCATTGACTCCCAACACACTACCTGGAAAAACTTCTAGTGGCCTAGTTGTACTTTTATTTTCGTCCTTTTGACTTGATCCATTTGAACAACAATTGTTTACACTTGTATTTTCATGATGGCTTTTTTTTTCTTCACATAAAGGATGCAGACATGGCCAGAAAGGCCACAAAGCCTATAGAAAGAGTCTTGTCTTCTACTTCTGAAGAGGAAGAGCCCATTGTCGTTAAGTTCTTGAAAATGAACTGTAGATACATAACAGATGGGAAGGTGGGTTGTGTCCAGATGCTTGCTGTTTATGAACAGTGATCGCACTTGTATGTTTCCAGGTTTTTTCTCTTTCATACTTCTTTGAAAGGATTTTTTTTTTTTTTTACTTTATCTTTTCTAGGTCACAAGAAACTAGAGATGGCTTATAACTGATATTGGTTTTGACCTTAAGTACATAGTATCTGATGCTGCAGATCTGGCATATATACAGTTGTGTGAAAGTGTTTCTCCCTTCCTGACTTCTTATTCTTTTGCAGGTTTGTCATACTTGTTTTAGATCACCAAACAAATTTAAATACTAGGGAAAGATAATACAAGTAAACACAAAACGCAGTTTTTAAGTTTTTTACTTTTTTTTAAGGGAAAAAGAAATCCAAACCTACACGGCCCTGTGTGAAAAAGCCCCCCCCTTCATTTGTTTTAACTGTGGTTTATCACATCTTTGGGCAGATGAGTTCAAATTGCCTAGCCACACCCAGGCCTGATTGCTGCCACACCTGTTCTCAATCTACAGATCACTTAAATAGGGCCTGGCAAAGTGAAGTAGACAAAAGATCCTCAAAAGCTAGACATTATGCCATGATCCAAAGAAGTTCTGGAACAAATGAGAAATTGAGATTTATCCATCTGGATAAGTTTCTAAACTATTTCTAAAGCTTTAGGAGTACAGCGATTGCCATAATCCACAAATGGTTAAAACATGGAACAGTGCTGAACCTTCCCAAAATTACCCCAAGAGCGCAGTGATGATTCATCAGAGGTCACAAAAGACCATACAACAACATTCTAAGAACTACAGACATCAGTTAAAGTCAGAGTTCATGACTCTACAATAAGAAAGAGACTGGGCAAAAATCGCCTGCATGGCTGAGCTCCAAGACGAAAACCACTGCTGAGCTCGAAGAACATAAAGGCTTGTCTCACTTGTCAGAAAACATCTTGATTATCCCCAAGACTTTAGGAGAATGCTCTGGACTGATGAGACAAAAGTTTAACTTTTTGGAAGGTGTATGTCCCACTACATCTGGTATAGAAGTAACAGCTTTTCAGAAAAGGAACATCATACCAACAGTAAAATATGGTGATGGCAGTGTGGTGGTTTGGGGCTGTTTTGCAGCTTCAGTATCTGGAATACTTGTTGTGGTAAATGGAACAATCAATTCTGCTGTCTACCAAAAAATCTTGAAGGAGAATGTCTGGTCGTGACCTCAAGGTGAAGCGCACCTGGGTTATGCAGCAAGACAATGATTCAAAACGCACCAGCAAGTCAACCTCTGAATGGCTTAAAAAAAAACAAAATTAAGACTGGAATGGCCTAGTCAAGTCCTGACCTTAATCAGATTGAGATGTGGCATGACCTTAAAAAGGCGGTTCATGCTCAGAAACCCTCCAGTATGGCTGAATTACAACAACTCTGTAAAGAGGAGTGGGTTAAAATTCCTCCAGAATGTTGTGAAAGACTCATTGCCAGTAGTGATGAGCAGGTCGAACAGCCGCTAGACATGCAGTCACGGCGATTCGAACATCGTAGTGGAACACGCTGAAGATGCTCTATTTGCACTTGAGCATGCGCTAATAACACCTTTATCTGAGAACGCTCACTCATCACTAATTGCCAGTTTGATTGCAGTTGTTGCTGCTAAGTGTGGCCCAACCAGTTATTAGGTTTAGGGGCAATCACGTTTTCACTGGACCCTGTAAATTTGGCTTTCTTTTTCCCTTAATGGTAAAGACCTTCATTTAAAAACTGCATTTTGTTTACTTGTTGTCTAATTTAAATTTTGTTTAGTGATCAGAAACACTTGCGTGTGACAAACATGCAAAAGAATAGGAAATCCGGAAGGGGAAGCACTTTCATACAACAGTAGGAACCATGCTACTGACTTAATACATGTGGTGTTGTCCCCTTGGTGCGAAGTTTAATAATGTCCTATCTGGAAACCTTTTTTGGCAAATTCAAGATGTAATATTGCTATGCAACATTGATAATCTTCATGATAATATACAAAACTATAGTAAGATTATAATTTCAGTTGATAGCTGTGTACATTGAAACTGAAACCTTTTCAGCATGCCCATATAACTTTAGTGTACATCACATAAAATGCTACTGGAAAAAGTCAGTATGTTTCAGAAGGCCCAACCGTCCATTAGATCATGATTAAGGGCAATGTTGCACTTTGAAACCCATGGGACTTTTTTTTTCCAACCTGTCTTGTTGAGTTATCTTGCCATATATTTTTTTTTTTTTTTTCCTTCACGAAATTGCTGTTTTGTTGTCCTACGGCTTTAATCATGAGTTTTATACTGAATATAATTTGTCGACTTTGTACACAGGGTGTTGTTGGCGGAGTCATGATAGTAACTCCAAACAATGTCATGTTTGATCCGCATAAATCAGATCCACTGGTAATTGAGAATGGCTGTGAGGAATATGGACTTATTTGTCCCATGGAAGAAGTTGTATCGGTTGCACTTTATAACGACATTTCACACATGAAGATTAAAGACGCGTTGCCATCGTAAGTTGCACGGGACATTCCTGTCCTTCATTTATTCTGCACTATAAATTTATCATAAGATAATTTACCTGATCTTAATCCTTGGGACTCCCTTCTCTTGTAAGTATTTGTTCACAATTTCTAATCTGCTACCATTTTTTTTTTTAGTATTTTTTTTGTTTTTTAATTCATCGGTTATAAGGAAAATAAAAAGAAAAATTGATCGTTGGGCATCCCCTTCAAGAATCTACACCGCAACCTTTATTGTACGGGGTGGGCCATTTATATGTATACACCTAAATAAAATGGGAATGGTTGGTGATATCAACTTCCTGATTGTGGCACATAAGTATATGGGAGGGGGAAAACTTTTCAAGATGGGTGGTGACCACGGCGGCCATTTTGAAGTTGGCCATTTTGGATCCAACTTTATTTTTTTTTTCAATGGGAAGTGGGTCATGTGACACATCAAACTTATTGAGAATTTCACAAGAAAAACAATGGTGTGCTTGGTTTTAATGTAACTTTATTCTTGAGTTATTTACAATTTTATGACCGCTTATAAAATTTGTTCAAAGTGCTGCCCATTGTGTTGGATTGTCAATGCAACCCTCTTCACAAACTGATAGCAACACCACAGAAGAAATGCTAGCACAGGCTTCCAGTATCCGTTGTTTCAGATGCTGCACATCTTGTATCTGAAGGCAATTGTCTATGCTGTGAAGATACAAGATGTGCAGCCTCTGAAACAATGGGTACTGGAAGCCTGTGCTAGCATTTCTTGATTCCATGACATTGGAAGAAGGAGGGGGATACACCCATATGGAAAAGATATGTCAGGTTTGGCTGTTTATGGTCAGCTTTGGGGGGAAGTCTGACCAGCTAGTCCATGCTGAATGCAGCTCTGGACTCTTAAGACAGGCCACACGGTGACGTCATGTGATGGCAGTTATCTAAAGTCAGGCTACAAAAATTGGTGCAACCTGTCTGTAGTTTGCTGTTGCATGACTAATATAGAGCTTTGATTTTTATGTAAATAAAACAGCCAAGTTGCAGGCAAGACACATGCAAGTTGTCTGTCGTGTGATTTTGGCATGTGTTGTGTGCAACTTGAGACCCAGCAACATAAAGTCCAACACCTTTAAAAACTGGTCCCAGCAAAATGCTATAGGAAATTGGTTACACTCAATGTTGCAGTACATAGCCCTAGCCTAATTCAGATTGTTTCAAAATGGATATCAATAACTTGCAAATGCAAAAAAAATATATAGCTGATTCGGTGGCTTCTGACGATTCTTGACATGATGCTAAAATGAGACCACTGGAGCCAATCACTGGCCTCTGTGATCAAATGCCAAGCCTAATGGCATCATGGCTGATCTGTCGTGGCAGTAGTACCATGTTTGAATGCTGTGGCCACTAATCATATGATGGCTGGTTGTTACTCTGCTGGTCCCAGGCAGTCATTATCTGTACTGGTTGTATGAAATAACATGACGGCTGATTCATATTTGATTCACAGGAATCTGAGAGTGGCTCTGTTGCTGCAGCCATGTATGTTTTAATCTGGAATGCAGCAGAGTTTGAGCAAACGTATTTTTAAAAGCTGGTTGGAGAAGATGCAACTAGAATGACTGGTCCAAGAGGCAGGCCCACGGCGGTTTCTCCTCACCCTGCTCTCCCAGTCTGTGTATATAAGGAGAGATCTGCTAACTAAGGGCCCCGTCTCACATAGCAAGATCGCTGCTGAGTCACAAGTTTTGTGACGCAACAGCGATCTCGGCAGCGATCTCGCTATGTCTGACACATACCAGTGATTAGGCCCCTGCTGTGAATCGCTGGTCGTGTCAGAAATACCTTTACTTCTTTTTGATCGCTGGTCTCCCGCTGGCCAGCACGCATCACTGCGTGTGGCAGGCAGGAGACCAGCGATCAGCTGGTAACCAAGGTACACATCGGGTTTCCAGGCGCGGGGCTGTGCCTGGAAACCCGATGTGTACGTTGGATACCAGCACGCTGCTGCAGAGGAGCTGGTAACCAAGGTACACATCAGGTTTCCAGGCACCGCACAGCACCTGGAAACCCGATGTGTACCTTGGTTACCAGCTTCCTGCATCAGCGGGCTGGTATCCAACGTACACTGCGGGTTACTAAGCGATGTTACCTGCAGTGTCGCTGTCCTGATCGCTGCCTGTTTGGCAGCTCAGCAGCGATCATGTAGCGACACACCAGCGATCCTGACAAGCTCATATCGTTGTCTGGATCGCTGGTGCGTCGCTATGTGAGACGGGGCCCTAACGGAAGTGGGGGAGTGAGCTGCCCGCAGGAGACTTACCTATCGGACAAGTCCTAGTCCCTGTTGTCATTTAAAACGGATTTGTCTAGTAAACATGTTGGAAACTAATTTGTAAATTTACATCCCTTCTACTTTTTGTTGGGTTCGTACTAAGGTTATTACCACCCATATTTGATTCAAATCAATCAGGTATGATGATGTTTGGTACTTATTGGTTGCACTGTATTACCACTAGCCATGTCATTCACTGCACATTTTACCATGTTTTGTTTTGTGACTCTATTTGTGTTCATGGTTTCAGTCTTTATGCTTAGCATCATTTTACATTGTGTACCCCTATTTTGTTCTTTTAAAGTATATTTTTGTTTTAGTTACATTTTAGTTGTACTTTTTTTATTTTTAATTTATTTTAATTTTCATTTCTACCATTCCACACCCATCCAACATTTTTCCACAACAGCGATATACCCAAGGATCTTTGTCCTCTGTACAGGCCTGGAGAGTGGGAAGATCTTTCGTCTGAAAAATACATCAATCCATTCAGCAAGTTCAAATCCGTTAACAAGGGGAAAAGGCAAAATGGGGTTACTGGTGTAGGAAGAACCACAGAAACGCAAGAGACTGCAGAAGTAGCCTGTGAACAAAACCCAGATACAAACACTACAGCCGATAACCTATCCAAAGTGCACTTGAATGTTGATAATGCAATCAGGGAAGAGACTGAACAAAAATCTTCCAACATAATTTTTGTTTCCGAAACCAAAAAAACTGCTTATTCTCCGGTAGAAGAGGACTTCATAGAGTTGGTAGACTCTTTGTCACAGCAGAATGATAACCACATGTGTAAGAACTCGGGACATGCAGTAACTCTTTTGGTTGAAGGTTCCAAGACTTCAAACTCTGCTTCTTTGGAGGCAGATTTTAATTTCAATGAAACAGTAGAAATAACCTCTGAGATGCTCACCACTGACTTGTTGGGGAGAATAAATATTGGTGGTGTAACTTGTGAAAGAGAAAATGACAAAACCAAAAACGTAGAACTTCATTTGGATCCAACTGAAGTGAGAACATCCCACTCTTCTGAGAGTTTTGCTGCTACTGATAAGCTACAAGTAGAAGATTCCACCTGCATGCAGGCCATATCTAAAGAGCAGAGTGGGGAACCTGCCATGGTAGCGCTAATTAATGAGAATATACAGCAGCAGTCAGGTCATGCCACAGAAGAATCTCCAGAGTCGCTGTCACCGTGCTCAGCTGAAGACAGTAGCCAAAAAGAAACCCAAATGGACAGCGAGTCTGAACTAAAACTGTGGCTTCTGAAAAGAATGCAGGGACCCATAGAAGGTGAGATTGTGTTCCCTTTTTTCCCCTGTGATCTCCTTATTAGAAAATAATGCATTTAATTCCACTTTAAAATCTGTTTGACCTGAATGTATGCATGGACCATATGAAATTGCAGTGGTTGGGATTAGTGTACTGTACAACTTATGACCGTTATCCACAACACTGCAATTCATAATTACTGTAATTAGGCAAGAAGTGCATTACCGGATCCAAACCTAGATCATAGATTTAGTAACGGAGTTAGATACTTCTATGCTTTACACTTGCCATACCTAGCTAGCAAATTCTCCAGAAATATTTTAACAAAGTAATTTATTTATTCTAACTTGGTTGCATCCATATATTAACCCTTTTTTCTTTATGGACATTCTGGTCATGGCATGGACTCAGTCAGTACAACGATTCAGTGCATGCTCTTAAAGAGAACCTGGCAGCACAATTTTGTAATGTAAAAACATAGCTGGAATAATGACTAAATTGATACCTTTGGTGAAGAAATACTTTGTTCTAGTCAGCATTTGACATTCTCTACTAATTAGGTTTTCTCCTCAGTCTGAAGGGTCACTGCTGAGATTTCAGAAAGGGGAGGCAGGTCATTCACAGACCGGAGTCAGGCGGAGGGGCCTGACAGACGGGAGAAGATTCAGCCCCTGTGCACCGAAATCTAATTGGCAGAAGACATCAAATGATGAACAAAGCGGATTTCTTTATCAAAAGTATCAATGTAATCTGTATTAAAACGCTGTCACAGCCATGTCTTTACTATATATTACAAAATTGTGCTGACAGGTTCTCTTTAAAGGTTGTTCTTTTAAGTTATTTGCTGTAGTTAGAAAAAAACAAGTTGCTTGTAAATTTTCATGCTCTATCTGCCTAGTTCTCTTGATATATGATGACATTGTATATTCAGCTTGGCTCTGGTGGGCATAGTAGGTACGTTTTGAGCTGAAGAGTTGACTAATAGCTATTACCCATTGATTTTTATAATGCAGGAAGCTGCTCGCTCTCCTTCTCAGCTCCTGATCTGTTGCAGTCCTGAAAATTCAGAATATCCTGGCCTCCACCAGACTGTTTTCATGAGCAGTTCTCCTAATGGCTGCTTGCAAAGCATGTGTTTTTTTTTTTTTTTTTCAAAGGCAGTTATCTGTGTACATATGGTGATTACAGACTTCAGAACAAGGCATACTATTAATTTCTCAGCAGTAGGCACAGCTTCTGAACCAGAATTATCACTAAAGGAGGGGTGCCCGCTGCCACCTAAACAAGGAAATGAAAGGCTGTGCTGCTGAAAACACAAGTTGAAAACAACCCTTTTCTGTAGGCTCCTGAGCAGTCATTGCTGTAGTAAAATCACAGAAATAAAGTGTGGTTCTATGTTCTGCTGGGGTTTGGCCTGAAGTTCAAGTTGCGGAAAGGCTAGGGATATTTTGTTTTACTGAAGGGAGGCTTCTGCTGCATCCAGTTGTCCTACAGCCAGACACATCAGTGTGGTGGAGCAGGGGGTAATGAAGCATCTAAAATGTATAAATATCCACACTGCATTAAGGCATCACATTTGGTTCTTGTACTGTAGAAATCCCCTAGCACATGCAGAGAAGACTGTAACATGACAGTGGCTGATGGCGTCATACATTAGGCTACCGTTTTAGATTTTTTTTTTTTTTTTTTGGAATTCTTTGGATCAAGGATAATATCCCTATGGATATATTTGGTATCAGTGCTAGGTGCTTTAATCAACAGCACACTGTATTGTAAATATAGCCTTATAGATCATAAAGTTGTGCAACAAGAACTATAAGTCTTAAGTGTCAGAATACAGTATGAATTCTACACTATTTTTTTTTTTTTCTCTCCCAGATATGTTGCCATCGAAGGAAGAAAAGAGCAAGATCCCTCCTATGTTTCTGTGTGTCAAAGTGGGCAAACCAATGAGGAAATCGTTTGCTACCCAGTCTACAGCAATGGTGCAGCAGTATGCAAGGAAAGGAAAACAACCTGAATACTGGTTTGCCGTTCCACAGGAGAGGTCAGTATTTTGTTCATCCATTACACACTTTTTTAATTCATTGGTGAAATCAAGAATTTACAAATGGGGGGGGGGGGGTGGAAATAAAGTCAAGGAGTGAATGTGATCACTAGTGTAAGAATAATCTGAATTAACTCGAACACATGGAGCTACTTAAAGCGGTATCCTATCTCCTAAAGTGATGTATGTACTCCCAATTTCTGGACCCTCAATAGTTTCCCCCAGAACATTATTCCTTGAGTTATTAAGCTCTGCGGAGAACTGAATCCTAGCTCCATTCAACATCTTTTGAACAGGGACATATTTATTATGTCCATTTAAAGGGAACTTGTCAGCAGGATTGTGCACAGTAAGCTACATATAGTGTCAGGTCTGTGCCGTTATACAGATTAAAATGATGACATCCGTATTGTGGTTCTTTAATCTTTTATTTTCAGTTTTGAGTTAATAATATGCCCCTACCTCAGGGCGGGCCTGTGGGTGGGGGTCTTCATATGGTGCTCTGATTAGGTATTCGTCTGTATGGCTTATGTACTTGGGTACACTGCAGTAAGTGTATAGTAACATATTTTAAAAAAAAGTCTCCCGATGTGTTTTTTTTTTTTTTTTTTTTGTTTTCACATCAAAATGGCATGAAGGTAATCTCACCACAAACTAATCAATCAGGATGGTTCTTAACTTCTTTTGCTATGTAAGTTTAAGGGGGAGAAAATATATACACTGCTCAAAAAAATAAAGGGAACGCTTAAACAGAATATAACTCCAAGTAATCAAACTTCTGTGAAATCAAACTGTCCACATAGGAAGCAACACTGACAATCAATTTCACATGCTGTTGTGCAAATGGAATAGACAACAGATGGAAATTATTGGCAGTTATCAAGACACACTCAAAGGAGTGGTTCTGCAGGTGGGGACCACAGACCACATCTCAGTACCATTGCTTTCTGGCTGATGTTTTGGCCACTTTTGAAAGTTGGTTGTGCTTTCACACTAGTGGTAGTATGAGACACTCTACAACCCACACAAGTGGCTCAGGTAGTGCAGCTCATCCAGGATGGCACATCAGTGCGAGCTGTGGCAAGAAGGTTTGCTGTGTCTGTCAGCTTAGTGTCCAGAGGCTGGAGGCGCTACCAGGAGACAGGCCAGTACACCAGGAGATGTGGGGAGACATGGAGGGGGCCGTAGGAGGGCAACAACCCAGCAGCAGGACCACTACCTTCGTCTTTGTGCAAGGAGAAACAGAAGGAGCACTGCCAGAGCCCTGAAAATTACCTCCAGCAGACCACAAATGTGCATGTGTCTGCACAAACTGTTAGAAACCGACTACATCAGGATGGTCTGAGTGCCCGATGTCCACAGATGGGGGTTGTGCTCACAGCCCAACACCATGCAGGATGCTTGGCATTTGCCACAGAACACCAGGATTGGCAAATTTGCCACTGGGGCCCTGTGCTCTTCAGATGAAAGCAGGTTTACACTGAGCACATGTGACAGAGTCTGGAGACACCATGGAGAGCGATCTGCTGCCTGCAACATCCTTCAGCATGACCGGTTTGGCAGTGGGTCAGTAATGATGTGGGGTGGTATTTCTTTGGAGAACCGCACAGCATTGGACTGAAGGCATTGAAGCTATGGACTTGCCCGCCCGTTCCCCAGACCTGAATCCGATTGAGCACATCTGGGACATCATGTCTCGCTCCATCCACCAAAGTCACGTTGCACCACAGACTGTCCAGGAGTTGGCGGATGCTTTAGTCCAGGTCTGGGAGGAGATCCCTCAGGAGACCATCCGCCGCCTCATCAGGAGCATGCCCAGGTGTTGTAGGGAGGATATACAGGCACTTGGAGACCACACACACTACTGAGCATCATTTTAACTTGTTCTAAGGACATTACATTCCACTTTACTTTTGTGTGTGACTCCAAATCCAGGCCTCCATTGGTTAATAAATTTAATTTCCATTGATTTTTTTGTGTGATTTGTCAGCACATTCAACTTTGTACAGAACAAAGTATTCAATGAGAATATTTCATTCAGATCTAAGATGTGTTATTTGAGTGTTCCCTTTATTATTTTTTTGAGCAGTGTATTTATCCATATCAATTTTGAGGTTTTTTTTGCCATATGAGCTGTCGTCTTTATAAAGAAACATTATATTTATTTTTTTTACCTGAGGTGGGTGTATGTATGTGCACACAGATCTGTAATGGGTCTTCACTGCACACAGGCTAACATTGTTCTCAGCAGGGCAAGTTTTGTTTATACAGGCCAATCTGCTGCCTTGAATTATGATCATTTACTTGTTTATCAGGTGATCGGCAGCTGGTTTGCACTGCAAGATTATTGGGAAATGACCATTCCTAGGGACACTCGTTCACAATCTCTGTAACTGTTCCTTTAGTAAAGTATGCAAAAATTAGTGCAAAGAGGGCTGTCTCACTCTTCTACTGTGATATAGGAAAGATGTGTATCTTCGTACCGTATTAGCCAGTAGATAGAAAAATATTTAGAATAAATAAAATATTTATTCTACTGTGGGCAGCCTCAGGTAGTTTGACCCTCAATGACCTTTTATCTGACCCCTGGGCAGATTCCTGAGGGCTACAGTACTTGGGCTGGCAGTTGTATTGTCGGCTGCCGGTCCATTAACCTCTTCTTGCTGTGTGCGCACCAAGTGTTCACTAAATGCTGAAGGGCAACCCCAGATTGGTGATGAGTACCCTTTAAGCCATGCAAATTATACAGTGAGACTACGAAGCGCTGTGCAGTGAGATGGAAGCTTTTGTCTGACATGGATTTTTCTTTAAGCCTCAGAATTATTGACCTGTTTAACTACTGCCACTTTGCACAACTATAAATCTGGCACAGTTCAGCTACTTGTTATCTGCTGAGTAGACTAATAAAATTCAAGTGGAACCTCATCTTTTTATTTATTGAAAGGATAAAAGGTAGACACTGTCAGAGATTTGCACAGAGATGCGTACAATTTTACTTATCTTTTTTTTTTATATCTGTATTTAATCTACTTGGCGGCCCACATTCTCCCAGCAGACTGCTGAGATACTTATTAGCTTTTTTTTTTTTTTTTTTTTTTTTTTTTGGTCACCAAAGCAATAATGCAAAATATCAAATTGCCTTTTCTGTATTTAAAGGCAATTCTTTAAATTTTTTAGGCCCTGTAATATTTTGGCAGCCACTTTTAATTACATATTGCTCCTGGTGGCTATTTTCTGAAGCTCCCCTTTAAAATAAATAAATAAAATACTGATTTAAGTTCATACTGATGCAAAGATTAAAAAAGTTTTTACTCACTTGTCAATAATAATTAAAAAATACATACAGTTGTATCAATAAGACCTCAACCAGTTATTGCTACCACTGTGTATGTACTTTAGTATATGTGACGGCCTCCTCCATCTTCAATAAGTCTTGCTGATTGATTTTCATCTTGGGCTTCCCCAAACCCCCATTTATATTAACGTCTTAGATTATCATCATTCTACTTGGTTTTTGTCCAAATATTATAAAATTTTTGTATGGCTAGTGATTATTTCTCTCCCCCCCCCCGACTGACTTAAGTGTTGTTCCCAGGGATGCTCCTGCCATAACCAACTAGTGTAAGCAGGCTTCCAACCATATGTACCAGCAAAGCCCTCTTTCACTGGGTAAAACTATTTTTTAAGCTTTTTTAAAATTTTTGACAACCTATCATCTTGTGTAACGGGATATGTACTTCTGAGAACAATCTTACTGATCATTCTGTTCACTTTGGAAGTGCCTAACCAAACAAGAGATAAATGACTTCCAATCAGCTTGCAGGTAGCTGATCAGTGGATTGCCATCTTGTCTGCTCATGCAGACGTCCCGTGAATCACATCCACAATTTGTGGACTGGCCGATGGTCTCTCAACTGGAGCATGACAGACTCCTAGAAATTCGTGAAGCAGTCATGCTTGGTTGGGAGACCCGCGGGCCAGTCCATGTATTGCGGTCCGTGATCACACATGGCCATGGATGTCTGCACAAACCCTTAGACTGTGCAATAGGGTGTGTGGAAACGGCTCTATAACATCAAAGACTTTTTTTCCTTTCTGTTACGCTAGCAGTTTCCATGTGACCTACTTTTCTACTAACCTATCTACAACATAGGCATAAGCAATATCTTGACTTTCCCCTACTTCAGTATAATCTGTAATGATTAACAACTTTGTACAGAACCTGCCTATATAAATGGTTGTGCTGGTCCTTGATTCATGCTGTTGGATTTTGCGGGGCCTTCTTGCTCATTATGGATGTATCGTACTGCATTCAAGAGTGAGTAATATGCATAGGGCCAAAACCCTCTGATCACAAGAATGAGTGTCCTTGTAGAGCAAATAGTATAGTAGTTATTAGAAATGGAATATACAATCATTACTGGATGTTTGTATTTGTGGATCTGCTATGGAAAGCTGACAAAGTGCAATCCTATAAATATGGAAAAAAATAAACTTTTAGAATGCTACAAATTGAAATGACTTGATGCACCACTGTCATGCATTGTAGTTGGTTTTAGATTAGGTGGTTTCAATAATTCAATTCTTACGTCAAACTCGCTGGTGCTTCTGGAGTATCTAAAGCTGTCTTGTCATTAATACTGCCTTCTGTAAGAGTATTTCTGGCCCATTCTTCTCATCCTCTTATCTTCGTAGAGTGGATCATCTGTACACTTTTTTGTCCAATGGTCTCCTGAAGTTTACGGAAAAGATGCAAAAGAGCAAGGATTTGTGGTGGTGGAGAAAGATGAACTTGATATGATTGACAACTTCTTTAGTGAGCCCTCTACTAAAAGCTGGGAGGTAAGACTATGAAATCTTGGTAGGATTCCAAAAGATGTGACTCAATGTGTGCTAAACGCTTTGTAAGGAAATATTGAAATGTAGCTAGGAGCTGTACACCACCACTACATACGCTAGGTGACTGTCACACAGGAATACATAAAGAACTCAATGACTTGGCAATGTTCAGCCTTCACAAAACAAATGTATTTTAAATGCCTTTTTGATATTTAACAACTTGTGCCGAAGAAGGAAAAAAAAAAACTTTGCGTTGGACATCCCCTTTACAATGATTGTCTGGATGTTAGAATATACCTCCCAGAAAGAATGCTCCTATAAATCTTTGGGTAGACATTGAGTCACCAAGTAATGCTCAATGATCTTAGCGCTGAAGCCAGCAGAATTGTAAATGAGTTACATAATGCAGGCAGTGACTGAATCGGTATAATATAAAGTTTCCAAAAATCGCTATGGGATAGGCCATCAATATAAGGGTATGTTCACACTGGGCGTTTCTGCTGTTTTTTATGCTAATTTTCAGCTACTTTTTACAGTACCATGTCACTTTCAGCGTTTTTGCAGCGGTTTTCACCCATTGGCTTGAATGGGTGTTGAAAAAAGGCAGGTATCATTATTTGCAGAGTTTTTGATGCAGAAAAGTCATGGACAGCAAGCATGCAGACAAGTTAGACCAAAAACGCAATGAAAAACGTAGCAAAAACGCACCTAAACTTTGTGTTTTTTTTGTCGCAGCTTCTTTCCTGCCAAGAAATCAGGTTTTGATGCAAAAACACCCAGTGTGAACATACTCTAAAAGTCCAGAACAATCCTTTAAACTGGATCTGTCACCAGATTTCACAAAGTGCATACTTATTAAATAAAACTTGGACCTAATGACTAGTGTACACACTTTGAAAATCCATGTTAGAATCACTGTATACTCATCTTAAAATGAGCATTATATGAGCACAGCTTAAGTGTGACAGCGCACGGGAGTCCCAAGTGTATTCAATCTCTGGCCAGCCAACCTGCAATTGCAGCTTCTATGGAGCCGTGTGATCTCTCAGCCGCAGGGAGGAGGGCATTAAGAGTGTCAGTCAAGCAAGGTGGATTACATTTTTTAATTACGTGTATTATCAAAGTACACCAGCCACATCAGGTCTCTTATTTTTCATGATGTATGAAGTTTGGTCACAGATGCACTTAAATTTAGAGAATGTGGATTAAAGGATGATTTTAAACGAACCTTGTATTGCTCCGATTCATCTATAATCTAAAATGAGGCAATGTTAAAAAAAAAAAAAAAATAATAAATCTGCTTTACAGCGATTATTGGTTTACAGGTCTTACAGCAGACTTGTATACAGAAAAAACCTACATAAAAAAATCCTCCAATACGTATAAAAATGAACTTTATTAAATCATGCTTAAAAGGTTTTTAAGAGGGATGACAATGCACAACAAAGATGAAAAAAAAACAATTCATGTTTTTTTTATCATTTTGTTTGTCATCCCTTTATAAAAACCTTTTAAGCATTGTGAGGAACTCAGCCGGCCGCCACACGGTAGCCCGGGTATCACAGCTTCTGATACCACCGCCGCTACCAAATGTGACGGACGATCCCTTTCCTCCCACGTCACCAATGGGACGTAACTCCACAGGTACAGCTCTCCGGCGCCCCCCTTTGTCTCTCAGGTCAGTAAGAGAACTGCACCTAGAGCAAATGGCCGCCGGGGAAGGTGTCCTGCTACCCACTGGGTATTCTAAGATTCATGATCAGAGTAAAAGCATCAGCCCAAGATTAATTTTATGGTTTAATTTGCCTTAAGGGCGCACTAGATAATTACAAAAATATGCAGTAAAGCTATACAACGTAATTACAATGGAATGGCAGTCAGAGTAAAAATACAACAATAATGTACAAGGCTAAAAGGTATAAGCTATGGATCAATATTACCGGGTATTATGGTCTTGGGAAGGCCTTGGCTCTGCCATTCCCAGGTACAGTTCTTCAGTTCCTGAATAGTCCCTTGGTCTTTCCTAGACCATCTTCTTGGCTTCTGTGTGAGAAATGGAATGAGACCAGCAGCCTGGTCATGGCTAGTTTTTTAGACCTGCTAGGCCCATCCCCATTGCTTTGAAGCACGCATATTAATTGGCCTGCAATTCATATGGAACAGGAAACAATGCCTGAGCTTGGGCTATTTACCATACGACTGACCATCTCATTCAGTCACTGGCCTAGACTAATTAGCATGTAAAGGCCTATTGATTCCTAGTGGGCATCAAAACCTGTCGTACTGGATATGCTAATAGGCAATGTGTAGCTAAAAGTCTGTGGCTGTGTGAACTGACAAAATGGAGGCTGGTACAGGCCCTATACAAAATGGCGACAACCTTTTCCTTACAAGCATGATTTAATAAAATTAATTTTTATACGTATTGGAGGATTTTTTTATATAGGTTTTTCTGTTTTCACGGTCCTTCGTGTTTGCATTTTGGGGCAATTTCTTAGACTTGTATACAGAGCTCGTTTGTGTGTGACTAGAAGCTATGAGCATCCGATCGCCCGTGCTACACACAGCCCTGCTGTGTGTGCTAAAATGATTACCTGCTATGAGCGTCTGTCACAGGGCGGCGCTCATAGCTTTCTGGCAATGACAACTACAGGGGTCTCCTGCAAAACCCTGGGTTGTCATGCAAACTCATCGGCGACCTGCGGTCATGTGACATGGGCAGGAATAGACTTGCTTCTGGCACAGCCACAGGTGGATCGCAGTTCCACCTGCAGCTGATAGAGGCACATGACAGCTGATCAGATGAGCTGTCATGTACAGGAAAACGTGTGCATGGTGCCAGAGCCGGCATGGAATGCAGGGACACGAACTATGATGTACCTATAGGTCTTGGGTCATGGAGGGGATAAAAACAAATTGCCTTCTCTATTCTCCAGAAAAGAATGGCTGATACCATGATGGAAACACATTCCAAAGTGAAAATGAGCTTTTCTCCCAACCTCCCCCTCTCATGACCGCACCACACGAGAGGTTATTGGCCCAACAAGAAAAGGAAACCTACTGAATAAGAGGGCAGCACCTTTCCCTGCATCAGTTGATTTCCTGTTAAGGGAAACTGAAGCTGAACTACTGGGAGCAGGAAAGGAACTAGGTCGCCTCCCTGTCTGTAGCGCTGGTGTCTGGTCTTGGAGGAGACCTTTCGGATGTCTGCCAGCTGCCGTCTCGTCCTGGGTCTGCGCAGTGCACACCGGGAGACATATGACCTGGAAGTGTTGGTGAGATTTCCGAGGGGTTTGGTAGAAACATGCCCGGGGAGGAGTTGGAGTGGCTTGTTCCTCACTTAAAATGGGGTTTAACCGCCAATAGAGAGGATTTTCTTCAGCTCTCCTTCCCTTGATACAGAGGAGCAGAATCGACAACAATGGCAGCACCAGCGTCAGACTGGGCACAGCAGTGGCAGAAACAGTAATAAGGCCAGCTATAGGCGCACTGTGGGTTGTGAATCCACTGCCTCAGACATTGGTACCCTTATTAAATGTCAGGAATGTGAGTGATGTTCGGGAAAGCTTTTTTTTTTTTTTTTTCTTTGTATGCTAGGAAAGACCTAAAATGTAGTGCAAAACTTAAGAATGAGTGTGTGCTTTGTAGGTGGAATACCCCCCCTCCCCCCCAATTTTGCCACGGACTTGATCTGTTATCAGGGCTGACTTTAAGAATTCCCCCGAAGACCCTTGTTCATAAGGAAAGCGATAGGTAAGAAAGCAAAAGGTCAAGGAGATTATCAACTGCTGTAGATTTGATTTTTCTTCCTCTTCATCTTCTGATGGCAATACTACAGGGGGTATGCTGTGCTCTTCTATGGAAGATACAAATTAGTTAAGACTGTGAGTTCTACTCTGGGCATCTCGGATGCTAGGACCCCCAAGTCAATATAAGATGTTTGCCTTGTTGCAAAAAAGGCGCACATTCCCAATTTTATATATATATATATATATATATATATATATATATATATATATATATATATATATATATATATATATATATATATATATATATATATATATATATATATATATATATATTCAGACCAAAAGCTTGGACACACCTTCTTTAAAGATTTTTCTGTGTTTTCATGACTATGAAAATTGTAAATTCATGCTGAAGGCATCAAAACTATGAATTAACACGTGGAATTATATACTTAATTTCAGTTGTTACACACTTTTTGTTATGTCTTATATTCTAGGCTCTTCAAAGTAGCCACCTTTTTGCTTTGACTGCTTTGCACACTCTTGGCATTCTCTTGATGAGCTTCAAGAGGTAGTCACCGGAAATGGTCTTCCAACAATTTTGAAGGAGTTCCCAGAGATGCTTAACACTTGTTGGCCCTTTTGCTTTCACTCTGCGGTCCAGCTCACCCCAAACATCTCGATTGGGTTCAGGTCTGGTGACTGGAGGCCAGGTCATCTGGCGTAGCACCCAATCACTCTCCTTCTTGGTCAAATAGCCCTTACACAGCCTGGAGGTGTGTTTTCAACAGGACAATGACCTCAAAGTAAATGATGGTCCAACTAAACGCAAACTGGATGGAATGGCATGCTGCTGCAAGATGCTGTGGTAGCCATTCTGTTTCAGTATGCTTTCAATTTTGAATAAATCCCCAACATTGTCACCAGCAAAGCACCCCCATACCATCACACCTCCTCCATGCTTCACGGTGGGAACCAGGCATGTAGAGTCCATCCGTTCACCTTTTCTGCATCGCACAAAGACACGGTGGTTGGAACCAAAGATCTCAAATTTTGACTCTTCAGACCAAAGCACAGATTTCCACTGTTCTAATGTCCATTCCTTGTGTTCTTTAGCCCAAACCAGTCTCTTCTGCTTGTTGCCTGTCCTTAGCATTGGTTTCCTAGTGGCTATTTTACCATGAAGGCCTGCTGCACAAAGTCTCCTCTTAACAGTTGTTGTAGAGATGTGTCTGCTGCTAGAACTCTGTGTGGCATTGACCTGGTCTCTAATCTGAGCTGCTGTAAACCTGCGATTTCTGAGGCTGGTGACTCGGATAAACTTATCCTCAGAAGCAGAGGTGACTCTTGGTCTTCCTTTACTGGGGCGGTCCTCATGTGAGCCAGTTTCTTTGTAGCGCTTGATGGTTTTTGCAACTGCACTTGGGAACACTTTCAAAGTTTTTCCAATTTTTTCAGACTGACCTTCATTTCTTAAAGTAATGATGGCCACTTGTTTTTCTTTACTTAGAATTTGTATTATGGCAAGAAAAAAGCAGATAACAGTCTATTCAGTAGGACTATCAGCTGTGTATCCACCAGACTTCTGCACAACACAACTGATGGTCCCAACCTCATTTATAAGGCCAGAAATCCCACTTATTAAACCTGACAGGGCACACCTGTGAAGTGAAAACCATTTCTGGTGACTACCTCTTGAAGCTCATCAAGAGAATGCCAAGAGTGTGCAAAGCAGTCATCAAAGCAAAAGGTGGCTACTTTGAAGAACCTAGAATATAAGACATAATTTCAGTTGTTACACACTTTTTGTTAAATCTATAATTCCACGTGTTAATTCATAGTTTTGATGCCTTCAGTGTAAAGATTTTTCTGTATTTCATGACTATGAAAATTGTAAATTCAAAGGGAACTTATCATCACCCCTGTTTTGAAGTAAGCCACCTTCAGCAGACCTAATGCAGCAGTCTGTGAAGGTGGCTCTTTTACTTCTGTGCCCCTGCAACGCTGAAATAGTTTTATAAATACCTTTATAAATATACTTTATAAATACCTTGAATGCGTCTAATAGGCATGTCCTCTGCCCATGATGCATCCTCACTCCCCCCCCCCCCCCCCAGCCGTCCATCATGGCTCTTCAGCGTCACAGCGCCTGCGCCCATGTTTTTTTTTTTTTTTTTTTTTTACTTTCATTTGTGTCCGGCGCCTACGCTCTTGTATCAGTCCCCGGGCATGCGCAGTGCGTGCTGCCCGGGAACTGTCATGAGACTCCAGCGCCTGCGTCGTAGCCTTTCCCCTGATCCCTCCCCGCAGTGTTATGTATTGACACTGCGGGGCAGGAAATCTGGCGCCTGCGCAGTCTAAATGTGTTGCTGTGCCTGCCCCCTTCTCCCAGACTTCCTCCAGTGCCTTCACTTTCAGAGAGTCTTCGGCGTCAGATTTGCTGAACTAGTTCTGGGCGGTCAGCACATCTGACGCCGAAGACTGTCTGAAAGTGGAGGGAGTCTGGGAGAAGGGGGCAGTACTGCGCAGACACAGATTTCCTGCCCCACAGTGTGAATACATAGTAACACACTGCAGGGAGGGATCAGGGAAAAGGCTATGATGCAGGCGCTGGAATCTGTGACAGTTCCCGGGCGGCGCACACTGCGCATGCCCGGGGACTGATACAAGAGCGTAGGCGCCGGACATAAACGAAAGTAAAAAAAATAAAAGCTTGAGCAGGTGCGATGACGCTGAAGAGCCATGATGGACTGCTGGCGGGAGGATGCGTCACGGGCAGAGGACATGCCTCTTAGGTATGCGGACCAATTTATAAAACTAAATATTTCAGCGTTGCAGGGGCACAGAAGTAAGAGCCACCTTCACAGACTGCTGCATTAGTGCTGCTGAAGGTGGCTCTTTTACTTAAAAACAGCCGGGGGGGGGGCGTGACAAGTTCCCTTTAAATGAGGTGTATGTATATATGTGTATGTATATCATTTATATTGCTGTCCCTTATACAGTGCCCTCTCATGTACCGCACAGTCCCTTACATATTGGATTATATAGAGCCCTGTATTTTATTACAGACCATCCTGTCTTGTTAGCTGTATAATGCAGTGATGGCTGATGAAGCATGGGAAAGCTTCTTTTTTAATGGAGGAGCTGATAGACTGGTCGTCTGGTCACTGGCTCCTCCATCAGCAGTCATTTTATATTTAACAAGAGTGGACTATGTAACAAGAGGGCGCTGTGAATAACATAACAAAAATACATGATGTAAGAGACTGCACTGTACAGAACAGCAGAGGAAGCTATAGGGACTGCGCCATATATAACTGGAGGATGGTACGTAAAGAGACGGTGTTATACATAAAAAGAGGAAACTATGTCACTAAGGATGGTGTTATACATAACTAAGTACACTATATACTAAGGGACTGTTAGAGAAAGACATTATCGCTTATGTCTACCTCCCCCCTGTTCCCAAGTCCATTATAAATCCCCCCACACCCCTCATTGCCTACCTCCCCCGCATTCTATTATTGCTTTCTCCCCACCACCCCATAATTGCCCATTCCACCACCTCCATCATTGCCTTCTCCCACCTCCATCACCCCCATCATTGCCCTCTCTGCACATTCTCCCGCAGCACTACACGCGTGTGCTCTCCTGCAGCATCAGTCGCCGGTAGCTTCCGCTCTGGCACAGCCACACACTGATTGACGACATCCAGCCGTGCTACTGTCTGTGTGAGACAGGAAGCAGGAAGGATCGCTGCAGTTCCATTTTCTCTTGCAGGCAGCGGAGCTGCTGGGATCGCTCACTGCCTGCCACACATGATGGCAATCTGACCAGGGGCTGGATAAGCAGACCAGATTGCCCTCATTATTAGCCGCCCTGCAGGGGTTCCCCTCCACATCTGGGCCCCGGTGCAGCTGCACATGCGTTATGTCTGGTTTATTCAACCCCTTGAATGCCCTTCAGTTCTGGGAGTGAGTGGGAATATTTGTGTGGGATTTGGTCTACCCACTGCTGGGCGTCCCCAGAAAAATAACAAGACGCCAATGCGCCCTCAAGGAAAGCCCGCGGTGAGTCCCAAAGTGCTGAGTGAAAGATCATAAATCCATCAAGCAGTAAATGAAACCACCTCCAATGGTGGAGGGTGTCCACACTGAAAATCAGTGAACAGCAATGGAAGTATATTCCCAACAAGCATAAGGGAAAAGGGAGGAGAAAAAGATGTCACCATAAGGAGCAGTCCAGTGAGCAGTGTCAGAGAGACCGTCTAGAAGGGGGTCCCCGGACCAGGGTGGGGTGGAGAGCCCCACGCGTATTGCTGCTAGGGTGCAGCTTCATCAGGGGAAGTCTTTTTTTTTTTTTTTTCCTCATTATTGCCTCCTGTGATTTGGTGTACCCACTGCTGGATCAAGATTATCACCTCTATGTAGATAACTTTTATTCCAGCATCCCACTGTTAAGGTCCCTCTCTACGCGAGCTACTGCAGCTTGCTGTGCTGTCCGCAAAAATCGGAGGCCTACCTAACACACTAATTGGATAACTGCTCAGAAAAGGTGAAAGCAAAGCCCAATGTATCAACATTCTGGTGCTAAAGTATAAGGACTAGAGGGATGTCCTTTACATGACCACCATACAAGTTGATGGCACCCGCCCCCACAACTATACGAGGTACTTCTACACAGGTCCACAAACCACTGTGTACTGGAGTACAACACTAACATGTGGGGATGGGGGGCGAGTTGCTCTGGTCAAGTCCTCTCAGCTGTACAGTGCCATGAGAGGCAAAGGTGTGGCATTACTTCATACTTTCAGTTCCAGGAGGTAGTGATTTAAGGACCTGATATTTGGCAGTCAGGAAGGAGCGAGCCCCCGTACTTACAGAACTGAAGGTGCTCGTAACTTACCAGGCCAACATTTTGTCAGTAAGGTTCCAAAACTTGAAAAAAGTCCTGTTCTATAGAAATTAACTCTAAACTTTACCAGGCTATGTGCACACGTTGCGGATTGTTAGCGTTTGTTTTTCGCGGCGGAAACGCCATGAAAATGCGGCATTAACGCTTACACAACGCAACCCATTATATTCAATGGGATTCAGCAATGCTGTGCACATGCTGCGTATTTTTCCGAAAAATCCGCAGCATGCTCATTCTTTTTGCAGAATCGTGGCGATTCCGCCGCCATATAAATGCATTGAACCGCTTACCTTCTGCATGTGGCTATGCCCACCATGCGCAAAGGTTCATGTGCGGATGGTACCCAGGGCCCTGGAGGAGAGGAGACTCGACTCCAGGCCCTGGGTACCATATCCCTGTTAAAACAATAATTAAAATAATAAATAGTGATATTCTCACCTTCTGGCGTCCCTGCAGCTTTCCTGGTCCTCAGCGACTCTTCCGGCAACTCCTGTTCCCAGTGATGCATTGCGAGAATCATCCCAGATGACGTAGCGGTCTCGCGTGATGCTACGTCATCTGGGGTCATTGTCGCCAGGTACCACTGGAAACAGGAGTTGCCGGGAGCATCGCGAGGACCAGGAAGGCTGTGGGGGACACCAGAAGGTGAGAATATCACAATTTTTTATTTTATTATTTTTAACATATCTTTCTACTATTGATGCGGCATCAATAGTAAAAAGTTGGTCACACTTGTCAAACACTGATTGACAGGTTGGTCACAC
The DNA here is from genome assembly GCA_033576555.1 of Oophaga sylvatica. Lineage (NCBI taxonomy): Eukaryota > Metazoa > Chordata > Amphibia > Anura > Dendrobatidae > Oophaga > Oophaga sylvatica. The sequence continues at coordinate 355,265,735 of JARQOD010000005.1, read as the reverse complement.
GAGTTAAAAATTAGTTTTCCAAGCGATGCTACAGATCGCTTGGAAAACACTAGCATTCTGCAAGCTAATTATGCTTGCAAAATGCTAGTTTTTAGCGGGAATACGCATACCTATAAAATGCATATTTCCCGCGGCGGAGGTGCGGGATTGCCGCGGAAATTTCCACGGCAATTCCGCAACGTGTGCATAGATTTGTCTCTTGTGCATGCTAAGGCTATCATGCCAAAAACGGCACAAAAAATGCAGCCAGAAAACATGCTTTTTTTTTTTTCTCTGCAGCTTCTTTCCTGCTAAGAGATCAGGTTTTGCTGCAGAAACCTCCCTGAACAAAAAACACCTAATGTGAAGCTACCCTTGCCTAACTGATGCAGGGGAGATGTGCTGCCCTCCTTATTCAGTAAGTTTCCTGTCCTTATTGGTCAGATCCCCCTCTCTCGTGTGGTGCTGTCATAGCCTCTGTAAAATTCCATTACTGTGAGTAATTGAAGTCATTTTTTTTGTTTGTTTTGTTTTTTTCCTTCCTGTTCTAGGAGTATGTAGGTTGCCTGTGTCATGTGGCTAGTTTTGGAACTTCTTGGTTAACTTTTTTTTCTCTGTTCAGTTTCTCTAGCTGCACACAGTTTTGCCGTCGTACTTGATATTTGTTCATCTATATACATATCAGGTGACAAAAGAGAGAGACCAAGCATATAAGGCGCACACCCCAAATAAGGGATCAAAGTGTAATACAAAAATGTAAACTTTATTAAGGACAAAGACTGACAATAAAAACCTTTAAAAAAAAAAAAAAAAAAAAAACACACCACCACAATGGTCCCATATAATCACAATGTAGTGCAACACCAATATAATGCCATAACAATTATGCAAAGCGTACCTACAAAATCATGAGGAGGAGGCTTAGTTGCATAAAATACCTAACAAGAAGATCCCCCTAGATCTGGGTGTCCCCAGAAAAATAACAAGACGCCAATGCGACCTCAAGGGAAGCCCCCGGTGAGTCCCAAAGTGCTGAAAGAAAGATCATAAATCCATCAAGCAGTAAATGAAGCCACCTCCAATGGTGGAGGGTGTCCACACTGAAAATCAGTGAACAGCAATGGAAGTATATTCCCAACAAGCATAAGGGATAAGGGAGGAGAAAAAGATGTCACCATAAGGAGCAGTCCAGTGAGCAGTGTCAGAGAGAGACCATCTAGAAGGGGGTCCCGGGACCAGGGAGGGGTGGAGAGCCCCACGTGTATCGCTGCTAGGGTGCAGCTTCATCAGGGGAAGTCTTTTTTTTTTTTTTTTTTTTTTTTGTCCTCATTATCGCCTCCTGTGCATTGTGCAGCACCCCCTGTTTCACCCATTTTATTATGTTCACATATTACTTATGTCCAGCAGTGGTGCTCCCTGCTTTCCTTCTCTACTATATAAGTACCTGGTGTCTTCAAACAAAAGGGAAGGAGGAAATTCTTCTGATGTAGATTTGATATTTTTTTTTTTTTTTTTTTGGTAATTTTTGGCTTTCTTCCCATGAAGGGAGTGTATTTTTTCCATAAACGAAAGTCATGTACTCTTATCAAAGATCTACATGGTGTAATGGTAATTAAGCAACCATGGGAAATGAATACCCCTGTATTCACAAGTATGGCACAGGAGGGTTAGTTCATGTAGCCACTTTGCTAGATACATATGGATTACAGAGGTTGTACTCAAAACCTGGCATTTGATATTGAATATTCCACTTTAATGGGGTTTATGTTATGAAACTTGTATAGATAGACTAGCATGAAAAAAATTCCAGTTTGTTTTTTCTTTCTGCTGTTTTTCTCCCTTAGAAACAAGTTGCACACAAATGCTTACATTACAGGAGATTACCACAAGAGCCTGGCCAAAGGTTCTCTGAATCCCCCTCGTTTACATCTTTGAGTCAGACTCCAACAATATGATTGTAATGAGAGGTCATTGTAGAGATGAGCGAACATTGTTGGCTCCCTCCTTATTAGGCAAGCTATAGCGCTTACTGAAGAAGCTGCATCGGGAACCTGGATACCTGGAGAGACTCCGATGAGCAGCTGTTCGGTGTCGCGGCTGTTTGACAGACACAGCACATGCATGGAGAGCCAACACACAGGCTCTCCATCCATGTGTTGTGACTGTCACACAGCCGTGACACACGCAGCTGCGGCGCCGAACAGCTGCTCATCTGAGTCTCTCCAGGTATCCAGGTTCCCGATACAGCTTCGGTAAGCGCTATAGCTATTCGGATAAGGATGGAGCCAACAATGTTCGCTAATCTCTAATTATCAGTAATGATGATCGGGGGTTTCAGGGACTATTTTAATTTCTCCTTGTATTAAGGTATTTCCAAGAAAGTCCGTTTATGCCTAACCCTGTAGATTGTGAGCCTTCGTGGGCAGGGTCCTCTCTCCTTCTGTACTTGTGTCCTGTATTGCTCATATTTATTTTTACTTGTCTATATTCGCCCCCTCATGTAAAGCGCCATGGAATAAATGGCGCTATAAAAATGAATAATAATAATCTCAAGATATTCAATAACTTGTTGGGGATGTGCCCGCTGGTTCCTCCAACAATGTTGAAACTGGAGAACATGGAACCCCTAGACAAGGGATCTACAGCTTTGTCTTCAATGGAGTGGAGTTGTGATCGACTGTTGCTCCATCCATTATGGATGCGGCTGCATAGTCTTTCTCAGTTTTCAGAACCAGTTTCTGGATCGCTGGGGTCAGATCTGTTGGGCAGGAGATCAACAATTTAATATATATTCCCCACCGACAATGGTTTATGGATAAAGGCTCAAGGGGTGGGGGGGGCTGGCTCAAGACTCACTTCTATTACATTTGTATATTTTTTTTTTCATGAACTTTTTTGTGCTTAATAAACTTAATTTTATGTCTGAAAAAAAAAAATACTTTTTCCACTAAATTTGATCCAATTGCCATTTTTTTTTCAAAACTGCTTCGCACATGTCTTGCATTGGTGGCCTAAAACCTTGCATTGTTCATGCTTCTGTGGTGGTAGCAAAGATGAACTTTGGGATCCTGAAACATATCAAAACGTGTTTTTTGTAAGCTGCTGCTTTACTGCCAAGAGTAGGTTTTGCCTGCAGAAAAAAAAATGCAGCAAAAACGCAACGTGTTAACATAGCTTAAAGGAGGTCCTGCAGTGAGTGTGGGGGTTTTTTTGGTTGTTTTTTTTAGGAAAAAATGTAATTGTAATTTAGTGAGCTTTATCAGCTAAAAGTAGATGCAGCACACAAATAATTTTTATTTATATACCCCCATTTCTTTTTGCTTCCCTGTCTGGATTTGGCTTTATCAAAAATGGCTATGAAACTATTGTTTTAAAAATAAAAAAAGCAGAATCTCCTGTTTTTAAACGGGTGGTACCTACTCATGAACAAGCATGCGTGCATCCAATGATTGTGCTGTCATAGTTGGCACAGTGCTGTACTTGGCTATCCAGTCCAGTAGAAAATAGGAGATAACAGAATGCAACAGTGAATTCTCCACTATGGCATTTACAATATCTAAATCAGTGGGGGTCCCAGTGTTCAGACACCGAGCAATTGGCATACTGTGAGTGGGTAATGTACAGGGAATGGAAAACCTGTGTTTGTGTTTTTTATTTTTTTTTTCTTCTAAAATTTAGGGACCCAAAACTAAAATACAAATAAAGACAAGTGCAAAATTATAACAGACTGTGCAGTGGATGTCGCACATTTTATTCCAGGTATAGTGGCAAGTGCCATGTATTATGTTCTGATTAATGGTACATGGGTTTTCAGGGTTTTGGGAAGTACCAGATTATAGGTTTCTCTTATGGTTATTGTTGGTGTGGGTTGTTGACGTGTCTGCATTGAAAAGATGGGGTACGCTCTTCAGTGGCTAGATTTTTACCTCTGCATGAGGGCGAGTTCATTCTACTGTTTCTTTTGTTTCACATACAAATGGAGATGACTATTAAATGTAGTTTGAAGACCAGGAAAAGAGGATCCACTGCCAGATCTAATGGAACTTTTACCATAACCTATTAAAGATTGTGGTTTTAACCCACCCATTCCGGCACTTGTTCAAATTCCTTTACACAAGCATTGATGGAGGCAAGCTGCTTCATGTTCACAACCCCCCTTCTGAGCAGGAAATAGAAACTTACTGGTATACAGCTAAAGTGAAACCCCACTGTGGGTTTCTACTTCTGCTCCATGTGTGAGGAGCATATAAGGTCCCACGTGGCTGCAGGTTTTCAAAGATCTCTCCAGCAGCTAACATGAGAAGTCCTAGCAAAGCCCTCAACGTCAAAATCCTCTACATCGCTAATGGAGTGCAAGAACCTTATGTACAGGTAGATAATTTTTTTAACAGGTAGTTTTATTTTGTTCGCTAATTATGAAAGACACTTCAGAGTCTTTAATGCATTATGGAACAGAACAACTTAAATTTTCTGCGTTTAATAGGGTTATTTAGCTTGACAAATAAGTAGATTTTCTCAAGTTCACCACATAGCTATAATGAACTTATTCTTTGTGTAGACCTCTCGAAACGTGAATTTCATTGATGGTTTGACAGTTGCAGATCTGATTCACATCTTGCATCACATGTGACTATCACTTTTAAGGATACCACAAGGGCCGTGCCGTTGAGACTTTGCATCTTAATTTCCCTTCACAAACGGTGTTTACCCAGTTAAACAGGATGTAATTTGAGGAGTTGAAAAAACCATCTTCTGTTTTTCCTAGATCATCACTGTAGAAGAGGCAAAGCGTAGGAAAAGTGCCTGCAGTTATGATGATGAGGAAGAGGAGGCACTCGAGGATTATCTACCTGATTTGAAACAGAAAAGCAATTTGCTGGATGAAACTCACATTGAGAAGGTAAAGACCATAGACCTGAAGATATTGCCTAAATCTATTATAAAGTATACTGTAATGTTATGGAAATCTTCTCACTTGCAGTGACTAAATTTGCATCTGAAATTCTGCTCCCGTTTTCTTTATCAGCCCATGTAAAAAGGTGAAGGCTATACTAGACATCATATGTAAATCATATTTTGGAAGTTATCTAGTGGCTTCCCCTCGTCCAGCATGAGAAACACCCCTCCCCACATACAGCAAACACACTCTCCTCGTTCCTGTGGCGCTCTGCCAATGCCTCTGCGCTCTCCGGTGCACTGACTCTCCACAGAGCACAGCCGACGCAATAAAATGTCATCGTGTCAGCTGTCTCGGACACTGATTGATGGAAGAAGGGGCCGGTGGCCCCTCCTGCACCCACCCAGTGCATTCACCGCTGCCTGCATCCCGAGGATGCAGATAGTGGTGACGGTGGGTGGCAAGATGCGCCCCTGTAGGCCAGTTTTCAAACCTCAGTGGTCTTGGTCGCACTTTGCCCAGGTAGATTCTAGATCAACCACGATTATCTTACAGGACATTTCTTTGCTCATTTCTCAGTGGTTTATCTTAAATTACAATACACACTTAGGTTTATGCTCCTTAATTTTTTTTTTTTTTTTTTGAGAAGTAAAACTGCAGCTACCATACCATAGCTACAATTGCCTATCAAATATGCAGTGATCCCCCTAAAATGCACTATGTCATGTAAAAGGTAGAGGAGGGATGAGCCAACCATCTCAAGTTAGTTTGTATGCTTGGATCCCCATTTTATTGGCCAGATAGCTACTTGCTGATCATGGATGCCCATTCACTTAGGGACAGGCCGATCATTAGTGAAACCTGTACCGCTGGGGCTCAAAAGGTAAGGGGCGCCACTTCAATCTCCCAAAGCAGAATTGTGCATTATGATATAGAGCCCACATATTCTTGCACAGATGCCCTTTTCTGACTGTGATACCCTTTAAGTTAACGCAGTGGCAGTTTGTGGGCTGAATACCTTCTGACCATTTTATATGTTCATGTAGCGCTTTCAAGGAAGGGTTTGGCAATACATTTTACCCAGCTAACGCGTTCTGATGGCTGAAGTGCTTCTGTAACATTGAGGCTTTTATCAAGCCGCTGTCTCTATCTTCATTCCATGTCCACTGCCAACTGCTTAACTGAATGCTGCTTTACTATGACTTCAAGCAAAGGAGCAATCAGTCAAGTAGGCGGAGGCAGCACTGGGTGAAGCATAGAGCTGGAGTGACAGAGGCTTCAGAACTGCAGCCTTATTTGCATATCCTTTCAAATGCCAATTTCTCAGTAACCAAGTAAGGGACTGGCCATGTAAAGGTATTGCTGAACTTTGAAAGGGCTGCATATGATGTAAGTAGGAAGGCTTAAGATATGTGGCATGCTTTTGCCTAAGCACTAGTGTTCATTGATTTTAATAAAGTTTAAAAAGTCCCAACTTCTCCAGAAACTATGCAAGATAAATGTACAAAATTCCAGAGAAAGTAACTCTTCTTAAAGCATGTTATGCTTTTTCTTTTAAAAGCGAGTATTTTTAGCTGCCTAAAAGATGTACCACATGGTAACCTATATCCCCAGACATTGCTTAGCATTAAATTCATAGGGGCCTCTATCCAAACTCTTAAAGGAAGCCAGTCACCAGAAAAAAATCTCTATTAACCTGCAGATATGGGGTTAATAGCGTTAACCTGCCCACACTTAGTTGAACAGGAGTTGCAGGGAGAAAATGAACTTTATCAACCCCCCCAGCGTTCCGGTTTCAGTCACTGGGGTGGTGCAGTATTGGGGTTAGTATACAGAGCAGCTGTTGTAACCTCACCCCCTGCCCTGACACTGGGGATGCTGTTACAGCCGCTATTCTGTATACTGAGCAGTGACTGGAGCCGGAATGCTGCCGGGGGTAATAAAGTTAACTTTCTCCCTGCAGCATTCGGCTAATTGCGGGCACCAAGCAGGTTAATAACGTTTTTTTCTTGTGACAGATTCCTTTTTAAGATGCAAATATCGATCATGGTACTTAGAATGAATAACTGCAATTAGACGTTTCGGTTCGCTTGTCAACCATGTTGACCGCTCCATTAGTTTCCAAGTCCTTGCCTACTTTTTAGTGGTATTCATAACCAGTCGGTCTCCGTCTGCTACAAGGAAGGGTTTTTTTTTTTTTTTTTGTGTTAATACTCTATTCACTTTAAATCTGTAACTGGACTAAGCAGAGTGCTCTTTCTGTGAACAGTTGGCCCACAGACTTCCCGCCAGGGTTCAGGGGTATCCTTGGCATCTAGCTTACAGCACGCAGCAGCATGGAACCAGCCTGAAGACTTTGTACAGAAACTTATTTTCTCTGGACAGTCCTGTGCTCTTGGTTATCAAAGACATGGACAACCAGGTATGTGACTGACACAAGTATGTAATACAGTGAAAGCGCTGTGTGATGTCACATTTGTGATTGATCTGATGGTAAGGGATGGGATTGGATCATTAATGGTCTCTAGATTTTTGCAGTTTGACATTTTTATTATTCGGGGGAGACTGTGGCCAGAAACAGACAAAACCCTCTGGGCTGAGTCTTCAGTTTGTGATCAACTGTAAAGGTCATTGTTCTGGATCTGTAAATTTACCTTTTTTTTATTTAATTGCCACTTCCATCAATATTTCCAAGTGGCATTGCTACCTTTTTTTTATACATATACTTTTTTTTTTTCCGGTGAAGGTGTCATCTGTATTTTACTATGTGTGTTTGTGGCAAGTTTGATAGTAGAAAAATCTCATCAAGTCTATGGTTTAGGTGAGCATAGAAAGGAAGTGTCGATGCCGTGCAGTGTTGGTGTAACTTGATTTTGTTATCTACTCAGACGCAATATTATACTAAAACGTCCACAGTAAAGGGCAAATGACATTTGGCTTCGTAGACCTTCTTTTCCTTGTGCCTGTTATACGTTGATTACCATACGTGTTGTGTAATATTTTGGAATGTGATTCTGGAATTTGAGATCTCCTAATCCCAGTAAAACCTTGTTGGTGCATGTCCTTATGGAAAGCTTTAAAATACATACAATAAAATGTGAAAGGGGATTTCCAGATTAAAGACAAATTTCATTAGTCCTTGTGTACGTACACACTGCAATCTGTCACCATTCAGTACAGTCAGGATTCCCCTCTATTTCCAGCGTGCGTGAGTGAGTGGTCATCATGTCCCCACATTGGTCTATTGAGAGAAATGTAGGAGAAACCACATAGTTGTGACCACCCACATGTGCTGGAAATACAGGGGATCCTGACCATGTGTGATGACTTGGGAATCTGCAGGCAAATGAAATGGGAATGACGCTGCCCTGCTAACATGTGTGGGTTTTTGGTCCACCCCCAGCATGTATTCTGTTATGTATATATTGAATGTTTGGCGTAAATGTGGTTTTATTTTTTTTCCCCCACTATAACAGGTATTTGGGGCTTATGCAACACATCCTTTCAGGCTTAGTGACCATTATTATGGCACAGGGGAAACGTTCCTGTTCACCTTCAACCTGATTTCAAAGTAAGTGATTTTCTGTTGTCCACGTCCTGTGTGTGTACATCCAAACCTGCGCTTGTCTGCTATATCTGCTTTCACAAGGAAACCTTGGAGGACTACGAACTGAATAAATGCCCACGGCCCTGTTATATAGATTGTGATTAGGATGAATAACTGGATAGATGGTCGATAAAGCAAACCTGGTTGTTAATGTGTAGTGAGACCTGTCCTCCTCACCTACATGATTTCTTGTTGCAGGCATTCAAATGGAGTGGAGACAATTCTTACTTCATCAATGGAGATACCACTTCCTTAGAGCTTGGAGGTGGAGGGTTAGTATTCAGAATTACCAGGTATTTTTTTTATCACAAAAGTGAACATAAAATGGCATCATAAACTGATCTATTTCCTGGAAATCCTAGTAATGCAGAAGTAGTCTTGACGTCTTCATTATGGGATACCTTTTGTGGAGCCAAAGGGCCATTTTACAGGGGACAATGATAATCGGAAGTGTGACAACACTGAGCCAAAGAATAAGCAAGATGGTTCATGTGCTTTTTTTTTTGAGAGAAAAAAAAATTCCAGGAGTGCATCCTCCCATGAAAACTGGATGTACTGCAGATAAAACTGTATGGGGCTTGCACTTGTATTAATGGTTGTCTGCAATCCATTCTGTTAAATTGGCCCCTATAATAGGTAGTGTTGATGGGCCATAATTATGGATAGAAATCTGTTCCTTTAAACGTACCAGTGGGTAAAGGAGGCCATAGATGGACACATTTTTTTTTTTTTTTTTTGTTCCCCTGTTGCCCATCTCCAGTTTAGTGATGGCAGCCACAAGTAGTTGCTGTACTTGCCTCACTCTTGGTACATGATCCAGTTACTACTCTCCTTTACCTTCCTTTTTGATAAACTAATGTAAGCCTTTCGCTAGAAACTGAAGAACTACCCTCATGACCGAAGTGAATAATTTACCAGATTTCACTGTACAAATGCAGGATCTTGCATACATTGGGACTAGTCATGTAAAATTCTGCGTCAGTATGGCTGTATAATATATTTTTAATGTTTCCTGCCTGATATGGTAATTTTTTATTATAGCTATATTCAGGCACATAATTTTCATAGTAACACCAGGATTATACAGTATTCGGCCACAGATTTTTCTAAATAAATACACCAGCCACGTCCGGTCTAAGATCTGTTTAATGTATGCAGTTGGTATTGTGAAATCTGGTGACAGATTGCTTTTACCATTGAGGTCTGTTCGTGCCTCCTATAATGTGTAGATTTCAGTTCTACTCATTGGCCAGCACTGCAGTAATGTGTATTCGTCTCTGATTTTTAAAGGAAGAGATTCTTTTGGGAATTGTGCCTTCATGCTGCCCATTGGGTAGCAAAAGTTAGACGAGGTTGCCATTACTTTCATAGTATTTGGTGTCATTTTCATTAATACTTGTGTTTTTTTTTTTTTTTTTTGTTTTTGTTTTTTTTTATTTTAGGGGTGGCTTCGGACTGTGGCTGGACTCTGACTTGTATCATGGGCGCAGTAACACCTGTAGCACATTTAACAATGATATCTTGTCCAAGAAGGAAGACTTCATTGTGCAAGATCTAGAAGTGTGGACCTTCGCGTAAATAGATACTGGACCATATGAGAAGATGTACATTTCAGAGAAGTCGTCAGATACTGCGACCAATAAACCTGCTTATGGACTAATATATTCCTGCTAGGTTTGCACTGAGGAATCCATGTTTTTTAAAAGACTGCAAAATTGTTCTGAGCACTTCATGACTGCTTTACCAGATTGTGCAGGAACGAACTTTTGGTTATTGTAGCTTTGTATGAAATGCCTAAGCCTCCACATATGAATTGAGGAAACACAAGACAAAATGACTTTCACGAAAATATTGTAGAGATGCTGCATAATGTTACAGTAACGTGCAATCTCCAAGAGGAGGAAAGCATCACATAAGGGAACGATTACCACACTGTCTGGATTATTTATTGCTGATCGTGCGTTTTTAGACATTCACTGATTCACGACACTTTTAAAGATTTTATGTAATTAGTTCACAAATATTTACACTACTGTGACCAATTTCTGATGCAGCCATTATAAGGCAAGTACTGAGGTTGGTGGGGCTCCATCCATCCATGCCACTGTGCATTGTTACTGTACCATCATAGTTGGTGAGAAATGCTGTCTTAGAAGCATACGAGCATGATAAGGAGCAGCAGGCATTGAATTTTTTATATTTATATCTGTGCTAGCCGAGAGAATGTGGACAGAAAGCTTAGAGGTGCGATATATATGGCAGATGACTTTCTCATTGCAGGGACGAGTATTGTATTGAGGAACGCAGGTCGTTTCTGAAAGCTGCTTACTTTATTTTTGTAACTTTTAGTTTCTTACACTTTTTTTTTTTTTAATTTTTTTTTCTCCTTCGTGAAAAGCTAAATTTTAGTTGCTCTGGAAAGCGTTGCATCTGCTCCTGTGCGGGTTGTTTGTGCTGTACTTGATATGATTTGTTTTACAGTAATTGCTTTCCATTTATATCTGAAATGCTGAGCAAATTGTTTTAATAAAGTGGATATCCAGAAATATAGACTGTAATGATCAATGTACACAATCATTGTAAGTGCTTGCAACTTAGACTTAATGCAAATATATGTAGTATTTTTAGATGCCTCAATTGGTACAAAAATTGCAGTTGTACCAGAAACTCTAGTTACTTTGATTCTCTTAAGGGCTATTAAGCTTTTGAAAAAACTGATATCACTTACTAGGCTGATTAGCAGCTTACTGACAATAGTGAACACATGAATCAGCCAATCAGCAGTGGGGGCGGAGTTACACAGACTGCCTGGCACGTGACATCTAGTCCTGCAGTGATAATACCCGCTAGAAAACACTGATTTGTATTGAAATTACAGCAAACTGCTAAAGTGACATGCAACTGGAATCATGTTCTCTGCTACTACATTATGGTGCTCTAAGATTAAGTGAAAAAAACCTGCAACAGATCCCTTTTTTTTTATTTTTTTTTTACCGTATACTGCTGAAGTAAAGCCATTAATGTTATAGTTTCAGCTTATAGCGGCTATGCCAGATTTATTTTTCCATTACCCATGACAGCACCACGAGAGAGGGGATCCGCCCTTCAAGGACCGGAAACCTTCAAGATAAAAAGGGCAGCTCCTCTCTGCATCAGTTGCTTTCCTGTCCTTGATGGGGGAACCCTCAAGATGAAATCTTTCAAAAATTAGAAGAGGATGCCTGGATCGGATGTTTATTTTGGCAGGCAGTGGTCTGCTGCATCCGTCACCAGGTGCCGGTAGTCGCCTCGGGGGGCCATATCTCGCCATGCCCTCCCTGAGCAAAAGCATGGCCACGGCCTGTGAGGCGATGCCGGGTGAGAAAGATCCTCGGAGGCCATGTTTTGCCGTGCCCTCCCTGTTGAGAGTAGTGGCCATGCAGCCCGTGAGGCACATCAGTGCCCTGGTGAAATAGGACTGCGTCTGGCCGTGCTCCTTGGGCAGTGAGTACCTGAGAGATTTCCTACCCGTTTCTGGGTCCAGGTAAGGAAGCCTTCGAGGGGTGTCATGACGCTGGAACACGTGGAGGCAATGCCGGGGGCGCGCATGGTCTGAGGCAGCCTGGGAGTACACTCCAGGAAGTGACCCAACATGTACCAGAAGTGGCGGATCTCATGCCGCCGCGTTATGGTAGTCCTGACCAGCATGGAGAGGAGCGGTGCACACGCCGAAGGTCTGGGCTTACCTTGCTCCCTGGAGGGTAAGCTCAAAGTAGCTGGCCCCTCTGCTGTGCTGCTGGCGGCGATAGCATCCGGAGGGTGTCCGTGAAGCAGCATGCAGAAGTTCTACCCACCCTCCCTTCTGCTCCCCGAGTCTCATCAGGCTGAACCAGCCCCATCGGTATGTGGTGGGTAGCACAGAGTGTTTCTCTAGTATCCAGCAGTAGCACGCCGGTAGTAGTCATCGGGGCACACGTGCAGTCTCGGGTACAGAGGTGTATTTTAAACTATACACAGTGAGGTCTGGGACCTCTAGGAACACCATAGGTCCAGGCTACATCTCTGGATTTGACTTTGGTTAGAAAAGTTGCAGGTCTTCTCTGCACAGAGCCTTAGGTTTAGGCTTCCGAGTGACTTTGAAGCATGTTTCCCATCTTGTTTTTCTGGTTCAGTAAACAGGTGTTCACTTTTCTTTGCAAGTAACTACTCCATCCATAGGAGGATACATGGGGTTAATCGAGCACATTGTCTCCATGAAGACTTAACTCCAGCTGCAGCTCATTAATTATCTCCTTCAGGTGGGGTCAGTCGGGCAATTGAGATGTACTATTCAGAATGGAGGTTTATCTGGAACTCAGAGATTGCTCTCTTGGCTGTAACTGTGGGCCTGGTCTCTTGTTTGGCACCTCCAAGCATGG
>JARQOD010000005.1:355119722-355252755 GCA_033576555.1 Oophaga sylvatica | reverse complement strand
TGCCCCCCATGATGGCAATTTGACCAGGGGTGGATAAGCAGCCCCAATTTCCCTCATTATTAGCCCCCCCCGGGGGGTTTCCCCCCACATCGGGGCCCCGGGCAGCTGCCCCTGCTTTAAAGTACTGGTTTATTCAACCCCTTGAATGCCCTTCATTTTTGGGGGGAGTGGGAATATTTGTGAGGGTTTTGGGTTTTCCCCCTGCTGGGGCCCCCCGAAAAATAACAAGACGCCAAGGGGCCCCCAAAGGGAAAAAACCCCCCGGTGAGTCCAAAAAATTCTTGGGGAAAATCAAAAAAACCCAAAAAAACCGTAAAAAAAAACCCCTCCAATGGTGGAGGGTGTCCACATTTAAAATCAGGGGAAAGCAATGAAGTATTTTCCCCCAACAAGCAAAAGGGGAAAAGGAGGAGAAAAAAGATGTCACCATAAGGAGCAGTCCAGTGAGCATTCAAGAGAACCGTCTAGAAGGGGGTCCCCGGACCGGGGGGGGGGGAGAGCCCCCCGCGTATTGCTGCAGGGGCAGTTTCATAGGGGAAGTCTTTTTTTTTTTTTTTTGCCTCATATTGCCTCCGTGATTTGGGTACCCACTGCTGGATCAAGATTATCACCTCTATGTAGATAACTTTTATTCCACATCCCACTGTTAGGTTCCCCCTCTACGCGAGCAACTGCCTTGCTGTGTGCCCCGCAAAAAATCGGAGGCCAACCTAACACACAATTGGATAACGCTCAGAAAAGGTGAAAGCAAAGCCCAATGTAAAACATTCTGGTGCTAAAGTATAAGGACTAGAGGGAGTCCTTTACTTTGCCACCTACAATTAGGCAGCGCCCCAAACTATACGAGGTATTCTACAACGGTCCACAAACCACTGTGTACTGAGTAAACACAAACATGGGGGGGGGGGGGCCCAGTTGCTCGGTTTCAAGTCCTCTCAGCTGTACAGTGCCATGAGAGGCCAAAGGTGTGGCATTACCTACTTTCAGTTCCAGGAGGAGTGATTAAGGACCGAATTTGGCAGTCAGGAAGGGAGCGAGCCCCCTTTCTTACAGAACTAAGTGCTCGTAACTTACCAGGCCAATTTTGTCAGTAAGTTTCCAAAATTGAAAAAGTCCTGTTCAAGAAATTAACTTAAACTTACCAGGCATGTCACCTTGCGGATTGTTAGCGTTTGTTTTTTCCGGGCGGAAACGCCATAAAATGCGGCTTAACCTAACACAACGCAACCCATTTAATTCAATGGGATTCACAATGCTGTGCAATCTGCTTTATTTTTCCGAAAAAATCCGCACATGCTCATTCTTTTTGCAAAAATCGGCGATTCCCCGCCATAAAATGCTTTTGAAACCGCTTACCTTCTTCATGTGGCTATGCCCACCAGCGCAAAGGTTCATGGCGGATGGTACCCAGGGCCCCTGGAGGAGAGGAGACCGACTCCAGCCCTGGGACCAACCCTGTTAAAACAATAATTAAAATAAAAATAGTGATATTCTCACCTTTGGCGTCCCCTGCACTTTCCTGGTCCCAGCGATCTCCGGCAATCCTGTTCCCAGTGAGCTTTCGAGAATCATCCCAAGACTAGCGGTCTCGCTGATGAATCATCTGGGGTCATTGTCGCCAGGACCATGGAAACAGGAGTTGCCGGGAGCATCGCGAGGACAGAAGGTGTGGGGACACCAAAAGGTGAGAATACCCAAATTTTTTTTTTATTTTTAACATACTTTCTACTAATTGACGGCATCAAAAGTAAAAAAGTTGGTCACACTGTCAAACCGATTGACAGGTTGGTCACACGAGTTAAAAATTTTTTTCCAAGCGATGCTCAGACGCTTGGAAAACACTAGCATTCGCAAGCTAATTTGTTGCAAAACGCTATTTTTACGGGAATACCTACCTAAAAATGCAATTCCCGCGGCGGGTGGGGATTGCCGTGGAAATTTCCACGGCAATTCCCAACGTTGCAAGATTTGCCCTTGTGCATGCAAAAGGGATCACCAAAAACGGCACAAAAAACAGCCAAAAACATCTTTTTTTTTTTTTTCTGCAGCTTTTTCCTCTAAGAGATCGGTTTTGCTGCAGAAACCTCCCCTGAAAAAAAAAACTAAGTGAAGCACCCTTGCCTAACTGAGCAGGGAGATGTCTGCCCTCCTTATTCATAAGTTTCCTGTCCTTATTTGGGCAGATCCCCCTCTCGTGTGGTGCTGTCATCCTCTGTAAAATTCCTTACTTGAGTAATGAAGTCATTTTTTTTTTTGTTTTGTTTTTTTTCCTTCCTTTCTAGGAGTAGTAGGTTGCCTTGCTGGGCTAGTTTTGGAACTTCTTTAACTTTTTTTTCTCTGTTCAGTTTCTCTAGCTGAACAGTTTTGCGTCGTACTTGATATTTGTTCATCTATAAATACAGTGACAAAAGAGAGAGACCAAGCATATAAGGGCCACACCCCAAATAAGGATCAAAGGTAATACAAAATGTAAACTTTTTAAGGACAAAGATGACAAATAAAACCTTTAAAAAAAAAAAAAAAAAAAAAAAACAAAACCACCACAATGGTCCCATATAAACACAATGTTGTGCAACAACCAATATAATGCCATAACAATTTGCAAAGGTACCTACAAAATCATGGGAGGGGCTTAGTTGCATAAAATACCCTAACAAGAAGATCCCCCTAACGGGTGTCCCCAGAAAAATAAAAAGCCCAAGCGACCTCAAGGGAAGCCCCCGGGAGTCCCAAATGCGAAAAAAGATCATAAACCCAAGCAGTAAATGAAGCCCCCCTCCAAGGTGGAGGGTGCCACACTGAAAATCAGTGAACACAATGGAAGTATATTCCCCAACAAGCATAAGGGGATAAGGGAGGAGAAAAAGATTCACCATAAGGAGCAGTCCAGTGACAGTGTCAGAGAGGACCGTTAGAAGGGGGGTCCCGGGACCAGGGAGGGTGGAGAGCCCACGTGTATCGTGCTGGGTGCGCTTCACGGGGAATCTTTTTTTTTTTTTTTTTTTTTTTTGTCCTCATTATCCCTCCTGTCATTGTGCACACCCCCTGTTTCCACCATTTTTATTTGTTCCAATTACTTATGTCCAGCAGTGGTGTCCCTGCTTCCTTCTCTACATATAAGTACCTGGTGTCTTCAAAAAAAAGGGAAGGAGGAAATTCTTCGATGTAGATTTGATATTTTTTTTTTTTTTTTTTTGGTAATTTTTTTGGGGTTTCTTCCCATAAGGGAGGTATTTTTTCCATAAACGAAAGTCAGATTTATCAAAGATCTACTGGGTAAGGTAATTAACAACCTGGGAAATAATACCCCGTATTACAAGTAGGCACGGAGGGTTATTCTGTGCCACTTTGTGATAAAATTGGATTACAGAGGTTGTACTCAAAACCTGGCATTTGATATTGATAATCCACTTTAATGGGGTTTATTTATGAAAATTGTATAGATAACTAGCAGAAAAAAATTCCGTTTGTTTTTCTTTCTGCTTTTTTTCCCTCCCCTTAAAACAATTGCAAAAAAGGCTTACATTACAGGAATTTACCACAAGAGCCTGGCCAAAGTTTCTGAATCCCCCGTTTAATCTTTGGGGTTTCAACTCCACAATATGATTGTAAGAGAGGTCTTGTAGAAGAGCGAACATTGTGGCTCCCCCTTATTAGGAAGCTTTGCGCTTACGAAGAAGCTGCTCGGGAACGGATACCTGGAGAGACTCGATGAGAAGCTTCGGTTGGGCTTTTGACAGACACAGCACATGCATGGAGCCAACACACAGGCTCTCCATCCATGTGTGTGACGTCACACACCGTGACACACGCACTGCGGCGCCGAACAGCGCCTCTGAGTCTCTCCAGGAATCAGGTTCCCGATACGTCGGTAACCTATAGCTATTCGGTAAGGATGGAGCAACAAGTTGCTAATCTCTAATTATCATAATGATGATCGGGGTTTCAGGGACTATTTTAATTTCTCCTTTATTAAGGTATTTCCAAGAAAGTCCTTTTATGCCTAACCCTGTAGATTGTGACCTTCGTGGGCAGGGTCCTCTCTCCTTCTGTACTTGTGTCCTGTATTGCTCATATTTATTTTTATTGTCTATATCGCCCCCTCATGTAAAGCGCCATGGAATAAATGGCGCTATAAAAATGAATAAATAATAATCTCAAGATATTCAATAACTTGTTGGGGATGTGCCCGCTGGTTCCTCCAACAGATTGAAACTGGAGAACATGGAACCCCTAGACAAGGGATCTACAGCTTTGTCTTCAATGAGTGGAGTTGTGATCGACTGTTGCTCCATCCATTATGGATGCGGCTGCATAGTCTTTCTCAGTTTTCAGAACCAGTTTTCTGGATCGCTGGGGTCAGATCTGTGGGCAGAGATCAACAATTTAATATATATTCCCCACCGACAATGGTTTATGGATAAAGGCTCAAGGGGTGGGGGGGGGGCTGGCTCAAGACTCACTTCTATACATTTGTATATTTTTTTTTTTCATGAACTTTTTTGTGCTTAATAAACTTAATTTTATGTCTGAAAAAAAAAAATACTTTTCCACTAATTTGATCAATTGCCATTTTTTTTTCAAAACTGCTTCGCACATGTCTTGCATTGGTGGCCTAAAACCTTGCATTGTTCATGCTTCTGTGGTGGTTAGCAAAGATGAACTTTGGATCCTGAAACATATCAAAACGTGTTTTTTGTAAGCTGCTGCTTTAACTGCAAGAGTAGTTTTGCCTGCAGAAAAAAAAATGCAGCAAAAACGCAACGTGTTAACATAGCTTAAAGGAGGTCCTGCAGTGAGTGTGGGGGTTTTTTTGGTTTGTTTTTTTTTTAGGAAAAAATGTAATTGTAATTTAGTGAGCTTTATCAGCTAAAAGTAGATGCAGCACACAAATAATTTTTATTTATATACCCCCATTTCTTTTTGCTTCCCTGTCTGGATTTGGCTTTATCAAAAATGGCTATGAACTATTGTTTAAAAATAAAAAAAGCAGAATCTCCTGTTTTTTTTAAAGGTGGTACCTACTCATGAACAAGCATGCGTGCATCCAATGATTGTGCTGTCATAGGTGGGCACAGTGCTGTACTTGGCTATCCAGTCCAGTAGAAAATAGGAGATAACAGAAATGCAACAGTGAATCTCCACTATGGCATTTACAAATATCTAAATCGTGGGGGTCCCAGTGTTCAGCACCAGGCAATGGCATACTGTGAGTGGGTAATGTACAGGGAATGGAAAACCTGTGTTTGTGTTTTTTTATTTTTTTTTTTCTTCTAAAATTTAGGGACCCAAAACTAAAATACAAATAAAGACAAGTGCAAAATTATAACAGATGTGCAGTGGATGTCGCACATTTTATTCCAGGTATAGTGGCAAGTGCCATGTATTATGTTCTGATTAATGGTACATGGGTTTTCAGGGTTTTGGGAAGTAACCAGATTATAGGTTCTCTTATGGTATTGTTGGTGTGGGTTGTTGACGGTCGCATTGAAAAGATGGGGTACGCTCTTCAGTGGCTGATTCTTACCTTGCATGAGGGCGAGTTCATTCTAACTGTTTCTTTTGTTCACATACAAATGGAGATGACTATTAAATGTTAGTTTGAAGACCAGGAAAAGAGGATCCACTGCCAGATCTAATGGAACTTTTTACCATAACCTATTAAAGATTGTGGTTTTAACCCACCCATTCCGGCACTTGTTCAAATTCCTTTACACAAGTATTGATGGAGGCAAGCTGCTTCATGTTCACAAACCCCCTCCTTCTGAGCAGAAATAGAAAACTTACTGGTATATACAGCTAAAGTGAAACCCCACTGTGGGTTTCTACTTCTGCTCCATGTTGAGGAGCATATAAGGTCCCAGTGGCTGCAGGTTTCAAAGATCTCTCCAGCAGCTAACATGAGAAGTCCTAGCAAAGCCCTCAACGTCAAAATCCTCTACATCGCTAATGGAGTTGCAAGAACCTTATGTACAGGTAATAATTTTTTAACAGGTAGTTTTATTTTGTTCGCTAATTATGAAAGACACTTCAGAGTCTTAATGCATTATGGAACAGAACAACTAAATTTTCTGCTTTTAATAGGGGTTATTTAGCTTGAGAAATAAGTAGATTTTCTCAAGTTCACCACATAGCTATAATGAAACTTATTCTTTGTGTAGACCTCTCGAAACGTGAAATTTCATTGATGGTTGACACAGTGCAGATTATTCACATCTTGCATCACATGTGACTATCACTTTTAAGGATACCACAAGGGCCGTGCCGTTGAGACTTTGCATCTTAATTTCCCTTCACAAACGGTGTTTAACCCAGTAAACAGGATGTAATTGAGGAGTTGAAAAACCATCTTCTGTTTTTCCTAGATCATCACTGTAGAAGAGGCAAAGCGTAGGAAAAGTGCCTGCAGTTATGATGAGAGGAAGAGGAGGCACTCGAGGATTATCTACCTGATTTGAAACAGAAAAGCAATTTGCTGGATGAAACTCACATTGAGAAGGAAAAGACCCATAGACCTGAAGATATTGCCTAAAATCTATTATAAAGTATACTGTAATGTTATGGAAATCTTCTCACTTGCAGTGACTAAATTTGCATCTGAAATTCTGCTCCGTTTTCTTTATCAGCCCATGTAAAAAAGGTGAAGGCATACTAGACATCATATGTAAATCATATTTTGGAAGTTCTAGTGGCTTCGCCTCGTCCAGCATGAGACTCCCTCCACGGCCCACGTCCGCATGAGAAACACCCCTCCCCCATACAGCAAACACACTCTCCTCGTTCCTGTGGCGCTCTGCCAATGCCTCTGCGCTCTCCGGTGCACTGACTCTCCACAGAGCACAGCCGACGCAATAAAATGTCATGTGTCAGCTGTCTCGGACACTGATTGATGGAAAAAGGGGCCGGTGGCCCCTCCTGCACCCCCCAGTGCATTCAACCGCTGCCTGCATCCCGAGGATGCAGATAGTGTGACGGTGGTGTGGAAGATGCGCCCTGTAGGCCAGTTTTCAAACCTCAGTGGTCTTGGTCGCACTTTGCCCAGGTAGATTCTAGATCAACCACGATTATCTTACAGGACATTTCTTTGCTCTTTCTCAGTGGTTTATCTTAAATTACAATACACACTTAGGTTTATGCTCCTTAATTTTTTTTTTTTTTTTTTTGAGAAGTAAAACTGCAGCTACCATACCATTAAGCTACAATTGCCTATCAAATATGCAGTGATCCCCCTAAAATGCACATGTCTGTAAAAGGTAGAGGAGGGATGAGCCAACCATTCAATTAGTTTGTATGCTTGGATCCCCATTTTATTGGCCAGATAGCTACTTGCTGATCTGGATGCCCATTCACTTAGGGACAGGCCGATCATTAGTGAAACCTGTACCGCTGGGCTCAAAAGGTAAGGGCGCCACTTCAATCTCCCAAAGCAGAATTGTGCATTTGATATAGAGCCCACATATCTTGCACAGATGCCCTTTTCTGACTGTGATACCTTTAAGTTAACGCAGTGGCAGTTTGTGGGCTGAATACCTTCTGACCATTTTTTATGTTCATGTAGCGCTTTCAAGGAAGGGTTTGGCAATACATTTTACCCAGCTAACGCGTTCTGATGGCTGAAGTGCTTCTGTAACATTGAGGCTTTTATCAAGCCGCTGTCTCTATCTTCATTCCATGTCCACTGCCAACTGCTTAACTGAATGCTGCTTTACTATACTTCAAGCAAAGGGAGCAATCATCAAGTAGGCGAGGCAGCACTGGGTGAAGCATAGAGCTGGAGTTGACAGAGGCTTAAACTGCAGCCTTATTTTGCATATCCTTTCAAATGCCAATTTCTCAGTAACCAAGTAAGGGACTGGCCATGTTAAGGTATGCTGAACTTTGAAAGGGCTGCATATGATGTAAGTAGGAAGGCTTAAGATATGTGGCATGCTTTGCCTAAGCACTAGTGTTCATTGATTTTAATAAAGTTTAAAAAGTCCCAACTTCTCCAGAAACTATGCAAGATAAATGTACAAAATTCCATGAGAAAGTAACTCTTCTTAAAGCATGTATGCTTTTTCTTTTAAAAAGCGAGTATTTTAGCTGCCTAAAAGATGTACCACATGGTAACCTATATCCCCAGACATTGCTTAGCATTAAATTCATAGGGCCTCTATCCAAACTCTTAAGGAAGCCAGTCACCCAGAAAAAAATCTCTATTAACCTGCAGATATGGGGTTAATAGCTTAACCTGCCCACCTTAGTTGAACAGGATGTTGCAGGAGAAAAAATGAACTTTATCAAACCCCCCCACGTTCCGGTTTCAGTCACTGGGGTGGTGCAGTAATTGGGGTTAGTATACAGAGCAGCTGTTGTAACCTCACCCCCTGCCCTGACACTGGGGATGCTGTTACAGCCGCTATTCTGTATACTGAGCAGTGACTGGAGCCGGAATGCTGCCGGGGGTAATAAAGTTAACTTTCTCCCTGCAGCATTCGGCTATTGCGGGCACCAAGCAGGTTAAATAACGTTTTTTTCTGTGACAGATTCCTTTTTAAGATGCAATATCGATCATGGTACTTAGAATGAATAACTGCAATAAGACGTTTCGGTTCGCTTGTCAACCATGTTGACCGCTCCATTTAGTTTCCAAGTCCTTGCCTACTTTTTAGTGGTATTCATAACCAGTCGTCTCCGTCCTACAAGGAAGGGTTTTTTTTTTTTTTTTTTGTTAAATACTCTATTCACTTTAAATCTGTAACTGGACTAAGCAAGTGCTCTTTCTGTGAACAGTTGGCCCACAGACTTCCGCCAGGGTTAGGGGTATCCTTGGCATCTAGCTACAGCACGCAGCAGCAGGAACCACCTGAAGACTTTGTACAGAAACTTATTTTCTCTGGACAGTCCTGTGCTCTTGGTTATCAAAGACATGGACAACCAGGGTATGTGACTGACACAAGTATGTAATACAGTGAAAGCGCTGTGTGATGTCACATTTGTGATCGATCTGATGGTAAGGATGGGATTGGATCATTAATGGTCTCTAGATTTTTGCAGTTTGACATTTTTATTATTTCGGGGGAGACTGTGGCCAGAAACAGACAAAACCCTCTGGGCTGATTCTTCAGTTTGTGATCAACTGTAAAGGCATTGTTCTGGATCTGTAAATTTACCTTTTTTTTTATTTAATTGCCACTTCCATCAATATTTCCAAGTGGCATTGCTACCTTTTTTTATACATATATTTTTTTTTTCCGGTGAAGGTGTCATCTGTATTTTACTATGTGTTTGTGGCAAGTTTGATAGTAGAAAAATCTCATCAAGTCTATGGTTTAAGGTGAGCAAGAAAGGAAGTGTCGATGCGTGCATTGTTGGTGTAACTTGATTTTGTTATCTACTCAGACGCAATATTATCTAAAAACGTCCACAGTAAAGGGCAAATGACATTTGGCTTCGTAACCTTCTTTTCCTTGTGCCTGTTATACGTTGATTACCATAGTGTTGTGTAATATTTTGGAATGTGATTCTGGAATTTGAGATCTCCTAATCCAGTAAAACCTTTTTGGGTGCATGTCCTTATGGAAAGCTTTAAAATACATACAATAAAATGTGAAAGGGGATTTCCAGATTAAAGACAAATTTCATTAGTCCTTGTGTACGTACACACTGCAATCTGTCACCATTCAGTACAGTCGGGTTCCCTCTATTTCCAGCGTGCGTGAGTGAGTGGTCATCATGTCCCCACATTGGTCTATTGAGAGAAATGTAGGAGAAACCACATAGTTGTGACCACCCACATGTGCTGGAAATACAGGGGATCCTGACCATGTGTGATGACTTGGGAAACTGCAGGCAAATGAAATGGGAAGACGCTGCCCTGCTAACATGTGTGGGTTTTTGGTCCACCCCCAGCATGTATTCTGTTATGTATATATGAATGTTTGGCGTAAATGTGGTTTTATTTTTTTTCCCCCACAAATAACAGGTATTTGGGGCTTATTCAACACATCCTTTCAGGCTTAGTGACCATTTTTATGGCACAGGGGAAACGTTCCTGTTCACCTTCAACCCTGATTTCAAAGTAAGTGATTTTCTGTTGTCCACGTCCTGTGTGTGTACATCCAAACCTGCGCTTGTTGCTAATCTGCTTTCACAAGGAAACCTTGGAGGACTACGAACTGAATAAATGCCCACGGCCCTGTTTATAGATTGTGATTAGGATGAATAACTGGATAGATGGTCGATAAAGCAAACTGGTTGTTAATGTGTAGTGAGACCTGTCCTCCTCACCTACATGATTTCTTGTTGCAGGCATTCAAATGGAGTGGAGACAATTCTTACTTCATCAATGGAGATACCACTTCCTTAGAGCTTGGAGGTGGAGGGTTAGTATTCAGAATTACCGGGTATTTTTTTTATCACAAAAGTGAACATAAAATGGCATCATAAACTGATCTATTTCCTGGAAATCCTAGTAATGCAGAAGTAGTCTTGACGTCTTCATTATGGGATACCTTTTGTGGAGCCAAAGGGCCATTTTACAGGGACAATGATAATCGGAAGTGTGACAACACTGAGCCAAAGAATAAGCAAGATGGTTCATGTGCTTTTTTTTTTTGAGAGAAAAAAAAAATTCAGGAGTGCATCCTCCCATGAAAACTGGATGTACTGCAGATAAAACTGTATGGGGCTTGCACTTGTATTAATGGTTGTCTGCAATCCATTCTGTTAAATGGCCCCTATAATAGGTAGTGTTGATGGACCATAATTATGGATAGAAATCTGTTCCTTTAAACGTACCAGTGGGTAAAGGAGGCCATAGATGGACACATTTTTTTTTTTTTTTTTTTTTTTTGTTCCCCTGTTGCCCATCTCCAGTTTAGTGATGGCAGCCACAAGTAGTTGCTGTACTTGCCTCACTCTTGGGTACATGATCCAGTTACTACTCTCCTTTACCTTCCTTTTGATAAACTAATGTAAGCCTTTCGCTAGAAACTGAAGAACTACCCTCATGACCGAAGTGAATAATTTACCAGATTTCACTGTACAAATGCAGGATCTTGCATACATTGGGACTAGTCATGTAAAATTCTGCGTCAGTATGGCTTGTATAATATATTTTTAATGTTTCCTGCCTGATATGGTAATTTTTTATTATAGCTATATTCAGGCACATAATTTTCATAGTAACACCAGGATTATACAGTATTCGGCCACAGATTTTTCTAAATAAATACACCAGCCACGTCCGGTCTAAGATCTGTTTAATGTATGCAGTTGGTATTGTGAAATCTGGTGACAGATTGCTTTTACCATTGAGGTCTGTTCGTGCCTCCTATAATGTGTAGATTTCAGTTCTACTCATTGGCCAGCACTGCAGTAATGTGTTATTCGTCTCTGATTTTTAAAGGAAGAGATTCTTTTGGGAATTGTGCCTTCATGCTGCCCATTGGGTAGCAAAAGTTAGACGAGGATGCCATTACTTTCATAGTATTTGGTGTCATTTTCATTAATACTTGTGTTTTTTTTTTTTTGTTTTTGTTTTTTTTTATTTTAGGGGTGGCTTCGGACTGTGGCTGGACTCTGACTTGTATCATGGGCGCAGTAACACCTGTAGCACATTTAACAATTATATCTTGTCCAAGAAGGAAGACTTCATTGTGCAAGATCTAGAAGTGTGGACCTTCGCGTAAATAGATACTGACCATATGAGAAGATGTACATTTCAGAGAAGTCGTCAGACACTGCGACCAATAAACCTGCTTATGGACTAATATATTCCTGCTAGGTGTGCACTGAGGAATCCATGTTTTTTAAAAGACTGCAAAATTGTTCTGAGCACTTCATGACTGCTTTACCAGATTGTGCAGGATGGAACTTTTGGTTATTGTAGCTTTGTATGAAATGCCTAAGCCTCCACATATGAATTGAGGAAACACAAGACAAAATGACTTTCACGAAAATATTGTAGAGATGCTGCATAATGTTACAGTTAACGTGCATCTCCAAGAGGAGAAAGCATCAAAATAAGGGAACGGTTACCACACTGTTTGGATTATTTATTGCTGATCGTGCGTTTTTAGACATTCACTGATTCATGACACTTTTAAAGATTTTATGTAATTAGTTCACAAATATTTACACTACTGTGACCAATTTCTGATGCAGCCATTATAAGGCAAGTACTGAGGTTGGTGGGGCTCCATCCTCCCATGCCACTGTGCATTGTTACTGTACCATCATAGTTGGTGAGAAATGCTGTCTTAGAAGCATACGAGCATGATAAGGAGCAGCAGGCATTGAATTTTTTTATATTTATATCTGTGCTAGCCGAGAGAATGTGGACAGAAAGCTTAGAGGTGCGATATATATGGCAGATGACTTTCTAATTGCAGGGACGAGTATTGTATTGAGGAACGCAGGTCGTTTCTGAAAGCTGCTTACTTTATTTTTGTAACTTTTAGTTTGTCTTACACTTTTTTTTTTTTTTAATTTTTTTTTCTCCTTCGTGAAAAGCTAAATTTTAGTTGCTCTGGAAAGCGTTGCATCTGCTCCTGTGCGGGTTGTTTGTGCTGTACTTGATATGATTTGTTTTACAGTAATTGCTTTCCATTTATATCTGAAATGCTGAGCAAATTCTTTTAATAAAGTGGATATCCAGAAATATAGACTGTAATGATCAATGTACACAATCATTGTAAGTGCTTGCAACTTAGACTTAATGCAAATGTATGTAGTATTTTTAGATGCCTCAATTGGTACAAAAATTGCAGTTGTACCAGAAACTCTAGTTACTTTGATTCTCTTAAGGGCTATTAAGCTTTTGAAAAAAACTGATATCACTTACTAGGCTGATTAGCAGCTTACTGACAATAGTGAACACATGAATCAGCCAATCAGCAGTGGGGGCGGAGTTACACAGACTGCCTGGCACGTGACATCTAGTCCTGCAGTGATAATACCCCGCTAGAAAACACTGATTTGTATTGAAATTACAGCAAACTGCTAAAGTGACATGCAACTGGAATTATGTTCTCTGCTACTACATTATGGTGCTCTAAGATTAAGTGAAAAAAACCTGCAACAGATCCCTTTTTTTTTATTTTTTTTTTTACCGTATACTGCTGAAGTAAAGCCATTAATGTTATAGTTTCAGCTTATAGCGGCTATGCCAGATTTATTTTTCCATTACCCATGACAGCACCACGAGAGAGGGATCCGCCCTTCAAGGACCGGAAACCTTCAGATAAAAAGGGCAGCTCCTCTCTGCATCAGTTGGTTTCCTGTCCTTGATGGGGGAACCCTCAAGATGAAATCTTTCAAAAATTAGAAGAGGATGCCTGGATCGGATGTTTCTTTTGGCAGGCAGTGGTCTGCTGCATCCGTCACCAGATGCCGGTAGTCGCCTCGGGGGGCCATATCTCGCCATGCATTCCCTGAGCAAAAGCATGGCCACGGCCTGTGAGGCGATGCCCGGGTGAGAAAGATCCTCGGAGGCCATGTTTTGCCGTGCCCTCCCTGTTGAGAGTAGTGGCCATGCAGCCCGTGAGGCACATCAGTGCCCGGGTGAAATAGGACTGCGTCTGGCCGTGCTCCTTGGGCAGTGAGTACCTGAGAGATTTCCTACCCGTTTCTGGGTCCAGGTAAGGAAGCCTTCGAGGGGTGTTTTGACGCTGGAACACGTGGAGGCAATGCCGGGGGCGCGCATGGTCTGAGGCAGCCTGGGAGTACACTCCAGGAAGTGACCCAACATGTACCAGAAGTGGCGGATCTCATGCCGCCGCGTTATGGTAGTCCTGACCAGCATGGAGAGGAGCGGTGCACACGCCGAAGGTCTGGGCTTACCTTGCTCCCTGGAGGGTAAGCTCAAAGTAGCTGGCCCCTCCGCTGTGCTGCTGGCGGCGATAGCATCCGGAGGGTGTCCGTGAAGCAGCATGCAGAAGTTCTACCCACCCTCCCTTCTGCTCCCCGAGTCTCATCAGGCTGAACCAGCCCCATCGGTATGTGGTGGGTAGCACAGAGTGTTTCTCTAGTATCCAGCAGTAGCACGCCGGTAGTAGTCATCGGGGCACACGTGCAGTCTCGGGTACAGAGGTGTATTTTAACATATACATAGTGAGGTCTGGGACCTCTAGGAACACCATAGGTCCAGGCTACATGTCTGGATTTGACTTTGGTTAGAAAAGTTGCAGGTCTTCTCTGCACAGAGCCTTAGGTTTTAGGCTTCCGAGTGACTTTGTGAAGCATGTTTCCCATCTTGTTTTTCTGGTTCAGTAAAACAGGTGTTCACTTTTCTTTGCAAGTAACTACTCCATCCATAGGAGGATACATGGGGTTAATCGAGTACATTGTCTCCATGAAGACTTAACTCCAGCTGCAGCTCATTAATTATCTCCTTCAGGTGGGGTCAGTCTGGCAATTGAGATGTACTATTCAGAATGGAGGTTTATCTGGAACTCAGAGATTGCTCTCTTGGCTGTAACTGTGGGCCTGGTCTCTTGTTTGGCACCTCCAAGCATGGCCATAGTCTGCAAGTGCCTCTGTGCATCAGATTGCATCATAGTGCCTCTATGCATCATATTGCACCATGGTGCATCTGCATCATATGGTATCATAATACTTCTGTGCATCAGATTGCATCATAGTGCCTCTATGCATCATATTGCACCATGGTGCATCTGCATCATATGGTATCATAATACTTCTGTGCATCAGATTGCATCATAGTGCCTCTGTGCATCATATTGCATCAGGGTGCCTTCGGTCATCATATTGCATGATGGTGCTTCTGTGCATTATATTGCATCAAAGTGCTTCATATTACATCACAGTGCCTGTTTTGCATCATGTTGCATCATAGTGCCTCTGTGCATCATAGTGCCTCAGACAACAAGAGTCAAGAAATTCCATTCCCTAAACCCAGCAGATGGTCTGTGGGTAGTAGAGGTGTTCAGGATAGAGGGCCATCGGGACTCCGCTATGCCTTTCCTCCAGTATATCTGATCATACCATCAGGGTTGAGAAAATTCTGATAGCCCCGTTCTGGCTAAAGAGGCCTTGGTTATACTGGCTAAAGACAATATCGGTAACGGATCCAGGGATCCTTCCAGAAGTCCAGGATCTACTCTCCCATACTAGTTTTCTAAAGAAGGGGCTGGAGCTTGGATTAGCAGTTAGTACCCTAAAGGTGCAAGTTTCAGCTCTGGCCAGGTCACCGTTGTATAAGGCAGCCAATGATAGATGGGTGGAAAGGTTCATCAGAGCCTGTAGTAGAGCAAACTCTGTTCCATCTCCTACTCCTCCTCCGTGGATCTAAATCTACTTCTATCAGCTTTAACCCTGCTGTTGAACCATGAAAAAAATCACTGCTTTGGTACCATGGGGTCTATATGACCCCATGGTTCCACAGCAGGGTTAACAGAGTGCCTTTGAGCTATTGACCACGGTGTCAAAGGATAATCACATTAAAGACAGCCTTATTAGTGGCGCTCACTTCAGCCGTAGAATAGGCGACTTGCAAGCATTATCGGCAGACCCTCCCTACACTCAGGTCATTGACGATAGAATTGTGTTAAGGTTAGACCCAGCTTATCTTCCCAAGGTGGTGTCAAGGTTCCATAGGGCTCAGGAGATAATCTTACCATCTTTCTGTCGTAACCCTAGTAACTAGGAGAGGCTTCATTGCCTAGATGTTAGACATGTCTCTTACAATACTAAGAGTTAACAAATTCCTGGATGAAGCAAAGGGCCTTATTTGTCTCGTTTCAGGGGTCGAGAAGGGGCCTTAAGGTCTCTAAACAAACTATAGCTAGATGGGTAAGAGAGGCCATTAAGCTAGTGTATAGTAGTGCAGGCAGGGCTGCTCCAGAAGGTCTGAAGGCCCATTCCTTGAGAGCCATGGCAACATCCTGGGCGGAGAGAGCTGATGCTTCCATCGACCAGATCTGTAAGGCGGCCGCTTGGTCCTCTCAATCTACTTTCTTCAGACATTATAGGTTAGACCTCACTGCTTCCTATGACCTCACATTCGGGAGAAGGGTGTTACTGGCGGTGATCCCTCACTAAGACACTACAAATTTCTAATTCTCTCGTGGTGCCGTCATGGGTGATGGAAATACACGGGTATTACTTACCTGGTAATGTTTTTTCATGACCCAGGACGGCACCCTTATATTCCCTCCCTATTGATCACGTTATTGATTCGGTGCATCGTTAGTCAGGCACTCCCTTGGGTGTTGGTAGCTAGAAATGTAAAGAATAGATGGATGTATTATTTGAATGTACACTAATCTGCGGCGTTCCTCTCGTGCTCTGTAAAACAACTGACGTGGAGAGAGGAGCCGCCCTTTTTATCTTGAAGGTTTCCTGTCCTGAAGGGTGGTTTCCTTCTCTCGTGGTGCTGTCATGGGTCATGAAAAAACATATTACCTGGTGAGTAATACCTGTGTTTCTCTCTCACCCATGACAGCATCATGGAGAGAGGGGGATCCGCCCATCAGGGACAGGAACCCTATAGATAAATGGGCGGTACCTCTCCTCCGCCCCCAGTTGGGTTCCTGTCCCTGACTGGGATCCTTCAGATGCAGTACCTTTTTTAAGAAGATCCGGGGCCGGTCGGTCCAGCTTCTGGCAGCGGGGAGGCCCCTGTCACGGCGGGCGCGGTTCCCGAAGCCACCACCGCCGGGTCCGATGGGGTGGAGGACGCCAGCTGCCACTTCAGAGGTGCAGTAGGGGTTGTGAGGGACCAGGAGCTGCAGGGCCCAGAAGGAGCCCATCTACCTCCGTGGCCGGCGCCATCTTGGATTCCCCATGTGCAATGGCGCCTGCCCCGGAAGTAGATGGGCTACTTCTGGGTCTTGGAGTCGGCGCATGCGCAGTGCGCACTCCCGGGAAGGGCGCGAGCAGGGCGATGACATCATAGAGGGGGAGATTTAAAAATGGGCGCTTGCAGCTGCTCCTGGCTGGAAGCGTCCTCGGAAAATGGATAGCGACCAGCAGAAGGAGCAGCCTAGGCAGCAGCCCAAGCAGCAGCAGCATCGTCACCACAGACATAAAGATCAGGATGGAAGGGACACCAGGTCGAGCCGCCACTCCACACAGCGCAGCAGGTCCGCTGCGAAAAGCAAGTCGCCACCTGCGGATTCTCCTATTCAGGATCCGATTCTACCTCCCGATTCGGTACCTGCGAACTCGTCCATATGGTGAGTGATCTCCGTGAATGTGCACCATTGTAATAGCCTTCTCTTCCCTTAAAGGGAAAGAGGACGGGGAAGAGGAAAAATAGGGAATGCCCCACTTGCAGCAGAGCACTCCCAGAAATTTGGGGAAAAAAAGCTCTGCGAATCCTGTACACAGGAGATCCTATACGAAGAAAACCCTGATTGTTCTACAGACCTCAGAGCCGTGATTAGGTCCGAAGTCCAGAATGCCTTAATGTCCATGAGACAAGGGGACAAAAAGAGGAGAAAGGGAGCCCCAGTTGACCACCAATCTGACCCCTCCACGACCGGGAGATAGTCTCCGAGACAACGGACTCTATTATCTCGTCTTCAGACGAGGAGTTAGATAGTCCCCATTGTTTTCCCCTGGAGGAGGTAGACTCCCTAGTAAAAGCGGTGAGAGCCACTATGGGGGTATCAGACCCTCGCCCGGATATGTCCATTCAAGACATTGGGGGTCTAGGCCAGAAAAAGCGAAGAGTATTTCCTCTGAATGACAATGTTCAGGGCCTGATAAAAAGAGAATGGGACAAAATAGATAGAAAAAACGCTACAGTGCCCTCCCTCAAAAGGAAATATCCCTTTGAGGTAACATCTACATCATGGGACAAGGCCCCTAAGCTTGACGTAGCCAAAGCCTCAAGGAGATTCGCCATCCCCTTTGAAGATATGGGTACCCTTAAAGACCCATTGGATAAACGGGCCGATACCTTCCTGGGAAATCGTAGGGGGTAATATGAGGACATCCATAGCGGCAACGCGTACATCTAGATCTCTGATGGTATGGATAGATCAATTAGAGAAACAACTAAGGGATGGTACGTCTAGGAATAAAATCCTAGAGTCAATGCCTGTAATAAGGGGTGCGGCAGCCTTCCTAGCGGACTCATCGGCAGACTCGGTCCACTTAACATCCAAAGCGGCAGCTCTCTCGAATGCGGCTAGAAGATCATGGTGGCTCAAATGCTGGCCGGTTGACTGCAGACAAAATTATGCTCTATCCCATGTGACAGGAAGTTCCTATTTGGCGAGACTTTAGATGACATTCTCCAGAAGGCAGGAGATAATAAGAAGGGCTTCCCAAACATGGCTCATCCACAGTTCAGACGCTCCTTTCGGAGCAAAAAATTTTTCCGGAGGGGGCCACCGAGAGACCAAAACACATGGGAGGAAGAAGGACCGAGGCTTTCTCTTCGGCAGCTCCTCCCGGGGCAAAAAGTCCTCTAAGTGACATTTTGCCCAGGTGGGGGGAAGATTGACCTCTTTTCTTCATGCCTGGAAAAACATTTCAAACAACCAATGGATCCTAAATCTAGTCAAATCAGGCCTAAGAATAGATTTTGTCTCTCTCCCACCTCAGAAATATGTGAGAACCCCTCTAAAATCCTCCGCAAGGGAGCAAACCGCGTTGGAAGGGGAAGTACAAAAAAAAAAGTACAGGAGGTTACCCCAAAGAGAGGCGGGGGTTTTACTCCCCACTATATCTAGTGTCCAAGCAGGACGGCTCATACAGGGCAATAATAAATTTACGGGGACTGAACAGATACGTACGAAATCAAAGATTCAAAATGGAATTGATAAAATCCGCCACGAAGATTCTATTCCCCAATTGCTTCATGACTGTACTACATCTAAGCGATGCATATTATCACGTCCCCATCCACAAAAACTCCTGCAAATTTCTCAGGATAGCGGTCTCCATGAATGGAGAGATAAATGAGTTTCAGTACAGAGCGCTACCCTTCGGAATATCCATAGCCCCGCGGGTGTTCACGAAGTTGATAGCGGAAGTGATTGCCCATCTGAGGGAACAAGACATTTTGATAGTTCCATACTTGGACGACTTCCTGATAGCGAGCAACTCTGTCCAAAGTGGCAGAGATCAAAGGGACAGAGTAATAAAGACTCTACAAGACCTGGGTTGGCTACTGAACTTGGCAAAATCCAGATTGGAACCCAGCAGAGTGCAGGAGTTTCTAGGCCTAACCCTAGATTCAAAAATTCAGGAATGCAGACTTCCAGATCACAAGAAACAGAGTCTAGTACAGATGGTTTCAGAAACCCATCCATGACTCTAAGGAAAGCGATGTCACTGATGGGGTCTCTTTCTGCCTGCCTGCCTGCCGGCGGTCCAGTGGGCACAGCTGCATACAAGAGAACTGCAATGGGACATTCTGGCACATCAATCGTACTGGGGCATCATTTAGAGGGACACATAACTCTAAATTTATTAAATACTCATTCCCTAGCCTGGTGGAAAAATATAGACAATCTGTCCAAGGGGCTTCCATGGGTAACAAAAATATCACATGTTATCACCACAGATGCGAGTCCCAGATGATTGGGAGCACACATGGGCAACAGGATCACTCAGGGCAAGTGGGATCACGGACAATCACAAGCCTCCTCTAACCAGAAAGAGCTGTGGGCAGTACATCAGGCACTTTCACACTTCCTACCCTCTCTGCGCGGACATCACGTTCGCATATTCTCAGACAACCAGGTCACGGTAGCGTATACAACCCCTGGCAAAAATTATGGAACCACTGGCCTTGGAGGATGTTCATTCAGTTGTTCTATTTTGTTGAAAAAAAAAAACAGATCACTGACATGGCACAAAACTGAAGTCATTTCAAATGGCAACTTTCTGGCTTTAAGAAACACTAAAAGAAATCAAGAACAAATAATGCGGTAGTCAGTAATGGTTATTTTTTTTAACCAAGCATAGAAGAAAAATTATGGAATCACCCTGTAAATTTTCATTCCCAAAACTAACACCTGCATCAAATTAGATCTGATCACACCTTGGAGAGATGTTGCCTCAAGTGGACTGACATGAATCATGGCTCCAACATGAGAGATGTCAATTGAAACAAAGGAGAGGATTATCAAACTCTTAAAAGAGGGTAAATCATCACGCAATGTTGCAAAAGATGTTGGTTGTTCACAGTCAGCTGTGTCTAAAATCTGGACCAAATACAAACAACATGGGAAGGTTGTTAAAGGCAAACATACTGGTAGACCAAGGAAGACATCCAAGCGTCAAGACCGTAAACTTAAAGCAATATGTCTCCAAAACAGGAAATGCACAAAAAAACAAATGAGGAACGAAAGGGTGGAAACTGGAGTCAACGTCTGTGACCGAACTGTAAAGCCTGGGTCTCACATAGTGATACACCAGCGATCCCGACAACGATCAGGATCGCTGGTGTATCGCTACATTATCGCTGCTGAGCTGCCAAACAGGCAGCGATCAGCACAGCGACACTGCTGGGTAATCATCGCTTAGTTACCCGCAGTGTACGTTGGATACCAGCGCCCTGATGCAGGGAGCTGGTAACCAAGGTACACATCGGGTTTCCAGGCGCGGGGCTGTGCCTGGAAACCCGCTGTGTACCTTGGTTACCAGCTCCCTGCATCAGGGCGCTGGTATCCAAGGTACACAGTGGGTTTCTAGGCACAGACCCGCTCCTGGAAACCCGCTGTGTACCTTGGTTACCAGCGGATCGCTGGTCTCCCGCCTGTCACGCAGCGATGCGTGCCTGTCAGCGGGAGACCAGCGATCAAAAAAATGTCCAGGACATTCAGCGACGATCAGCGATACCCAGCAGGGGGGCTGTTCGTCGCTGAATGTCACACACAGCGATATCGCTGGGGACATCGCTGCTGCGTCACAAAACTAGTGACTCAGCAGCGATCTCGCTAGCGAGATCGCTGTGTGAGATGGGGGCTTAAGAAACCGCCTAAAGGAAATGAGATGTACATACAGAAAAGCTAAACAAAAGCCAACATTAACATCTACAGTAAACAGAAAAAAACAAGGTTACAATGGGCTAAGGAAAAGCAATCTTGGACTGTGAATGACTGGATGAAAGTCATATTCAGTGAGGATTCGCGAATCTGCATTGGGCAAGGTGATGATGCTGGAACTTTTGTTTGGTGCCTTTCCAATGCGATTTATAAAGATGACTGCCTGAAGAGAACATGCAAATTTCCACAGTCACTGATGATATGGGGCTGCATGTCAGGTAAAGGCACTGGGGAGATGGCTGTCATTACATTTTCAATAAATGCACAAGTTTATGTTGATATTTTGGACACTTTTCTTATCCCATCAATTGAAAGGATGTTTGGGGATGATAAAATCATTTTTCAAGATGATAGTGCATCCTGCCATAGAGGAAAAACTGTGAAAACATTCCTTGAAAAAAGACACATAAGGTCAATGTCATGGCCTGCAAATAGTCAGGATTTCAATCCAATTGAATATCTTTGGTGGAAGTTGAAGAAAATGGTCCATGACAAGGCTCCAACCTGCAAAGCTGATCTGGCAACAGCAATCAGAGAAAGTTGGAGCCAGATTGATGAAGAGTACTGTTTGACACTCATTAAGTACATGCCTCATGGACTGCAAACTGTTGTAAAAGCCAGAGGTGGTGCAACAAAATACTAGTGATGTGTTGGGAGTATTTTTTTTGTTTTTGTTTTTCATGATTCCATAATTTTTTTCCCTCAGAATTGAGTGATTCCATAATTTTTTCCCCTATGCTTGGTTAAAAAAAATAGCCATTACTGACTACCACATTATTAGTTCTTGATTTCTTTTAGTGTTTCTTAAAGCCAAAAGTTGCCATTTGAAATGACTTCTGTTTTGTGCCATGTCTGTGATCTTTTTTTTTTCAACAAAATAAAACAACTGAATGAACATCTTCCAAGGCCGGTGATTCCATAATTTTTGCCAGGGGTTGTATAAACCACCAGGGGGAACAAGATCCTGACCCTTAATGAACGCTTCCTTAGAGCTCCTGAGCCTTGCGGAGGTCAATCTGCTGTCCCTCTCGGCACTACACATCCGGGGGGAGGACAACAAAAAGGCAGATTTTCTAAGTCGCACACGCTTAGGTCAGGGCGAATGGGTCCTAAAACAGTCAGTTTTTCAACAGATTGTGGATATGTGGGGGGCCCCGGACATAGGCCTGTTTGCAGACTTCAGGAACAAGAAGGTGGAACAGTTCTGCTCCTTAGATCCCAGGGGAGCCCTCAAGCCCTAAATGCCTTCATGATTCCCTGGACACACAATCTGACCTATGCCTTTACCCCGATTATCCTCATTCCGGCAGTCATAAGGAAGGTCAGGGAGGACAAAACAAACATGATACTGATGGCTCCCTTTTGGCCGAAACGAATCTGGTTCTCCTGGCTAAGGATGCTGTCGATCTCTGACCCCTGGGTCCTACCAGATCTCCCAGACCTTCTGTCTCAGGGGCTGGTATTACACCCTCAGGCCAGGAACCTCCATTTAATAGCATGTATTTTGAGAGGTCACTACTAAGAGACAGGGTTTTCAGAGTGTTTGATAGATACACTACTGAAGAGTAGGAAACCAATCACGACTAAAGCCTACGGGAGAACTTGGAAGAAATTCCTATCTTCCTCGTGGGTGAAAGTTCATGAGGGGCTGCAGGTTGCCAAAATCCTCGAGTTTCTGAAGAAGGGTGCTGGAAAAGGGCTTAGCAGTGAGTGCAGGTAGCAGCTCTGGGGCCCTATATAATCAGGATGTCGCAGGCAGGGGCGTACATAGAAATCATGGGGTCCCATAGCAAAAGTCTGAATGGGGCCCCCCCAAAAAAAAAAAAAACAGGTGCTCTTAACTCCACACACACACACACCTGCAGTGCATGCAGGGCCCCCTACACCCTCCACAGTGCGTGCAGCTGGGCCCCCTCCCTAAGGTGCAAAGTGCAGTCAGAGCCATTGTAAATGTAAAGTGCCAGCACAGTGAGGGGACACATTTAACAAAAAAAATCGACCCCCAGCCAGGCTCACCATATTGTGTGTGCAGTGGCGTAGCAACTGTTTGTGGGGCCCAGGGCGGCTGAAAAATTTGCCGCCCCTTTGGTCATTGATAATCCTGAAGCATTCACCATTACAACCAAAAAAAGGCTCAAAGTAAATACCTTTCACCTGTAAAATCAGCATGGCAAAAATACACACTGCAAAGCAGCAACACACAGTATGGACTTGTGTTTATGATGTGCTTTATCCTCCTTGGACAAAAAGGACTTCTTTAGGCTTGGCTCACATTTATACAGTGCAGTCTGCTGGACAAATATGTCTGAATTGCAAAAAAAAATGGTATTCAGACGTATATGGAGGCATACACAAACCATAATGGGCAACACGTAGTGTAAAAAAAATGTTCTTCTGACTATGTTTTGCCCTGATCACGTTGTATTGTGGGAAAAAAACATAATTGACCAAAGGTACGCGTTTTTAATGTGGGGTGAAAAAAAGTTTATTCCTCTGGACACCTCCTCACAGAACTGATGCCAAAATGGAGTGGGATGGGACTGTTGACACCAGTAAAACTGGATGGAAAAAAAATGATTCTTTTTAAGTAAAAAAACATATAGAGACAAAGATGGAAGTACGATATCTATTAAATGTACTTGTTTAAATTTGTAGGTTGATGCATGGCATACGTTTTAATGTATACGTCCAACGCATTAAGTCTGCAGGCGTATAAATGTGAACCTAGCCTGACAGGGAACATGCTGCATAGTGTGCTCCGGTGTAAGAAGTGTGGTGCCTAATCTGACAGCAGGTACAAGCAATGCCCATCATTCATGGCATCATATAAGACAGGTAGACGGATGTCATATCTTTGTATATGAAATGATTGGAATATGTAAGCTATGCAAAGTTCCAACATGTGTACAAACTACAAGACACATTTTATCAGAGGTAAGGGGACACAGAAATGCCGCACACAATATCTTCCATAACATCTGCAGAACTTCCACTCTCAGGCACCTCATGAGCTCAGCACGCCCCATGTAATTGCTGTCTCCCAGGTGCATGCCTCTGGGTGAAGGAGCAGAATAAATTAGTAACATTTATTGGCTGCACCATGATTTCCAGGGCATTGCACATTTTTAGTATTGCATGACATGCATTGTTGCACACCTTGACAGTGAAGTTGGTGGTGGGACATAGACTGGACATGGTCTTACCTACAGCTAGGAAGCATCATCCTGCCTGGTGGTGGTACAGGGGTTAAATCACATGAAACCAGCTCTAATGGAGAAGCATTGTGAGGAGTACAGAAGGTGGCTGCAGTGCATGCAGGGACCCCCTCCTCCACAGTGCATGCAGTCAGGCCCACCTCCCTCCACAGTGCATGCAGGGCCCCCCTCCTCCACAGTGCATGCAGGGCCCCCCTCCTCCACAGTGCATGCAGAGCCCCCCTCCTCCACCCTCCACAGTGCCTGCAATCAGGACCCCCTCACTCCCTAAGGTGCAAAATGCAGCCAGAGGCTAGCCATTGTAAATATAAAGTGCCAGCACAGTGAGGGGACACATTCAACAAAAAAATCCACCCCATACCTCAGCCAGCAGGACTCACCTTCTTGTGTATCTCTCCCTAAGTGAAACTTATGAATGTTTTCTGCTTCCTGTGATGCACGTGTCTCTGGCTGCAGGCTGGATTTCTTATGCAAATGCAGCCAGAGACTTAAGCCAACTGCTAACCAGGAGACAACAAGGAAAGGGGACCTTCAAGGGGTTTACAGTGTCCGGCCGTCGCTTATATTTAATTAAAGGAGATAGTACTGTGTCAGCACAGCTGCCAAACGACAGCGGCCGTCGTGGGCCCCCTCACCTGTCTGGGCCCCATAGCTGCTGCTTAGTCTGCTCTATTCACGGAACGCCACTGGTCGCAGGAAACCCCTGAGTAGCACGCTTCATTAGAGCGGCAGCTAGATCCACTCCGATTGCTAACCCCAGACTGTCATCATGGGATCTTAACCTAGTGCTATCAGCATTGACAGAGGCCCCGTTCGAGCCCATCGAGTCAGTTCCCTTAAAAATATTGTCTCAAAAAACAGTCCTACTAGTAGCACTTACATCAGCGCGTAGGGTAAGCAACATTCAGGCCTTGTCGGCAAATCTCCCATTTACAAAAATCTTAGAAGATAGGGTCATCCTTAAACCTGATCCGGCCTACCTGCCTAGAGTTGCGTCCCATTTTCATAGGTCCCAAGAGGTAGTACTCCCCTCCTGCCCAAACCCTAGAAATAGGGGAGAAGAGAGATTCCATACTCTTGACGTTAAAAGGTACCTAGTCCAATACTTAGAGGCTACCAAGGGCTGTAGGAAGGAAGGCTCTCTTTGTGTGTTTCCAGGGGCCCAGGAAGGGACTTAAAGCATCCAAAAGTACCTTGGCGAGGTGGATAAAGGATGCAATCACACTAGCTTATTCTTCCAGCGGAAACACCATTCCGGAGGGATTGAGAGCTCATTCCACTAGGGCCATGGCAACCACATGGGCTGAGAGATCTGAGGTATCAATAGAACAGATCTGTAAAGCGGCCACCTGGTCATCACCTTCAACCTTTTTTAGGCACTACCGCTTAGACCTTGCCTCTACATCTGACCTGACCTTTGGAAGAAGGGTCCTCCAGGCAGTGGTCCCTCCCTAAGCTAACCAAATCTCTGTAATTCTCTCCGTGGTGCTGTCATGGGTGAGAGAGAAAATATTAGTTACTTACCGTTCACTGTATTTCTCGGAGCCCATGACAGCACCCGCTTAATTCCCCCCCTTATCATGTGTGCGGTGAGCACGATTTTTTTAGTATTTGTAGAGTGTTGTGTTTAGGCACGGTGTTAATTCATACTAAGCAGTATAGTAATATGTATATACTTTCTCTTGTTTAACTAACCTTGAGACCCTCTGATGCTCTGTAACCAACTGGGGGGCGTAGGAGACGTACCGCCATTTTATCTGTAGGGTTCCTGTCCCTGATGGGCGGATCCCCCTCTCTCCGTGGTGCTGTCATGGGCTCCGAGAAATACCGTTAACGGTAAGTAACTACTATTTTTTGTACTGATGCAGTGACTCAAGATGGACCTCATTTATTTTTGCTTGCAAGTGCTAAAAATTCCGATCTATTCACACTTCCATTATTGCCAAAAGTCCCTTTCACTGTGCAGTATTGTGATTTAGTATTTGTAAGCCAAAAAAACGGGAGTGATGCAGAAAATAAGAGGTTTGTAACTTCTGTGATTTGTATCAATCCACTGCTATTTGTTTTGCAAATACTAATGCAGAAAATTAAATGAAAATGCCAGGGTAAAGACAGTGTTCTGATGATAATCTGTACCATCGTTATTAACATTGTAGAGAGGTGTTTATTAATGCCCCCCAAAACATCTGACCCTTCTAATGGCAAGTGACAATGCCAGGTAGTCCTCATCCATCAAATTTAATTCATAATTGGTTAATGAGAATGAAATCTGCTACAATATTATAGAAAAAAGACTTATCAGTCAGAATATATCAAGTGTGTGTTTTGATTTTTAAAGATCTGTGATGGATGATTGCATGAGCAGAAGCTGTGATACCGATGTGATCAGAATCTAGGCTCATGCAGACATCAGGCTATGTTGTATCTAACAGCCACATATGTACAAGGTGAAATATGCACTAAGTTTTCAGTGTTATAGAAATTCTTTTGATACATTAAAGAGCATCTCCTCTGAGGAGGTCCGGAGCCTAAAATCTTAGGGATATGCTTGTCTACTGTCCTAATAGATTATCATCTGACCTGCTTCTGCTACTGTATCTGCCATTGACTAATGCAGGTTTTATAGCCATTATGGGAAAACCATTTGCTATACCATGCTGATGTAAACGATTTCCTAAAGGCTGAAGAAATGATTCAGGCTATAGGTAAATGGAGTCTTTGTTCCTCCTCATGTATTGGTGCAGGAGCCTCACAAATAGAGACTTGCAAATAGCACACTATTCTAGTTTTACATCTGGAACTAGGTCTGTTCTCTTTAAAGGGAATGGATCATGAGAATATGAAATATTTTAAATGAAATTTGTGTTCATGGGACTCTGTCAGCACCTTCATTACCTTCCCCCCCAAAAAAAAAAAAAAGTAAGCTCTATTCAAAGAAAAGTCCAGCAATAAATTTACATGGCCAAGCCATTTGGTTACTAAGAAATCAGTGTTTGTGTTGATGTGCAAATGAGGCTAAATAACTGACTATGGTAGATCTAAAGCCTCTATTCCCTACCCAGAACTGCCCCCTCCTGCTTGATTGACTGCTCCTTTGACAGCTTCTATGCTGCAGGATGTCAGATAGTTGAACATAAGGAAGTGGCACCGAGTGGTGAAAAAAGCTGGAGTGATGGAGGCTTTAGCGCTACCATAGTCCAGCCTCTATCGTATATCAACTCAAATGCTGAATTCTCAGTAATGGAGAACTTTTGTATGTATTGTGACCCCAGCCCTAGAGGTTGTCCTACATTTTATAATGCCCCCATCGATTTAAACCTTGTACAGTATATAAGTCTTTTGTAAATGCATAGTGCTGCTCAGAAACACACAGGACCGCAATATTGCTGACCTCTCAGTCCGCATCAAGTGACCCCGCCTGCAGCTGCCGCTGATGTCACGTAAAGTTCCAAAATCCCCTGCGTTACCCAGTCGCAGTCACCTTCCCCTGATTGGCTGGGTTGTGGGTGGAGTTTCAGCACATGTCACAGCCCAGTATCAGCGTGCGCCTTCCCCCTCTGCTTTCATTGGCCACAAGAGCACTGGATACTGGGCTGTGACTTGCTGTGAAACTCCGCCCCCAGCCCAGTCAATCGGTGGGTGCCTGTAACTGGGTGACGCAAGGGATTCTGGAACTTGAAGTGACAGCGGTGGCTGTAGCTGACGTCAGGTGATGTGGACTGAGCAGTGAGCAATGGCGCCACTCACAGGCACATATGGCAGCAGTATATATTTACAAAAATACTTATTTAATTTAATGTAGTGGACAACTTCTTTTAAGCCCACACTCCCACATTCAGTAATTTGTGAGTTTTTTTTACCTCCGTATTTGTAAGCCAAAATGCAAAGTGGGTGAAAAAATACAGAAGTGGTGACGTGTTTCTATTATATTTTCCCTGATTGTTCCACTCCTGCATTTTGGTTTACAAATACTGAATGTGTGCACGTGCCCTAATATTGAGTGCCTATAATGTGTATAAGAAGACTGACTGGTACTAAGCAGAATACATAGCTTCTCTATATAGATGTCCAAGTACTCCATTTAAGAGATAAGTGGGCAAATTTTCGACTTCTTAGAAACATGGGTGGAACGCTAATTGAAAGATACGGCATACCATGCGTTAACTGTCTCATGGTCATATATGAATCCTTTACCTTCCCCTACTCTAGCAAAGTCTTCCGATCTGAGCATGGTCCCGGTTTCACAAATGAGTGAATTCAGCCTTACTATTGGTTGCCTGGGATAAACCTTGATGGCAGATGTCTACCGCAGTAATAGACAGAGTAGCAAAGCAAGTGGCAGAACAGCTGTGCTGAAAGGCTGTGCATCTGTCCTCGTAGCAATAACGTTCTCAAGGGACATCTTCATAGAGGACAAAATCATCTCTAGTTTAGATGCAGTTACTAACCTACAATTCTAATAGGAAAGGTCATGTACGGAATAATTTTCTTCAGTGCACACACTGGGCAAAAAGGGACGTATAGTAGAAAGCTTTATGCGATGTGAACAGACTACCAAGCTGTGTGTTTCTACCATTGGTGTGACATCGAATTTTCTCAACTGCAAAAACAAAATTGCAAGCATCTCGTACTCATTGAGACAGTAAGAAATAGACAATACATGGCAGGCATCCGAGTGCTGTTTGGGATTTTTCACTGATCTATTCACTTGAATAAGCAAGTTTCAGGTGCAGATTGGATCAATAATGGACGTGTCCCTTTTATGTTCCCCCTCCCCCAGTAGTATAGAACACAAACACAACTATCTGAAGAAGTCCTCAAATGAAACCCAATCGCCAAAAATTTCTATGGCCACTTGAGATTGGTTCGCTTGAATCAAAGGAGGTCTGGGTGTGATTGGCCGGGGCTGGTTTCACATCGCTGTTTGAAAGCCGCAATATATCTCTAGTGAACCACAGATCACCATAGGTTTCTGTAAGGCCTCATTTGGACGTCCCTTATTTTCACGTGTAAGGAACAACTGTCCACGTTTCATCAGTGGTTTCGATCATTTTTTTTTCCTGATGAGGGGGGGGGGAGCTCCAGTGTATCAGTCTGTGAAAGATGTCACATGGATAGGAACACTA
Source organism: Oophaga sylvatica (assembly GCA_033576555.1). Lineage (NCBI taxonomy): Eukaryota > Metazoa > Chordata > Amphibia > Anura > Dendrobatidae > Oophaga > Oophaga sylvatica. The sequence continues at coordinate 355,223,406 of JARQOD010000005.1, read as the reverse complement.
ATGGTGTATAGGCTACATAGCATATGGACAAAGTATAAGGGACAAAAATAAAAGTCCAATAGCACAAAAAAAAAAACATGGAGTACAAAATCCACCATGGAGCAGAAGAACTGATAAAACAGAAGTACAAAAATATTAGTAAGATGTTTCAGTCAAATGCTCAAAGAACATGGGAACATACCCTAGATAAAGGGATAGCCATGTGGCCAAATAATCCAACAGTTCATTCTGTACAGTTCAATGTTAATAAGCCCCTAAGTTGGTAAGGATGGAACCCATCATATATTATTCAAGTAGTCACTCAAGCTGCAAAGAGTACCATATGTTATCTAGGATATGTTTCCATGTTATTTGAGCATATGACTGTAGCATCTTACTATTATTTTTGTATTTCTGTTATATCAGTTCTTTGGACTATTGGACATTTCGTTTCTATGAAAACAGCTTTTTTGGTAGCCATTACCACAGCCAAGAGGATAGGGGAGATTCAAGCTTTTTCCACTAAAGACCCATATCTGCAGATTAGAGAGGATCACATAGTATTAAAACTAGATCCTGCTTTTATGCCCAAGGTAGCTTCGTTTCAAAATCGCAATCAGGAAATCGTACTCCCTTCCTTTTGCGAGAATCCATTAAACATAAAAGAACAAGCCTTACACTCCCTGGATGTTAGACAGGCAGTGATTGATTACTTAGAAGCCACTCGGGTCTGGAGGAAAGACCCTAATTTGTTTATTTTGTTCGGAGGTAAAAACAGGGGTAAAAAAAGCCTCCAAAACATCCATTGCAAGATGGATTACCACTATAATCACAAAAACTTACACATCTGAGGGTGTAGTTTGTCCTATAAAGGTAAAAGCCCATTCTACCAGAGCCTTGTCAGCATCATGGGCTGAGAGAGCAGGAGCTTCATTAGAACAAATTTGTAAGGCAGCCTCTTGGGCTAGAGTAAATACCTTTTGCAAGCACTACAAGTTAGATGTGCTGTCAGGACAGCATACGGCATACGGTAGAAAAGTATTACAGGCCGTAGTCCCACCCTAAGGAGGGTTTCTTTGGTACTCTCCATAGTGCTGTCAGGGGACGTCCTGGAAAATGGGTATTAAACCTACCAGTAATTCGGTTTCTAAGAGTCCATCCTGACAGCATGGTTAGTTCCCTCCCTTGTCTATTTTGTTATATATGCTAATTCATATGATGTAATATGTTTAGTAAATTAAAGAGTTATCACTTGCATTGATCCATGGTGTGGTACTTGTCAAATCACTGAGGTATAGGGGGAGGAGTGGGACCTTTTAACCTCTCCTGTGCTTTTTCCTGTCCCTGCAAGGAGGAGGAGGACGTCCTCCATAGTGCTGTCAGGATCGACTCCTGGAAACCGCAAAATCCGCAAAAGTGAGACCATTTTAAAAAAGGCCCCCTTCCAACGTATTAAAAATTGTTCTGGGGAGTTTATTAACCCTTCAAGTGCTTTTCAGGAATTAATGCAAAATGGCATAACCGGAATTAAGAAATGTATTTTTACCATCTAAATGTTGATAAATTCTGAACAGGCCACTGTAGCCGGCAGACTTTAAAGGCCGTTATTTGACCGTGTCAAACATCAGGACCACACGATCAAGATCTCAGGGTACCTATGATGTTAAAGAGGGAACCCCCACACTCTGTTAATCTAGATGCTGTAGTCTTTGACAGCTGCATTTAAGAGGTTAAACAACTATAGTCGGTACTAACACTAATCGTGACTAATGCAGCAGGTTGTCAGCTATAGTGTACAGCTGATAGCTGCTGGATTGTCACCTGTATGGGGATGCTAGTCTCTTATATCTCAGGTCAGTAAAAAGATGTATTGATGGTCACTAAAGGGTTAAAGTGAACAGAGGAGTGGGGTGTTGCAGTAATGTATGCTAAAATGTGACCACAAGATTTCACTAGTCATAGCTATGCTAGGGCTACTAGTCCGTACTCAACAGCCTAAATGAGACTGTCGTGTTCGGGTCAAGGGCCCCGTGGCCAGTGTGTGCCTCAGTCTGTGCTCGTGTAAAGCACTGGCCGGGGGGTGGATTCACCAGCACTATCTGTATTCTTCACACTGGCGGCTGCTCCATCCCTGGGGTAGTTCTCCCCCCTTTTCAGAGTATAAATAATCTGAGTCAGAGCCAAGGACAACGGTACACAGTTCAGCTTTTTTTTTCCTGGACATAGCACATCTATTACATCAGAATGGACCACAAAGTAAATCCGGGACGAGGAGCCCGGTGAAAAAGGCACGTCAATCTCTTTCCCTGGAGACACTTCAATCCAGTCATGGAAATACACATCCACTAGGTCGTCCACCCCCTTTTGGTTATCCTGCCTGTGTACTAGCTGGTGGCCCACTCGCTACTGCTACAGCATGCACACTTCTGCTGAACGTTCCCACAGTGGCTCTACCACTGGCACTACAACTTCATCAGCCCACCGACTACTGGCTGACAGTCCCACGGTGATTCCTTCACCGGCTTCACAACTGCTGGTACCTATTCTCACTTCTTTCTTCATGTCCGCTACACAGCTCAGGACCAGGGACATCGAGCAGCAACAGGGTCCACTCCCGACTAACTCTACCTGGAAAGTCCCTCACACTAGTTCCCGACCGACACTTCACCTAATTAACCCCTTGGTGTCCTGACAACTCTCCACTACACTGAACGTGCTCAATGCCCCCACCTAGTGTTCCTACACTGAACATCTAACAACTCTCTACCTGGGTCCACTAATGTGCCCCATCTAGTGACCCTTTGCAAAACTACCCTTACCCAATATATGAATACTATACAAGTGCCCTCTAATGTCCCCAAAGGATGCACTACCTTACCTAACTCTATATAAAATGCATCACTATAAAGGACATGACAGATATACATATATACACATAGCAGCACAAACATTTAAAGGGTTAAAACCTTGACCCTCCTTACATTCGGACAGCGATGATCTAATTCACATTCTGCGGAGAAAATATACATACGAGTCCAACCTGACTGCACACACCCTTACAATTTAGATTATTCATTCTTTATGTACTAAAAGCTGCAACCAACATTCACAGAAATTCACATTTTGCCTTAGTTTGATATCGGATTGCCATGGCTAGTGTCCACTTGACTTCTAAGCTGTGCTCAGTGGTTTATGGTGTACTCTATTTGCAAGGGAATAGTACGAATACTCGTTTATTTCCTCTGGTCAAATGTGCAGCTAAAATGAAGATTTTGTTTTCTGGACTGACATGACGTACAGGAATGACCACTATTAGGACTGCTGCCACTGGGAGGATTACTGATGTCATTATGACTGATGTGCAGTATGTAATGCAGTGCTACTGTGTTTTCAATAAAGGAACACCATACATCACTTGTTCTATGATTCATCTGTCTAGTAATGTCACTATTCATATCGTAAGAAATCTGGCCATAAAAAGACACCAAGATATTAAGCATACAGTGGGGGAAATAAGTATTTGATCTCTTGCTGATTTTGTAAGTTTGCCCACTGACAAAGACACAAACAGTCTATAATTTTAAGGGTAGGATAATTTTAACATTGAGAGATAGAATATCAAAAATAAAATCCAGAAAATCACATTGCATAAACTATACAAATTTATTTGTTTCTTTGGTCTTGCCCATGTTGTAGAGGTTAGAGTCTGACTGATTAATTGAGTCTATGGACAGGAGTCTTTTTTAAAGGTGACTATGTAAGACGGCTGTCTATAATGCAGGTAACGAGTTGATTAGGAGCTGGTCTGTAGGAGCCAGAACTCTAAGGGTATGTGCACACGTTGCAGATTTTGATGCGGATCCGCAGTGTTTTTGAACTCGCGGAATTGCATCAATTCCGCAGTGTAATGCACAACCAATGAATGGGAATTTGAGAATTGGTGTGCATATGCTGCGGAAAAATCCGCGCTCGCTGATTCGCAGCGTTTTATTTTCCGCAGCATGTCAATTCTTTTTGTGGATCCGCAGCGATTCTGCACCCATTTACTATAAATTGAGTCAGGCAAATCCGCATACACAAACGCACGAAAATCTGCAACAAATCCGCATGGATTTTTACCTGCGTTTTCTGCCAAGAGAGGCAGAATCTGCGTGGAAAATTACACAGGCAAATCCGCAACGTGTGCACATACCCTTAACCCCTTCATGACCCAGCCTATTTTGACCTTAATGACCTGCCCATTTTTTGCAATTCTGACCAGTGTCCCTTTGAGTCAATAACTCAGGAAAGCTTCAACAGATCCTACATTTAGCCTGATGAAGAGACCTGAGTAGTCTCGAAAGCTTGCAATTTGTTACCATCTTTTCAGTTATCCATTAAAAGGTATCAACCACTGAGGACTCTCAACTCTAAATATTTTTCAACAGATCCTACCGATTCTGAGAATATTTTTTCGTGACATATTGGGCTTCATGTTAGTGGTAAATGTAGGTCAATAAGTTTTGTGTTTATTTGTGAAAACAATCGAAAATTCTGCGAAAATTTAAAAAATTTCACAATTTTCAAATTTTGAATTTTTATTCTGTTAAACCAGACAGTTGTGACACAAAATAGTTAATAAATAACATTTCCCACATGTCTACTTTACATTAGCAAAATTTTGGAAACAATTTTTTTTGTTAGGAAGTTATAAGGGTTAAAAGTTGACCAGCGATTTCTCATTTTTACAACAAAATTTGCAAAACCATTTTTTTAGGGACCACCTCACATTTGAAGTCACTTTGAGGGGTCTATATGGCTGAAAATACCCAAAAGTGACACCATTCTAAAAACTGCACCCCTCAAGTTACTCAAAACCACATTCAAGAAGTTTATTAACCCTTCAGATGTTTCACAGTAGCAGAAGCAACGTGGAAGGAAAAAATGAACATTTAACTTTTTAGTCACAAAAAATGATCTTTTAGCAACAATTTTTTTTATTTTCCGAAGGGTAAAAGGAGAAAGTGGACTCCCAAAAGTTGTTGTCCAATTTGTCCTGAGTACGCTGAAACCCATATGTGGGGGGAAACCACTGTTTGGGCGCACAGCACGACTCAGAAGGGAAGGAGCGCCATTTGACTTTTTGAATGGAAAATTATCTCCAATCGTTAGCGGACACCATGTCGCGTTTGGAGAACCCCTGTGTGCCTAAACTTTGGAGCTCCCCCACAAGTGACCCCAGTTTGGAAACTAGACCCCCCCAAGGAACTTATGTAGAGACACAGTGAGCACTTTGAACCCTCAGGTGCTTCACAAATTGATCCGTAAAAATGAAAAAAAGTACTTTTTTTTCACAAAAAATTTCTTCTAGCCTCAATTTTTTCTTTTTCACATGGGCAACAGGATAAAATGGATCCTAAAATTTGTTGGGAAATTTCTCCTGAGCACACCGATACCTCACATGTGGTCATAAACCACTGTTTGGACGCACGGCATGGCTTGGAAGGGAAGTAGCGCCATTTGACTTTTTGAATGGAAAATAAGCTCCAATCTTTAGCGGACACCATGTCGCGTATGGAGAGCCCCTGTGGGCCTAAACATTGGAGCTCCCCACAAGTGACCCCATTTTGGAAACTAGACCCCCCCAAGGAACTTATGTAGATGTGTGGTGAGCACTTTGAACTCCCAAATGCTTCACAGAAGTTTATAACGCAGAGCCATGAAAATAAAAAATCCTTTTTTCCACAAAAATAATTTTTTATCCCCCAATTTTTTTCCCAAGGGTAACAGGAGAAATTAGACCCCCCAAAGTTGTTGTGCAATTTTTCCTGAGTACGCTGATACCCCATATGTTGGGGTAAACCACTGTTTGGGCACACGTCGGGGCTTGTAAGGGAGGGAGCACCGTTTGACTTTTTGAATGCAAAATTGGCTGGAATCAATGGTGGCGCCATGTCGCGTTTGGAGAGCCGCTGTCGTGCCTAAACAGTGTAAACCCCCCAATTCTAACTCCAACCCTAACCACAACCCTAACCCTAATCTCAACCCTAACCATAACCCTAACCCCAACTCACCCCTAATTTCAACCCTAACCCTAACCCCAACACACCCCTAATCCCAACCCTAACCACAAGCCTAACTAATCCCAACCCTAAACCCAACACACCCCTAACCCTAATTCCAACCCTAATCCTAACCCTAATTCCAACCCCAACCCTAATCTCAACCCTAGCCCTAATCCCAACCCAAACCCTAATTCCAACACTAACTCTAATTCTAACCCTAACCCTAATTCCAACCCTAATCCTGATTCTAACCCTAATGGAAAAATAAAAATATATTTTCTTTATTTTATTATTTTTCCCTACCTATGGGGGTGATAAAGGGGGATTTATTTACTATTTTTTTTATTTTGATCGCTGTGATAAAGTTTATCACAGTGATTAAAATGTACCTGGAATGAATTAAAGAATCGGCCGGCCGGCAGATTTGGCTGGCGCACTGCGCATGCACCCGCCATTTTGGAAGATGGCAGCACCCATGGAGGAAGCCGGAGGGACACCGGGACTCAGGAGGTACCGGGGTGGGAGGGGGGAATCAGAAGGTGGGGGAGGGGAGCAAATACTGACGGCGGTGGCAGATCACAGTCGTCAGTCGGTGGTGGGGCAGATGGCGGTCTCCAGCCATTGCCGATGATATTGCAGCATTGACCCTGGCTGGATTGTAATATTTCACCAAATTTCACTGGTGAAATATTACAATTCCTCTGATTGGCTGTTTCACTTTCAACAGCCAATCAGATCGGGTGACCTTTCAGTGACCCCGGTCATTTGACCCGCAAGAACGCGATTTCTGCCATGACGCCTACATAGGCGTCACAGGTCGTAATGGCACGACTTTTCATGACTCCTACGTAGACATCACAGGTCGGGAAGGGGTTAATGGTTGGCAGGGGATCAAATACTTATTTCTTACAGCAAAATGCAAATAATTTTATATAATTTATACAATGCGATTTTCTGGATTTTATTTTTGATATTCTATCGCTCAATGTTAAAATTATCCTACCCTTAAAATTCTAGACTGTTCAGGTCTTTGTTAGTGGGCAAACTTACAAAATCAGCAAGCGATCAAATACTTATTTCCCCCACTGTACGTAAAATTTCTCCAGCGTGGAGGACTGGAATACTTTTGCACCAAATTTGGCAACTTTTCGAAAAATCGCAAATGATGAATCAGGCTAAAACATGTGGAACCCCTAAAGTCTGCCCATAGTAGCAAACTAAACAAACAAACAAAAAAAACTGGCAAACATAGAAAAAAAGTGACAAATGAAATGAAATATGGTGCAAAAAACCCACAAAACTAAAAAAAAATAAATGAAAAAAAACAGGCAAAAATGCAATAATGGACTACGCCCATTGTCCTTTAACTATTTACCTTTCATACTATAGAAACTTCATCCTTAGACCCTTGGGTGAAATATCCTTTGTTCCACACATAACATAAATGAGGGATGTATTTATTACAGCCCTTGATTGCTTTAGGCTGTGTTCACACGTTGCAGCCACAGCGTGTTAACATAGCCTAGGGAACGTTCTTATTGATGGAAAACATCATAGACCTCATCTAGATGGCTGTTTTTAAGTACATGTTCGATCTGCATTTTTCATGGTTAAAATACGTACTCATTATATGAGGCTGTTCAACACAGCCGAGTGCTATCCGATGTTTTACAGACTGAATCAGTCTGTAGAAAAACTCACAGCATGTTACGAATGGCTCCGCAATTTGGATCATGTGCCCTCATTCATCATTGGCTGTCTCCTGTCCCCCACCCTCAATACATAATCATTTTCCTTCCCCCACACCCATTTAATTAATTTTATTAAAAAAAAAAGTACTTCATACCTCTCATACAATCCCCTGCAGCTCCACTTTTGTACTGGTATCTTGGTGTGCGTACATGCCTTTGCCTATGCGATGATGTCATCGAGTAGACGCAGTCGTCAGCGAGTCACAGAAAAGGCAGAGGGAGCTCCCCTGGAGCTGTTCTGCTGATCTGTTTTCATGACCGTGGAGCTCCAGAAAGCTCCCTGCGCCGCCAATGGCACAATGCATTATTTTATCAGGGGCCTGGTGAGCAGAAGTAAAAGAGGGGAGCCCAGACTGGGTCTGAGTCACCCTTCTTCTCTTGTGATCACTGGGTCCCATACACCAGTAAGGGCAGTAATACTCTGATGGTGGCCCTGCCTGGGAGACTAAAGTTATTTTTCTCCCAGCAGCGTTGGGCTACGTGCAGATGCAGGGCAGGTTAGTAATGCTATTAACCTGTAGGTTAACCCCATATCTGCTGGTTAATAGTGTTTTTGCTGGTGACAGGTTCCCTTTAAAAGAGGTATAATGAGGCAGTATTTTGGCAATCCAAGCTAATCTGCTACTCAGACACATAATCCGATCCTTCTTTACTGATCTGTTTTCCCTACACACACCCCATAGTTTCCTTTCTCCAGCGATTATTTCCTATTGCAGAGCTGCACTCTCCCTGGTGTACACCAAGATAACTATAGCTATGTGGGAGGAAGGAAGTGCAGCCTCTCCCAACCCAAGGAAATCTCTATATATAGTAATGTCATTGGGATGGAATAAAGCAGGGATTGGCTGTGCTGAGGACTCATGGCAGGTAAAGTCAGGTGGGCCGAGACAACAGGAGCTCCTGTGGGGCAGTGGCATAGGTTTGTGACTATTGAGTGACTCTGGTATGTTCACCTAACCCTAGCGAGGGCACAGGACACCGTTTGTATGGCCTTTGTAAGATCTTGTGAAGTAGCTGCCATTAAAAGCCTGAATGCATAGATGTAGCAGAGTGGAACAATGGATTAACTGTTTAGAACTTTCTCCATTATGAATTGTGACGATTATGCATAGTTGAAGAAATGCAGTAGTTTTACTTGCAGTCCTATGTAAAACCTTATTATAGCACGTCATATCGGGATCTGCATAAGAATTCTGTATTCTTCCCAGAGGTCTGCACTGACGTGACAGAATAATACATGTTCAGCTCTCCATAATACTCTGCTACAGAGTTACCGGTGTTTAGCAGAGGGCAATGTGGTAGAAATGTCCGTGCTCTTGCTTTGTGTGGAGATTATAGGCCTGATTCATCATTGCAGTTACACTTTTATTTTGGTCTTTGTTTTTTTTTCATTTGTACCTAATCGTTCTTTTAATTTGTGCCTTTTTAAGTCTCTTTCATGTGTTCGTCCCTTTTTTTGTGTTTTGTCATTTTTGTGCAAATGTTGGGAAATTTTAGCAGAATATGCGACTCTGATCTTATAGGGAAAAGCAGGCAAAAAGTGCAAAAACATCAAGGTATACCACAAGACAAAAAAAATTAAAAGTGACTTAAACACCCTCCCACAAAGGATGAATTGGGTCCTATATATTTTGATGGTTCCGACACAGTACATCCAAACAATTATATAATGACAATATTTTACATGAAATCTTCATGAGTATTTTATTGTTAGAAAACTTTTTAAGAATTAGAATTTTGGCCAAATACTTTTGAATGTTTTTTTGCTTCCTAATTGATGATTTAGGACTCCTTCAGACGATCGCATTATACTTATCCAATTTTAACACGGTGAGCACACTGTCACCCATGTTATTGAATAGGGATGTTTAGATGACCGTGATGTATCCATGTGAAAAAATGTATTTTGGATTAAACTCATCTTTTCAAGTCTATTGGCGCATAAAAAAAACGACTCAGATTCCATACGAATCATATGTATTGCACGCAATTTTTGGGAATACATTGTAATTGTTAAAGGGAAATTGTAAAAAACTTGGCCCCAAATCATTTATCTGTCTGTGCAACCCTTTGACAGATAAACCAGGTGATCCCTTTACGAATCCAAAGCACTTCTCAAGCAACTGTTTTGAAGTTGTGTTTGGAAATGCATTGGGGCGTGACAATGCACTTCTAGCTTCTCAGCCTCACACTGTATTTTCTACATAGCAGCGCCCTCCCCTGGCTGAGACAGGTAATTGGATCTGTTCCAGAGCAAATCATCTGTCAATCAGGAGTGTGCTGATAGTGAAGACAGTGTGAGACTGAGAAGCTGTAAGTGCATCGTCACGTCCCAATTCATTTCCGGACACAACTTCGAAACACAATTTTTTTTTGCTGCCATTTGGGGTTGTAAACGGGTCCGACTGGCTTATAATTTAGAGGGCTAAACAATCATGGGGTAAAAGTTTCTGACAGATTACTTTTAACACAGAATACTGTATTTATCCTTGTCAATTTTATTTACTATTGATGTAAAAAGAGAAGTGCGAATGACACACGGATGAAAATTGAACGATTTTTCATATAGCCATCTGGTTCAGGACTAAAACTGACATAATGAACTTTACTTACTTTTGTGCCTTACAGCCCTAGGCCCCTAACAACAAAAGATTGGACTATGCAGAATCAGGCCTGCTAATGATTTAGGGCTCCACGGGGTGGTACCCTCATTAATTACACAACGATGTCGATGGCCTATCATAAATGCCCATTTTGATGACTCGATAAGTCAGATTATCATTTCTGGTATAGGCCTGGACCATCTGAGCAGCGGATTATTCTAAGAATAAGTAATGCTTTCATTTAATTATTTTTTAAACTTTTGTTACTGTTTTCCCAACTTTTAAATATCCCGTGTAATCTATTTAATGTAATAGCATTAAGCATGTTGTTGCCTTCACGGTGACATTTTCCCCCCAGATTTGACAGCGAGCAGTAACTACTTCTATATCAATCAATTAGGACAGTCTGTTGCTGCTTATATCCATGATACTGCTGAAAAGAAAAAAGCCTAATATTACTCCCAGTATATAGTGTAAAAATTGCAAGATTTCAGATTTTTCAACCACTTCACGGCTTCGCCATGCATGCAAACCAATCGGACATGTACGGCATGATGATTTTGCTGTCTCACAAGCAGAGCTGGTTAAAATTATAAGTTGGTGTCATCTGGAAACCATACCTGACACCTTGCTGTAATGGTTGCGATCGGTGCTAACATTGATTGTCGTTTAACCTTTCAGATGCTGCTTTAATACTGACTGCAGCACCTATCTGCATATTTGAGGGAGAGGGATCTCTTTTTGCCCACATCAACACTCCAGCGATTATGCGGTGCCAATGGTAGCCATGATGACCCCAAGCCAAGTAATGGTCGTGGGGTCACCTGGCTACAGTGGCCTGTAAGGTCCTACCATATGCAGGACCTAACCAGCCTACTGTCAATGTAAGACTGATGGCTCTAACCCTACCTTGCATAATCATTGCAGAATATTAGACCAGCGATCAATCAATTGAAACTTGATGTCCCATACTGGGACTAAGAAAAAGTAAAAAAAAAATTAATAAAATTGGTAAAAACAAATGTTTTCCAGCTAAAAATGCTGCTTTTCTTTAAAAAAAACAAAAGTATATACCGTAAACGTGCACATAAATGATATTACTGTGTCCAGAACAACCCAATATATAAAACTGTTCTATTAGGCAGCCCGTATTATACCCACCTTAAAAAGAAAAACACTCAGTAAAAACATGACTTTTTCATTATAAAGAAACACAAAATATAGAGAAGTAATCAAAAAGTGATTTAGAAAAAAATGTTACAAAAGCGTTCTCGCGCAAAAACAAGCCCTTATGTGGCTCAATCGGCACAAAAATAAATGTTATAGCTACCAGAATATGGCGATGCAAAAAAACAATTATTTAAAAAAATTGTTAGTGAGCAAAAGAAGCAAAACCTAAAAAATGTGGTATCGCTGTAATCGTAGTTATCCAGAGAATAAAAATTTCATGATTTAATATCACTTTTAAAGTACAGTGAATGACATAAAAAAGTAAATAGACATTGTATGAACTGCTGTTTTTTGTTCACTCTGACAAAAAAATATCAAAAAGCGATCAAAAAATGTTATTTATTGCAAAATGATACTAATAAAAATTTCAACTCATCCTGCAGAAAACAAGGCCCCACACAAATCTTTCAGCAGAAAAATAAAAAAAAGTTATAGCTCTTAGAATATGGCATGCAAAATTGAATACATTTTTGTACAAAAGTGTTTTCTGAGTGCAAAAATATCATAAAAGCACTATAAAAACCTGCCATCGCTGTAATCCTACTGAGCCTAAGAATAAAGTTGTCCTTTCATGTTAACCACACAATGAACAACATAAAATGGTGTAAAACAAAAAAATAAAGCCAATTCCTGAATTGCTGTCTATTTGTTCATTCTGTTTCCCAAAACTCAGAATAAGAAAGTGATTACAAAATGTCATGTGCCCCAAATGCTGCAAGTAAAAACTTAAATTCATCTTGCAAAAAAACAAGTATTTTTGTCAATGCAAAAATTGAAGGTTTTCCAAGTGCCTGGCAGCTCAAAGGCGCTGGAAAAGCGAAATGGCTCCCAAAAACGTATCCAGTAAATTCCAGGCTCTCAAAACCAAATGGCCCCCTTTTCTGAGCCCTGCGGCTTATCCAAACCATAGTTAACATTAACATGTATGACATTGCTGCAGATGGAAGATCGCCCTTAAAGAGGTTCAGGTCTGATCATTGATTATGTATCCGCTGGATAGTTCTTCAATATGAAATCAGTGGGGTCTGACACCAGAACACCCACCTACTGTCACGCTGTCATAGTCTTCGTTAAGGAAGGGGGGCCTCAGACTGTCCCTGTTACTGGGACCCTAACTATCCCTGTCCCAGTGGTACTCTTGAAAGTAAAGAGGCCTGAGTCTCCAGCCTTACTGTGCTAAATATAAGGTAAACAAGACACAAAGACAAAACAGGGATAACAGAAAGCAACAAACACTCAAAGGTAAAGAGGTATATAGGGAAGAATAAAATGTACCAACCAAATGGGAATAGGACAATGAGGAAAGTATTCACACAAAAACGCAACAATCTCCAACAATCTGTGGCGCGCACAGGAGCGCATGCGCATCACGGTTGGCGCGATGCGACTCGCAGAAGACCTCCACAAGATGGCGGCGGGGTCGGTGACGTCACAGGAAGCATTTTCCTTGACCCCGCCCCATTGGAAGGTCGGATGCGGTCTGGCTGTCGCTCCAGCGTCGGTGATCTCATGCGCCACACATGCTGTGCTTTTTTCCATCATTGGATTCACCTGACAAACTGGGTATATAACTTTGTGTAGCATGCTTAGCCACACTGCCCCCCGAGGAAGCCTGACGGGCGAAACGTGCGTCGGGGCACGCACCTAGCAGCATATCCCTCCCCACATGGGTAAGCAGATTAGCATTAACCTGGCACATCCCATAGGTCACTATGGGTAACACCTGAATATTGTGCTGAGCACCATTTTTGAACTTTTTCTCCTTGTAAAATTTGTTTTTACATGCATAGACTTTCTTATTAGATCTCTGTGTACTTACACCGAGACCAACCAGTCAGTTCACTATATCAATGACTGCATTTTGGGGAATAGTATATGATATAGATCCTCATTTACTAATTTTAGGATCCTTTGTAAATTATATGGCGCTTTAGTCGGTTCGGGGATACACTCTAGGTGCATTTCTTCTTGTTCCAATACCCATTCATTTTTTCATTTACTGTTTATATTTTGTGTAATTATTTTGTAATAAAATTTATATTTTTATACTCATGTTTTATTGTCTTGTTGTTTGAGCTGGATGCTCGCCGAGTGTTTCTATATTCAGCTATGCCAGTAGTTGCTCTGTCCTGATTTTTGGACCATGTATTTGTTTATCACCCATGGTTGTGGTTTAATTAACAATCTCCAGTTGCAACAACGAAATCCTATTCAGCACAGCGTCTCGAAGGAGCTAGGAATCAAAGCTTTCACTGGCAAGACAGAGAAGGTCTAGCCAGGTTTTCTAGGGAGAGGTAATGACCAGATCAGAAGCAGCGGAAAATGGAGCTACAAGTTTGACCAGAATAGAAAGGGTCATTAACCTCTTCAGCACCAAAGGAAACCAAATCTATTTAATATAGGACACAAACACACAGGTTAAATGGAAGATCTACGATTCACAATATGTAGTGATCTTCTAACCCCAGATCTCTCAGGAGAATGTGACACCATCAACCATCAGCTGAAAATTGCTCTGGAAGTAGCCATAACTAAGCAAAGTCCAGGTGGAAAACAGCCATACGTTGCTTAGTGAGTGACCACGAAAGAGTACTGAGCTTTATCTCTCATTGAAATGAATGTACTGCAGGCCCTGGCAGCTACCAAAAAGCAATGTACGAGACTGCTTAGTTTAGGCTAGTGCCGAAGCAGTCTTCAGCTGATGGCGTTTCGATGACCTCTCTTAATAGAAGTCCTGGACAATACGCTTAATAATTTATGGGGTTCATGTTTCCAGAGCGATAAGCTAGGCTCTAAATGTTGGCATATTTTTCCCTGAAACATCCACTGTACTACAATTTCAGGGACCGTAATGAAGCGTCCGAAAAATATGTATTCTACACGTAGGTATTAACTTGCTTAGAGTCATAATTTGAAAAGGGGGGTTCAATTTCTGCGGGGATCCTCCTCGCTTTGCGCAGTTGTGAGCTCTGCAATGCGGCACCCATGACTATACATCAGGAAATCTCTGCTCCTCAAAAGGACAACGATGAGTTCGGCCAATTTTATAGAGCCCTGAGCAACTAGTGCCCAAACGAGTAGAAAACCACAATAGGTAAGGCCATTTGTGAATAAGAGAAAGAATCATAATCTACACAGTAACGATCTTTTCCTGTAAAGCCATGGGTACAGTGTACATGATTAAACACTTATTGTATACAATAGATCTAATTTTTTCATTATCAACAACGCCTAAATTGTTTTGATAAAAAAAGTAAACCTGTATATGGAGGATAAAATTACTCACTAACACCCCTAAAATTTTAATCGTCTGTGAAGTTGTGTAGTATTACAAATAATGAGGGGTCATTTTGGGGATTTCTGCTGTTGGTTAGACTTGGGCACTACCCAATCTCAGAATTGTGTCCGAAAAGCCAAAAGGTCTCCCCTTCTAGCCCATTCCATGTAGTAGAAACATAATATATCATATTTAGAGTAAATATAACTAAGTGTTTTTTCCTAAGCCTGTAAGAGACTTTGATCTAAATCTATTATTGTAACATCAATCGAACTCATTTACTAGCAATTAAGAATAGGATAACCTGATGGATTTGACTTTATCTTGGGTTGGAAACCCAATTGAGTCATTTATTTTTCATTTGAACAAGGCACTTCAACAATTAAGCAAATGCGATTTCCCCTTCAAGCACTCTTTTGTAAAACCAATTTATACATATTTAGTATACGATACGATTTTTTCTCATCAATGGAAGGTGTAATTTCCTTTCATAATGGGACTCAACTTAGGTACTGCATTTCTGTTTTCTGGAAACCTTGGGTCCTTTAAATCTATCATAACAATAGAATTTTGTTCCAAGCAAGGGCCTAAAATATCATAACATACCCAGTGGACCCTATTGCTTTTATTAAAATGGGACATGCCTTCTTTTCCTATTAATCCATTGTAAAAACCAATACAACATTAGCATTGTGTGGGCCCTCTATTCTATACCCTAACCTATGTTACACATGACACTACACTGTTTCTTTTCCAAGTTCTGTAAATTAAGCTTAAACCGTTATTTGAAATACAGGTTATGCCATATGCTAATTAGCCACTGCTAATTCCAGAAGTCCCGTAGATAATGAATGGAGTGGAGACTAAGCCTGCACATCTTAGCTTCATTCAAAATAGGTCTCAGCAATCAGCATGTTATCCCTTAACTTAGTTTCGGAATGAAACCCTTTAATCTCTGTATTATGAAAATGTATAAAATCCTACTTATTTCTCACAGCTATGTCATTTTTGAGTTTTAAAGGGAATCTGTCACCAGGTTTTCGTACCAAATCTGAGAACAGCATGATGTGGGGCAGAACCTCTAATTACAGTGATGCATCACTTACTGGGCTGCTTGCTGCAGTTCTTTTTTTTAACCCCTGTCTGCCATCCGACATACTATCCCATCCATGAAACCCGTGACAATCTGACCATGGATGGGATAGTACGTCGAAGCGATCAGCTTGCGCTCCCTGGGGGAGCGCAGCTGATCGCAGCCGGGTATCAGCTGTTTATCACAGCTGACACCCGGCACTATGTGCCAGGAGCGGTCATGGACCGCTCCCGGCACATTAACCCCTGGCACACTGCGATCAAACATGATCGCGGTGTACCGGGGGCACAGTGGAGCATCGCGCAGGGAGGGGGCTCCCTGTGTGCTCCCCTGAGACCCTCAGAACAGCGCGATGTGACCGCGCTGTTCTGAAGGCCTCTTCCCTGCAGGACCACGGATCCTGCTGAGGGCAGGCGCTGAGGAAGCCTGCAGCACTGCCTGTGAGATCGCTGGTCTCACAGAGTGCTGTGCACACTGTGAGACCAGCGATCTGACCCTATACTGTAATGTCCCACCCTGGGACAAAGTAAAAAAGTTAAAAAAATAAAAATCACAAGTGTAAAAAAAAAAAATTCCAAAATAAAGGAAAAAAAAATATTCCCCAATAAATTCATTTCTTCCTGTAAATAAAAAAAACAAACCAATAAAAGTACACATATTTGGTATCGCCGCGTCCATAACGAACCGCCCTATAGAACTGTCCCACTAGTTAACCCCTTTAGTGAACCACTTAAAAAAAAAAAAAAAAAAAGCAAAAAATCAATGCTTTATCATCATACCGCCAAACAAAAAGTGGAATAACACGCGATCAAAAAGACCGATATAAAAAAACATGGTACCGCTGAAAACATCATCTTGTCCCGCAAAAACGAGCCGTCACACAGCATCATCAGCGAAAAAATTAAAAAGTTATAGCTCACAGAATAAAGCGATGCAAAAATAATTATTTTTTATATAAAATTGCTTTTATTGTATAAAAGCGCCAAAACATAAAAAATGATATAAATGAGGTATCGCCGTTATTGTACTGACCCGAAGAATAAAACTGCTTTATCAATTTTACCACACGTGGAAAGGTATAAACGCCCCCCCAAAAGAAATTCATGAATTGCTGATTTTTGTTCATTCTAACCTCCCAAAAATCAAAATAAAAAGGATCAAAAAATGTCACGTGCTTAAAAATGGTATCAATAAAAATGTCAACTCGTACCTCAAAAAATAGACCTCACATGACTCTGTGGGCCAAAATATGCAAAAATTATAGCTCTCAAAATGTGGTGATGCAAAATCTATTTTTTGCAATATAAAAGCGTCTTTTAGCGTGACAGCTGCCAATCATAAAAACCCGCTATAAATAGTAAATCAAACCCCCCTTTATCACCCTCTTAGTTAGGGAAAAATAATAAAATTAAAAAAATTTATTTATTTCCATTTCCCATTAGGGTTAGGGTTGGGGTTGCGCCTAAAGTTAGGGTTGCGCCTAAAGTTAGGATTAGGATTAGGGTTAGGGGTGTGTTAGGGTTAGGTTTGTGGTTAGGGTTATGGTTAGGGTTGGGACTAGGGTTAGGCGTGTGTTGGGGTTAGGGTCGGAGTTAGAATTGAGGGGTTTCCACTGTTTAGGCACATCAGGGGCTCTCCAAATGTGACATGCCGTCTGATCTCAATTCCAGCCAATTCTGCGTTGAAAAAGTCAAACGGTGCTCCTTCACTTCTTAGCTCTGCCATGCGCCCAAACAGTAGTTTACCCCCACATATGGGGTATCAGCGTACTCAGGGAAAATTGCACAATAACTCTTGGGGTCCAATTTCTTCTGTTACCCTTGGGAAAATAAAAAATTGGGGCGAAAAAAATCATTTTTGTAAAAAAAAAAAAAAGATTTATTATTTTTACGGCCGTACGTTATAAACTTCTGTGAAGCACTTCGGGGTTCAAAGTGCTCACCACACATCTAGATAAGTTCCTTGGGGGATCTATTTTCCAAAATGGGGTCACTTGTGCGGGTTTTCACTGCTTAGGCACATCAGGGTCTCTCCAAACGCGACATGACGCCCGCAGAGCATTGCATCAAAGTCTATGTAACTTTGGACTTCTGAAATCCTTGTAGCGCATACTGTGAGGATTCTCCGTTGCCATCATTGGGAGCAGGCTATCATGTGCCAGCAAGTATGTGATTTACACACCTCCAGCCACATTCCGATTTCAATATAAGAAAATTATATAATCGAGTATAAGCCAAGTTTTTCAGTACATCTTTTTGTGCTGAAAATGCCCCCCTTTGGCTTATACTCGAGTGAGGGTCCAGAACATGGAGGGGGAGATGCAGCGGAGCAGCAGGTCACAGGAGACAGGAGCCAGCTGCTGTGGCTAATTCCAGTGCCCGCTGTTAAAGAGTAATGAATATTCACTGCACTGGCAATGAATATTTATTTCTCTGTAATAGCACGCACAGTGTCAGCCGCAGCAGCCGGCTTCCTGCAGTGGCCTGGTGATCACGTGTGCCCCCTTGGGTGTGGAGAGAAGTGAATATTCATTTCTCATAAGTAGCGGGCACACATGACCACCTGGCGGCTGCGGCTAACACTGTGAGCGCTACTTAATAGCAATGAATACTCACTGCCCTCCACGTACATAGTTCTGGCGTGGTGAGCAGTTAGTATTCCTGCAGCTGTGCTCAGCTTGTAAGCAGCGCTTGACATCCCTCCCATGCGTTGCTTACAACCATAGAGCAGCTGCTGGCACAGAAACAAGACACTGTGAGGGAGCACAGGAAGGTAAGTGTAAGTTTAATGTTTTTTAATAATGGCCATGCATTCCAGGATCTGGATGGGGGCCAATCATACAAGGTTAGGGATGAGGAGCCATGCATACAAGGATAGGGATGAGGAGCCATGCATGCAAGGATAGGGATGAAGAGCCATGCATAGAAGAATTAGGATGAGGAGCCATGCAGATCAGGATAGGGATGAGGAGACAATGCATACCTGGCTTATACTTGAGTCAATAAGTTTTCCCAGTTTTTTGTGGTAAAATTAGGTGCCTCGGCTTATACTCGGTTCCGCTTATATTCGAGTATTTACAGTAATTGTACTCGGCTTTTCTAAATTCACTTATATTGAGCGAGGTTGGGCACTTCTAGCTAGCACCTGACCACATGTATGCAAATTGCATACTTGGTCAGAGGCAGAACTACAGTAGGTGCGAGGTTTGCAATCACACCCGAGCCCTGGAGCCTGGGGGGCCCCAAAAGTTCCTTTATAAAAAGACCAATGCTACTAAAGATTTGCAATAATTGTGGGCCACAATAGTGATTTTGCTTTGGGGCCCATGCTGTTCAAGTTACGCCACTATACATGATCACCAGCACCCAGCGGCGCCACTGGAGAATCCTCACAGTGCACAAGCTCTGCGAGGATTCAGAAGTCCACAGTCACGTAGAGTCACTGCAGTCTTTAACTTCAAGTTTGGACAACTACTTTAGAACCAAAACCACTGTACTAAGACTGATATTATCGCCATACAGTGACCATATAATGGCAAAATCAGTTTTACCAGAGTGTACTGCAGCCCATATATGTGTATATGGGCGGTGTTAGGGGGACATCATAGTATATAGGGGGCTGTTAGCGTGATCATCATACTATATGAGGGGGTCGTGGGGGACCATCATACAGTATAATGGCTATAGGGGATCTTCATAGTGTATGGGGGATCTATCTTACTGTGCAGGGTAGTTGTGATGATACTCTAAACTTCCCCCAAAAAGTATAATGGTTCACCTCATAGTACGAAGGTCCACCTCACAGTTCCCCCATATAGTATGATGGTCCCATCAACAGTACACTAAATAGTATGGTGGTCCACCCCACAGCCCCTTATATACTAGGATGGTCCAATTCACAGCGCCCTATACAGTGTGATGGTTCCTCACAACCCCCCAAAAATAAAAAAAAAATCCCTATACTCACCTAATCCAGACACCTCATTCTTTGAAGCGTCTGTCTCCTTATGTATCAATTATCGCAGTGGATGCTGGCGTTGTGATGCAGTGACGTCTTTGAACCGCTGACATCTCCTTCTTGTTGTTGGCCTTTGGCAGATCACAGACAGAAGGCTTGCCTGTGGCCTGCTGGGGTAAGTGATGGACCCAGCGACTGTGCGCCATCACAACTGTTAACAGGATGGGAGTCTTGAGGTTGCAGATTCTGATAACAATGTATCAGACAAGGCAGCCCACGACCAGACAGGCCCTTCTGGAATTTGCCAGAATTGCCAAATGGCCAGTCCGACTCTGTCCTCAAATCACCCAGGCTTCCCCGTATCTCTTCTATTAAATACCATTCTGTGTTCACAAATGGACGAAAAGCTCGTTTTATTTCTGTAGAACCTTAATAAACTAGAATAAAATTCTTCCATTAAAAAAATGCTTTGTTTGTTTATACTTACTGTGTTTTGTTTAATTTTTTTCCAAAGCAGCACAATTTTGGAAACATACGGTAATTTTTTTTTGTTAGGACATTATAAGGGTTAAAAGTTGACCAGCGATTTCCCATTTTTCCAACAAAATTTACAAAATAATTTTTTAGGGACCACTTCACATTTGAAGTGGGTGTGTGTGGGGGTCAGTATAACAGAAAATACCCAAAAGTACCACCATTCTAAAAACTGCACCCCTTAAGGAGTTTATTAACCCTTCAGGTGCTTCATGAGAACTAAAGCAATGGGGAAGGAAAAAATGAACATTTACTGAACATACATTTCAGTAAGCCAACATTTCTGATTTTAAAATCATTTTTCAAGCTGATGTTATAAAGTATTCTAATTTACTGAGATAATGACTTTTGGGTTTTCGTTGGCTGTAAGCCATAATCATCAACATTAACAGAAATAAACACTTGAAATAGATCACTCTGTTTGTAATGACTCTATATAATATGAGTTTTACTTTTTGTATTGAAGAACTGAAAAAAATTAACTTTTTGATGATATTCTAATTTTGTGAGAAGCACTTGCATATTCTGTCCACCATTCCTTTAACACCTTGTGGAAGTTAGGAAGTTACTGTCTCTAAGTAAACAGGTGGGGAATCGCCATAGAAAGTCAGTACCCTTCAGTATGTTATCTAACAAAACTAGTGACCAGGACTATGGTCTGATATCACCAAATCTTCAATATTTACTGCCGACACCCTATTAATTACTTGACTATCTGCAAGTAACAGGTCAATTCTGGACCACAAGTTATGGGGATTGGAATATTGAGAAAATTCATGTTCGCTTGGATGGAAGACCCTCCACACGTCACATAATGATGTCATATCTAGTAATTCAGCTAATACTTCTTTCTAGTTCAACAAATTCTTTCCCTTTTCTATGTTACCCTTCGTATCGTCCACCAGTGAGGGTACTGCATTAAAAACTACACCTATGGTACTTCTTTACCAGGAGCATTGTCCAGTCCAGTAGTATTTTGTTCTTTAGATTATCAAAAAAATGCTTTTGAATGGAATTGGGGGCATAAATGTTATAAAGACTCATGTTACCACCTGCACGAGATATGTTCAGGTGTATGAACCAACCTTTCTGATCTTTCGCCTGTGAATCAATTTTACGTGTGAAATGCTTGTGTATCAGTATTAGGACCTCTGCTTTCCAGCCTAATGACGACGACCCATACACTGAGCCAACTCATATCTTATTCATGCGGAATAAATCCTGTTCCAATAAATTATTATTATTATTTATTTATATAGCACCATTAATTCCATAGTGCTGTACATGAGAAGGGGTTACATCAAAATACAAATATCACTTACAGTAAACAAACTAACGATGACAGACTGGTATAGAGGGAAGAGGACCCTGCCCTTGCGGGCTTACATTCTACAGGGTTATGGGAAAGGAGACAGTAGATTGGGGGTTGTAGTAGCTCCGATGGTTTTGAGGTGGCCACATGGTCATTACAGGTTGTAAGCTTTTTTGAAGAGATAGGTTTTCAGGTTCCATCAGAAGGATCCAAATGTGGTGGATAACCGACGTGTTGGGGCACAGAATTCCAGAGGGTGGGGGATATTCGGGAGAAATCTTGGAGACGATTGAGTGAGGAGCAAATAAGTGTGGAAGAGGGAAGGAGGTCTTGGGAGGACCGGAGATTACGTGAGGGAAGATATTGAGAGATTAGTTCGGAAATATACGGAGGAGAAAGGTTATGGATGATTTTGTAGGTCAGCGTTAGTAGTTAAAACTGAATACGCTGGGAAATTGAAAGCCAGTGAAAGGATTTGCAAAGAGGGGAAGCAGGAGTGTAGTGAGGAGAGAGATTAGTCAGGCAGCAGAGTTAAGGACGGACTGGAGGAATGCGAGAGTGTTAGAAGGTAGGCCACAGAGGAGGATGTTGCAGTAGTCGAGGCAGTAGATGATTAGGGCATGCACAAGCATTTTGGTAGCATTAGGGTTGAGGAAAGGACGGATTCTGGAAATATTTTTGAGCTGGAGGTGACAGGAGGTATCGAGAGCTTGGATATGCGGTTTGAATGCCGGCGCAGAGTCAAGGGTTACTCCGAGGCAGCGGATTTCCGGGACAGGGGAAAGTGTGATTTCATTTATTGTGATAGATCAGGTAGGGAAGGTATGCGAGATGGAGGAAAGATTAGTTCAGATTTGTCCATATTGAGCTTCAGGAAGCGAGAGAAGAAGGAGGATATGGCTGATAGACACTCTGGGATTCTGGAGAGCAGAGAGGTGACATCTGGGTCAGGAAGGAAGATCTGATTGTTATCAGCATATAGATGGTACTGGAAGCCATAAGACTTTGATTTGTCTCAGGCCAAGGGTATAGATTGAGATGAGAAGGGTCCTAGGATAGAGACTTGACGCCAACAGAGAGGGTGGCGAGATGAGGAGGTAGTGTGGGAGTAGGAAATGCTAAATGTGCGGTTGGTAAGGTATGAGGAGATCCAGGATAGGGCAAGGTCTTTGACACCAAAGGAAGAAAGGATCTGTAGTAGGAGGCAGTGGTCAACTGTGTCGAAGGCAGAGGAGAGGTCTAGAAGGAGTATAGAGACTGTCTGTTAGCTTTGGCTGTAAGTAAGTCGTTAGTAAGTTTGGTCAGGGCAGTCTCAGTAGAATGGTGGGAAGGAAGCCAAATTGTAGGTTGTTGAAGAGCAAGTTAGATGCAAAGCATACCTCCCAACTTTTGAAGATGGGAAAGAGGGACAAAGGCTGTGGCGCGCATAGCGTGCCGCAGCAAAATTAGGCCCCCCCGACCACACCCATTTCACAACTAGTCACACCCATTTCCACGCCCCCATGCTGATCACAGTGACTGGTACTGAGGGCACAGTGGCTGGCATTATGGGCACAGTGGCTGGTACTGAGGAAAAGAAAGAAAGAACAGAGAGAGAGAAAAAAGAAAACAGAGATAAAGAAAGAAAGAGAGAAAGAAAGGGGAAAAAGAACAGAGAGAGAGAAAGTAAGAAACAAAAGAAAGAACAGAGAAAGAGGGGACAGAAAAAAAAACAGAGAAAAAAGAACGAGGGGAAAGAAAGAACAGAGAGGGAGAGAAATAAAGGGGAAAGAAAGAACAGAGAGAGAGAAAGAGGGGAAAGAAAGAAACAGAGAGAAAGAAAGAAATGAGAGAGAGAAAGAAAGATGGGAAAGAAAGAACAGAGAGAAAGAAAGATGGGAAAGAAAGAACAGAGAGAGAAAGAAAGAACAGAGAGCGAAAGAAAGAAAAAGAGAAAAAGAAAGAGGGGACAGAACAAAAGAACAGAGAGAGAAAAAAAGAAAAAGGGTAAAGAAAGAACAGAGAGAGAAAAAAAGAAAGAGGGTAAAGAAAGAGAAGAGAGAGAAAGAAAAAAAGAGGGGAAAGAAAGAAAACAGATAGAAAGAACAGAGAGAAAAAGAAAGAACAGAGAGAAAGAAAGAACAGAGAGAAAAAGAACAGAGAGAAGGAAAGGAAGAAGCAGATTAGGAGAGAAAGAAAGAAAGAGGGGAATGAAAGAGAAAGAAAGCAGAGAGAGAAAGAGGGAAAGAAAGAAAGAAAGAAAGAACAGAAAGGAGAGAGAAAGAAAGAGGGGAAAGAAAGAGAACAGAGAGAAAGAAAGAACAGAGAGAGAGAGAAAAAAGAAAAAGGGTAAAGAAAAAGAACAGAGCGAGAAAAAAAGAAAGAAAGAGGAGAAAGAAAGAAAGAACAGAGAAAAAGAAAAAGGAATGAAAGAAAACAGAGAGAAAGAAAGAACAGAGAGAAAAGAACAGAGAGAGAAAGAAAAAATGAAAGAACAGAGAGAAAGAACAGAGAGAAAAAGGAAGTACAGAGAGAAAGAACAGAGAGAAAGAAAGATTAGAGAGAGAGGGGAAAGAAAGAACAGAGAGGGAGAGTGCAAGAAAGAGGGGAAATAGAACAGAGAGAGAAAGAGAGGGGAAAGAAAGAGAACAGAGAAAGAAAGAGGGGAAAGAAAGAACAGAGAGAGAAAGATGGGAAAGAAAGGACAGAGAGAGAGAAAGAAAACAGAGAGAGAGAAAGAACAGAGAGAAAGAAAGAAACAAAGAACAGAGAGAAAGAAAAAGAAAGAACAGAGAGAAAGAAAGAGGGGACAGAAAAAAGAACAGAGAGAGAAAGAAAAAGAAAAAACAGAGAGAAAGAAAGAGGGGACAGAAAAAAGAACAGAGAGAGAGAGAGAAAAAAATAAAGAGGAGAAAGAAAGATCAGAGAGGAGAAAGAAAGAGGGAAAAGAAAGAAAGAGGGGAAAGAAAGAACAGAGAAAGAAGGAAAAAGAGCAGAGAGAGAAAGAAAGAGTGGACAGAAAAAAAAGAACAGAGAGAGAGAAAGAAAGAGGGGAACGAAAGAAACAGGGAGAGAGAAAGAAAGAGGGGAAAGAAAGAACAGACAGAAAGAAAGCAAGAAAGGGAAAAGAAAGAACAGAGAGAGAGAAAGAAAGATAGGAAAGAAAGAGAACAGAGAAAGAAAGAACAGAGAGAAAGAAAGATGGGAAAGAAAAAGAACATAGAGAGAAAGAAAGAAAGGAAAGAACAGAGAGAGAGAAAAAGAAAAAAGAATTAGAGAGAAAGAAATAAAGATTCTATAAAGATACTACAGCAGCCCGGCTCACATTGTAGTGCCCACCTGAGCCTCCCGATGTAGGACAGATCATGATCCGCTCTCATGACTGACATCCCCGATTCCAAGGCGATCCCGCTGTCTGCGCTGTCAGAGGAGGACACGGTGATGGATCTGAAGTATTCCCTGAAGTGCCTCCATGGTTCCGTCACATTCTCCTCCTGAAATTACCTCAATTCCGGTTAGCTTCTAGCACATCACTTCCGGTGGAATGTCACGTGCGAGTTTTAAAGTGCTCCTCGGGGCTCCGCCGTGTACTCCTGTGTCCACGGGAAAAGTAAGCTCCCAGCAGGGGCAGTGGGGCTCTCAAAATCGGGACTGTCCCGCTGGATCCGGGATGGTTGGGAGGTATGAATGCTCCCCACCATACACCTTGTACATGCACAGCTCCGCACACCTCATACACACACGGTTCCGCTTTGCATGCCTCGTACACACACGGCTTCGCTCCGTACACCTCGCGCACACATGGCTCCACTCAGTACACTCATGGCTCCACTCCATAAACCTCGTACACATGCAGCTCTGCTCTGTGCACCTTGTACACACATGGCTCCACTCCGTAAACCTTGTACACATGCGGCTTTGCACCATACACCTAGTACATACACAGTTCTGCTCCGCTCCGTACACACACGGCTCAAACACGGGGCCCTGTGCGTACGAAGTGTACGGAGCTGAGCGGCTCAGCTCCGTACACCTCGTACACACAGGGTTCCGTTTTGTACGCCCCGTACACACAGCACTGCTACATCCACCTCGTACACACACGGCTCCACTCCGTACACCTCGTACACACACGGCTCCACTCTGTACACCTCGTACACACATGGCTCTGCTCCGTACACCTCGTACACACAGGGTTCCGTTTCGTACGCCCCGTACACACAGCACTGCTACATCCACCTCGTACACACACGGCTCCACTCCGTACACCTCGTACACACATGGCTCCACTCCGTACACCTCGTACACACATGGCTCTGCTCCGTACACCTCGTACCCACATGGCTCTGCTCAATACACACATCACTGCTACATCCACCCTGTAAACCCCTCCTGACCCCACATATAAACTTCCCTTCATCCAGCACCATGACAACCAGCACACCAGACACCTGCACAGAGAACCCCGATCATGTGACCCCCTGACTCCTCCCCTCCTGTGACCTCATCACAGGTACTGTGCTCACAGAAGAGGAGACGTCGTTGCTTGCTGTGAGAGGCAGAGGTGGAGAGACAGGGAGGGTGAGGATGGGGTGCATGAGGGGGCGTGGCAGCTTCTCACTGCGGGAAACATAGCATCCCGCCCGGGACAGCGGGTGGGAGGGTCTGAATCGGGACTGTCCTGCTCAATCCAAGACAGTTGGGAGGTATGTTTGAACACTCGAATGAGTTCCTCTTTGTCGTTATAATCCAGGTATTTTATAATCACTAGTGCTTTTGCCATACTTAAGGTTGAATTTTCCTCCTGTGATCACTAGGTTGACTGATTTTCTCTTATTGGGTCCACTATGTGGTTTATTTCCACTTTACATCTGCCCTTCAGACCCAATGCTTGTGGTAGATCTGTCTCAAATAACCCTTTCAGGTGGCACATAGCAATGGATGCTGGTAGGCCTACCAGCCTTAGGTTGTTCCTTCTGGAACGTTTTTCCAGATCCTCTATTCTGTCCCACATCATACGTATTTTAGTCAGTTCAGCTATTTGCCCTTCCATTGCTACTAGTGTCCTCCATGTATGACTTGCGCTGATCCGACTCCAGCAGCCTGTCGCCTAGTTGTTTCACTGTGTCCTGCAGCTTAGCAAGTGAAGATTGGACCGTTGATCTCAGCGTGTATTAACATCAGTGATCAAATGTGCCGCTACTTCACTAACCAGTCTTTATGATCAATAGTCTGATTGCATGTCAGGTTTAACTTCCTGATCCTTCACCCACGTCCTCACATACCAGCACCAGAAGTTGACTTGCTGCAGTTTTGATAAAGTCACTGTTTTATCTGTGACAGATCCACCAGTTTGAGTGCTGAGCACAGTATAACCACACACACACCACTAACAGCTTTCTGTGTATACTGTGCATAGGCAGAAAGCTGCCAATCAGTGGTGGGGTCGCAGTTATACAGATCTCATAAATATGCTTGACCACCTGGCAGCAGGTTTACTAGTCTTCTAATGATAACTTCCTGCTGATAAAAGTAAAATTTTAGCAAAACTAAAGCAAGTAGTCCAGTGATACATTGCTGGAATCAGGGTCTCTGCTCCTACATTATGTTGCTCTCAAACAGGGCAGCAAAAACCTGGTGACACATTCCCTTCAAAGCCAGTCAAGTAGTAAAGGTCAGGACAGAATCTCTGGTTTCTATTCAATGGCAGCAAACACGAGGTACACTAGAATTTGTACAACTATTCATTACATAATGACTAAGCTTCTTTAAGCAATCAAAAATTAAATTAGTGAAAGGCAAAAAAAATTTGCCTTAGGCCGGGATCACACATGCGACGAAAACGTCCGTCGCTCGCATGTGAAATCCCAGCTCTGGCGGCTGCATAGAACTACATGCAGCCACGCACTCCACTCCCGAGTGCCGGCGCCAGAGCTGGGATTTCACATGCGAGCGACTGACGTTTTCGTCGCATGTGTGATCCCAGCCTTAGTCAGTTTCTCTGCTTTCCGCCTATACGACATATAATTTTTATCTTAGGCACACTTCACCTCTGAAAGACAGAATCTAAAAAAAAAAATCCAGAAAATCACATTGTATGATTTTTACATACTTGCCCTTCAGGATTTTAATCCTTGACAGCGTAGTGCGTTACTAATAGTAATGTTTGAGATAGTGGTCCCAGCTTTCTTCAGGTCATTGACCGGGTCTCTCCCGTGTAGTTCTGGGCTGATTCCTGACCCTTCTCAGAATCATCCTTACTCCACGAGGTGAGATCTTGCATGGAGCCCAGACTGAGGAAGATTGACAGTCATTTAGTGTTTCTTCCATTTTCTAATAATTGTGCCAACAGTTGTTGCCTTCTCACTAAGCTGCTTGTCTATTGTCCTGGAGCCCATCCCAGCCTTGTACAGGTCTACAATTTTGTCCCTGGTGTCCGTAGACAGCTCTTTGGTCTTGGCCATGGTGGAGAGTGTGATAGATTGAGTGTGAGGACAGGTGTCCTTTATACAGGTAATGAGTTCAAACATATGCAATTAACAGAAAAAGATTAACCAGCTCACCCCAGCTAAGCATCCCATGAGGCATGACCTGCAAGGAACCACTTGTGGAAATGAAAAAAGAAGATGACCCAGCTTCCAAACTTGCATAATTGGAAGCTGGATCATCTTCATTTTCATTTCCAGAGGTGGAATCAATAATGGTAATGAGTGCAGAGTGGGAGAGCTTCTTAAAGAAAAGCTAACAGGTCTGTGAGAGCCAGAATTCTTGCTGTTTGATGGGTGATCAAATACTTATTTTATGCAATAAAATGCAATTTAATTATTTAAAAATCATACAATGTGATTTACTGTTTTTTTTCTTGTTTCTTTAGCTTCTGTCTCTCACAGTTGAAGTGTACAGACCTCTCCATTCTTTGTAGGTGGGAAAATTTGCAAAATCGACAGTGTATCAAATACTTATTTTGCCCACTGTCCTTTTTTGAAGCCACGGATGCTTCTCAAAAATGTATAACATTAGGATGTGAAAATGAAAAATTTGTATGTTTTTTTTTTTTTACTAAATTTATGCTTTAATTTGTAATTTTCACAATAGGAAAAGATGGATGCCACAATTTATAAAGCAATGGCCACTGAGTATGTTGATACCCATATGTGGTCAAAAGCAGTGAACGATAAGGAACAAATGATATTTGGCTTTTGGAACCCAAATTTATGTAGATAATTAGCAGGTGTCATTCGCAGAGCCCTCAAGGTGCAAGAAAAGCAGAAGACCCATTCTCCATTCTTTGTAGGTGGGAAAACTAGCAAAATCAGCAGTGTATCAAATACTTATTTTCCCCACTGTACATGTGTGTATACAGTTATATGAAAAAGTTTGGGCACCCCTATTAATCTTAAGCTTAATGTTTTATAAAAATTGGTGTTTTTGCAACAGCTATTTCAGTTTGATATATCTAATAAGTATTGGACACAGTAATGTTTCTGCCTTAAAATGAGGTTTATTGTACTAAAAGAAAATGTGCAATCTGCATCCAAACAAAATTTGACAGGTGCATAAGTATGGGCACCTCACCAGAAAAGTGACATTAATATTTAGTAGATCCTCCTTTTGCAAAAATAACAGCCTCTAGTCGCTTCCTGTAGCTCTTAATGAGTTCCTGGATCCTGGATGAAGGTATTTTTGACCATTCCTCTTTACAAAACAATTCCAGTTCAGTTAAGTTTGATGGTCACCGAGCATGGACAGCCCTCTTCAAATGATCCCACAGATGTTCAATGATATTCAGGTCTGGGGACTGGGATGGCCATTCCAGAACATTGTAATTGTTCCTCTGCATGAATGCCTGAGTAGATTTGGAGCGATGTTTTGGATCATTGTCTTGCTGAAAGATCCATCCCCTGCGTAACTTCAACTTTGTCACTGATTCTTGAACATTATTGTCAAGAATCTGCTGATACTGAGTGGAATCCATGCGTCCCTCAACTTTAACAAGATTCCCGGTGCCGGCATTGGCCACACAGCCCCAAAGCATGATGGAACCTCCACCAAATTTTACTGTGGGTAGCAAGTGTTTTTCTTGGAATGCTGTGTTTTTTTGACGCCATGCATAACGCCTTTTTGTATGACCAAACAACTCAATCTTGGTTTCATCAGTCCACAGGACCTTCTTCCAAAAAGAAATTGGCTTTTCCAAATGTGCTTTTGCATACCTCAGCCGACTCTGTTTGTGGCGTGCTTGCAGAAATGGCTTCTTTCGCTTCACTCTCCCATACAGCTTCTCCTTGTGCAAAGTGCGTTGTATAGTTGACCGATGCACAGTGACACCATTTGCAGCAAGTTGATGCTGCAGCTCTCTGGAGGTGGTCTGAGGATTGTCCTTGACTGATCTCACCATTCTTCTTCTCTGCCTTTCTGATGTTTTTCTTGGCTTGCCACTTCAGGCCTTAACAAGAACTGTCCCTGTGTTCTTCCATTTCCTTACTATGTTCCTCACAGTGGAAACTGACAGGTTAAATCTCTGAGACAGCTTTTTGTATCCTTCCCCTGAACAACTATGTTGAATAATCTTTGTTTTCAGATCATTTGACAGTTGTTTTGAAGAGCCCATGATGCCACTCTTCAGAGGAGATTCAAACAAGAGAACAACTTGCAAGTGGCCACTTTAAGTAGCTTTTCTCATGATTGCATACACCTGGTGTGAGACAGTGAAAGGGTGCGTACTAGACGGGGTGTACATCTCGCCCAGGTTTCTTAGCTGGGTGGCATAAGGAATGTAGGAGTGAAGGTAGGATGGCAGTACGACGTTCACTCCACTCCCCATCCAGTACAGGCTTGCAGCTTAACCCTGAGTGCACTCAGCTGTCCAATTAAGCAGCCAGAAGTAGGTGGTAGAGTTACACAGACTGAGCTCTCAGTCTGAATCCAGCTTCAGACGCTGCTGGAGTCTCCTGGAAGCCAAGCGCGGGTAATTACAAATCTGTGTTGTTTTGGGCCAGGCTGCTAGAGCCTAGACCACGGTAGTGAGGGAACTAACTGTGTCTAGCTAGCAGCCTGCCAGGCTTAGGATTTTGTTTTATGATTTGGTTTATGTTTGATGCTGTGGACTTTAATAAAACTGGTTGCCGCCAGTTTACACCCGCACTGCTGTCTGTGCTTGAACTCTTTCTATGCCACTCCGTCTATCCGAGACGGCGATCCCAGAGCTATACCCCCCTGAACTGGTTACAATTGGTGCTCGAATGCGGGCAGCACAGTGGCTAAAAACAGCAGCAAAGTCTGTCAAAGCAGCCTTAAAGAGACAGTAGCCCTAATAGTGTCTGCACAGAAAAAAAAAAGCTGAACTTGCTGTGGAAAAGACTTTGGAGTGTGCATGTCCTGGGTAAAGGCTGCCGTTACCGGGACAGACAAGTCTGACAGCATGGAGGAGCTGCTTAAACATATGGCGCGAGCTAGTGTGCAACAGCAGGAGACTAACCGATTATTAATGGAGCAGGTTGCAGTACTACGCCAGGCTCTCAGCACCACGTCCCAAAGTGATGACGCAAGGCCACCTGCATTTTCCGCGGTAAAGAAAGCGGTAAAACAGACCCTGCAGAAGATGACGCCTTATGATGATGTGGAGGCATATCTCGCTATATTTGAAAGACTGGCAGAGGAGAATCTGCCACCATCTGAATGGGCCATGGTGGTCGCACCCTATCTGACTGGGGAACCTCAAAAGGCCTATTTTGACCTTAGCGAGCAGGACAGCAGAGACTATGCCAAGCTGAAAGCGGAGATTCTTGCCCGCCTGGGTGTTACGGTTGCAGTCCGTGCCAGGAGAGTCCATAACTGGAGATACAGTGGGGACAAGACTGCTCGCTCACAAATGTATGATCTAATTTACTTAGTAAAGAAGTGGCTGGAGCCTGACGTCAGCACCCCTGCCCAAATGGTCGGAAAAGTAGTGGTGGACCGGTACATCTGGGCCCTTCCTCCTGAGGTGCAGCTCTGGGTCGGACAGGGAGACCCCAAAGACGCCAATCAACTGGTCAGCCTGATTGAGAGGTACTCCGCCACCAAAGACTACCTCCGTGACCAGCCGTCCGAGCGGTCGTCACTTCGGAGTTCCCGGCCTCCGACATTTCCCGGTAAGAGAGTTCCAGCTGGTGGGGCCAGGGGGACTGCTGATAAACGGGGTCAGCCCCGAGGGGACATGTGTGAGGCAAGGGCCGATGCTTCCCTGTCGGGAGTTCCCAGGTCTAGAAAGGTCTCCCCGTCTGAACCATCAGACCTGAGACAGTGTTGGAGATGCCGTAAACGGGGTCATATTTCAGCCAACTGTCCACTAGTGGGGGAACCTATGGACTGTGATGCTGGAAGGTCCCTCTATCTCCTCGCAGAACCCATGTGCGTGGCAACTCCAGCCGAGGAGAGTGGCCCACAGGTGTCCCAGGTGGTTATAAATGGCTGCCCCGTACAAGCCCTCCTAGACTCAGGGAGTCGAGTGACTCTGGTACATGCCAGCCTGGCTGATAGGGACTTCATCCCCGATAAACACCTGAGCGTGGTGTGCATCCATGGAGATACCAAAGTCTACCCGGTGACTTCCGTGGACTTCGTCACAAAACTCGGGGAGATCTCGTATGAAGTGGGGGTAGTGAAGAACCTGATGCACCCCGTCATATTGGGTCGTGACTTTCCCCTGTTTTGGGGTCTTTGGGGAAAAAACGGTTATACCGGACAGTGTGATGAAGCTCCTACTGAGGTTGCGCGGTCCATAGGGGCGGACCACAATGCTAGTGTGTTGTTGAACTTAGATGATAATGATGAATTTCCATTTCAGGTGATGTTGGGGGAGGGGGATGATTCTCTGGAACAGAATGTCTCTGATCTACCTGTGTCCCGTGCAAATTTTGGGAGTGAGCAGTTGCGAGACCCCACTCTTAAACATGCCAGGGAAAGTATAACTGTTCTGAATGAGATCCCACAAGAGCCCGGCTCTGATAAACGATTTCCCCATTTTGCCATGAACAATGACCTGCTATATAGGGTCACTAAGGTCAATGGAGAGGTCGTGAGTCAGCTCCTGGTACCTGAACCCTATAGAAGTATGGTGCTAAGTTTGTCACATAACCACGTGCTTGGTGGGCACCTGGGGATGGACAAGACCCAGGAAAGAATCCTCCAGAGGTTTTACTGGCCAGCGGTTTATCAAGATGTGGGGGATTATTGCAAATCCTGCCCCACATGTCAGATAAATTCTCCGGTTTCTCACTTCCGCAGTCCATTAGTCCCGCTTCCGGTTATAGAAATACCATTTGAAAGAGTAGCGATGGACTTGGTAGGTCCTATTGTGAAATCAGCTAGGGGGCACCAATACATACTAGTGGTACTTGATTATGCAATCCGGTACCCGAGGCTGTCCCTTTAAGAAATATGGCATCCAAAAATATTGCATGGGAACTCTTTCATATGTTTTCCAGGACAGGCATCCCTAAAGAGATCCTCACGGACCAAGGCACACCTTTTATGTCCAAGGTGATGAAGGAGCTGTGTAAGTTGCTTAAAATCTCGCACATTCGAACATCCGTGTATCACCCACAGACGGATGGGCTGGTTGAACGTTTTAATAAAACGTTAAAACATATGTTAAAGAAAGCAGTGGAGAAAGATGGTCGGGATTGGGACTACCTGTTACCCTACCTAATGTTTTCGGTCAGAGAGGTGCCCCAAGCCTCTACTGGGTTTTCTCCCTTTGAGTTGGTGTATGGTCGACACCTGCGGGGCTTGCTAGATATAGCCAAAGAAGTATGGGAGACCGAGGCAACCCCATACAAGAGTGTTATAGAGCATATTGCCCAGATGCAGGATAGAATTGCTAAGGTTATGCCATTGGTTAAGGATCACCTGCAGAGAGCCCAAGAAGCTCAAAGCAAAATATATAATCGGTCAGCAAAAGTTAGGACATTCAACCCCGGGGATCGGGTCCTGATCTTAATCCCCACGGTGGAAAGTAAGTTTTTGGCCAAGTGGCACGGGCCCTACGAGATAGTACAGAAAGTGAGCGAGGTCACCTACAAGGTACACCAGCCACGGAGACGGAAGCCCTACCAGGTCTATCATATCAACCTGATCAAGCCCTGGAGGGACAGAGAGTCATTATTGGCCTCGGGTGAATTAAAGAAAGGGTTAAAACCACCTCTACCTCCTGTGATAGTTGGTGAGACATTGTCAGTACACCAAAAACAGGAAGTACGGGAGTTTCTGCAGAAAAATCAGCAGAGGTTTTCAGACTTGCCCGGTCGGACTTCTCTCGTGAAGCACCATATCGAGACCGAGACCGGTACTAAGGTCAAGGTCAAGCTGAAGCCGTACCGGATACCGGAAGCCCGTAGAGAGATAGTCTCCACTGATATCAAACGGATGCTAGCCCTCGGGGTCATTGAGGAGGCCCAAAGCGAGTGGTGTAGCCCGATTGTCCTGATCCCAAAACCTAATGGAACCTGGAGGTTCTGCAATGATTTTAGAAAATTGAACGACGTGTGTTAGAGTTAAATTCAGTATTTCTTCTCAAGGCCTTGGGAAGCTGAGGCATAGCAGAAGGGAAGATAAGAAAGGAATGTTCCTTCATTGAGAACACTCCCCCTGACATAAAGAGATACTCTGTGCTGGGAGCGAAAATCAGGGGCTAAAGGCAAAGATGGAAAGTTTGGTTAGAAAACAGTATGTTACGTGCTAAGTTGTATTAACTGCCATATATGGTAATTCCGCTTCCTGCTTCAGGGGTGTATATAAGCCCCTTCATTAGCAATAAAAAGAGTAGAGTATATTGACGCACCCTTTGGTTTGTGTCTTATTCTCTCTGGTACCACATTCCGAGGAGGAAAGGGTTAACAAGATAACAGCGACGACAACACTGGCGCCCGAACAGGGACTTGAGTTATTCTATTCTGAGGAAGCCTGACCGGTCCGGAGACGTGGGATGAGCGGAGCCTTCTGTTGGTGATATACATACAGCGCTGGGGTAAGAATACTTATTATATTCTACCTAAAATCTATATCACTGTATAGTGGACTCCCTCCTCCCGAGCGGTCGGCTTTCCAGGTAAATCACAGGTATTCCTGGCTCAGGTCCCTTTGAACCAGTAGACCCTCAGATTAATTGTCAGTCCTGCCTTTCCTCCTTTGAATAATGACAGTATGGATCCAATGATTGTGTTGTGGTTTTGTCTTGGTGTCTGTGTGATTGGATTGTTCATTTGGTTGGCGTACAAATCTTGGAAAGACAGCAGTGGAATGGTTCAGAAACCTTTGTGGCCCATTGTCTAAGTGACGCAACTGTCTTGGTGACAGAGTCTTGGTGACGCAATTGTCTTGGTGACAAACTTGTCTTGGTGACAAGAGAATCTCTTCTAGGTGAGGAGATATATAAAAAAATGGGGAACCAAAATGCCAAGGAAGGCATTTCTGCTAAAGATTTAGTTGTGCGCAGAGAAGGGAAACAAGCTTTGATAGGCATTGACAAAGTATTGTGTAAAGCAGGCATGAGTGAAAACGGAGAATTGAACAGTGATAAATGGAAAAGGTTCTTTAGCTCACATCATGGATGGTTGAGAGACAAAGGACTGTTGAAAACAGTGAACCTGTGGATGAGTGCGTGTGATTACTTAGAGGGAAAGACTGAAGAATTGGGAGACGGACGTTACAGACTGACAAAAACAGGGATGACTGATTTACCCTCCTGTTTGCCCCCTACGTTACCTCCACCCCAGTATCAGACCTTCCCACAGACTTCCCATGAACCAAACTGTTGGGTCTGCCCCAGGTGTGGACAGCAAAATCCCCTGACGGTAGATG
The DNA here is from genome assembly GCA_033576555.1 of Oophaga sylvatica. Lineage (NCBI taxonomy): Eukaryota > Metazoa > Chordata > Amphibia > Anura > Dendrobatidae > Oophaga > Oophaga sylvatica. The sequence goes on along the minus strand of JARQOD010000005.1, from coordinate 355,187,805 downwards.
TCTGTGTAAGTTGCGGTGGACCCAGACCTCCCCCGGCCAATCTATTTCCAATGAGGACAGTAATGGTACCTGGTACCCCGGGTGCTGCAGGAGGAGTGGAGGGCGGAGTAGCTCCAGGCGCCCCCGGACAGCAGTGTTATACAGACCATGGAGCCCTTCAGAGCAGTTGGCTCTAATAACTCAACTCCCGGACCCTTCACAGTCACCAATGGGGTTCGCTAGAATGTTAGCTACAATGCAGGATACGTATAAAGCAACTAGACAGGATCTAGAAGCACTTATAAAAGGGAAATTGGCAGATGAAGCCAGATACGATAGACTGATAGATGAGACATACAAGTGTTATGTCGGTAGGAACGGACCTGATGATGCAGAGGCCAATGACGCAGCAGCAGGGGTTATGTTTACAGAAGCGTTGAAAAAAGCATGTAAAGATAGACAAGCAGAAAAGGAAGTTACACTAGAAGACAGAGTACAGGGAAAAGAGGAAGAGCCAAAAGATTATTTCTGGGCTCTAAGAAAAACTTGGGTGGAAATGGGTTTTGTCCCAGAAAACAAGACTAGTGAGAGGGTTCTGGCAAGTGCTTATATGAATGGGTTAAAAAAGGAAGTGGCAGAGAAAGTGAAGGTAAGTAGACCTGATTGGAGATCAGTAAAAGCAGAGGATCTAGCCAGAATAGCACAGGGGGCACAACATGATTTAGCGCAGGCTAAAAGAGGAGCAAGGATACATGCTGTAGGTACTCGTCCTGCAAACAACAGGGAGAGGAGACGAGTGCCAGGAGATGGACAGAAATTGTGCTACGGGTGCAAGAAACCAGGACATTTCAGGAGGGATTGCAGAACTAATCCATATCCAGCCTGTCCAACTAATCCATATGCAAATGACCCGCCTGCAGGAGGCCCCCAAGACCAATTAGGGTTGCTCCCATAGGATAATGGTAGCTTGCACATGAACCCCTTGTCTCCCTACCCCCAACTCCTAATTGCACAGTGCAGGTGAACCTACCAGGGGGACATGAGGTTGAGTTCCAAGTGGACACGGGGGCAGACAATTCAGTAATTACAGAAGAGGACTGGCCATTTGGGAAAAGTGATTTCTCCCACCATGTTATAGCGACTCCTTATAACTCTCCATCTATCCTGCTCCCCGTCACTAAAAAGATTCCCTGCAAATTCAAGGAACCACTGTACACACACAGTTAATGGTGTCACCACGGGGTCAATGTAATCTTTTAGGAAGTGATGTGTTGTCACAATTGCAAGCACATATTGAGTATCATCTTGATGGAACTGTCACTATGACACCAGGACTGAAGCCGAGCACTCTTTGTAAAATCATGTCGTTAGACGTTGCTAGTATAGAGGACACAAATTAATTTCCTTCAATATTGGAAGGTGTGATACCGCATGATTTCTGGGCTTCAGATAAAACAGATGTGGGCAGATTAAGTTTGCAGCCAGTCATGGTCAAATTAAAGCCAGGTGCAATTCTGCCCCAACAGAGACAGTATCCTCTTAGTTCAGCTCAAGAGATGGCTATTGCTCAGCAGATACAGAAACTGGTAGCAAGTGGTGTTTTAGTTAAGACCCAGTCCCCTTGTAATACCCCTCTGTTCCCAGTTAAAAAGAAAACAGCACCGGGACAGCCAGCAGCGTACAGAATGGTCCATGATCTCCGGCTAGTGAACAAAGCTACAGAGCTCCTCACACCAGTTGTTCCAAATCCTCACACCCTTCTGTCTCAGATCCCGGCTGGTGCTCTTTGTTTTTCAGTGATTGACTTGGCAAACGCATTTTTTAGTGTCCCATTGCACCCTGACTGCCAGTATTTGTTTGCCTTTACATTTCAAGGGAACCAGTATACGTGGACTGTTTTGCCCCAGGGTGCCCAAAATTCACCCACTATGTATACTGCCAGTCTGCAAGAGATACTGGAAAGATGGAAAATGCCAAAAGTAGTTGTTCTGCAATATGTTGATGACTTACTGATTTGTGCCCCCTCCAGGAAACAGTGCCGCAGTGCAACGATATCACTCATGTTGTTTCTGTACCAATCTGGATGTAAAGTGTCAAAGGATAAGCTGCAATTTTGTAAATCTTCAGTTATCTTTTTGGGACATTGCATTACACCAGGGGCGCGACATCTGACCAGCGCTCGCAAAGAAGCTGTACAGAATTTTCCTATTCCTGTTAATGTTGCCGCTCTTAGGACATTTCTTGGACTGGTTTCCTATTGCAGGCAGTGGATTCATGCGGTATCAATCCTCATGCAGCCTCTCTATGACTTTATCACCATTGTGCCTTTTAAACTAACTCCTGAAGGTATAGACTGTTTTTATTCTCTCAAAAACAGGATTGTGGCAGCTCCAGCGCTAGGAACCCCCAACTATGAACTACCATTCACCCTGTATCTCCACGAACAGCAGGGACACGCGGCAGGGGTATTGACTCAGTTACATGGTGACAATCAAAGGCCTGTAGCCTATTTCAGTGGAAGACTAGATGCAGTGGCTAGAGGTGCCCCGTCCTGTGTACGGGCAGTACATGCTGTAGGACTATTGCTTCACAAATCGTCAGATATCGTTCTTGATCATCCACTGACAGTACTTACACCTCATGATGTATATACCATACTGAACCAGGTGCAACCGGCACACCTTTCAGCTGCACGTCACCTTCGATTGCAATGTGCACTTTTAATGCCTCCAAATGTTTCTTTGCAGAGATGTACCACACTTAATCCTGCCACGTTGTTACCTCTCCGGATCTAAAGGAGGGGTCAGGTACGGTATTGTACAAAGAAGATCCAAGAGAGGAGATTCCTCATGACTGTGTTCAGCTTATGGCACAAGAAACAACAGGCCTACCCACAGTGTTTGAAACTGAGAGACTTAATGCTGATTTTGAATTTTTTGTAGATGGATCTCGCCACCAAGATGACTCAGGTACCTTCCACACCGGGTATGCCATCGTCTCCCTGAATGCAGTGATCAAAGCAGAACCAATGCTCCCACATCAGTCGGCCCAGGAGGCTGAACTTAAGGCTCTGACCGAGGCCTGTAAGATAGCTGAAGGTAGAATTGTTAACATCTACACAGATTCTAGATACGCATTCGGTATAGCTCATGATTTTAGTCCAATTTGGAAATCTAGAGGATTCCTGACGGCAGCAGGACATCCATTAAAAATGCTGACGCAGTCCAGCAGTTAATTGATGCATTACAATTACCAAAAGAGGTAGCTGTCATAAAAGTTAAAGCACATACCAGACGCACTGATCAGGTGAGTAAAGGAAACGCAATGGCCGATGCAGCAGCAAAAACAGCAGCCAGTAGACCACTCCAAGGGGTAACGATGCACCAGGTAAGCGCTCCCAAAAATCCCTTTGTGTCGGAGGATGCCTTAGCCCAGATGCAGGCTCAGGTGCGCCAGGAGGAAGTAGAAAAGTGGGAAAAAGAAGGTGCATGTCTGAATGCAGCAACTGGGATATGGGGAAGAGGGATGCGTCGATGCCTTCCAAGGGCGTTGTACCCTGCGGTCGCCCAGATGTTACATGGGCCAACCCACCAGTCCAAAACTGCTGTAATGAGCGTGATGCAGAAGCATTGGGTAGCACCAGGCTTTTCCACCTGTATAGAAGGTTTGATCCAGGGATGCATGGTATGTGCTACACATAATCAGGGAAGGGTAGTCAAGACACCATCCAAACACACCCCTCGGCCCCTCTATCCTTTCCAGAGACTGCAGATTGATTATATTCAGCTGCCAAAATCAGGATCATGGGAATACGTGTTGGTCTGTATTGATTTATTCTCAGGTTGGCCGGAGGCTTTCCCGATTGCCAAGGCTACGGCTGCGGCAACCGCAAAGAAGCTGCTTGCGGAGGTGGTGTGCAGGTATGGAGTACCAGAGGTGATCGAAAGTGACAGAGGTACACATTTCACAGGTGAAATAATGAATGAAGTCTTGACAGCTCTGGGAATTCAACAAGCTTTTCATACCCCATATCATCCACAAAGCAGTGGAAAAGTAGAAAGACTAAATGGGACATTGAAGTTAAAAATCCAAAAGGCCATGGCTGAAACAGGGAAATCTTGGCCTGAATGTTTACCATTAGCCCTATACTCAGTAAGGTACACTCCAAATAGAAAAACTGGACTTTCTCCGTATGAAGTACTATTTGGCAAAGTGCCTAGCTTAGGATGTTTCTTTCCCCAAGCACTGGAAATGAGTAACCATGTATTAAGCTCATATGTAAGGGATTTGCATAAAAGACTCAAAAAAGTACATGATAATGTCTTCAGTTCTCTTCCAGATCCGAACCGGGATCCTGGGAGTCACAGCTTGCAGCCCGGAGACTGGGTAGTCATTAAAAGACACGTGAGAAAGAGTCTGGATCCGAGATTTGATGGACCTTTTCAAGTTCTACTGACGACAAGTACCGCAGTCAAGCTACAAGGCAAAGAAACTTGGATCCACGCATCGCATTGTAAGAAGATCCTTGGAGAGCCTCCAGAAGAGGAATGATGCTACTAATGACATTTGCTTGCATCCTTGCAGTAACGGATGCTTGGAACAGACTTAGCCGAGTAGATGGAGATGATAACAGGTTCATTAGACACCACTTAGCTTTAGTGGATGGACTGAAAGAACAAAACCAAAATGTTGCAAACTGTTGGATTTGTACACATGCGCCGGTGACATCCACCAGTCTACCATTTCTTGCAGTCCCAGTCTCGTGGGAAGAAATTAACTCTTGGGGTAACTGTGCAGACACATTAAGCAACAATGCTACTCAAAAACTTTGGAACACTACGGTAGGAATACCGGTAGTGGGTTGGACTGATTTTCCATGGTGGCAGGGAAATCTAACAGGGCAGATAATTCCAAGACTGTATCTATCTTTTAAAGGTGGGGCATGGGTACCCAGAAATAGAACTAGTATAACATTTTTGGGAGAAATACCGACACAGGGGTTAAAAATAAGTTTTGGGGTCACTACAGGAAGCTTAGATGCTTTCAAACCCTCCCTATTAGAACGATATCTACACACTGATAAATGGGAAAATAATGTTTTCTTTGAGAATGGAAATTATGAAACTTGTGCTAACAAACCAGGTAACCTGAGGTGTAATACAGATAAAGGGTATCAGAAGAACACTCCCACCTGCGGAGAACCTACCGCAGGATACTGCTCCCCACTAGGACAAAAGCCCGGATGGTGCATGATGAGTAATATTTCAAAGTTTATAGATTTGGCACACCGATTAGTATTACAGCATTCAGCTATATGGAACCTTCCACCATCAATGTATTGGGTATGTGGGGACAAGGCATTTAAGTGGCTTCCAGTAGGAGTCACCGGGAAATGCACCCTAGCTAGATTGACACCAGCCACCTATCTCATTACTCCAGATAGATTAGATCCATTGTCTATTCCAAAATATACATTACATAAACGATCTGCAGACAATAGACCTCGCTCAAATGGGAGACCACACATAGTGGAGATGGGGATAGCAAATAAATTTTTCAGTGCATTATTCATCTACCCTATGATAACTCAGACGTGGGATAAGTTGGTAGAATCCACAGATTACCTAGATGATCAAATATGGGATATATTAGATATCCTCAATGGGTCCCTTGCAGTACAGAACCAGCTAATTATTGTTACTAACCAACATACCCTCGTGTTAGATTACCTGACTGCAGCTCAAGGAGGGATGTGCCAGATTATTGGACCTGCATGTTGCCATTATATTGATAATTCTAGTGTTTTAACCCTTAAACATAAGCTAGAGGATGTCATAAAGTTAAGGAAACTATATGATGAGGCAAATCTGAAGAATCAAGATTCATGGTGGGCAAATACTTTCTCCTTTCTTAACCCCGCAAATTGGTTCAAAGGCATAGGGGGATGGCTGACTGGGATAATACAAGCTGGCCTACAGGTTTTATTGATATGTCTTGCTATCTATTTAGTTTTTAAAATTTGTTTGATGTGTATTAGACGATGTACTAGGACAAAGAGGAGATATGAAGATGTGTATTGATCAATGAAGGAAAAAAGGAGGGGATGTTAGAGTTAAATTCAGTATTTCTTCTCAAGGCCTTGGGAAGCTGAGGCATAGCAGAAGGGAAGATAAGAAAGGAATGTTCCTTCATTGATAACACTCCCCCTGACATAAAGAGATACTCTGTGCTGGGAGCGAAAATCAGGGGCTAAAGGCAAAGATGGAAAGTTTGGTTAGAAAACAGTATGTTACGTGCTAAGTTGTATTAACTGCCATATATGGTAATTCCGCTTCCTGCTTCAGGGGTGTATATAAGCCCCTTCATTAGCAATAAAGAGTAGAGTATATTGACGCACCCTTTGGTTTGTGTCTTATTCTCTCTGGTACCACATTCCGAGGAGGAAAGGGTTAACAAGATAACAGCGACGACAACACGTCAGAGTTTGACGCCCGTTATATTACAACCCTCAATCTGACAAAAGGGTACTGGCAGATACCCCTGTCTGAGGAGGCAAAAGAAAAAACGGCCTTTGCAACCCCCGACGGCTTGTTTCAGTACCTTGTGATGCCATTCGGCTTGCATGGAGCCCCGGCTACCTTTCAGAGGCTTATGCACCTGATCCTGCGCCCGCATAAAGCCTATGCGGCTGCCTACCTGGATGATGTGGTAATTTTCAGTTCCGATTGGGAGAGCCACCTCGCTAAGGTACAAGCCGTCTTAGACTCGATAGGCGGAGCTGGGCTGAACATAAACCCAGAGAAATGTGCAATTGGCCTAGAAGAGGCCAAGTACCTGGGCTACGTCATTGGCAGGGAGCTGATTAAGCCCCAAGACAATAAGGTAGAGGCGATTCAAAACTGGCCTACACCCCTCACAAAACGACAGATCAAAGCGTTTCTGGGCATCACTGGGTACTATCGCAGATTTGTACAAAATTTTGCATCCATTGCTGCCCCGTTGACTGCCCTGACAAAGGGTGGGATGTCAAAAATGGTAGTTTGGAATCCGGAGGCAGAAAAAGCCTTTCAGTCTTTGAAAATGGCTTTATGTCAAAGCCCAGTTCTGGTCACCCCTAATTTCAGCGAGGAGTTTCTTGTTCAAACTGATGCCTCTAATGTGGGGGTTAGGGGCGGTTTTATCGCAGGTCGTGAAGGGTGAAGAGCACCCGGTCATGTATCTGAGTCGAAAACTGACACCGGCTGAACAAAATTATGCCATTCTGGAGCGAGAGTGCCTCGCAATCAAATGGGCGCTGGACTCGCTACGTTATTACCTCTTGGGCAGGAAATTTAAATTACAGTCAGACCATGCTCCTCTGGCATGGATGAAGCAGAACAAGGAAAGGAATGCCAGGGTGACAAGGTGGTTCCTTTCGCTTCAAGAATTCAATTTCTCGGTAGAGCATAGGCCTGGGAAGTTACAAGGTAATGCCGATGCCTTGTCCAGAGTTCACTGTCTCTTTGGAGTTGTTGACCAGCCCTCCAGTCTGGAGAAGAGGGGGGGGATATGTGAGACAGTGAAAGGGTGCGTACTGGACGGGGTGTACATCTCACCCAGGTTTCTTAGCTGGGTGGCATAAGGAATGTAGGAGTGAAGGTAGGATGGCAGTACGACGTTCACTCCACTCCCCATCCAGTACAGGCTTGCAGCTTAACCCTGAGTGCACTCAGCTGTCCAATTAAGCAGCTAGAAGTAGGTGGTAGAGTTACACAGACTGAGCTCTCGGTCTGAATCCGGCTTCAGACGCTGCTGGAGTCTCCTGGAAGCCAAGCACGGGTAATTACAAATATGTGTTGTTTTGGGCCAGGCTGCTAGAGCCTAGACCACGGTAGTGAGGGAACTAACTGTGTCTAGCTAGCAGCCTGCCAGGCTTAGGATTTTGTTTTATGATTTGGTTTATGTTTGATGCTGTGGACTTTAATAAAACTGGTTGCCGCCAGTTTACACCCGCACTGCTGTCTGTGCTTGAACTCTTTCTATGCCACTCCGTCTACCCGAGACAGCGATCCCAGAGCTATACCCCCTGAATTGGTTACACTGGCTATGAAGTTCAAAGCTCAATGAGGTTACAAAACCAAAAAAAGTGCTTTAGTAAGTCAGTAAAAAGTAGGTAGGAGTATTTAAAACAAGAAAATGATAAGGGTGGCCATACTTAGCACCTGTCAAATTTTGTTTGAATGCAGATTGCACATGTTCTGCTAGTACAATAAACCTCATTTCAAGGCAGAAACATTACTGTGTCCAATAGTTATTAGATATATCAAACTGAAATAGCTGTTGCAAAAACACCAATTATTATCAAACATTAAGCTTAAGATTAATAGAGGTGCCCAAACTTTTTCATATAACTGTATATATATATATATATATATATATATATACATATATACATATATATAATAAAACATGGATTAAATAACCAAGGGAACGGTGCCTACCCTTTTCATATTATGTATACCTTCAGACTGTAAGCCCACTTGCATCATTAGGTTCTCCCTCCTGTTTATGACCAACTGACTTCTCTTTGTTGCTCTTTCCACAGCTCAGGAATAAAATAAATGATGGGCGAATATGGACAGAAAAGCAGAATAGAAGACAGTCAAGTGCACAGCTCAGTGAGTGATCTAAAGAAGACATGGCAAAACTGGGCAAAGGAGCATGTAGATTATCAGAAACAAAACCCTTTCAGCAACGCTATAGAGCCTGACACTGTCCGCCCTGACACTCAGGATCTGGAGTATGGCAAGCCCAAAGCTGGCACCCTGACAGCACAAAGAGGTAAAGATGCCCACAAGCACCTTGGAAAGGAAGTGGAAGAACTGTGTCTGGTCATAAAAAGCGCTGGAGTAACTGCTGCCGATGGACTAACCAGAGTAACATTTGGGACGCTGTTTGATTCTTATGTGACTATTTCTAATAAACTAGTAGGTGTTTTGTTGAGAGCCAGAAAACATGGGCTGCTGCACTTTGAAGGAGAGATGCTTTGGCAAGGAAGAGATGACCATGTTGTTATTACACTGCTAGAATAAAAGAAGTACATTACATTACATTACATACTACAGTGTAAGGATATTCATTACGTGATTGAGCTGATATATTACCATTACATCATGGCGAATGGTAAGGAATCACCACTACAGTTTGCCCCGATTTGTGCAGGCGTCCATTATTCTATGCTCCATTAGGGAATATGCACACCATAGAGAGCCTCCATTTCTGCGCAGAGCTTACTCAATATATTACTTGCATAAATAATACTTCTCTGGGGAAAAATCAGCTGTCTGCTTGGTGTTGGTGCCATACTGGCTCCAATCTGTAAAAGACACGTCTTGCGACTCACCCACTTTAACCCCTTCACCCGAAGCCTGTTTTCACCTTCCTGATTTACTGTTTGGGCACACGGCAGGGCTCGGAAGGGAAGGAGCGCCATTTCACTTTTTGAATGTAAAATATGCTGGAATAATTAGCGGATGCCATGTTGCGTTTGGAGAGCCCCTGATGTGCCTAAACAGTGGAAACCCCCCATGAGTGACACCATTTTGGAAACTAGACCCCTTAGGGAACTTATCTACATGTGCATTGAGCACCTTGAACCCCCAGGTGCTTCACAGAAGTTTATAACATTAAGCTGTGAAAATTAAAAAAAAAAAAAATCACATTTTTCCCACAAAAACCTTTTTTAGCTACAAAGGTTGTATTTTCACAAGGGCAAAGGAGAAAATTGACCCCAAAGTTTGTTGTGCAATTTCTCCCGAGTTCACCGATACCCCATATGTGGTCAAAAACTACTTTTGAGGCACAGTACAAAGCTCAGAAAGGAAGTAGTGCCATATTACAGTGCAGATTTTGTTGCACTTGAGGGTGCCAGGTTACATTGGCAGAGCCCATGAGGTGCCAGAACAGCAGACCCCCATAAGTGACCCCATTTTACCAATTAAACCTCTCAATGAATTCATCTAGGGGTGCAGTGATTATATTGACACCACAGGTGTGTCTTAAATTTTTATACCATTGGGCAGTGAAGAAGAAATAATTTACATTTTTATCACCAAGATTGTGTTAGTCCCAAGTTTTACATTTTCACACTGGGAAATGGGTAAAAATGGCACCAGAATTTGTCCCACAAGTTCTGCTGAATGTAGAAATACTCCATATGTGACTGTAAAGTGCTATTATGCCATATGAAGTGACTCGGGAGCGACAGCGCGCTATTTTCCTAGACTATTTTGAGGATTCCAAATAAAGAGCCCTTAAGTGCTAGAAAAGCAGAGTCCCCCTTCAAGCAACCCCATTTTGATTTTGACTCCATGGGTGTTTTCCAGAAACAGGCAGCAGTGGATATTACTGAGTGAAAATTGCAAACTGCCGTTGTAGTGACCAATACAATATGCCTAGCCCGTGCTTCTGGAGACACACACTTGTAAATTAGACGGGCTCTCATCAGTACAGAAATGCCAAACATGTGGGCGCCAAATGTTTAGGCAAAATGGGGCTCAGAATGGAGGGGGGCATTTGGATTTTGGGAGCGGAGAATTTGATGAATTTCTTTTGGTGTGTGAGGAGCCATTTTGCTTTTCCAGAGCCTTTGTGCTACCAGTGTAAATCATGTACAGAGGGTGTTGTTCAAGATACAGCGGAGACACAGACTAGTAAATAATTTCCACACAGCCCACTGTCAGCTACTATTTTACTTAGAAACGAGGATATTCCTACTCGGGTTTGATAAACACACAAAGAAAACAAATTAAACAAACATTTTGCCAGAAGGCTATATCCACTGTGCTGGACAGCTCGGCACCCAAGAGAACTGTTTCGGCTATTTACTCTATGGGAATTTACCTGTTGGTGTGCCCATCAGAATCGGCCGCCGTTATCTTATTACACCCTGAGAGAAAGCTGATTTAATAAAGTGCAAAGCACGGGCCCGCCTGCGGTCTAGCACAGTGGTTCACAATCTTAAGAATATATATATTTTTATTCCTATTTCTCAACCAAACATTCTCCTCCCGTCCCTGTATAAACTCAAGTCAAGAAACTAGAGGAAAAGTCCGTCCTCAACTATATGGAGAATATTACAGAATTAACCAAATATTATATACAGTCATGGCCAAAAGTTTTGAGAATGACACAAATATTATATTTTCACATGATCTGCTGCCCTCTGGTTTTTATGTGTGTTTGACAGATGTTTTTATCACAGACAGAAATATAATAATTGCAAACATATGAGTAACAAAAGCTTATATTGACAGTTAGAATGAGTTAATGCAGCAAGTCAATATTTGCAATGTTGACCCTTCTTCTTCAGGACCTCTGCAATTCTCCCTGGCATGCTCTCAATCAACTTCTGGACCAAATCCTGACTGATAGCAGTCCATTTTTGCACAATCAATGCTTTCATTTTGTCAGAATTTTTAGGTGTTTGTCCACCCGTCTCTTGATGATTGACCACAAGTTCTCAATGGGATTAAGATCTGGGGAGTTTCCAGGCCATGGACCCAAAATCTCTATGTTTTGTTCCCTGAGCCATTTAGTTATCACCTTTGCTTTATGGCAAGGTGCTCCATCATGCTGGAAAAGGCATTGTTGATCGCCAAACTGCTCTTGGAGGGTTGGGAGAACTTGCTCTTGGAGGACATTCTGGTACCATTCTTTATTCATGGCTGTGTTTTTAGGCAAGACTGTGAGAGAGCCGATTCCCTTGGCTGAGAAGCAACCCCACACATGAATGGTTTCAGGATGCTTAACAGTTGGCATGAGACATGACTTGTGGTAGCGCTCACCTTGTCTTCTCCGAATGAGGCGTTTTCCTGATGTCCCAAACAATCAAAAAGGGGATTCATCAGAGAAAATAACTTTACCCCAGTCCTCAGCAGTCCACTGCCTGTACCTTTTGCAGAATATCAGTCTGTCCATGATGTTTTTTCTGGAGAGAAGTGGCTTCTTTGCTGCCCTCCTTGAGACCAAGCCTTGCTCCAAGAGTCTCCGCCTCACAGTGCGTGCAGATGCACTCACACCTGCCTGCTGCCATTCCTGAGCAAGCTCTGCACTGCTGGTAGCCCGATCCCGCAGCTGAAACACTTTTAAGAGACGGTCCCGGAGCTTGCTGGTCTTTCTTGGCAACAATGGAACCTCTCTCCTTGAAGTTCTTGATGATGCGATAGATTGTTGACTGAGGTGCAATCTTTCTAGCTGCGATACTCTTCCCTGTTAGGCCATTTTTGTGCATTGCAATGATGACTGCACGTGTTTCTTTAGAGATAACCATGGTTAACAGAAGAGAAACTGATGCCAAGCACCAGACTCCTTTTAAAGTGTCCAGTGGTCTCATTCTTACTTAATCATGACAGATTGATCTCCAGCCATGTCCTCAACATCCACACCTGTGTTAATGGAGCAATCACTGAAAAGAGGTTAGCTGGTCCTTTTAAGGCAGGGCTGCAATGATGTTGAAATGTGTTTTTGGGGATAAAGTTCATTTTCTAGCCAAATATTGACTTTGCAAGTAATTGCTGTTAAGCTGATCACTCTTTATAACATTCTGGAGTATATGCAAATTGCCATTAGAAAAAGTGAAGCAGTAGACTTTGTAAAAATTAATATTTGTGTCATTCTCAAAACTTTTGGCCAAGACTGTATACACACACACATATCAGCGAGGGTGCCGTGGACAAAGTCTATTGGAGCGGAATCACTGCTCCACCTTATATTGTCCCACAGAGAGACTCCTCTTCCAGAAAACAGAGAGGAAAACACTAGTCCTTCCTGGAGTTCACTGTGTGCTGTGTCATCACCTATATGTAGCATAGGAGACATAGTTAATGAACAGCACAAAAACAAAGTGACAAATCTAGGGTTTCTACCATTTGATTCCGGTAGGAAACCATGGTCCATAGAGTCAATATACCTAACTAACTAGTGTTAAGGTACTGTCACACTAAGCGAGATCGCTAAAGAGTCACCGATTTTATGACACAGTAGCGAATACGTTAGCGACATAGCTGTGTGTGACATGCAGCGGCGATGTGGCCCCTGCTGCGATGTCGCTGATCGCTTATGAACGTTCTGAGCCGTTTTTTGGTCGTTGGTGTCCCGCTGGTGAGCCTGAATCGCTGAGAGTGACACCCTTTATGAACGACTTTACCAGCGTCGCAGGTGGGACTAGGTTTTCCCAATGACCGCAGAGGTCGTTATACAGATCGCTGATCTCTGATGAGATCTTTGTGTTTGGAAGCTAACTAGCGACCACATAGCGATCGCACTAGCGATCTCGCCAGGTCATGTCGTTGTCGTGATCGCTGGTGCGATCGCTAAGTGTGACAGTGCCTTTAGTGTTTCTACCGCCGGGTCTGCTCTGAGCAATGCAATCAGGACATGCAGACGGATCCAGCCAGTGAGCAATACCGAGAAGGCTTGTGCTTGATGTGGCACCTTTCACTTCACAGATCCCGGGTCCTTTCTATTTTTTTTTTTAACAGCTTTTACAGCAGGAATTCCCTCGCATCCGGACAGGATCGGATACCGGTTCAGTTCAGCCTCAATCAGCCGCTGATCTTCACTCAGACAGGTGCTGTTATGAGGGGATTTCACCACATCCCTCTCCAGCACAACCTTATACACTCATCATTCCTGCAAACCCTGCAACTCTCAGTCATACCTCATTTCTCCAACTGACCCTGGGGGCGGTTCAAACTGGTTTTATCCCTGTGTGCCAACTGACATACAGGTGATAATCGTATGAATCTGTAAACTGCTGCCATCTAGTGGATAAAACACCATCTATAATATAACGCTAGGAGCGTCACTCTGTCTGAAGCCTTTATAGACTGCGCAAGCGCGACACGCCTGCGCAGTCTGGCTCCAGACAGAGAGGCATCCAGCGGTGAGTACTCTGTATGGCGCCGGAGATCGCGGTATGCGTATTGGATGCATAACGCGATATCCGGCGCCATAATCACATACTTACCTGACCGGGAGGAGCGTTACCGCAGCGCTTCTCTTCTCCCGGGGCAGGAGACCAGGAGTGTGCGTCGGATCGCGCATGCGCAATAGCGCTATCCGGCGCCATTTTGCTGAAGACACATTTACAGTGTGTCTTCAGCAATATGGCGCCGGACCGCACGGTATGGGCATGCGCGTACTCCGGCGCCGCTATCCTCCCTCGGCGTCCAGCAGAACGGAACAGCGCTGGAGCACAGGGATGAAAGGTGAGTATAACTGTTTGTTTTTTTTGGGGTATCTGTGTAGTTTAATAGCGGTGAGGGGGCCATGCATATCAGGATAGGGGGGTGGGGGGACCATGCACATCAGGGTTGGGGGGTGAGAGGACTATGCACATCAGGATTGGGGGGGTGAGGGGACCATGCACATCAGGATTGGGGGGTGAGGGGACCATGCACATCAGGATTGGGGGGGTGAGGGGACCATGCACATCAGGATTGGGGGTGAGGGGACCATGCACATCAGGATTGGGGGGTGAGGGGACCATGCACATCAGGATTGGGGGGTGAGGGGACCATGCACATCAGGATTGGGGGGTGAGGGGACCATGCACATTAGGATTGGGGGGTGAGGGACCATGCACCTCAGGATTGGGGGGTGAGGGGACCATGCACATCAGGGTTGGGGTGTGAGGGGACCATGCACATCAGGATTGGGGGGTGAGGGGACCATGCACATCAGGGTTGGGGGGTGTGAGGGGACCATGCACATCAAGATTGGGGGTGAGGGGACCATGCACATCAGGATTGGGGGGTGAGGGGACCATGCACATCAGGATTGGGGTGTGAGGGGACCATGCACATCAGGGTTGGGGGGTGAGGGGACCATGCACATCAGGGTTGGGGGGTGTGAGGGGACCATGCACATCAGGATTGGGGGTGAGGGGACCATGCACATCAGGATTGGGGGTGAGGCGACTATTCATACCAGGATTGGGGGGTGAGGGGACCATTCATACCAGAATTGGGGGGTGAGGGGACCATGCATTCCAGGATTGGGCGGGAGGTGACCATGCATACCAGGATTGGTGGGTGAGGGGACCGTGCATACCGGGATTGGGAGGTGAGGGGACCATGCATACCGGGATTGGGGGGGTGAGGGAACCATGAATACCAGGATATGGATGAGCAGGTACCATGCATACCAGGATAGGGATGAGGAGGTACCATGCATACCAGGATTTGGTGATGAGGGGTCCATGCATACCAGGATGAGGAATGGGGTGCCATGCATACCAGATTTGGGTGGGGGTGAGGGGACCATACATACCAGCATAGGGATGAGGGGTACCATGCATACCAGGATAGGGATGAGGGGTGCCATGCATACCAGGATAGGAGGGGGGCAGCACATACCAGCATGGGAGACCATATACCTTTAAATATGCTTGCCAGGGGACCATGCACATCAGGATTGGGGGGTGAGGGGACCATGCATACCAGGACAGGGGGTGAGGGGACCATGCACATCAGGATTGGGGGGTTGAGAGGACCATGCTCATCAGGATTGGGGGGTGATGGGACCATGCATACCAGGATTGGGGGGTGAGGGGACCATGCATATCAGGATTGGGGGGTGAGGGGACCATGCATACCAGTATTGGGGGGTGAGGGGACCATGCATATCAGGATTGGGGGGTGAGGGACCATGCATATCAGGATTGGGGGTGAGGGTACCATGCATATCAGGATTGGGGGTGAGGGGATCATGCACATCAGGATTGGGGGGGTGAGACCATGCACATCAGGATTGGGGGGTGAGGGGACCATGCTCAACAGGACGGGGTGACGGGACCATGCACATCAGGATTGGGGGTGAGGGGGCCATGCACATCAGTATTGGGGGGTGAGCAAGAATTGGGGGGTGAGGGGACCATGCATACCAGGATTGGGGGGTGAGGGGACCATGCATACCAGGATTGGGGGGTGAGGGAACCATGAATACCAGGATATGGATGAGCAGGTAACATGTATACCAGGATAGGGATGAGGAGGTACCATGCATACCAGGATTGGGGGATGAGGGGACCATGCATACCAGGATGAGGAATGGGGTGCCATGCATAGTAGATTTGGGTGGGGATGAGGGGACCATACATACCAGGATAGGGATGAGGGGTAGCACATACCAGAATGGGAGACCATGTACCTATAAAAATGCTTGCCACCCGGGCGTAGAACGGGTTCATCACTAGTTAATTATAAAGAAACAAATCTGCTGACTAGTACAAAGATTATTCAGGAGTGAGTACAATTACATTTATCTTTAATTATACCGCCCTTGTGAGCCAACACACATCTCACACCAGTAATGTGGAAGCCCCTATATTTCCGTTAACAGATGACAGATCTGAGTGGGGACTTGCTTTTTTAGTGGATTGAGTGGCAGCTTTTATTTGGAATATTTTGCATAACGTTTGGGATCACAGTTATCCGGCGCTCTACGCTGACCGCTTACTTTGGGGTTTCCATCTAAATCTCTGAGTGACGTGATTCAGATGAAATCCCCGATGGATCCATTCACTACAGTGAGGCAGCAGAGTTACTCTGGACTCTGTTCAGCGGTGTCCTTTTTAGAAGTGCACAAAACTGTGGCCGACGGCACTTTTATGCAATATTAAACAGATGGACACCGGCGGATCATAGGCCAGACGGCGTCCACAGTGCCTCCATCTGCCTCACTATAGGGAATTTTCCACCGGGGGTTCTGTCTTAATCACGTATTTCTGAGATTTACAAGGAAAAACCCCGGTGTAAGAGCTCAGTGCAGAGCACAGGATAAATTTGCGAAGAGCCTTAATGTGATCTTTGGGAGGCAGATTGAAAAAAATCGGTATAAGTGACTACACTACTTTATTCTTTGGGTCGGTGCGATTACAGAGATACCAGATTTATATGGCAGCTTGTTTTTTGTGGGACAAGATGACGTTTTCAGTGGTACCATTTTTATTTACATCCCTCTTTTTGATCGCGTTTTATTGCACTTTTTGTTCGGCTGTATGATGATAAAGCATTGTTTTTTGCCTCATTTTTTTTTTTTTTACTGTGTTCACAGAAGGAGTTAACAAGTGGGACAGTTTTATAGAGCGGGTCGTTATGGACATGGTGATACCAAAAATGTGTACTTTTATTTTTTTTATATTAACATAAATAAATGTATTTATTGAAAAAATATTTCTTTTTTTTTCTTTATTTAGAGATTTTTAAAAAAATATTTTTAAACTTTCTAATATATATATATATATATATATATATATATATATATATATTTTTTTAACTTTTTTACATTGTCCCAGTATGGGACATTACTATACAACATCAGATCGCTGATCTAATACTTTGCACTGCCACAAGCTACCTTACCTGCAGGACACCGAGGCCATCTTGGAGTTTGGGGTCTCCATGGAGACCATCAGAACGTGATCGCTTCGCGTTGTCCTGATGGAAGTGCGCAGGGAGTCCCCTCCCTGTGCGATGCTTCTTTATGCCGCCATGACTACTGACAACGATCGTGGGCGTTGCTGCGGGGTGTCAGCTGTCAACATATTTCTGACACCCGCAACCGATCGTCACGGATGACACCCCCCCACCGGATCGAATGCACCTTCCGCAAAGCAGTACTAGTATGGCGCATGTCTCGAAGCGGTTAAGGGGTTTTCCAGCACTATGATATTGATGACCTATCCATAGCCACTAAACCATGTTGTGACCTGATATCGATCACAACCAACGAATCAGTATCACAGTAGTGGACAACCCCATTAAATGTTCTATACTAAATATTCTAAAAAAACCCAAAAAACAACACAGGATGAGCGATTACCACCAAACCAGCCCACTATAAAGGTGGACAAGGTGCAGGTTTTTTGTTATTGTTTATGGTAGGTATATGTTCACATGCTGCCTTTTTGCCACAAAACCAGTAAAGTGAATACGATTTCTGAAATCTCAAGCAAATGCTGCTTTTTGTCCCCTGAAGTTTTGAACCAAAGTGTTTTTAAAATCTGCACAATGTTAATTCTTTCAGCTTTACTTATTCACTTCAACAAATGGGAAAAAAATAAACGTATATACCAGAGTATAAGCCGACCCGAGTATAAGACGAGGCACCTAATTTTGCCATGGAAAACTAGGTAAGCTTATTGACTCGAGTATAAGCCACCGGGTATGCATTGTCCCCTCATCCCTGTCTTGCTCTGTGTGGCTCTCCACCCTCCCAGTATGTGTGGCTCGGCTCCCCCGTCCCATCATACTATGTATGGCTCAGCTCCCTGTCCTCCTCTGTGTTCCCCCCATCCTCTCTTCTGTGCTCCCTCCCGTCCTCCTGTGCTCTGCCCCCCATCCCTCCTCTGTGCTCCCCCCCGTCATACTCACCCTGCCATCACTGAACGTCCCTGCATCCTCTTTTTTTCAGGGGCCGGCAGCTACTCCCTATTTTGAGCGGTCAAGTTGCACCGCTCATTAAGGTAATGAATATGGACGCGATTCCACTCCCATAGGCGTGGAGGCATATTCATTACCTTAATGAGCGGTACCATGTGACCGCTCCGCACAGGAAGAAGCTGCCGGCCCCAGGACAACAGAGGATGCAGGGACGTTCAGCGATGTCAGGAGGAGGGCGAGTATGATGTCCCAGCCACCGGCTCCTGCCACCGCTCCCCCTCCCCCTCTGGCTTTCTGCACAATGACTCATGTATAAGCCGAGGGGTGCATTTTCAGCACAAAAAAATGTGCTGAAAATCTCAGCTTATACACGAGTATATACGGTAAGTAAAAGTAAGTAAAAACACATAAAAAAAAAAATATCACCCCAAAATCCTTCAAAAACGCAGATATTTAAGGTATGTTCACCCTGGGCGTTTTTGCTTTTTTAATGCTCCCAATGAGCATCTCGGAGAAAAGGATTTTACGGTGAGTACACAAAAATCCCTGTTTCTCCATCGCCTCATTGGGAGACACAGAACATGGGACGTCCTAAAGCAGTCCATGGGAGGGAAACAGCACGGCAGCTGAAACCTTAATATATACCACAATAATCTGGTCTACAGATACGCCTCTGTCGAATGCAGAATTTATCCGCCAAGGCCAGCCTCTGAAAAGGCTTAAGGATGAATGCTGTAAAGCTTAACTAACGTGAGAAGACTGGACCAAGTTGAAGCCCTGCAACCTTGCTGTATCGACGTCCGGGGCCGAATGGCCCAGGACGCCTCCACTGACCTAGTAGAGTCTACTCTGAGGCTCGCAGGGATAGGAGACCTCAGACTCGGAAAGCTTCTGAAATTGGAGAGCAGATATATCTGGCTACTGTATTTATTTATTTATTTTATTTTTTTTTTGAAAGGCAGGTAGGCCTTTTCTGTGTCGCTCTGGAAACCTAGAGAGGGAATCCGATTTGGAAAAAGACACTGCTCCGAAGGTGTATCTCCTGAGTGCTGTCCCCGAATCCAAAGTGTGGAGAGCCTTTCCAGTACGATGAACCGAAGGTGGACAGAACGAGGGCAAGGCTATGTTCCTATTCAGATGAAAGGAAGAACCACATTAGGCAAGAAGGCCGGAGACGTTAACACCACCTTGCCCTGTTGAAGGACAAGAATGGAGGTTTGCAAGATAAAGCCGTCAATTCTGAAATCCGTGTGGTTTGTTACAGCCACAAGAAAGGTAGCTATCCAAGAAGGGAGAGTGATAGATACATCTTACAGGAGTTTGAGGAAGGCCACTTGTAAAGCACCAGAGATCAGATCAAAAACACAAAGCCTCCGAAGGCCACTTGTAGGGAGGAATTAAGGTGCAGAACTCTCTGTATGAAGGTTTTAACCTGCGATTTGGCAGTTTTTTTTTTTTTTTTCTAAAAACAGGATGGATAGCATTGAGAGAAGACAGTGCCAGGCTTGAATGGAAAGCCCTTGGAGGAACTCCAATATGGACGAAATGGCAAACACAAGTGGGAAACAAACGTGTTTGTTAAAAACACAGGGGAAAAAAGCTTTCTCAAATATGATGGTAGATACGCCTGAGAGTAAAATTTCTGGATACTGACGATAATGGTGAATGCTACGTGTGGCGCTCAGTGCCCAGGTTGCTAAGCCCAGCGCTCTCGAGTCCTGGCGGGACATGTGCTCTTGAAAAAAAGAAAATCTGAACGGTTTGGTGACCGCAGAGGTAGGGGTCTAGATGCCCTAGAACCGCGTACTACGCTCGCCATATTCAGTCTGGTGCGTAGAAAAAAAACAGTGGGATTCCCTCCGCCTTGAGCTTCTGGAAGACACTTGGAATTAGCAGAAGAGACGGAGAAAAGGAATGGAAGCGAAACTGATGGCACAGAAGCACCTGGTCATCTGACCCGAGGACAATTGGGTCACAGAACGGATCTAGAAATGCCGGGACTTTGGCGGTTAGCGTAGAGGCCATTGAGGTCTATATGCAGCGTTAGCCAGCATTGCCAACTGTGCTAAAAGGCTTCCAGGGAAAAGAACTAGAGTCCTGAGATCAGGCCTAGTGTCCTGAGATCAGGCCCTAGCGGCTGAGGAAGAGTGTGCCCGATTTCCTACCCCTAGAACATGAACCGCCAACAAAAAAGGTAAATGGTTTGTATCAGTCCTTTGCAGAATGTGAGCTACGTCAAGCATAGCTCCTGTGCTTCGTGAGGCCTCCTGACCACAAATTATGCCACAGCCATGGCGTGGACTGATTGGATCCAGAGGGAATGACCATCGGGAAGCAGGCAGAAATGCTGGCTGACTAGTCTGATTGCCCGGATCTCGGGAAAATTGATCAGGAGACCTGATTCCAAACGGGCAAGCGTCCCTGGACCGTGTGGAGGCAGGGGAGCACTCTCCAACCTAGGAGACTGGAGTCAGTGGTCAACACCGCGCGGAATAGGCAGAAAGTACTTTTTCTGAATTAATAAGGACAATAACGTCCACTACTTAAGGACAACAACGTCCACTACCTCAGAGACCGCCTGATCCGGAGAAACTGGCGAAAAATAGCGGTCCGGAGAGGATGGATATCCGTCCCTCACTGGTAGCAATGTCCGCCACAGATGATGTACCTGCGTTCCAGACTGCAGGAAAAGGGGGGACGGCCGAGAGGAAACTTCTGAGCCCCCTGGATCAGTGAAAATCTTTCCTGAAGGAGGAATTATCAACACTCGGGAAGTGTCCAGGCCAGAAACAAGGATCCTCTGAGATTGAAAAGGAATTGCGCAAGTTCTCTAACCGACCTAGACGAGTGAGAGTGTCCACGGTGATGCTGACCCTCTCTACGCAGGCTTGAAGGGGCGATCTCCTGAAAAGGAGGTCGTCTGGACAGAGTGGAATCACTATTCCCCGAGAGCACGGGATAGAAATCACTACTGCCATGACCTTGGAGAACAGCCTGGGAGTAGGGGCGATGGACTGAAAATGGTTGTCTGCGATGACGAAGCGGAGAAATCCTTGTCGGGCTGAGAAGGAATGGAATGAGAGGAGATAGTATAGGAAAAATTCCATTTTGAAATGACGCACCCTGACAAACTTGATCGTCAGTTTTACGTCTAGGATGGGACGCACGTTTCCGTCCTTCTCTGGAACCACGAACAGGTTTGGGTAAGACCGTTTAAACCTGTCTGCGTGTAGGGCCGTGACATTGGTTCCATAGATGCGGCGTACATGAATGGCCCAATAAGGTGGGACCGCTTGTTCCTTTTGTCCTTAAAAGACGGGATCGGAGCAAACGAGTTGGCAAGGGGAACAGGAATTCTAAGTCCATAGATCTCAGACCCATGGTCGAGAATAACCAC
This sequence comes from Oophaga sylvatica, assembly GCA_033576555.1. Taxonomy (NCBI): domain Eukaryota; kingdom Metazoa; phylum Chordata; class Amphibia; order Anura; family Dendrobatidae; genus Oophaga; species Oophaga sylvatica. The sequence goes on along the minus strand of JARQOD010000005.1, from coordinate 355,166,004 downwards.
CAGCCAGACCTGGTAAAAACAGGAGTAGACGGATGCCTACCCTGTCCGAGTCTTTCAGATACTGCAATGAATCATTGAGCAGAGAAACTTGTGGGAAGGGGTACCCTTGAGTCTGGACTGTGCGGGTCTGCGCTTCAAGGAATGGAAGCAGCTTAAGGAAGTTAAGAGCTTTCCTTGAAGGGGAATCTGCTCGCCACTCTCTGAGCCATAGGGCTCTGCTGATGGTAAAGGCGTTGGAGCTATAAGAACATCACCGTCTGCTGTATCCAGGGATGCATGTACCCATAATCCCCGGCCCAGGCTATTTGGTGATCGAGACCAACCACCTTGAGGCAAGCTATTGTCTTGACTGTTCTTGCCTAGAGCCCTAGGCCAAATCACCATGGTCCTGGCCACCTAGGTGACGGCGAGGGAAGGGAAGAGTTGCCCCAGAAACCTCAAAAGGCTGACCGCGGGCCAATTGGACGGTCAGTGGGAATTGTAATAGACAAGCCGTCAGTCAAAGACAGTAGAGGTTAGTAAGCGAGCCGCAATAAAGGATCCATTGTTGGAGACTCGGTCCACTCTCTTTTTAGAGAGTTCCCAAAAGGGTACCGTGATTAAACGGTTTTAGCTCGGAGCATCATTTGACCGGCAACGGCTATATCTCTGACGTATGTCAGAAATTCAGGGGATTAGTAAAAAACCATGTGAAGACGTTTGGTCCCTTTGAAGGTCTCAGTAAGATAAAGACTAATTGTTGACACTGTACGGCTCTCATAGCTCTATTAACCAGTTCGACGAGGGTCTCTACGGATTCTTGGTAGTTTGGCGAATCCGGATATACTGCCACATGACACTCATATCCTGAGTCATGTTTGCTGTAATCCCCAGTGACAGGGGAGCTGGAAACGGAGCATGCGTACGCCAAAAACAGCAGAATGCCTGTTAGCTAGGAAACTGGGCATACTTTCCTGCTGTCAGCCCGTGAAGACTCGAAGGACAGAGGAGTCTTCCTCGTAAGGTAAACTGAAGCCGGAGGCATTGCCCATTCGTCGGGCTCCTGTGAAAAGATGGAGACTGCACAGATTGCAGTGGAGAGCCTTCGCGGTAGTGGGGCATTACATGCAGTACACTAGGCGTTAGTGTGCTGCTATGACTCAGTGCTCCAATGGTCATATGTCCGTGCCACCAGAGACGGCAGACCGCGTAGCGGTGACAGAGGAGTAACAAAGATCACAGGAGATTGCAAACCACTTGCCATCTGCTCTGATTATCTCCTCAATCCACCATCTCTTTGATAGGGAGGTGGAGAGATTTTGTTAGCCTCCAAACACCATCCACTTTTAGGCAGTGGTGATATAGTGAGGCCGCACGGACGCCGCGTGGAGCCTCCGAAGATAATAGGACCTGGAGACACAGGAGTTGAAAGACCACTCGCCATCTGCACCGATTATCTCCTCAATCCACCATCCCTTTGATACGGAGGTGGAGAGGTTTTTTGTGGAGCCTCGGATAGAGTGCTGCAGGGAAGAGGATAAGCTGCAGAGCAAGCTTACCTCGGGTCCTGGATCAGGCCGCGGCGGCGTTGCTGGAGCAGGCCGCGTCGGCGGTGTTGCAGTGGGCCCGCTGACATACTGGGGCCAAGTACTCAGTGTGCCCATGGAGTTGTGGCTCCTCAATCCGCCATACCTTTGATAGGGAGGCGGAGAGGGACAGGCCGCGGTGATTGCTAGGGCGGGCGGCGCTTTTTTTTAAATTTTTTTTTTGGAAGATGCTTTAGAGAAATGGCTTCCGGGGCTGAATTGGCGCTTCTCGTTTCCGACGAGAAGCACCAGAACAGTGGAGAGCGCCAAAAGGCCATGGACGGAGCTACCCGGGAGGGCTGAACTGAGGCCTACCCGGGCCAAAAGCCGGGGACTAAATTAGAGGGGCAGCCGTGGTAGTTGGAGGAAGCCGCGGCCCTGCTGGACGGCCGTGGCGGAGACGTGTGGGGCCGCAGCGGCGCAGGTGAGGCGTAGGAGCGACTCCGATGATTAGGACCGCAACGGCGGCTCCTATGAGGAAGCCGCGGCGGCGGTTCCTATGAGGAGGCCGCGGCGGTTGAGAGAGAGCCGCGGCAGTGGCTCTGAGGAAGCTGCGGCTGAGGTGAGAGTCCGCGGCTGCGAGTTTCTGGACGGTCGCGGCGGTGATGGGTTCCCCATTTGAGCTGGGACCGCAGGAGCGCGGTGCAGAGAATGCCACAGCGGCGGCTGCAGTTTACTGAGAAAGGCTGCGGTTGCGGCTTTGAGGCCGCAGCGGCGTCTCAGGTCGCGGCGGCGGCTCTTACGGTTCCTTGGGAAAGTCGCGGCGGCGGCTCCTACCAGGAGGCCGCGGTGGCTATTATGAGAGGGCCGCGGCAGCGTCTGGATCAGGGCGGGCCGCGGCAGCGTGCTGGGTCAGACCGCGTCAGCGTTGCTGGAGCAGGCCGCGTCGGCGGTGCTGCAGAGGGCCCGTTGACATACTGGAGCCAGGTACTCACTGTGCACATGCAGCTGTGGCTCCTCAATCCGCCATCCCTTTGATAGGGAGGCGGAGAGGGTAAGCATCCAGCACCAGGCGGTCTTTCAATGTGGTTTAATCCGCCATCCTGCTAGCCCATCTGTAGCCCTGGCTCTAGAAGGGGGTACATGGGGGCGACACCCCATGTTCCCGTCCGTAGAGGATGTAGGGAGAACGGACCCCTTAAAAGGATCCGTCGCCCCAAAAAGAGCACGGGCGAGGTGACGTTGCAGGAGGGGGTACGGGGAGGCGACACTCCGCGTTCCCGCCTGTTGAAGATTTCGGGAGATCGGGACTTTTTAAGAAGACCCGTCGCCCTACCATTCGAAAAAATAAAAACGAGAGTTTGGAAAATCAAAATTAGAAAAAAATTCAGTAAAAAATAGGGGTCTGAAGACAGACCCTAGTGCCTCCTACAGACACTAAGCAAGAACTGGTCCAGGCTAGAGCCAGCAGAGGGTGTATACTGCGGAGGAGCCAATTTCTTTGTGCATTAGCTTAGTGTCCTCCTAGTGGCAGCAGCATAACACCCATGGTCTGTGTCTCCCAAAGAGGCGATGGAGAAAATTAAGTAATCAGTGATTCATGGCAATTTCATCAGGAGAATTCAGAAGACTAAGAATGACAGCCACTGAGTTCTGATCACCGTTATTTATTAGTATGCTTGTTTATATGGAGCCAACAAATTCCGCAGAGATATACAGATATTTTTCTTTCCATGACTGTCCTCACCAAAGTTCACAATCTAAATCTCTATCAGCATGTGTTTGTAGTGTACAAAGAAACCAAAGTCCCAAGAGGAAACAAGGAAAGACATACAAACTCCTTGCAGATGTTGTCCTTGGTGGAATTTGAACCCTGGATCCCAGGGCTGCATTGCTAACCACTGAGCAACCATGACTTACATTTCCAAATCATTGATTGACAGGTATAACAATAACTGATAAGACCTCCTGCTGGACGGAAAATGACAGAAAACGGCAGAGATGTAAATGATTAAATCACAGGTTACGCCAAGGCTTTTTTCACAAAACTATATATTGATCTGCTCAGCCCCCCCTGATCTATACATGCTGCCTGCAGATAGGACAGAATTTTCATGGTGACAGGTTCCCTTTAAATCTTGTAGCAAACGCTTCACTTCTTAATAAATGTCCATCTAGGCCATGTTCCCAAGTAGCGGAATTGCTGAGTTTATTCCGCAACGTTTTTGTTGTGCACAAAATCTGCTGAATTCAAACAAATTGGAAGTGATATCATGAAAACTCATGCCCTCTGGGTTTAAAAATGCTGTTGAACAGTGCAATTCTTCCTTATTGTTTTCTAAAGAGAGCGTAAAGAAATGAAAAAGCAGCATCAAATCTGCACTAAAAACTGAGAAAATGCATCAAAATGCAATAATCAGAACAGATTGTGATTATGTATTACACCTGGGACAAAAAAAACGCAGAACTGTTAGAAAATGGGAACATGGTCCTAAAATAAGAGGTTACATTTTTTTGTTGTCGTCTGGTTCCTTTCTGATCTTTCGCTTATTATTAAGTATAACTTAAATTACGCACAAATTCTCTTTGTGGCAGCAATACAAAAAAAAAAAAACTGCTAGATTACAGGGCACCTAATATAATGGATCATTCATGTAATCCCCAGGTAAGACAGAGGAACAGGCACGTTTCAGATGCACCTCTCTTAGATTCAGACACCATTACAGGGCATATGGATGGAGGCAAACAACACCTTTAACTATAGTTTAAACCTATATATCCTAAAATTGAATAATTTATTATATTAGTACAATAATCCTACTATCCAGAAACTCACATGCTCCATGGCACATTGCAGTTGATAGGAGGTCGAGATTTCTTCAATCAATATATTCAGAAGCGAACATTACCTTCTAGTCACTTCTCAACCAGAATTTCAATCTAACAATAAATATTCCGCATTCATTAATAATAATAATAATAATAATATTATATCATACAACTCCTCCATTTTTTCTGGACCGGTACCACCTGGCCCAGTTAATCAGAATGATACTGGAGAACAACAAATTGCTTCAATTTCAACTTGCAGGCACGTTTGCTTGAAGGCGCTCAATAAGCTGATCAGCCTGAAAAGAAAAAGGAATTAAATTTCAAAGGGAGACTGTCACAGGTCATTATGTGATATTTTTTTTAGAAGAATACCTGTCACCACATTTTACATGTTAAACTGGTCAATGTTTATGTTTAGAAGATTTTTGAGCGAGAAAGTCAGATGAGAAAGGAGGTGCTGGAGGCAGACACACATCCTGCTGCAAGTTTTTCTGAAACGATCAAGCTCAAGACTAGACAGTCTCTGCAAATTTACAAGTGAAGAGAATATCTGCATAACTTTTTTTTTTTATTTACTTTTCTTCATTTAAAGCTACAGTCTGACTGTTCAGATTATTTGCCTGTTCTGGCAACTGTTGATGAAGAATTAATTTTATGAACACCTTGAAGAATGAATATAAGTGCGCACATATCAGAAGTAGATACTTTATTCCAGACCTGTGCATTTTCCCAAATATTTAAAGTATTTACCGTGATAAACCAGTAAGAATTCAGTCTATAAATCATTCGAGAGAGAAATCCCAGCTGGCTGGCTGGAGCCAGGACATGAAGATGTAGATGGGATATTGAGCAGAAAGGAGGCCAATGGAAACCCAACCTGACAGTAAAAAGGGAAAAAATCAATATGCATTTGAAAGCAACAAACAATGGGAAGAAAAGCACTTTAAAGGGAATAACATAAGATGATGTTCAGAACAACTTCAATTAACCCTTCTGTAGAACAGTAGTATAAAAGAAAACATGGGTATACCTACGTGCTGCCAATGCAGAAAGAAGACCGTGTTTGGGGAATAGGAAATGATCAAGACTTACACGCTATAACATTGGAGACGGGACTGAGCAGATATTTTTTCCAAGGACCTAGCAATATAGTATAGTGCAGTTTAAAAATACTGATAAATCATGAGCTGACACAGATGTTTGAGTATCCACCTGAGAAAAGAGATGAATCTAGATGCATGTAAAGATATGCAGTGTGCACCATAATCTGTATGTTCTACCAGGAGTAAAACTAGGAGAGTCACTTGTAGAGAAGGATCTGGGAATACTTGTTGATCACAAACTATTCAATATCAATCAGCGGCTTAGTAGGATATTGTCATGTAATAAGAGACATTTACTCATGGGACATAATGCTACCACTTTATAAAGTATTTGTGTGACCTCCTCTGGAACATGGAGTGATGGGCAGCACTTCATAGACAGAATCCCTGGAGTTAATGCCCTTGTATACGTTAGATGAAAGTCATTTGAACCCAAAACCACTTGATGTGTTTGGGAGGCTCCAGATTCTATTTTTAGGCCATGTTCACACGTTCAGTATTTTTCAGTATTCACAAGTTCAGTATTTGGTCAGTATTTTACATCAATATTTGTAAGCCAAAATCAGGAGTGGATGATAAATACAGAAGCGGTGACGTGTTTCTATTATACTTTTCCTCTGAGTGTTCCTCTCCTGATTTTGGCTTACAAATACTGAGGTAAATTACTGACCAAATACTGAACATGTGAATGTGTCCTTACAAATTAATTCAGGGGACGGAAGTATCCGGCAGATGGACATTTTTAAATGTCCGATACTTTCAGGAAGGATAGGTCCCAGCCTACTGGCAGCAGCTTTCCCGGTGAATACACATGAATTCTCGCTCATGTCTATGGTGGAGTTGAGAGAGATAGCTGTCTGGATCAACCAATGTTCTGCCAAAAGCCGTCTCATGAGCATGTGTATGGCCAGCTTTAGAAAGAAGAGCGACTAAAGTAATAAAGGACACGGAAGATCTTAGCTATGAAGAAATATTAAAAGAATTTATTTACCGTAATCCTGAGAAGAGACATTTTTTATAAGAATGTGAAAAAGCTGCTCTAGTTTAAAACCCTCTTAAAAGACAAGGGAACATTTATTCCATGGGAAGAAGACAAAATTCAATCTCCATTGATTTTTGTAACATGAGATCTGAGGGGGAACCATCAATTTGAAAACAATAGAACATTAACATTTACAATTTATGACAATTACTTAGGATGAGGATGGAAATCTTTCAAATTTGATGGTAAATTGACTAATGCTTTGTTAATTTTTTACCCTCCTCTATACAGGAAAACAATGTTCTATCATTTCCCTACACCCCTTCCTTTCATCTCTATTTCATTCCCTGGTTGAACTCGATGGCCATCTCTTTTTTCATTTGTGTTATGTTATTTAAAAATTGTGATAAGGAGTAAAGGTAATTTTGCTTGTGCAACATACTGTAAATGACAACAGTCTATTGCCCAATCACACTTCTAACCTGAGGGCTATGATTGCCAGGCAGCACACTGAGTATACTGCAAACTGCCAGTCAGTCCTAAATATCAGACTGGCACTGTGCTAAGAAGAGGAACGGTCACTATTCTGTTTTAATAGAGCCAAACAAGCATAAAAGATGATGATAGCAGCTTTCCACAGCAATCTCTTTCTCCATTGACTTCAATAGTAAAAATAACAGAATATTAACTGGTTTCTCTATTTTACCAAGTGAAAAAAAGTTTCCTTACACAGGTTTAGCCAATGTGTTAAGATGTCGACCAGCCGTTGCTCTAGAGGACTGTGTAATATAGTTAGGATCACTGAGATATAAAGTGTATAGCATGTGGACGCCGGGAATGTAGAAATTAGTGTGGATCTCAGGGTATGACAACCTTTTCCGGGGCAAAAATGTTTCTTTTTCAAGTCAAAGATAATACTTTCTTCATCTTTGTTACTTGAGAAAGGAAAATTATTGCCCCAAAAAGTGTCAAACTCTGAGATTCCTAAAAAGGATCAACACTAATTACCACATTCCTGGAGTTGAGACCGCCTGTGTCTGGATGTGTTCCGGTCTCTGTTTCCGGAATCCACACTGTATGCTAGTTAATGTACCATAATGAAGTCATCAGTAACTTCTCCAGAGGGATTTTAGAACGTGGTGTTAAATTGATGCTATACAATAGTGTTGTGCCTGCATGTAGCACAAGACTAACGAGAGACTCTTTATACCACTCTCCACTGGATTTCTGCCCATTAACTCATGTACTAATCCTAAGCAAAGCTTTTGATCGGTCCTCTTATACAGAGCATTGCTGAAAAGCCACTGATACTAAAGACTTGTATGGTGGAAACGTTTCGATAAACTCAATGGAAAGCTTATGACCTTCAGTAACAAACGGGGAATTTAGCGAATTCGCTGTAGGCCTTGTTAGCCTAGTTACTTTACTACTACATGAAGAAATAACCTTCCTATGGTGACTCTTAGGCCTCTTTCACACTTCAGTGGTACGACGTCAGTTAAAATCCGCCAAAGGGTGGAAAAAGCGGATGCAAACGGATCAGTTTTCAGACGGATCCGTCATGAACTTTTGAAAAGAGAGAGAGAGAGAGACCCCGGACTATGTTCTCAGAATTTTCTATGGAAGGAAACGGATTCCGCTGGCGGATTCCGTCAAAAACGGATGAAGACGGATCCGCCACTCATAGGCGTCCATTGACGCACACAAAAAACGTCCCAGTGGATGTTTTCAAAAATCGGACGCCAAAATTATGATGGATCCGTCATTTGACGGATCAAACGGACGGCCATCCGTCAAAATCCGTCACTAATGCAAGTCAATAAGAAAAAAACGGATCCGCCCAAAAAAAAATGGCGGATCCGGTTTTTTCCCACTTTGGCGGATTTTGACTGACGTCGCACGACTGAAGTGTGAAAGAGGCCTTAGCATAATATCACTTGATACCAAATGTAACCCTTATCTGGAAGTGCATCCTGGTCATTCCATGTATCCATTGTTAAGAAACATTGTAACCTTCCATGTTGTACGCACTCTTTCTTCTACTAAATCTGCTGTCATTTTGACCACACATGTCAATGCATCTTATGTCCTGGATTGTTTTCAGGTCCAATAGCGGTAACCTGACTTAGTCCCTTAGTCACCTAACTCTGCGACCACAGGGCAGACATCTTTGAAATCCAGCACATACTTTTGTAGGGTCCAAGATCAGAACGCCTATGTCATGCACAGTAAGCTTGGTGAGGCTGAAGTACATACATCTCGGAATATGGCTCTGACTTGGGGTTTTACACACAGGGAGGCAAGTTTTGAATTTAAGACTATATCAGAACTACACAAGATACAGCTACAATTATCATGGAATTGCCAGCAAGAGCATAGGGTTGTGTGAAGAGGGGATTTTATGATGTCAGGTTCCCTTTAATGACATTTCCAATCTGTTCACACTATGTTGTAGATCTTGGTCTGAAACCATTATGCTTCCTTATGTTAAATATTAAAATTCAGTCAAAAAAATTAAGGAATATGAAGAATTTATGCAAAGAACTAAACCTCATACCAAGTTACCTTGTATCTTCCAGATCTGCCACACTGTTTTTCTGGAGCACATTCTTTCCTACATCCACCATACGTTGAACTGCAGGAAAAAAGATAAAGAGAACCAGTTAGATTTAAGAAAAGAGAACGCATCATATAATGCTTCTGAGGACTGGGCGTTATAGTCTCTCTGGGATGGTGGCGGGGGCCACATTTACAAATCTATTCTTCCTTCCCTACAGAAAATGAAAATGGAGCCATATAGTGATTCAGGTAAAGGTCTAATGCACCAGAATGGCAACCCTATTAGGAGTCCTAACGATATCTTTGGAGCATATCTCAGTGTTGTTTTTTAGCTCATTATCCAGACTAACTACAGTATTATAGCATATATGTACAAGATTATCAATTTAAATATGTGGGACAATTGTCATAACAGACTGGAATTGTCCTTTAAGGGGAATTTGTCAGCATGATTTCACCCTCCAAACTAATTTTATGCGCATGTAGCCCTTTGAAAACAAGCCCAACAATACCTTTACATAGCCAGTCATTTATTTATTTTTTACTGAGAAATCTGTGTTTGAATTGATATAAAATTGAGGCTAAAGGTCTATGGCAGATCTGAAGCATATGTCACTCCAGCTCTATTTCCCGCCCAATGCCACCTACTCCTGCTTTACTGTTGTCTCCTTTGAGTCAAGTCACACAGCAAAGAGGCTCAGTCAAGCAAGAGGAAGCGGCCCTGAGCAAGAAATAGAGCTGGAGTGCCAGAGGCTTCAGATCTACATACAGCTCTGTCAAAAATTAAAGACCACTGCAAATTTTCAGTTTGTCTGATTTTTCTCTATAGGAATATTTTGAGTAAAATGTAAATGCTCTTTTATTCTATAAACCACTGACAACATTGTCTCCAAATTTCAGGCAATAAATTTTGTATTTATTTTCAGAAATGAGAAATGGTCAAAATAACAAAAAAATGCAGTGCTTGCAGACCTCAAATAATGCTAGAAACATCATAGTCATTTAGAAACAACACTATGTTTTAAATCAGTGAGAGTCAGAAACAATATTGTGAAAACCATGATTATTAATCACAGCTTTCATGCTCTGCATGCTTCATCAGTCTTTCAACTCTTCTGGTGACTTATGCACCCTGTACAAAAATTGTTATAGCTTGTGACTATCCATCTCTCTGATAATTCAGAGGTTTTCATGGGTTCAGGTCTGGAGATTGGGCTGGCCAGACAGGATTTGATGTGGAGTCTTCATCACACATTGATTGACCTTAGCTGTGTGGCAGGCGCATTGTCCTGTTGGACAAACAGTCCTCTGGTGGGAACATTGCTCTGAGCAGAAGGAATCAACTGTTTTTCCAGATAACCTTGTATGCGCTTGATCATACGTCCTCGCAAAGAATAACCTGCATTCCAGACTTGCTAAGCAGCCATCTCACGATCTTCACCAATTCACAGTGGTGCATACAATGTGGCTTGTACGCTGTCCAAGTCTCGTCTAAACCAGGTCCAGGTCTCCGTCTACCATTAGACAGACCAGTGTTGGGCAAAGCTGAAATTAGCTAATCGAGAAGATACTACCCAGTCTCTATGGTCCAATCCTTATGGTCTTTTGCAAACTTCAGCCTGGCTTCTTTGCTTCTCATTGATGAAAGGCTTTTTTCTATTACATGACTTGAGCTCTGCCTCTAGAGCCTGTGAATGTTCTTGCTGTGCACTTCCCCAGGCATTTGCCATTCCATTTGTAAGGTCCCATGATCATCTTGCGTCTGAGTGCATTCGATAAGAGACGGTCATCCGGTCAGTGGAGAGTCGTTTTTGCCCTCTGCCGGTCTGTAGCTTGTTGTCCCCAAATCTGTGCTTGACTTTTTGTAATGACTGCGTCTTAGAATTTTAAGATGGAGCAACATGACCTGACTGTATCCTTGCTAGTAAAGCCAGAATTGAGCCTTCTTAACACTAGACTTTTCTTTCAACTCTTTGGTGGTAAAAGTTATTTTCTTTCCTATTACTTTTGGGATATTACTAGACTGTTGCCTCCAGCTTCCTTGCAGAGATGTAACTCCACAGCGTTTCTTATATTTCTCGTTATTAAGATTGGTCAGGTGATCACCTAATCAGAAGCACATTAAGTAGAAGAGTGTATCTGGGAATTCAACTGACACTGAAGAAGGCTGTCGACATGTAAGAGCTGATTTTATGAAAACTGTCGCTCTTAATTTTGCCAGATGCAGATACTCTTCAGTTCATTTGCATACGGACTGGCCATGTAAGGTCGGGACTTCTCTTTGAAATAACTACATGCACATATAAATAGTTTGGGAGCGAAATCCTGCTGACAGAGTCCCTTTAACTACTGGAATGTCACCTGGAATCGAAGGCACACATACAATAGCTTTATCTGCCCATTCATCTTACCTAATTGCACATGATCATTTGTTAAGGTTTTACAGTTTCCTATATGCTTTTTGGGTACAACCAGATAGTGATACGGTGCTCCAGGTCGTATGTCTCTGAAGCAGACCAGCTCCTCCTGAGAAAAGAAACAACGCAGTAGAATATTCAGTAACATTATTACATTACTTAATTGAGATCCTAACCAAATATGACGTGCTAGTACCACATTAGGAAGAAAAGGTCTAATTGTCAGCTCCAGAAAGAATGCCTCTGTTGTGTAGGGTCGGTGTCCAACTCAAGTGAATGCGGCAATACCAGACACACCGGAAATTGTATAGACAACATAATGTGTCTAGGAATCCCAAGAACGAACCTGGCGGGGTTGTGATAAAAGTGTAGTACAATTTTTGTTGTGTGAAAAAGTAACAAATACACAATGTTGTGAGTCAATACTGATAAACACATCAGTAGACTGACAGTGTGTGGGAGGCATAACTGTCATTGGGATAAGGGCACCTCTGGCACAATGCTGCAGATACGTGTAATGATAGGGTTATACTGCAAGCCATGGGCAATGATGTCACACAACAAAAATCCGGCTAAATACTGCAACCCACAAGTCTGATAGAATGGCGATTAATATTTAATGTGACTGAGACCCTAACATTACAGGAACGCACAGACATGCTGCATCCTGCTGTATCAGGACAGGTGCACGAGTGCTCACATCTCACAGTGCAGACATGCAGAATATAGCATTAGATAAGAATACGCGGACCGCAGTCAGTGTCCGGTGACAGATCTGTCAATCAGTAAATTCTCTAAGGAAGATTACTCATTGCGCTCATGTACGCGACTGAATAAAAGCATAGAAAACACGCAATTATCACATCATTATGTTGAACACGCCAAACTAAGGAAAATGAGAGCGTTCCTGTTAGTAACACACAGTGAGAAGGAAACTCCGCACCCAACGCACGGTTCGCCTCCGCTTTGTCACGCACATGCAGGACGGCCGTGTATACAGGTGAGGCTATAGGGTTAAACCCTGCCCACACGGGAGGGCGGCCAGCACAGACTCATGACTTTACAGCCATGGTACATTAGGTTGTGGATGATGGCCAACACTGGGCATTGTTACTGCTACTGGCCATAATGGCAGACCCCATTACCTTCTGTAACACAGTGAGCACAGGGGCAGGGCGGTCCCAGCTGGGCATGGTGCACACTGACTGGCAGACACTGGGCATGGTGCACACTGACTGGCAGACACTGGGCATGGTGCACACTGACTGGCAGACACTGGGCATGGCGCACACTGACTGGCAGACACTGGGCATGGCGCACACTGACTGGCAGACACTGGGCATGGCGCACACTGACTGGCAGACACTGGGCATGGCGCACACTGACTGGCAGACACTGGGCATGGCGCACACTGACTGGCAGACACTGGGCATGGCGCACACTGACTGGCAGACACTGGGCATGGCGCACACTGACTGGCAGACACTGGGCATGGCGCACACTGACTGGCAGACACTGGGCATGGCGCACACTGACTGGCAGACACTGGGCATGGCGCACACTGACTGGCAGACACTGGGCATGGTGCACACTGACTGGCAGACACTGGGCATGGTGCACACTGACAGGCAGACACTGGGCATGGTGCACACTGACAGGCAGACACTGGGCATGGTGCACACTGACAGGCAGACACTGGGCATGGTGCACACTGACAGGCAGACACTGGGCATGGTGCACACTGACTGGCAGACACTGGGCATGGTGCACACTGACTGGCAAACACTGGGCATGGTGCACACTGACTGGCAGACACTGGGCATGGTGCACACTGACTGGCAGACACTGGGCATGGTGCACACTGACTGGCAGACACTGGGCATGGTGCACACTGACTGGCAGACACTGGGCATGGTGCACACTGACAGGCAGACACTGGGCATGGTGCACACTGACAGGCAGACACTGGGCATGGTGCACACTGACAGGCAGACACTGGGCATGGTGCACACTGACAGGCAGACACTGGGCATGGTGCACACTGACAGGCAGACACTGGGCATGGTGCACACTGACAGGCAGACACTGGGCATGGTGCACACTGACAGGCAGACACTGGGCATGGTGCACACTGACAGGCAGACACTGGGCATGGTGCACACTGACAGGCAGACACTGGGCATGGTGCACACTGACTGGCAGACACTGGGCATGGTGCATACTGACTGGCAGACACTGGCATGGTGCACACTGACTGGCAGACACTGGGCATGGTGCACACTGACTGGCAGACAGTGGGCATGGCGCACACTGACTGGCAGACACTGGCATGGCGCACACTGACTGGCAGACACTGGGCATGGCGCACACTGACTGCAGACACTGGGCATGGCGCACACTGACTGGCAGACACTGGGCATGCGCACACTGACTGCAGACACTGGGCATGGCGCACACTGACTGGAAGACACTGGGCATGGCGCACACTGACTGGCAGACACTGGGCATGGCGCACACTGACTGGCAGACACTGGCATGGCGCACACTGACTGGCAGACACTGGGCATGGCGCACACTGACTGGCAGACACTGGGCATGGCGCACACTGACTGGCACACACTGGGCATGGTGCACACTGACTGGCAGACACTGGGCATGGTGCACACGACAGGCAGACACTGGGCATGGTGCACACTGACTGGCAGACACTGGGCATGGTGCACACTGACTGGCACACACTGGGCATGGTGCACACTGACAGGCAGACACTGGGCATGGTGCACACTGACTGGCAGACACTGGGCATGGTGCACACTGACTGGCAGACACTGGCATGGTGCACACTGACAGGCAGACACTGGGCATGGTGCACACTGACGGCAGACACGGGCATGGTGCACACTGACTGGCAGACACTGGGCATGGTGCACACTGACAGGCAGACACTGGGCATGGTGCACACTGACTGGCAGACACTGGTTATGGTGCACACTGACTGGCAGACACTGGGCATGGTGCACACTGACTGGCAGACACTGGCATGGTGCACACTGACTGGCAGACACTGGGCATGGTGCACACTGACAGGCAGACACTGGGCATGGTGCACACTGACAGGCAGACACTGGTTATGGTGCACACTGACTGGCAGACACTGGTTATGGTGCACACTGACTGGCAGACACTGGGCATGGTGCACACTGACAGGCAGACACTGGTTATGGTGCACACTGACTGGCAGACACTGGGCATGGTGCACACTGACTGGCAGACACTGGGCATGGTGCACACTGACAGGCAGACACTGGTTATGGTGCACACTGACTGGCAGACACTGGGCATGGTGCACACTGACTGGCACACACTGGGCATGGTGCACACTGACAGGCAGACACTGGTTATGGTGCACACTGACTGGCAGACACTGGGCATGGTGCACACTGACTGGCAGACACTGGGCATGGTGCACACTGACAGGCAGACACTGGGCATGGTGCACACTGACAGGCAGACACTGGTTATGGTGCACACTGACTGGCAGACACTGGGCATGGTGCACACTGACTGGCAGACACTGGGCATGGTGCACACTGACAGGCAGACACTGGTTATGGTGCACACTGACTGGCAGACACTGGTTATGGTGCACACTGACTGGCAGACACTGGGCATGGTGCACACTGACTGGCAGACACTGGTTATGGTGCACACTGACTGGCAGACACTGGGCATGGTGCACACTGACTGGCAGACACTGGGCATGGTGCACACTGACTGGCAGACACTGGGCATGGTGCACACTGACTGGCAGACACTGGGCATGGCGCACACTGACTGGCAGACACTGGGCATGGTGCACACTGACTGGCAGACACTGGTTATGGTGCACACTGACAGGCAGACACTGGTTATGGTGCACACTGACTGGCAGACACTGGGCATGGTGCACACTGACAGGCAGACACTGGGCATGGTGCACACTGACTGGCAGACACTGGGCATGGTGCACACTGACAGGCAGACACTGGGCATGGTGCACACTGACTGGCAGACACTGGGCATGGTGCACACTGACTGGCAGACACTGGGCATGGCGCACACTGACTGGCAGACACTGGGCATGGCGCACACTGACTGGCAGACACTGGTTATGGTGCACACTGACTGGCAGACACTGGGCATGGTGCACACTGACTGGCAGACACTGGGCATGGTGCACACTGACAGGCACTGAATGCAGACCCAGCAATGACGCATCCTCTGTCTCCTGCCCCACATGACGTCACTCCCCGTCACTTACGTCAGAGTGCAGCAGCTCAGCCTCGCCCTCCTGGTTGTTGGAAATCCTGCAGAAGATGCACTTGCTGTCATAGCCGTCCTCGCCGTGCTCGGCACCCTCCATCTTTCCCTCCACAATGACAGCCGCAGCAGCTCCACCCATCCCCCGTCCCCCCGCACTTCCTGCGCCGCCGTGTGACGTCACGATGAAAGATGGCGCTGTCCTGTAGGAGCGGTGCTGCTCTGAGGAAGTATCTGCTGCTCCTGGCCCAGGAGAACTGCGAGTTCAGGCTGCCGGTGAGTGGGGGTCGCAGTGCTGTGTGTGCCAGCATGGTGCTGATGCTATGTGCCCCCCGAACAGGAGGGTGCAGCCTGGGTAATGGCAGAGCCATCAGACACAGCCTCTGCTCTACCTTCTATTTCAGGTCCTCCCCATTATAATATCTCTGCTTGCTGTCAGTAAATAGCACTTTTTTGTTACCTGATGAAAGATGGCAGACCCAGGGGCAGACGTAACCATTGGGGGTACCCAGGGGCAGCCGTTACCATTGGGGTTACCCAGGGGCCAACGAACCATTGAGGGTAGCCAGAGGCAGACGTGCCATTGGGGGTACCCATGGGTTGACGTACCATTGGGGGTACACAGGGGCAGACGTACCATTGAGGGTAGCCAGAGGCAGACGTGCCACAGACGTACCATTGAGGGTAGCCAGAGGCAGACGTGCCATTGGGGGTACCCAGGGGCAGACGTACCATTGAGGGTAGCCAGAGGCAGACGTGCCATTGGGGGTACCCGGGCAGACGTACCATTGGGGTACACAGGGGCAGACGTACCATTGGGGGTACTCAGGGGCAGGCGTACCATTGAGGGTAGCCAGAGGCAGACGTGCCATTGGGGGTACACAGGGGCAGACATACCATCTGGGGGTACACAACGGCAGGCGTACCATTGGGGGTACCCAGGGGCAGACGTTCCATTGGGGTTACCCAGGGGCAGACGTGCCATTGGGGTTACCCAGGGGCAGACGTGCCATTGGGGTTACCCAGGGGCAGACGTGCCATTGGGGGTACCCAGGGGCAGACGTGCCATTGGGGGTACCCAGGGGCAGACGTGCCATTTGGGGTACCCAGGGGCAGGACCGTGCCATTGGGGTTACCCAGGGGCAGACGTGCCATTGGGGTTACCCAGGGGCAGACGTACCATTGGGGTTACCCAGGGGCAGACGTACCATTGGGGTTACCCCGGGGATTGGACGTACCATTGAGGGTAGCCAGAGGCAGACGTGCCATTGGGGTTACCCAGGGGCAGACGTACCATTGGGGGTACCCAGGGGCAGACGTACCATTGGGGTTACCCAGGGGCAGACGTGCCATTGGGGTTACCCAGGGGCAGACTGCCATTGGGGTTACCCAGGGGCAGACGTGCCATTGGGGTTACCCAGGGGCAGACGTGCCATTGGGGTACCCAGGGGCAGACGTGCCATTGGGGTTACCCAGGGGCAGACGTGCCATTGGGGTACCCAGGGGCAGACGTGCCATTGGGGGTACCCAGGGGCAGACGTGCCATTGGGGGTACCCAGGGGCAGACGTACCATTGGGGGTACCCAAGGGCAGACTTACCATTGGGGGTACCCAGGGGCAGAGGTACCATATGGGACGTACCCAGGGGCAGAGGGTACCATTGGGAGTACCCAGGGGCAGACGTACCATTGGGGGTACCCAGGGGCAGACGTACCATTGGGGTACCCAGGGGCAGACGTACCATTGGGGGTACCCAGGGGCAAACGTACCATTGGTGGTACCCAGGGGCAGACGTACCATTGGGGGTACCCAGGGGCAGACGTGCCATTGGGGGTACCCAGGGGCAGAGGTACCATTGGGGGTACCCAGGGGCAGAGGTACCATTGGTGGTACCCAGGGGCAGAGGTACCATTGGTGGTACCCAGGGGCAGAGGTACCATTGGGGGTACCCAGGGGCTGACGTACCATTGGGGGTACACAGGGCTGACGTACCATTGGGGGTACCAGGGGCTGATGTACCATTGGGGTACCCAGGGGCAGACGTACCACTGAGCCCGTTCCCGCAGTGACCTGCCAGCTGAGAGTTTGCTACAAGTTCACCCACTCTGTGTCATCCTCTGTCGTATTGATTAGTGGGGTCTTTGTGGTGCTCCCCTCAGTGACCACTATACCCGAGGGGCAGAAATGTTTAGTGGATTTGCTATTATTGTCTGATCGCTTCCATGGCTGGGGCCACACAATGCAATATTGGATGTGATGATTTCCTATGCTGCCTCATTGCAACTAGCGACACAGTCGCGAATGTTTCCAAATATTTCCACACACTTGTGATAGGTTTTCATGCAAATATCATAAAACTGACCGGTGCTTCCAAACAGAAAAAGACAAGTGTAAACAGGTGCAAACTAAGCAAGCCACCCAGCTCTAAAATAGTTCTGACAGCAAGTCGCACAAATGTTTTTTGGTCACACGGTACATGTCACCATGTAGCCACAGCAGTATATCACATGGTGCCCATACACGTGATCCATAACGACCATGGAATAAGGATAGAGGTGTCCCCGGGATCACACTGCTGGGGCAGGAGAGACTTCCCTGCTGCCATCTTGGTTCCCATGGGACTGAATAGACGGGGTCCACTTGTATTTACCTCTCTGCTGTACAAGCAAGTAGTTCTCTGTTGGGTTTTCAGCCTCTGACTGTAAGAATGTCTCGGACAGCAAGAAGAGATCTTATATAGTAGGGAATTAAACTCTGATATATTAGAATATTAATGAACCCTCCACTATATTAAACCTGTTCTATAAATAGCGATTAGCTTTTTTAGCAGCTCCCATAGACTTCAATGAGGAGGGTTGCTCTCCGGTGTAGTATATGGAGAGTGCAGCGACCGGAGCTCAGAAACCATAATTCGTAGTTGCCTAACTCCAGTCCTCACAGCCCCCAACAGATCATGTTTCCTTAGTATTGCCCAGTCAGGACTGGAGTTGGGGAATACTGTGGATGAAGGTCCCAGATCTAGTCCTCACCGATCATCCATTTATGCTAAAATGCTTTAATCTAACCACTGGTTATTAGATTGTGGGGGTCTGATTGTTTGAATCCTTGGATTTGCACGACTACGGAGCAGAGTTACAAATTCTAGTATTTGTTAGTTTTACTAGCCAATGGGGTAATAAATGTTTTAGACTGAAATACACCATCACCACTGCAGCCAATCGCCGTTTTCGATGCCCTAGTGGGACTAAATGAAAAAGTAAGAAGTTTATGATTTGTAAAAAATATCCCAAAAAAATGAAGAAAAATCTAAAAGTTTCAATCACTACGCACACACTAATGATTTATTGATAATATTAATGTTATTCTTCATTTTGTACCTTGCAGGAAATTCGGTCTCTTCTTTCACTTTATGGCGGAAATATCAATAATATCCAAGAAGACCATGAAACGGTTTGTAACTGTGTATCCGTTTAGCTGTCTGCATAGATTGATGTGTTCATATGGTTAAGACAGAGATTAGTCCCCTTTTCTTTTACTACTTGTGTTTACAGGGGTATTCTTAGGCTATGTGCACACGTTGCGGATTGTTAGTGTTTTTGCCTCGTTTTTTTCGCGGCGAAAACGCAGCAAAAACGCTTAACAACGCAACACATTATATTTTATGAGATTCAGCAATGCTGTGCTAATGCTGTGTATTTTTCTTCGGCGGAATCGCATCGCGGAAAAATACGCAGCATGGTCATTCTTTTTGCGGAATCGCGGCGATTCCGCCGCCATAGAAATCCATTGAACCGCTTACCGTCCGCATGTGGCTGTGCCCACCATGCGCAAAGTGAGCGGTTCATGTGCGGATGGCACCCAGGGTCTGGAGGAGAGGAGACTCTCCTCCAGGCCCTGGGTACCATATCCCTGTTAAAACAATAATTAAAAAAAAAAATCGTGATATTCTCACCTTCCGGCGGCCCCCTCAGCTTTCCCGCTCCTCAGCGACGCTCCCGGCCATTCCCGTTCCCAGTAATGCAGTGCGAGAATCACCCCAGATGACGTAGCGGTCTCGCGTGATGCTATGTCATCTGGGGTCATTGTCGCAAGGCATCACTGGGAACGGGAGTTGCCGGGAGCGCTGCTGAGGATCAGGAAGGCTGCGGGGGCCGCCGGAGGGGGAGAATATTACGATTTTTTTAAAATTATTTTTAACATTAGATCTTTTTACTATTAATGCGGCATCTATAGTAAAAAGTTGGTCACACTTGTCAAACATTGTTTCACAAGTGTGACCAACCTGTCAATCAGTTTTCCAAGCGATGCTACAGATCGCTTGGAAAACGCTAGCATTCTGCAAGCTAATTACGCTTGCAAAATGCTAGTTTTTACCGGGAATACGCATACCTATAAAAATGCGTATTTCCCGCGGCAGGGAGGTGCGGGATTGCCGCGGAAATTTCCCCGGCAATTCCGAACATGTGCACATAGCCTTATGATTTTGGCCTGGCACAACGTCACGTGTGTAGCGCTGCGATGATGCCGTCGTGCCATGCTTGGTAATATAGAGCAAAGGCGATTCTCGGAACTCCTGTCCAGCAACCATAGATCACCGACATGGCCTATGGACTGGGTCCTACCAATCCATTCTTCCTAACTCAAGTCCTGTTATTTCTTACCTTTTCATTTTCAAGGACCCTGATCTTGGACCCCCTTGCTAATCATAATCTGATGGCACATCATACTGATATGTTACAGACCTTCAAGATGAGAAAACCTCTTTATCTTTAAAGCTATGAGCACACATTCAGGGTTTTCAGCAGAAAAATCTGCTGCATATAATGATGCGTTGGCATAAAACACGCATTTTTCATGTGTTTTTTTTTTCTCGTTTATTAAAATGAGTCAAAAACGCTGCAAAAACGTTGAAAGAATTGATATGATGCAGATTAGAAACTGCTTCAAATCTGCACAGAAAAAGTAAGCAAAATGTGCATGCGATTTCAGACATCTCATTCTGTTTGCTTGTGCAGTAAAATGCGTTTTTTTGCTGGAAAAACTGACCGTGTGGACATAGACTTAGGATTGTTTTTTATTGATATCATTCTTCATGCCAACATCAATCAGTGAATTCATGAAAATAAAAAAGTTGCACCAAGTTTCAGGTTACTGCTTTTATTTTTTACTAATTTTCAGTCCCCTGATATTCAGTTTACAACCTGGCTTCTAGTTTCAGACCAGTAATATTTTCTGGCTGGGAATTGTGTGTCCAGGATGCTGCTACATGCAGAAGCTCCATTCCTCTACTGCTTCCATCTTCCATAGCAGCCCTTACTGATCTCATTTCCCCTGTGCTAACATGAGTGTGTGTGTGTGATCTTCCCCACTTTGCTGCAGATCATGTGGGAAAATGTATTTTTTATCTTTGGACACCGTATATGAGTCTTTCTGCTGTTATCTTAAGGTCCAGTTATATGTTTATTAGTCTTTGTAACTAATTAAAGCTGCACTTTGAAACACTATAGTACAGAAACATTGAATATATGTATCATGTTAGGTCAGGATTCCAACAGAGGGGTACGCCTTTGTTGCTGGCTGTTGGGCTCTCATGAATTGGCCAATTTATGCACCAAGTAGCTTCATTTTTTAATTATTTTGTACAGCAGTATTGCAATTCCAATTTCATATATTCACTGTTTCCATACTGTAGCGTTTCAGAGGACAGCTTTAATTTGTTAGTTACTTACAGCGTGGCTCTCTTAGGTTGCACCTGTTCACGCTTGTCTTCAGCGGGCTCAAAAATATGTTCGAGTCACACGGCTGCATGTCTCGTGGCTGTTAGACAGCCTCAACACATGCAAGGATTACCTATTTGTTAAACAATCCCTGCATGTGTTGCGACTGTCTAACAGTCACGAGACATACAGTTGCGGAGACTCAAACATATTATTCAAGCACGCTGTAGAGCAGTGTTTCTCAACTCCAGTCCTCAGGACCCACCAACAGGTCATGTTTTCAGGATTTCCTTAGTATTGCACAGGTGATAATTTTATCACCTGCTCAAGCATTAATTCCATCACCTTTGCAATACTAAGGAAATCCTGAAAACATGACCTGTTGGTGGTCCTGAGGACTGGAGTTGAGAAACACTGCTGTAGACTCACTGTTAGCACCCGAGCATGCTCAGATAACACCTTATCCCAGCACGTTCACTCATCACTGGTGCTAACTTGTCGATCGCTGGGGGTTCGATCACTGGGACTCTCAGATTCTGAGACAGGCTCCAAAAAGCCGAGTTAGCATGTGCTCAACAGCTCCATTCATCGTCTATGGGCCAAAATGCTGTATCCACAATAAACGGGCACTTAATTCCAAAGAGGGAGATTGAGGTCCCCTCTATGAGTTAGAACAGCACTTTTAAGCTATGAAATTATACAATCAAATAAGAACTTAGGGCTTTGGGTATTAGGATTAGCCAAATGCACTGGTCTTTGAACCAACATAGGGGCCGTACATACTTCTAGATCAGTGCAGTCAGTCTGAAGCTACTTTGTGAATGTTGTCTGTCTGGTGTTTTTTAGCCACTGTCGTAAATTTGGTATAATCTTTTTTTCCTATTGTATTTTAATATTGTTTTCTCTTTTTTTGGCTCAGTCTCCTTTCTGTGTTCTTAATATCCCATATGAGGATCTGACAAGGAAAATAATGCACCGGACAGTATGTGCAAAGTAAGGCTTGGTAAATAACTATTTCTGTCTTGTGGAATTCCATTAGATCTTGTTGTGGACATTTATTCTTTTTGTTAGTACATACATGTTTTTGGTCCATGAGTTGATACATGGACTTGCAAAACTGATTGTTTGCAGGTACGGATAGTCCTTTTTAGTCTCAAAAACAATTACCTATCCAGACTACATAATAACAATACAATAAATTAAATTATGATGAACCATAAATAAGGATGCATCCAGATGGCTTTTGGTTGGCATGGCATGCAATAGTTTTTAACCACAGAGTAGAAACCCTCAGAAATCTAGTTTTCTGGAATATACAGTGGAAAAATAGTTGTAAAAATCCCAGGCACTAATGTTTCTGTATTTAGAGGGATAACCTTTCTTCATCAAAAAAATATAAAACAAGCCATTTGTTGTGCTGTTGCTGACTTTTGATCATGCATGGCTGATGTGATGCTACCGTATCTGTGCGTCATGTCTTTGCACCAGCTTTGACCAATCAAATGCTGCGCCGAGTTTGCCAGAGGGTAAGAGATTTGCGGACCTACGGTCTAGATGCCAAGCACCATTGATCTGGACACTAGACCAGAGTCATGTGAATCCATCCGCTCATCTGTAGCTTAGATAATAAATTTTGTGGAAGTGCTTCTATAAAAATTAAGTTAAGCACCTAATGAGCAGATTACTAGGAAAACTGCTAAGCCCCTTCACGCCATCCGCCGTACATGTCTAGCACAAGTTGGACGTGGTGTATGGAGTGGGCTCATGGGGTGAGTCCTTCCCATACTCTGCAGGTAATGGCTGGTACCACAGCATTATAAGCGCCATTGGCGTGCCCATGACTAGAGTTGAGCGAATTTGTTGGGATTCGGTTCCGAATACGATCGGAATCTACTATTATTTTTGCAATGTTCGTCGAACACAGCCGAACGTCATTAGAGGCAATGAGAGTAGACATCATCGAATATGTTCGGAACCGATCATCAAACATACATTCGGCACAAATAGGGTACCAATATGGCACGAATATGGCAAATTCAGATTTGGTTGCCGAATCTGAACAAATTTGCTCAACTCATGACGTGATGGTGGGTCGCGACGAGTTGCTACGACAGCATGGGGTCTGTTGAAGACCTCCGTGCTTGTCATTACATGCTTGTCCCGTGAAATTCTGCCTGTGGCCGGGCATGAAAGGAGACCATGAGTTTTGCTATATTTGATCACAGCTTCAAGTTCCCTAAGGGGACTAATAAGAATAGTAGAAAAAAAAGTTTTAAAAAAAGTGAAAAACAAACCATAAGATCAAATCAACCCCCTGAAATATGTGCACCTTCAGAGCGTGATTGTTATATGGCGATATAATACTTGCTAATTGCAGTCGTTTGTTCTTTTATTCCGTAGATCGCTCTTTGAGTTGTGGGGTCATGGAAAATGCCTGGACGAGCTTAAGCAGTCAGTCCAGAGCTATCCTCTGGAAAGGATGGTATGAGCAATCGCAGGACTGTTACTGTAAAGTGTCCTACGTTAGTGATACATTGCATTTCCATTAGTACTAATGCAGGAGCATGTAATGCAATGCATTCATCATGTAGAACCACTTAAAGGGGTATTCCCAGCTCCAAGATTCTTTCCCAATAGCTTAGGTATCCATGGTTACGACCACTAATTAACTAACTGTCACTATATGAGTGGTCGTAACCATGGATACCTAAGTTACTGTAATTCCCCACATGGGAAACGTGACATGGCAAATCAGAAGAACTGTACTACATTTCTAATTGCAGGTATATGCTAATATTTTTATTACACCTACTACTTTTTGAGATAGGGTTTCGGAGATGGGAATACCCCTTTAAACACCCACATGTCCTTATGTCTTAATATCCATCCTTATTTTTCTTAGATCCCCTATCTTCAGCCCAATTCTACATACAAGATATGCATCCACAGCTTCAACAAGACCTTGACGCAGAAAGAAAAGATTGTAAAGATAGACGTGAGTAGTCATTGCTGTCTGGCCGGTATTAAATGTGCCATAAAGTAAAGTAGTGTGATCTCCAAGTGAAGCTGGACACTTGGGGCCCGGCTCCTGGGATCCTTCTTGAACAGCTGTTCTCTCTGGGGAGATCCATTGGAATGCTTGCGTAGCACAGAAAACCATGCATTGCAGTGCAACCTATTAAATCAATGGGTATCCATTTTCTTCAAAAGGATATCTGTGGTTCTCTAAAGCAGTGTCTCTTAGCTAAGAACCCCATACATCAATAGCTAAAGACTATGATCATGCAGGGGATGATGTGTATGGCTCAAGAACACTGGTGTAGTGCGTCTATGGGGATTTGTATATTTCAGTATGCCTTCAATTACACACAGACATATATGGCGTTTTATTCAGATTTACATGGGATTTAGCATAAAATTATTTGCTTCATATTCCTTGTGGTTGACCAGATTTGACCACTACTGACCACCGTGATACCTGTTGGCTTAGACACAGTACAGAAACTGACATTTTTCTAACCTGCATTTTTGATTCTCCGTTTTTCTTTTTGCTTTTTTTAATCCTTACATTTTGTATGTGTTGTGACTAATAAAGACTGTTTGCAAACACAGGCCATGGAGTTCATGCCATTTAAAGGGAAAGTCAGTTTGCAAAATGCAGAACACATATTCTACTTACTAGAGGATTATGGACCTGATCCAAATACTGCCCCCAAAGATCCTTTGCACATCTACTTTGGCCGGTGGGTGAGTACTGGAAAGCTCTGAATAACCAATTGCATCCTTATGTAAGGCATGTAAGTTTTTCTTTGTGTGGTTTGACCCATTAGTCATATTTCTTTTATTAAAAGGGGTTAGCTCATCTGATATACAAATAGAATAGTTACAATTGTGCACCCATCTCTTCATCCAAGGAGCGCATGTTGAGAATCTGTTTTTGAGAATGATGTGGTTCCCAGCAGTGGGACATGCATCTATCAGACATTTATGACATATCCTATCAATATCCTTTAACCCCTTCCCGACCTGTGACACAGCATATGTGTCATGAAAGGATCGCGTTCCTGCGGGTCGGGTGACCGGGGTCACTGAAAGGTCAACCGACCCGCAAGCACAAGACCCTTTGTGCTTCACCACAGGGGGGTTGGCTTAACCCCCACGTGGCTACGATCGCTCTGATTGGCTGTTAAAAGTGAAACAGTGCTCCCTTTATTCCGTGCCCCGACGTGTGCCCAAACATTGGTTTACCCCCACATATGGGGTATCAGCGTACTCAGGAAAAATTGCACAACAACTTTGGGGGTCTAATTTCTCCTGTTACCCTTGGGAAAAAAAATTGGGGACTAAAGATATTATTTTTGTGGGAAAAAAAAAACGATTTTTTATTTTCACAGCTCTGCGTTATAAACTTCTGTGAAGAACTTGGAGATTCAAAGTGCCCACCACACATCTAGAGGAGTTCCTTGGGGGATCTAGTTTCCAAAATGGGGGTCACTTGGGGGGGTTTTCTACTGTTTAGGCACAACATGGGCTCTGCAAACGTAACATGACGCCCGCAGACCATTCCATCAAGTCGGCATTTCAAAACGTCACTACTTCCCTTCCGAGCCCTGACGTGTGCCCATATAGCAGTTTTCTCCCACATATGGGATATCAGCGTACTCAGGACAAATTGGACAACAACTTTTGGGGTCTAATTTCTCCCGTTACCCTTGGGAAAATAAAAAAATTGGGGACTTAAAGATCATGTTTGTGGAAAAAATATGATTTTTTTTTTCATGCCCGGGCGTTATAAACTTCTGTGTAGCACTTGGGGTTCAAAGTGCTCACTGCACATCTAGATAAGTTCCGTGCGGTGTCTAGTTTCCAAAATGGGGTCACTTGTTGGGAGTTTCTACTGTTTAGGCACATCAGGGGCTCTGCAAACGTAATATGATGCCCGCAGACCATTCCATCAAAGTCAGCATTTCAAAACGTCACTACTTCCCTTCCGAGCCCCAACGTGTGCCCGAACAGTGGTTCCCCCCACATATGGGGTACCAGTGTACTCAGGACAAACTGTACAAAAACTTTTGGGGTCCAATTTCTCCTGTTACCCTTGGGAAAATAAAAAATAGCGGGCTAAAAAATGATTTTTGAGAAACAAAAAAGATTTTTTTATTTTCACTGCTCTGCGTTTTGTAGGGATTCGCTCTGGTAGGCAAGGGCCGGACCGCAGTTATGAGGCAACACACAGGCTTTAAGTCCAAAATCAATGTTTTACTGTCTCTTTAACACCAGGTAACAAAACATCACAAAACATAAATGCATTCCAGCTTTCAATATCACTGTTCCCAGATGCACCCTTGCATGAGACGGGCTTGACTAAGCGGCTGCAGGCCAGCAGGAACCGCCAGGTGCCTTCCCGGGTGATCTGGTCTGGAACTCGCTTCCGGTGCTCACTGACACACTGTAACAGAAAGTCACACTTCCAGGCTACCTCCAGCCAAGCTCCTCAACAGAACCGCGTGGTTCTCAGTGTTGGACCGTCACAGGCTTGTACACCCATGTGTCCTGTCCGGGTGCTATTCAGGACCCCCGTCCAACACCCCGGCTACCAAGCTCCAAGTCTCACCATGTGCTTCCAGGAATCCGATCCAACCCCAGGATCTTCCAACACTGACAGACCTTCCAGGAACCTTCCAGGCAGCCCTATGCAGGTTTTTGAATAGCCATATTGAATCAGCCCCATATGCTGCCCCATATATTATGCCCCATATGCTGCCCCATGTATTATGCCCCATATGCTGCCCCATATGCTGCCCCATATATTATGCCCAATATGCTGCCCCATGTATTATCCCAATATGCTGCCCCATGTATTATGCCCCATATGCTGCCCCATGTATTATGCCCCATATGCTGCCCCATGTATTATGCCCCATATGCTGCCCCATGTATTATGCCCCATATGCTGCCCATGTATTGTGCCCCATATTCTGCTCCATGTATTATGTCCCATATTCTGCCCCATGTATTATGCCCCATGTATTATGCCCCCATATGATGCCCATAAATTATGCCCCATATGCTGCCCCATGTATTATGCCCCATATGCTGCCCATGTATTGTGCCCCATATGCTGCTCCATGTATTTGTCCCATATTCTGCCCCATGTATTATGCCCCATATGCTGACCATGTATTGTGCCCCATATGCTGCCCCATGTATTATGCTCCCATAAATTATGCCCCATATTCTGCCCCATGTATTGTGCCCCATATGCTGCCCATGTATTGTGCCCCATATGCTCCACAGATTGTGCCCCATATGCTGCACAGATTATGCCCCATATGCTCCACAGATTATGCCCCATATGTTCCACAGATTATGCCCCATATGTTCCACATATTATGCCCCATATGTTCCACAGATTATGCCCCATATGTTCCACAGATTATGCCCCATATGCTCCACAGATAGCCATATGCTCCACAGTTTAGCCATATGCTCCACAGATTATGCCCCATATGCTCCACAGATTATGTTCCACAGATTATGCCCCATATATTCCACAGGTAATGCCCCATATGCTCCACAGATTATGCCCCATATGTTCCACAGATTATGCCCCATATGCTCCATAGATTATGCCCTATAGTATAGGTCCCTTATGCTGCCGCTGCTGCTGCAACTAAAAAAAAAAAAAAAATGACATACTCGTCGCTGGGGGTCAGGTGCCGGTGTCCTGAGCAGGCGGGGACACCGGCGCCTATTGGGGGACAGGTACCGGTGTCACCGCTGGCTCAGGGCCCGGCACCTGCAATATTCACCTTTCCCTGTTCCACCGCTGAGCGCCGCTGTATTCCGGGTCCCTCCAGCAGTGAACATTCACAGCTTAGAGGACGCGAGGACACAGCAGCGGTGGAACGGGGACAGGTGAATATGGAATATACTCACCCTCTGCAGCCCCTGCTCTTCTCCCACGGTCTCCGGCGCTATGCCTAACTTCAGCGCTCACGTGGTACCGCTCATTAAAGTCATGAATATGCGCATATTCATGACTTTAATGAGGGGTACCACTGATGGCTGAACACAGGCGCCGGAGACCGTGGGAGAAGAGCAGGGGCTGCAGAGACCGTGCCAGGGGGGGTGAGTATATAGGACAGCTGCGCTCCCCCTCCCCCGCCGACCCCCTGGTATATGACTCTAGTATAAGCCGAGAGGGGGACTTTCAGCCCTAAAAAATGGGCTGAAAATCTCAGCTTATACTTGAGTATATACGGTAACTTCTTGTAGATAAGTCACGGGAAAATCTGTCTTCACGGAACACAACTTTTCTCCATCGCCTCATTGGGGGACACACAGACCGTGGGTGTTATGCTGCTGCCACTAGGAGGACACTAAGCAATACATAAGCACAAAAGATTAACTCCTCCTCCTGCAGTATACACCCTCTGTTGGCTCAATCCTGAACCAGTTCTTGCTTAGTGTCTGTAGGAGGCACTAGGGTCTGCTCTCAGACCCCACTTTTTTACCTTTTTTAACTTTTTACTTTTATTATTTTGCTTTCTTCACGCACGGATGGGCGACGGGACTTGTACGAAAAGTCACGATCTCCCAAAAATCAACAGGCGGCATCGTGGAGTGTCACCTCCACGTACCCCTCCTGCCACGCTACCATGGGGCGACAGATCCCTTGAATGGGCCGCTCTCCCCATGAGATACCCCTCGATGAGGATGATGTGATTCGCGTGGCACCATGGATGGATACCCCCACCACCTCTCCTGAAAGCGGTGGCGGTCTGGAGGCATGTAAGATCCCTCTCCACCCCCCTATTGAAAGGGGTTGGTGGATTGAGGCAGTACGGCCAGAGATGCTGTAGTACTGAGGACTTCCCCCCTTCTCCATCTCCGGGCTCTCCCCGCAGTGAGTACAGCCATCTGGGGGCACTGTGAACAGGTCACCGCGACCGCTTCTGCGCACCGCGCCGCACCTGCTCGCGCCGCCGCGCTCGCCGCGCCGCTGCGCTTCCGATCGCGCCGCTGGCGCTTCCGATCGCGCCGCCACAGCCTCAAATTTAGCCCCCGGCTTCGGCCCAGGGTAGGCCGCAACTAGAAATTTAGTCCCCGGCTTCGGCCCGGGATAGGCCGCAGCCATAAATTTAGTCCCGGCTTCTGGCTGGGGTAGGCCTAGCTCTCCCTTTTCAGCAGCTCCGCCCCCATTTTTGGCGCTTCTCGCTCTGTGCGAGAAGCGCGCTATCTTCCTACCCTTGGCTCCGCCCAGCCGCCGGTTGCGACCTTCATATGGAACTGGCGGCTGTAACCGACCGTGGCGCTGCGGGCACCTTCTGACAACTGCCGTGGCCGTCTCTCCCACCGCTGCATCGCCGCGGCCCTCCTGATAACCGCTGTTAATGCAGGTAACCGCCATTCAGCGGCTGTGCCTGCAGCGTCGCCGTCCCTTCCAGAGCAAAGCCGATGCGGTCGTCATCTGCAGCGCTGCTGCGACCTGCTGCTCCGCCGCTACTGCGGCCGTCCCCTTCAGCACCACCGCGCCTGCAGCGCCACCACTGTCACCATCGCGGCTGTTCTATCACCGCTACTGCAGTCGTCGCGGCTGTTCTATCACGCTACTGCAGTCTGCAGCGCCGCTGCGACCATCATCTGCAGCGTTTTCTGCGGCCTCCCCTGCTCCATCGCCGCTACTGCGGCCGTCCGCTGCAGCGCTGCGGGGCATTGTCCAGTCTACTAGGCCCCGAGACAGTTAATTTTTTCCTGTTGGGCACGAACTCATGAACACAGGGTAAGCTTATATATAACTTAACCCCTTCCCTGCAGCAGTCTACAGACTCGCTTATTTGCATAATGTCACAATCCAGTTTCCATGCGACGCCTGTGCGCCCTCACTATGTCACCACTGTCCAAAAGCGAATGCTGACTGGAGGCTAACCAGACCTCTCCACCTCCCTACCAAAGGGATGATGGATTGAGGAGACAATCAGTACGGATGGTGACCGGAGGCTAACAAAACCTCTCCACCCCCCATTTTCAAGGGTATGGTGGATTGAGGAGTACAATCGGAGCGGATGGTGAATGGTTTGCAATTTCCTGTGACCTACTTTGTTTGTCTGTCGCCGCTAGGCAGTCTCCCGTCTCTGACAGTGCCGGACATAGGACCTGGGAGCACTGACTGATAGAACGCACGCTGACGCTTAGTGTGTTACGTGTAATGTCCCTTTATTGCGGCGACTCTACACTTCATTCTGTGCAGTTTGCCTTTTCTCACAGGAATCCACCGAATGGGCAATGTCTCTGGCTTCAACTTTACCTATGAAGACCCCTCGCTGTCCTTCGAAGTCTTCAGACAGGGACTGACAGCAGCAAGGAATGTCATGGCATGCAGTCTGCTGTTGTTTCTCTTGGGGTAAGAATGTTCAGTTTCCAGATCCCCCGTTCCTGGGGATTGCATCACACATGACTCAAAATATGAGTCTCATGTGAGTTTATCCGGATTCGCCAGACTATCAGGAATCCTTAGAGCTCCTCATCGAACCGGTTAACAGAGCTCTGCAAGCTGTCCAATATAAAAATAGTCCTTACCTTGCTGAGACCTTCAAAGGGATCAAACGTCCTCAGTGTTTTTTCTTTACTAATCCCCCTGGGTTGCTGACATTGGTCAAAGATATAGTTGTTGCCGAGCAATTTATTCTCGGAGCTAAAACCGTGTAATCACGGTGTCCTGTTATCCACATTCTAAAAACAGAGTGGAGGTGTCTCCAATAATGGATCCTATATTACAGCTTGCTTACTAACCTCTACTGTCTTTGACTGACGGCTTGTTTATTAAAATCCCACTGACTGTCCAGTTGGCTGCGCTCAGTCTTTTGAGGCTTTCGGGACAATTCTTTTCCCTTTTTTATCAATGTCACCTGGGTGACCACAGCATGATGTTCGGTCTAGGGCCCTAGCCAAGATCAATCAAGACAATAGCAAGCCTCAATGGGTGATTGGTCTGGATTACCAAATAGTCTGGTCCAGGGATTATGTGTACATGCATTCCCTAGATACAGTGGGCAACAACGTTCTTATGGCTCCAACGTCATTATCAGCAGAGCCCTTTGGCTCCGAGGGTGACGAGCAGATTCCCCTCGTAGAAGTCTCTAACTTCTTTAAACCCTTCTATTCCGGGGAACGCAGACCCTCACGGTCCAAACTCGAGGGTACCCCTTCCCACAAGTTTCTCAGTATTGCAGTATCTGAAAGACTTGGACAGGATAGGCATCCAGTTACTCCTGCTTTACCAGGTCGGCTGGCGGGTATTCTCGACCATGGTCTGAAATACTGGTTTTCAGATGCCGCTCTGCCCTTCGGTCTCGCAACCGCCCCCAGAGTGTTCACAAAAGTCATGGCGGCCGCCATGTCAATTTTACTCTCTCGGGGTGTGGTGGTCCTCCTGTACCTTGACGACCTACTCATCAAAGGACCGACTTTTCGGGCCTGCGCAGAGAGTGTCGAAATCACTATCGACACCCTCTCTCGCCTGGTTGGCTAGTCAATTTAGACAAATCTTTTCCCATTCCCTCTCAGAAGATTCTTTTTCCTGGGAATGATTCTGGACACCTCCCAAGGGTTGGTATCTCTCCCTCCAGAGAAGATTGCTTCTCTGAGGCGGGGAGTGCTCCTGTTGTCTCCAGGGCGCTCCCACTCTCGGTGGGGCGCCATCCAGGTCCTCGGGAAGATGATAGCTTCCATCGAGGCAGTACCGTTCGCCCAGTTCCATCTTCGCCCTCTTCTAATTTCACTTTGGGATGGGAACCCTGCGTCTCTGAGTCGCCGCTTTCATCTTTCTCCCACAGTCAGAAGCTCCCTGAAATGGTGGACAAATACCTCATCACTGAATCAAGGGAAATCTTTTCTGTCTGTCCATTGGTTGGTGGTGACCACCGATGCCAGTCTCCTCGGATGGGGAGCGGTGTTCCTTTACCACACGGCTCAAGGCCACTGGTCTCTCCCAGAGACCCGTCTCCCGATCAACATCCTGGAGATCAGAGCTATCAAACTAGCTCTCTTACAGTTCCATCATCTTCTGGCCGGTCATCCCATCCGGATCCAGTCAGACAACGCCACGGCCGTGGCGTACATCAACCGTCAGGGAGGCACTCAGAGCAGAACGGCGATGTTTGAGGTATCTGCGCTGGGCCGAGACAAACCGCTCGCCCATCTCCGCGGTTCACATCCCAGGAGCGGACAATTGGGAGGCCGACTTCCTCAGTCGCCAAGGCTTAGACTCAGGGGAATGGTCCCTGCACCCGGAATTGTTTCAACTCATTTGCCAGCGTTGGGGCATGCCGGATGTAGATCTCATGGCATCCAGACTGAATGCCAAAATTCAGACTTTCATAAATCGATCTCGCGATCCATTAGCCTCGGCTCGGATGCTCTAGTCCTCCCTTGGAGTCAATTTCGCCTTCCTTACTTCTTTCCACTTCTTCTGTTAATCCCCAGGGTGATTCGGAAGATCAAGGCGGAAGGTGTTCCTATCATTCTGATCGCTCCGGACTGGCCTCGCCGTCCGTTGTATGCGGAACCAGTGCATCTGATCGCAGACGTCCCTTGGAAATTACCAGACCGTCCGGACCTTCTTTCACAGGGTCCAATTTACCATCACAATTCGAAAGTGATGAATTTGACGGTATGGCCATTGAAGCCTGGATCTTAGGTCAGGCTGGTTTTTTTCTCATAAAGTGGTCTCCACAATGGTCAATGCCAGGAAGCCGGCTTCCGCCCGCATTTATCATCATGTCTGGAAGACATTCTTTTCCTGGTGTAAGGACAAAGGTCGTTCTCCTTTGGTTTTTTTCTATCCCTTCCATTCTAGAATTTCTCCAAGCAGGAATGGACTCGGGGTTAGCTCCCTCCTCCCTCAAGGGGCAGATTTCTGCTTTGTCCGTCCTTTTTTCCAACAGGTCAGGACTTTTTATCCAGGGAGTGTCACATCTTGCTCCACCCTACAAGAGGCCTTTGGATCCTTGGGATCTTAATCTGGTCCTCAGTGCCTTATAGGAATCTCCCTTCGAACCTTTGCCGGAAGTGTTCTTATCGCTTCTTTCCTGGAAAGTTATCTTCCTAGTGGCGATTACCTCTATCAGACGGGTATCGGAGTTGGCAGCTTTATCTTGTAAATCTCCTTTTCTCAGTTTTTCACCAGGACAAGGTAGTCCTTAGGACTTCTTCTTTCATACCAAAAGTCGTTTCGATTTTTCATATCAATGAGGAGATAGTCTTGCCCTCGTTCTGTCTGGCGCCGATTCACCGTACTGAAAAAGCCCTTCACACCTTGGATTTGGTGAGGGCTCCCCGAAGGTACATTTTGAGTACTGCATCTTTCCGAAAATCGGACGCTCTGTTTGTGCTTCTGGAAGGACGCAAACAGGGTCTTCCTGCTCCCAAGACCACGTTAGCCGGATGGATTCGCTCTGCGATCCAAGAGGCGTATCGTGTTAAAGGTCAGCCTATCCCGGCTGGGATTAAGGCACACTCCACTCGATCTGTGGGAGCCTCCTGGGCCATTTGGCACCAGGCTTTGGCACAGCAAGTGTGCAAGGCTGCGACTTGGTCCAGTCTTCATACTTTCGTCAAGCATTACCAAATTCATGCTCAGGTTTCTTCAGATGCGGCACTTGGCAGACAGATTCTGCAATCAGCTGTTGCGCATCTGTAAGTTGTCTGTTGACGTTTTATGCGTTTTATGCATGAGGTTCACGAGGCTTCATCTGTTGATGGCTTCCCACCCAGGGACTGCTTTGGGACGTCCCACGGTCTGTGTGTCCCCCAATGAGGCGATGGAGAAAAGGAGATTTTTGTGTACTCACCGTAAAATCCTTTTCTCCGAGACGCTCATTGGGGGACACAGCTCCCACCCTTGTTTAGCCTGTAGCCTCGTTGTCTCTTTGAATTATTGACATATTGCACTCTGTTATGAGCTCCTACTGCTTTGGCACCGAACTGGTTCAGGATTGAGCCAACAGAGGGTGTATACTGCAGGAGGAGGAGTTAATCTTTTGTGCTTATGTATTGCTTAGTGTCCTCCTAGTGGCAGCAGCATAACACCCACGATCTGTGTGTCCCCCAATGAGCGTCTCGGAGAAAAGGATTTTACGGTGAGTACACAAAAATCTCCTTTTACCCAAAAGTTGAGAGTAAAAGATCAGTGCAGGAGGAAAAAACAGATATCTCTGAGATATATTACAAAGTTCCTTACTTTCATGTGCATTCGAAGGTGAAGGGAAAGCATTGATTTATAAGATTAAAATCAAAACGACAGTTTCTCATTAAGGCTATACTAGAAGGTTCGGTCATTGGAATACCATTCTTATTGTTTTGGCATGGAATTATTTTTGTGAAAATTGGTTAATTTTTTTTTTTTTTCTTAAGATTGCAGATGGACAAAGAGAGCTAATCAATTCGTACAGTGTGAAAAAGAGGCATTTTATTGGGAACACAAGCATGGATGCTGGGCTTTCCTTCATCATGGCAAACCAAGCGAGAGTTAAACCCAATGACGTGGTGTTCGATCCTTTTGTTGGCACTGGTAAGACCCACTTGCACTTATTCAACATTTTCGGAACTATTGAATGCTGTACTAAAGATTTTATACTGGATATTTAGAATGACTTTTCTTGCTTTTTCGGTAGCCCCCTTGCAGCATTTACGTGCCTCCTTTGCGTTTGAGTACGTAGAGGTCCTCAAATGTGAGGCTGCTATTTTAAGTATTATTTTTATTGCCATTTTACCAACTCCTGGGGAGCGAATACTGACACACTTATGTCTGCAGAGGTTGGCAATGTGAAATTATCATTTGGGAATTGAAAGTTTTACTTAAAGAAATACTGCTGATACATCAATGTTGCGGTGAGACTAAACAGATGGCTGTTACTTCCACTTCCAAGAACAACTATAAATATCGGCTGTATCCTTGAAAAATAGTTTTGTGTAATAGGAAAGAAACGGGAATAGGACATTTTTCTTGTGCATTTAAGCAGGTTGGGGATTGTCCTTTATCAAAGGAAGAATGTAAATGGTTCTCAGACATGTAGCTTTAAAAAATATGCCTTTAATAAGCTATGTGCATAGATCACGTTCACATAACCATTACTCTCTCTCCTTTGACCTGATATCAAACATGTGTTTTCCTACCCTGAACATCCCATACCTTTTGTCTTGGTGGCTGTAGTGATTGCCTTCCTAATGTTAAATAAGGTACCTTAGGCTGGCCATACACATTAGATACTTGTGTGCTAATAGAGGTCTATCCGAACCCCCCTCCCATACACGTGTGTTCTGTATGGGGAGAAGGGAGTTGCTGTTGGGAAGCCCTGGCCTGAGCTTATCTGCCTTTCTGTAAGAAGTAAAGGATTGGGCATGTTGAATTCTATCTGCACACTCCCTCTCTCCCCTGACATCTGGTGTCCGGGCTGTATCGGAAGGGCCTCCAAACTCTATCGCTGACTTTGAAGTCTAATGGTCAAAACTGCTGCTTTTCAATTGCCACAATAGCGATTCTCACTATACGTCAGTTTTTATTGTTTATTTAGAGTCAAACTTTGTTCACACCATTTTTAATGGTATACCTTAGAGAATAATCTCAACTTATATGTTTGAAGTACAGTACTGGGCAAAAGTTTTAGGCTGATGTGGAAAAATGTCGCAAAATAAGTATGCGTTTAAGAATAGAAGTGTGTTTTTATCAATTGGCCGAAATGCTAAGTAAATGAACAGGCCAAATTTTACAACTATGACCTTATTATCACTTTATCTGGTAATAACTCAGATCCCTCTGGTTTTGAGATTTTTTTTTCGTGACACATCGTACTTCATGATATGGTTAAAATTAGTTTGAATAGACTTGTTTATTTGTAAACAAAGTTGGAAATTTGGCATAAATTTTGCAATTTTTAAACTTTTTAATTTTTGCGCTCTTAAATCAGAGAGTGGTGTCACACAAAGTAGTTAATAAATAACATTTCCCACATGTCAACTTTACATCAAGTTTTTAAAAAAAATTTATTTGTTAGGAAGTTAGAAGGGGTAAAAGCTGACTAGCGATTTCTCGTTTTAAATTTACAAAATTTACAAAAACATAAGTTTACAAAACCATTTTTTAGGGACTACATCACATTTTAATTACTTTGAGGGGCCTATATGACAGAAAATACCCCAAATTTACACTATACTAAAAACTGCACCCCTCAAGGTACTCAAAACCACATTCAAGAAGTTTATTAACCCTTCAGGTTCTTTGCAGGAACTGAAGCAATGTTGAAGGAAAAAATGAACATTTTACTTTTTTTTCACACAAACTTTATTTTAGACCCACAATTTTTTATTTTCTCAAGGGTAACTCGAAAAAGTAGTCCCTAAAATTTGTTGTGCAATTTTTCCTCAGCACACTGATACCCCATGTGTGGAGGAAAACTACTATTTGGGCTCACAGCAGGGCTCTGAAGGGAAGGAGCACAGTTTGACTTTTCGAACGCAAAATTGGCTGGAATCAAGAGCCGAAGCCGTGTCACATTTGGAGAGCCCCTGATGTGCCTAAACAGTGGAAATCCCCCACAAGTC
Organism: Oophaga sylvatica; assembly: GCA_033576555.1. Taxonomy (NCBI): domain Eukaryota; kingdom Metazoa; phylum Chordata; class Amphibia; order Anura; family Dendrobatidae; genus Oophaga; species Oophaga sylvatica. The sequence goes on along the minus strand of JARQOD010000005.1, from coordinate 355,128,987 downwards.
ACATCATTTTGGAAACGAGACCCCCTCAAGTAACCTATCTAGATGTGTGGTGAGCACATTGAACCCACATGTGCTTCACAGAAATTTCTAACGTTGAGCCATAAAAATATCAAAAAATCACATTTTTTGCACAAAAATGTTCTTTTAGTCCCATTTTTTTTAACAGGAGAAATTGCACCATACAATTTATTGTGCAATTTCTCGTGAGCTCGCCAATACCCCATATGTGGTTGAAAACTACTTTTGGGGCACAGTGCAAAGCTAAGAAGGAATAAAGCGCCGTATTGGAATTAAGATTTTGCTGGAATGGTTTGAGGGTGCCATGTCACATTGGTAGAGCCCCTGAGGTGCCAGAACAGCAGAAACCCCCCCCCCAATAAGTGACATCATTTTACAAACTACACCTCTCAATGAATTCATCTAGGGGTGCAGTGAGCATATTGACACCATATGGGCTTCACAGAAATGTATACTATTGGGTGGTGAAAAAAGTAAAATTACATTTTTACCTCTTTAATGTTTTAGCCTCAAATTTTTTATTTTTATAAGGGCTAATTAATAAGAAAAAATGGACCTCTCAGTTTATTGTGCCAGTACCCTACATGTAATCGGGAACTACTTTTGAGGCACAGTGGAATATTGTTATGGTTTTGCGTGTGCCATCACCCACTGGGAGAGCCCCTGAGGTTCCAGAATAACAGAAGCCCCCCCCTCCCCATAAGTGCCCAAAATTGTACAAACTACACCTCTCAATGATTAATGCAATGATCATATTGACACTATGGGTGTGTCACAGAATTTTATACCATTGGGCAGTGAAGAATGGAATTATTAAACTTTTACCACAAAAATGTTGTTTTAGCCCAAGATTTTTCATTTTCACACAGGAAATGGGTAAAAGTGGCACCAAAATTTCTGCTGAACGTGGCAATACCCCATATTTGGCTGTCCAGTACTGCCAAGCCACCCGCCACTCGAGGGACGGAGTCCTATTTGCCTCCTGGAGCTCAGATTTTCCTCCCTGAAATTATACTCCTTTGGGAATTTATTTACCAGTGTAGTGATTATTTTGACTCCATGGGTGTTTTACAAAAACAAGCAACAGTGGCTGTTGCTACGTGAAAATTGCAAATCTGCCTTTGTAGTGCCCAGTACACAATAGTGACCAGTACATAATAGTGACCAGTACGTTATGCCCAGATCATGCTTCTGGAGACACACCTATAAATTAGGCGGGCTCTCATCGCTACAAAAATGCTAAATTTGGTTTAGGTACACTGTGAGGCTCAGAATGGAGGGGGGGGGGCATTTTGATTTGGGAGTGCAGAATTCACAGGATTTATTTTGGCAGACGAGGAGCCATAGTGCTTTTCCAGAGCCTTGGTACTAACAGTAACGTGGAAGCCTCCTATATTTCCATTAACAGATGATAGAATAAATCTCCGAATGACGTAATTCAGATGAAACCCTCAAGGGAGCCACTCACTATAATGAGGCAGCAGAGTTACTCTGGACTCTTTCTGGCCTCTGTTCAGCGGTCTCCTTCTTTTTAGAAGTGCACAAAACTGTGGCTGACTGCGCTTTTATGCACGCCTAAAAAGACTGACACCACTGAATCATGGGCAACAAGACAGTGTCCACAATGCCTCCGTCTGCCTCAGTCTTCCGCCGGGGGTTACGTTTGAATCACGTATTTACATGGAAACCCCAGTGTAAGCGCTCAGCGTAGAGCAAAAGATAAATGTGCACTGAGCCTTACTGCGATCTTTGGTAGACAGAATGAACAAATCAACAGCAGCTGAAGAATTGGTTTTGTTTATTTTTTACGCCGTTCCTTGTGTGGTATAAGTGATTAGACGACTTTATTCTTCGGGTCGGTGCGATTACAGCGATACCAGATTTATATCTGGTTTTTATATTTGGCTGCCGTCACACACTAAAAGACTTTTTTTTTTTAACTAGTTTTCGCATCTCCATATTTTTATAGCTATAATTTTTCCATATTTCGGCCGACAGAGTCATGTCAGGGCTTGTTTTTTGCTGGATCAGTTGACGTTTTTATTGGTACCATTCTCGGGCTTGACATTTTTGATCGTTTTCTATTCCGATTTTTTGGGAGGCAGAATGAACAAAAAGCAGCAATTCAGGAATTTTTTTAAAATTTTTTTTTTATGCAATTCCATGTGTAGTAAAATTGATAAGGCAGCTTTATTCTTCGGGTCAGTTCGATTAGTCAAACCCCATTTATATAGTTTATTTTTAATGTTTTGGTGCTTTTACACAATAAAAACTATTTCATAGAAAAAATAATTATTCTTGCATCGCTTTATTCTGAGAGCTATAACTTTTATATTTTTTTGCTGATGGAGCTGTTTGATGGCTTGTTTTATTGCGGGATAAGATGATGTTTTCAGCGATACAATTTTTATGTACATTCGTTTTTTATCTCTTTTTATTCCACTTTTTGTTCGGCAGTATGATGAAAAAGCATTGTTTTTTGCCTCGTTTTCTATTTTTTACAGGGTTCACTTAAGGGGTTAACTAGTGGGACAGTTTTATAGGTCAGGTCATTTCAGACAAGGCAATACCAAATGTATACTTATTTACGTGTACTTATATATTCAGTTATGGATACAATATATACCGTATATACTCGTGTATAAACCGAGATTTTCAGCACCTTTTTTCGTGCTGAAAATGCCCCCCGGCTTATACACGAGTCATAGGGCAGAAACCAGCGGGGGGAGGGGATGCCGCGGCAGGAGCCGGTGGCTGGGATCATACTCACCCCTCCCCGTGCCATCGCTGAGGGTCCCTGCAATCCTGCGTTCTCCCTGGCTTCCTGCAGCTCTCCAGCACTGAGCGGTGATGTAATACCAGCTCATTAAGGTCATGTAATATGGACGCGACGCCACTCCCATGGGCGTGGCCTCCATATTCATGGCCTTAATGAGCGGTATTACATCACCGCTCAGTGCTGGAGAGCTGCAGGAAGCCGGGGAGAACGCAGGATTGCAGGGACGCTCAGCGATGGCACGGGGAGGGTGAGTATGATGGAGGAGAGGACAAGGAGCACTTAGCTGGACTGGGGATAGAACGGTGGAGGGGGGAAGCATGGAGGAGGACGGGGGGAGAACGGAGGACGGGGGAAGCATGGAGGAGGACGGGGGGGAGAACGGAGGACGGGGGAAGCATGGAGCAGGACGGGGGGGAGGATGGAGGGCACAGAGGAGCAGGGAGCAGGACGGGGGGCACAGGAGGACGGAGAAGGAATGGGGGAGCACAGCGGAGGACGGAGCAGGAGGGGGGGAGTACAGAGGAGAATGGGGGAGCAAGGAGCAGGACGGGGCAGCACAGAGCAGGAGGGCAGTTTATACACCCGGCTTATACACGAGTCAATAAGTTTTCCCAGTTTTTTGTGGCAAAATTAGGGGGGGGGGTCGGCTTATACACGGGTCGGCTTATACACGAGTATATACGGTAATTATTTATCTTCTGTTTTTATTTATTTTTTTTTATATTTTTACAATTTTTTTTTAAACTATTTTTTTTTTTTACTTACTCCCTCTATGGGACTTTCACTTTCACAGCTCCGCGTGTAGTTATAAACTATAGCAATGCAGGAGCATTGCAATGCTTTATTTGCTGTCAGTGCTGCACTCATAAGTTACTTAGATCATGCAACCCGACATGGCCAAGTGACTCAACTATGTATGAAAACATAGCAACTGGGTTGCAGAAAAATGGCAGCAGGTGCACTGGACCAATGGGTTAAAATCTGTAATATTTGGCTGAAGCAGAGGGCAGGTTGTTTACCAAGGCTGGAGAGTTCTATAATAATACGTATCTACAGGTTACAGTGAAGCATGGTAGAGGTTCCTTTCAAGTTTGGGGGCTGCATTTCAGCAGTTAGAGTGGGGAGTGGGCACTTGTCCAGGCTTAACCTCTTCAATCCGCAGCCCATTTTCGTTTTTTGCGTTTGTTTTTTACTCCCCTTTTTCCCAAAGCCATAACTTATTTATTTTTCCGTCAATATGGCCATATGAGGGCTTGTTTTTGGCGGGACGAGTTGTACTTTTGAAAGACACCATTGGTTTTACCATATCGTGTACTGGAAAACGGGGAAAAAATTCCAAAAGCAGTGAAATTGCAAAAAAGTGCAATTCCACAACTGTTTTTTTTTACCATGTTCAATAAATTCTATTATGATTCTCCAGGTGATTACAATTTGGTAGATACCAAACATGTCTAGGTTTCTTTTTTTATTTAGGTAATCAAAAAATCCAAAGTTTGTTAAAAAAAAAAAAAAAAAAATGTGCCATTTTCCAGACCTGAGCTGACATTTTTAGTGATACCATTTTGGTGTAGATGTGATCTGTTGATCGCCCGTTATTGCATTTTAATGCAGTGTTGCGGCGACCAAAAAAAACGTAATTCAGACTTTTTGATTTTTTTTTTTGCTACACCATTTACCGATCAGATTAATTCTTTTTATATCTTGATAGATCGGGCGATTCTGAACATGGCGATACCTAATATGTCTTTTTTTTTTTTTTTGAATGGGATGAAAGGGGGGTGATATGAATTTTTTTAATATTTTTAAAAACACTTTTTTTTTACTTGCTTCAATAGTCTCCATGGGAGACTAGAATCTGCGATCTTCTGATCAGATCACTTGTGTGTAGCTACTCACTTGTTATGAGCGCCAACCAACAGGTTAACAGCCGCGGCTGGATTGCGATTCCACCTGCGGCTGTTAGGGGCACATGTCAGCTGTTCAAAAAAGTTGACGTGCCGGGAAAGATGTGGGCTCAGTGCCGGCGCCCACATCAAAGGGAGAGACACGACATGCGGTGTACATGTCGTGAGGGGGTTAATGATGCTACAACTGAGAAATCCAGGCAGATACTTATCCATCATGCATTACCATCATGGAGACATTTTGCTCCAAATTTATTCTGCAGCAGTAGAACTGAAAACATAAAGCCTATTTCAGTAAGAACTAGTAGTCTTGAAAGTGATGAAATGGCCACCACAAAGTTGTGATCTCCACATGGTGTCTCTGTGGGATTACATGAAGAGAAAGAAGGATGTGCACAAACCTACATGTAAAAAAAAAAAAAAAAGCTGTGGTTGGTTCTCCCAAAATTTTGGGAAAAATGTTCCTATCGAGTTCCACAGCAAACTGTGCAAGTCAAGAATTGATGCTTTTTTTCTTTTTTTTTTGATTAACACCTATTATTTTTAAAGCATTCTTACTTTGCAACATTTTTTCCGCACCTTCCTAAAACTTTTGCACAGTACTGTATATAACTGCGGAGCCAGTGACATACAACAGCTAGTCTCCGCAGTGTTGAAAAAAACCATATACATGAGGCCCAAAAGATACTTGCTTGGCCACGAGCTTTTCCCAAATACGCTGAAAGTGTTAACATAGCAAATGTAATGTGTCCACAGAGGAAAAACACAACTGCTTTTAGTTGGTATAGATGTAAGAAAAATAAATTACTCTACAATGGCCCTAATAGTATGCAGTTCTGGAAAATGTAGGAATTGCTGGCCATTTTGTAGGTCACATACACTATGAGAACTAAAATATGCTTGGCAAAGAAAATGTATCAACCGCCATACTTCCACTAGAGGGCAGCCTTGCATAGGATTACAAAGGTTTGCAGTCATTCTATACTGTAGGCTACATAAAGTGCAGTGTGAGAAGTTCATAATGGATATATGACAATTACTGCCCTCTTCACCATAAATATAATCTGATATTTATAGAGAAAGTTTGTATTCAGGGTGAATATTTGCAGTAATTTACTCCAGTAATTTATGTGATTCTAATGTCATATGCATTCTTTTATGTGTGTTTTGCACTTCCTTAGGTCTGTGCATATTTTCTTATATAATAAATCTAAATGTAAAGAAGTCAGGCCTACAATTAAAACAATAAAAAATAAATAACAGGAAAGTATGCTAACAAAGGCAACTATCTGACTGTTGTACCCGATGCTGGCTCAGAGTGGTGTCCGCTCCAGCCGGCGATTCAGCTGCTCCATGTCAGCTGAGCAGCTCTTCTTCCAGGCTATTATGTCAATGGGACGGGACTGCTGATGTCATGCTGATTGACAGCCAGCTCCGCATAGTTAGGCAGCGGGGAGTTGGTTATCAGTCAACTTGAAGTCGGTAGTCATGCCCTGTCAACAGAGCAGAGCGGAAGGGAAGCCGCTGCCCTATGGAAGCCGCTGAATCGCCAGCAGGAGTGGTCTGTGCCAGCAGGGAGCGGCACCGGGCGCAACAGGCAGGTAGGTGACAACTACCTGCCTGTTCTTAGGCACATGGAAAAAAAGAAGTAAATGGCAATAAATATAGATGTGCTCAATCGGATTCAGGTCTGGGGAATGGTCGGGCCAGTCCATAGCTTCAATGCCTTCATCTTGCAGGAACTGCTGACACACTCCAGCCACATGAGGTCTGGCATTGTCCTGCATTAGGAGGAACACAGGGCCAACCGCCCCAGCATATGGTCTCACAAGGGGTCTGAGGATCTCATCTCGGTACCTAATGGCATTTAGGCTACCTCTTGGAGTTATATTCTGTTGTTTAAGTGTTCCCTTTATTTTTTTGAGCAGTGTACATCTACATTGGGGATAGGAAAATTATGACTTATTTTCTAAGGACATTTCCAATTTGCGTATTAAGCCAACAAAATGTCAGTCTTGTTGCTTGTTATTGGTAACTTAATTTTGATGCGTTCAGCCTCTTCACATTAACACTTCTAGGTCTGTGTGCATGAAGGAAAGAGTAAGCTTGGGAAGTTTATAATGCCCCTGCCTGTCTTTCGAGTGCTGTTCTCATCAGCTCATTATGTTGTTGTATTGCCTTCCATAACCAGTTCTTGGAAACGTATCAGTCAGCACCTGTGTTGTTATGTACTAAGCACATACACAGTGTATCTGGGTGGGCTTCTCCGTTCTTTTACACTGTTAAATTGAAGGGTGGAATTTGAAATAGTAATTTAGGCCTCAAAACCGTCTGCGGCCTATAACAACCAATAATAGGTTAGCTTTTATCTTTTTAAACACCTTTAGTAAAATGAAAGCTGTGCTGTGATTGGATGTTATGGGCAACTGACAGTTTTTCTTTTAGTCAGATGTAATAAATTTGCCCCAATGTGTCATGTATATAAAATGGCTATTTGTGTGTTGAAATATTGTGCCTGTGTTTTATGAGCTGTTTTTCACTTTGGATCATTGGGAGACCCTGCAGTCAGATCCCCAGAAACTATACATCACTCATCCTGTGGTTATATATTTAGTGGGATAACCCCTTTAACCCTATGACTTGAGTATATTGAGTATTCAGACTGGTTTGGTAGTGTACATGCAATCTGCGTCACGGAAAGCTAAATAGGGAAAAGATGGTCGGCAGAAACACATCTCAGGTTGCAGTACTGGGTTACATAGGGTTCACATATTTATGACCTTTTTATACAGTTTTGCGCTCTTCAAGTTGCAGTGGGCTTTATGCGGTTATTCACATAGCCTCCTATATTGTGTTATGAACAAAACTCAATTTTTGAATCCAATTGATCCATATAGCCATTTTATTATGGAAGCTAAATCCTATCAATGATTAGGGAGGTGAAATGTCAACTCTCAAAAACATTAAAAAGAAACAAACAAAAAAAAAGTGTTATTTATCAACTTGAATGTACCAAGCATTTTAGCACTAAGTTTGTACTTGAGTCACAATATCCTCCTGAGGGTTGCACTTTGTTCAGGAGCACACAGCACTAGTGATGGGCAAACCCCTGGACATTCAGATTCAGCTGAATAGTTAAAAGTTTGGTTCGGGTACAGAACCCAAACCCGGAACCCATTCACATGAATGGGGAGCCCGAACATCCAGTGTTTGCCACGCCGTCATGTGCATGTCAGTGTGGAAAACGCTGCCTCTGATCAGCAAGATCATTACCACTGGTCAGAGAGCCGCAGCTGTATCCAGAGGTAAAAAGTTTACCCCCGGTCACAGGCGGTGGTTGATGGGACTACTACTCTCATGAGCCTACACCTGCTGTTAGTAGAATCTATAAGACAACTATCCATTATTAATCCTATAGTTGCATTGTAAATAAACACACAGCCAGAGTTTAGTTTAGGGCTGTGGAGTCGGAGTCCTAAAATATATAATGCATTGCGTACAGTACAATGCAGCATGTGCTGTAAATGTTTTCATAAGAATTTTGCAAAGTTATGAAATATCCTATAAATGTCTGTTCTGTTCCTGATCTACAGATCTCAGCTTTTAGGGCAGCACAGTGGCTCAGTGGTTAGCACTGTAGCCTTGCAGCGCTGGGTTCAAATCCCACCAAGGACAACATCTGCAAGGAGTTTGTATGTTCTCCCTGTGTTTGCGTGGGTTTTCTCCGGGTTCTCCGGTTTCCTCCCACACTCTAAAGACATACTGATAGGGAAATTAGAATGTGAGCCCCATCGGGGACAGCGATGAAAATATGTGCAAACTGTAAAGCGCTGCAGAAAATGTTAGCGCTATATAAAAATAAAGATGATTATTATTTTAGATGAGATGAATCTGTGGTGCTCTTTATGTACATGCTCAGTAGTGACCGGTGCTGTGGGGTCTGGGAAATTGAGGAGTCGGAGGTTTGGCTTACCAGTGTCACAGCCCTGGGCAATACGGCATGTGAGATGAGAGTATTTTTATTGTATACGAGGGACTTTTTTATGTAAAAGATGTTATCCAGGCAGTGGCCAACCCCTTACTGTTGACTAGTGCGTTCTTTAAGCTCAGACACCTATTGGTTGCACCCTGTGGACACATCTATGTTAATGATTACACCAGCCTGTAAATGACTGTGGCCTGATTCCTCCGATAGGGGGACTGTTGGTACCATGTGCACACTTTGGGGCTTACGTGTGTGGCACTGAGATAGATTACAACACAGTCCATGGACGGGGTGAGTAAAGTTTCTATTTTCTATGCACCTCATCGCATTTCCACAGATGTCACACTGCGTTGAATTTCTCAAGAATGCAGTGAACTCTGATTATTTTCAGTAAATTGCCACGTCTAACCACTTGTAAGGAATCTGTGCTCCTCGGTCTTAATAGTCTCCAAATATGAAGCTAGAAGAAACTATTGGGTTTATGATTCCTTATGGGGCCAACAGTTAAATAATCACTTACTGTTTGCATGGAAAAACTTCTATACTGGGCAATTTTCAGTCCCGAGTGCTTGTCGTGAA
>JARQOD010000005.1:355083993-355119622 GCA_033576555.1 Oophaga sylvatica | reverse complement strand
ATGAGGTAATACACAGGTGACATGAGGTAATACATAAGTAACATAAGGTAATACACAGTAAAATGAGGTAATATACAGTAACATGAGGTAATACACAGTAATATGAGGTAATACTCAGTAATACACAGGTAACACGAGGTAATATACGGTAACATGAGGTAATACACAGTTATATGAGGTAATACGCAGTAATATGAGGTAATAGACAGTGACATAAGGTAATACACAGCGATGCAGGGCTAACTCCGCCCATGTGGTCATGTGACTCACCAACTGCCCATGATGTACTGAACATCTTTTGTCAGTCACAGTGTCTGATGTACTTCTGTCACGTTTACTGAACACAGGTAATACACAGTGACATGAGGTAATACACAGGTGACATGAGGTAATACATAAGTAACAAAAGGGTTTAATACACAGTAAAATGAGATAATATACAGTAACATGAGGTAATACACAGTAATATGAGGTAATACACAGTAATATGAGGTAATACACAGGTAACATGAGGTAAGTAATATACGGTAACATGAGGTAATACCATGACATGAGGTAATATACGTAACATGTGGTAATATACAGTAACATGTGGTAATATACAGTAACATGTGGTAATATACAGTAACATGTGGTAATATACGGTAACATGAGGTAATACACAGTGACATGAGGTAATACACAGTAACATCTACTATATAATCATCTAATTCTGTCTGTCTGTAATGGAAATCCCACGTCGCTGATTGGTTGCGCCCGGCTGGACGTGACCAATCAGCTACAGGCGCAGTACTGCTGAGAATTGGCACAGGATTTGAACCATGCACGCCACTGCTATTGTCGGGAGATCAGCGGCGCTCTCGACGGTAGCCGCGGATCATCTCCTGCCGCTTGGAGGTCAGCGGTGACACAGCCGGGAGACGACCGGCTACTCGCAGCGGAAGTACCCCGACCGGCGGCTAAACTACATACATATTCTAGAATACCCGATGAGTTAGAATCGGGCCACCATCTATCTACTATATAATCGTCTAATTTTGTCTGTCTGTAACGGAAATCCCCCGTCGCTGATTGGTTGCGCCCGGCCAGACACAACCAATCAGCGACAGGCACAGTCCGGCCGCGAATTGGCGCAGGATTTGAAGCACGCACACCACCGCTATCGTCCGGAGATCAGCGGTGCTAGCCGCTGATCTCCCTACGGTAGCCGCTGGTCATCTCCTGCCGCATGAAGGTCAGCGGCAACACAGCCGGGAAGAACACGGCGGCCTCCACGTAAACCCCAGCAGCAGCCTCTATATACCCCAGCAGCAGCCTCCACGTATACCCCAGCAGCAGCAGCCTCCACGTAAACCCCAGTAGCAGCAGCAACCTCCACATATACCCCAGCAGCAACAGCCTCCACGTATACCCCAGCAGCAGCAGCCTCCACGTACACTCTAGCAGCCTCCACGTACACTCTAGCAGCAGCAGCCTCCACGTACACCCTAGCAGCAGCAGCCTCCACGTACACCCCAGCAGTAGTAGCCTCCACGTACACCCCAGCAGCAGCAGCAGCATCTATATGCACCACAGCAGCAGCCTCTATATACACCCCAGCAGCAGTCTCTGTATACATCCCAGCAGCAGTCTCTGTATACATCCCAGCAGCAGTCTCTGTATACATCCCAGCAGCAGCCTCTGTATACACCCCAGCAGCAGCCTCTATATACACCCCAGCAGCCTCTATATACAGCCCAGAAGCCTCTATATACACCCCAGCAACAGCCTCTATATACACCCCAACAGCAGCCTCTATATACACCCCAGCAGCAGCCTCTATATACAACCCAGCAGCAATTTCGTTCAGCTGTATTAAGTTCTATGAGCAATAACATTTAATGATAATGTATATATTTTACCCAGAAAATCCTGTGTATTCATTGCATTATTCTTAAATCTTCATAAATAAGCTACATACATATTCTAGAATACCCGATGCGTTCGAATCGGGCCACCATCTAGTATTTTAATAAAAGCCTTATAACTGCGCTTCCCAACTACTTGCTTAGAAGCCACATTTTGGTTTCAGTCCACCTCTGTTTGTGGCTCCCCAGCTGTTGACACCTGCACATTTTAGTGTACCTTCATGGTACCAGGGAGGTGATGGCATTACCAAAACCTAGTACCCGGTCTTGTTGGGGAATAAATCTGATTAAACATATACGGTAGATATATGTGCATTGGTCTATGGAAAGCTGAATAACAATTCTTTTGGCTCATGTAATGGAAGCCTTTGTTGATTGTCATTCAGCATCTATTAGCACTGAACTAAGTTAAAGGGAAGGTGCCATCAAAAATGTTTTTTTTTTGCCCAACAATTGAATTTTTTTTTATTTTGTTAAAAAATATTATCATTTGTTTTTAATTAAGTAAAATATATAAAAAATAATTAAAAAATGTTTGCTATTTCCACTTTTAAACACTAGGGGGAGCAGCTGCTGAAATTTGCCATGAAAACCTAGTGTACAATATGGGCGGGGTCTGCTCACATGTGTCTGATGTCGCTCCTCTTCTCCCCTTCTGGATGTTTTGTAAAAGGATAAGAGAGGATGAAATTTACGATCACAGTGAGGAGCCATTTTGTTGGCGACTGCCAGTGATACTGACAAGTACAGTGTCCTGAGGATAGCCGGCATCCCCAATTCTGTTAGTGCTACGCGTGTGTATCATAAGCTGGGGTTAGATACATGAAGTGTATCACGTGCGCAATTGAGTACGCTTAGAGTAACACGCTGGGATTAGATTCGGGGTTAAATGTATTTTGTCCCAAGATGGAATTAGATATTGAGCTCAGCGGAGTGTATCACACAGGATGGGATTAGATATGTAGCATTTAATGTATTTAAAATGTGACCTTGCTCTGTCTACTTCTATGGGAGCAGTGGTGTAATGTGTGACCCCTCTCCATCCACTACATTACTACTCCAATAGAAGTAGACAGTGGAGTCACACATTACACCACTGCTCCCATAGAAGGGGACAGAGTGGGCTCACACATTACACCACTACTCCCATAGAAGTGGACAGAGTGGGCTCACACATTACACCACTACTCCAATAGAAGTGGACAGAGTGGGCTCACACATTACACCACTGCTCCCATAGAAGGGGACAGAGTGGGCTCACACATTACACCACTACTCCCATAAAAGTGTACCAAGAGGGGTAGGTCACACATTACACCACTACTCCCATAGAAGTGTATGGAGCGGGGTCACACATAACACCATTGCTCCCCCAGAATTGGCCTACAACATTAGATGCGCCAATTCTGGCGCTTTGCTTGTCTCATTCCGATGGCCTTGGTGCGGTGGCAAACAAGGTAATGGTAGTTGGGGTTGATAACAGCTGTGAAGTGTCAAATATCACTTCTGGCATCAAGCCCTGTGGTTAGTAATGTAGAAGTGTCTATCAGGCACCCCCATTACTAACCCACTAATGAAAAAAATAAACCAGACATAAAAATACATTTTATTTGAATAAAGACTCCCGTCACTTTCCTTAGTTCACCAATGTATTTAAAAAAAAAAAAAAATTCATGTCCGACGTAGTCCATGGCGTTTTGACGACGATCCCCGAATCCGACTTCTAAAAGCTGTGGAACCTCGTTCAGAGAAAGCGCTATAGGCTGCCTCTCTGGGTCCCGCTGCACTCCTTGAGACCAGCGGCTGTGATGAGCGGTGACATCAGTAACTACACTGCTCATCAGAATCGCCGAGCTCTCTGTATAATGGCCCCATATAGTGCCCCACAGTATAATGGCTCCAAATAGTGCCCCACAGTATAATGGCCCCATATAGTGCTCCACAGTGTAATGGCCCCATGTAGTGCCCCACAGTATAATGGCGTCACATAGTGCTCCACACTATAATGACCCTATATAGTGCTCCATGCAGTGTAAAGGCCCCATATAGTGCTCCATACAGTATAATGGCCCCATATAGTGCACCACAGAATAATGGCTACATGTAGTGCCCCATAGTATAATGGCACCATATAGTGCCCCGCAGTATAATGGCCTCATATAGTGCTCCACAGTGTAATGGCCCCATGTAGTGCCCCACATTATAATGGCCTCACATAGTGCTCCACAGTATAATGGCCCCATATAGTGCTCCATGCTGTATAAAGGCCCCATATATTGCTTCATACAGAATAATGGCCCCACAGTGCACCACAGTATAATGCCCCATATAGTGGCCCACGGTATAATGGCCCCATATTGTTCCCTACAGTATAGTGCTCCATACTGTCTAATAGCTCCATATTATGCCCTACAGTATAATGGCCCCACATAGTGCCTCACATAGTACTCCACAGTATAATAGACCCATATAGTGCACCACAGTACAACGGCCTCATATCGTGCCCCACACTATAATGTGCTCCTCACTATAATGGCCCCATATAGTGCTCCACAGTATAATGGCCTCACATAGTGCTCCACAGTATTATGGCCTAATATAGTGCCCCTCAGTATAATGGCCCAATATAGTACAACACAGTATAATGGACTCGTATAGAGGCCCACAGCATAATGTCTCCGTATAGTACCCCATATAGTGCCCTGCAGTATAATAGCCACATATAGTGCTCCACAGTATAATGAACTCACACAGTTCTTCAAAGTATAATGGCCTCACATAGTGCTTCACAGTATAATGGACTCGTATAGAAGCCCACAGCATAATGTCTCCGTATAGTACCCCATATAGTACCCTGAATATAATGGCCACATATAGTGCTCCACAGTATAATGGCCTCACATAGTTCTTCACAGTATAATGGCCTCGCATAGTGCTTCATAGTATAATGGACTCACATAGTGCTTCACAATATAATGGCCCCATATAGTGCATCCAGGTGTATGTTCCTTCTTTAGTGCATAGTTTAAGTGTTAATATTTTACTGGGGAAAACATAAAGATTCAGTCAAATGACTGAAAAGTAAAACTCCTGCGCCTCCAATGGATTCTAACAACAAAGAGGTCACTTAAATAGTTGCAAAGAACAAGTAAATAGGAGCCAAACCTGTTTGAGTAGACTTAAATAGAAAGCTGGCAATAACAACTAACATAGAGCGTAATGCAGGCACATGGGGACTTACTTGGTGCCTATGGATTGAAGCTGTGGCTGATGCTTGAAGGGGAGGAAGAGGCGGAGGAGCTTAATCTCCTTTTGTCAGCAGCCGCACAGAAGCTGACTGTACTCCAGCAGCCTCCATACCATCCTAGTAGAGTATATATGTCTATGATTGCTCATACCAGTCTATACACATATATACACTCCATTTTGTCCCCCTCACTTTTCAGGTAGCGCCAGTGTATCATCCAAAAAAGATTCAGTCAACCCTTTTAAGCAGCTGACCCAACATTCCTAATCATTCTTCTGCCATTTGAGAAGAGTTGGAACATCTTTGTACATATCAACCAGCTCCTCTGAAGTAAAAGGTTTGGCCATTGTTAATCAAATGGGTATGGGCAGTTTAACTCAGAAACAGGTGAATGAAAAATTAAAAAACAAAAACCAAAACAACTGCACATAGTAAGCTAACTGTGGGGTGAATAAAAGTCATATCATGTTTTATTTCTTTGTATTTCCGGATGTGACGTAACGTGATGATTCTTTTGTGCCCTCTCCTAACAGGGTAAAGAGCAGTATGCACATTTGGAGGATGCGCAGAATTTACTGTATCAAGGTCACAACTCCTTCCGCGAGAAGTATTTTAGTGGCCTAACGAAGAGAATTGCGAGAGAAGAGCGAGCCCGAAATGAAGAACAGAACTGCAGTGATTTTGGCTCTACACAGGAGCAGCAGGGTGTCTGATGTTAAGTGTTTCATGTTTTACAGGGGCTTTCCTGACCAAGAAGAAAAGTCTGCAGTCACTTTATGTGCAGGCTGCCGAGTCGTGACAGTATGCGATGTGCATGGTCTCACAATTCCCGTGTGTACCCCACGCGAGTGGGCAGTCACGTGACCACACTTATGCGATTTCCATACTTGTGATCATGTGGCAACTAGTATCATCCGGCTTCTTTCAATTCTCTTCTATTGAGAGAAGCCAGACGAGACCGGTCTGCACTCAACCGCAAGTGGACGGCCCTCTCAGAGAGGGAATACATAGGCTAAGGAGAAATGTAAAACAGATCCAGCAGCAATCCGTTGGCAAAAAAGTTGTGCAGACTCAACTTTTGTCCATTTTTAAAAAATCTATTTGACCTAGATCTGTATTTTTAACATTGAAATCTACGGAAAATGGATTCATTAGATAGACACCCGTTTTTCTTTAATTTGAAAAGGATCCGCTTTTTTTGCTTAATGGAAATGGAAGAACACGGATGGCTATTTAATGAAACCATTTTCCATAGATATCAATGTTAAAAAAGCGAATCAGGCTGAAATCCATGTTTTTTTTTGTTTTTAGACAATGGACAAATATATTGTGTCTGCACCACTTGTTTGCTTCTGGATCTGTTCTACCTACTCACTATTGGACATGTAAATATAACCTTAGACTTAAAACCCCTTATAGTTCATCTCATGGACATGGCTGAGATTTCGCTCTTTCGAATGATTATGAAGAGCTGTGTACACTTTCAAGGTGCGATCAACCTTCTTCCTTGAATTTTTTCCCTTAACAGGTCTCAGGCAATGTCTGTTATCGGTAATTTACAGTTTTGTAGGCACCACACTGCCAACTCACCCACTCCACTCCATACTGCTGGGGGCTGATCCTGAAGATTGGTGGAAATAAGTGCATTCGCTTGCAATTCTGTAGAAAGAACGGAACAACATGGCTGACGACGTTCGCCAAGTTCTCCCATCCACATAACTACTTGTCACCTGCCTTTGACCTTTGCGGCTTGCGCCCACCACCATGAAAGGTTACGAAGGGGTTAAGCTAACACAGAACAGTTTCATATTCATTTGGAGGAGTGCAAGGTCTCTGGTTTACGTTCTGGTATTATATTGTATATAAACCTGCGCTCTGTATTTATAGTCTTTTTAATGGGAATTAGCAGCGCTAAGTGGCCACAGAGCTGGCGCTCACTGGCTGCCGCGTCTGTCTTTCACAGAAGGAAGTGCACTGTTTGCTTTTCAGTCTCCAACCTCTGGAATTTGTTCTTCACATGTAAGGGTGATGAAGTGTCCCTCATTAGGGAGATTGCCTTCATTTGTTATTGTTTGTAATTGATACACA
This sequence comes from Oophaga sylvatica, assembly GCA_033576555.1. NCBI lineage: Eukaryota > Metazoa > Chordata > Amphibia > Anura > Dendrobatidae > Oophaga > Oophaga sylvatica. Next base: position 355,112,380 of record JARQOD010000005.1, on the reverse strand, counting down.
TTAAACACACACAATCTTGCTTTGTCTCCTTACAACAGTGTTGCATGGAAAGGTCCTTTGTGGTTTGTTATTGGTCTGACCCTGGCCAGATATGTGAAGCCCAGAGGACTGAGGCTTTGGAAGGCAATGGCATTTTGTTGAGCCTGTCCACATCTGAAGCTCATCTGTTCTTTTTTTCATTTGTTTTTACATTCCTACAATCCGGCTTTCACTTAAGACATCTGACTTCATGTTGTTTTTTTTTTCCCTTTTCTTTTATTGCTCGCAAGTCGCAACCTAAAAGTCTTTTTTTTGTGGAGCCATAACAAATAGGTGCGCGGCAACCCTTGTGTCTGCACCAAGATACTCTCTTTTGAAATTGAGACTTTTATGTTTCTTTATTTTTATTTGCGCTAACGTTTTGCTGATTTTACCTTGTCACCTCTGGGAAGATTACTGCGAAGATGAATACACCAGTAAATGTGGTCAGCAAGACACATTGAGCCCAGCATATTGGAGGTGAAAAGGACATGAAGGACTCAAGCACAAACTATGATATAGAGGAATGGGAAAAAAGGGAAAGAAAAACACAAATATTGAGAGTGTTCCTGGCAACTAAGACCATTCATTGGTGGCCGATATTTTCCGTGTGATGTTTGTTTAGATTTATAGACTGCTTTATAAGGATTTGTACATGGTACCGTCATGTATTCCTGTCTGTATATTCAGTGATTCATTTTTAAACAAAAACTAATCTTAATGCTCGTTGTAAATAAAGAAAATTGCCAATTTAGTTGATCTCTTAGTTATTTAGTGGCTGTTATAATTACAAGGTAACAGTTTGCATACATTGAACATTATTCTGTGTTTTTTTCTATTTTGATCGAGACCATAAAGTGGTTGATGTCACACATTTATACTGCAATTTTTGTAATGCGACACCATAATCTGCTTTGAGCCCATACTATATGGGTATGTGCACACGATCTCTTAAGGGGTGCTCTCACATTGCGTTCTGTGTCCCCCGTAGGGGTATACTTCCAAAATCCCTCTCAAAACGGTGTCCAGACACATGCGCCGACTGGGCCATAGACTGTAATGGTGGTGACGGCAGAGCGAATGTGCCTCTGCCGTGCATCTTTTTTAGGAGTATACGCCAACAGGAGGCAGACAGTCAGACGTAGTCTACCACGTAAATAAAGAAAGAACAGAGTCCACTCCAGGGTGTTCAATTGCAAAGTGTGGTTTATTCCACCATCAAAGGAACTTTCCACCCAACGTAGGTCTTTATCAAGTAGTCTACCACGTTGGCTGTGTCTGCCTCCTGTAGGTGTACACTACCTAAAATGATGTACGGCAGAGTGCATGCGTCCGGACCCCGTTTTGAGGGGGATTTTGAACGTATGCCCCAACAGGAAACACAATGTGAAAGCGCCAGAGGTCTTTTTTTTTTTTAAGCGGTTAAAAGGAATATTAGTAGATTGAACATGTTGTCATGGGTGTGTCAGAGGCTGCAGACAGTCCCACTGCATCTAGCTGCAGAAGGTCTCAGCGGTTGGTTTTGCAGACTCTTTCCTAGTCCTTCTGACTTTAGGACCCAGTGGCAACCTCCCACGGCTCTTATTGACACACCTGGAAGGGGTGTTTATAACTCCCAGCTTGCTGCTGTGAGTTGCCTGTGATTTTTCCATTTCCCTGTTGAGGCTTGGAACTATAGCAGTCGGCTATCTTCCTCTTTGGTGTTTAGATCAGTGTTCCCCAACTCCAATCCTCAAGGCCCACCAACAGGTCATGTTTTCAGGATTTCCTTTATATTGCACAGGTGATGCAATTATCACCTGCGGAATACTAAGGAAATCCTGAAAACATGACCTGTTGGTGGGCCTTGAGGACTGGAGTTGGGGAACCCTGGTTTAGATGTCTGTGTTTCTCTCTGAGTCTACTCAGTGTTCCTCTTGTTTGTGTATACTATCTGTCTTTAGTGGTAGTGAGGATTGACTAGTGCATATTCTATCCTTCCCTATGCAGGGGATATCGCCAGGGTTAGGAAGGGGATAGGTATCCTGCTCGGCGATAGGTGCGGATCCTACATAGGGATGCTTAGTGCAGACAGAGTGATGTTAGATCTGCCTAGGGGTCTCCACTCCCCCCTTCCCTAGTGTTGGGTTCCCTTCTCCTTATCCCTTTGTGTTGCACTTAGTCTTTCCTACCCTGTGTGACACATGTGCAGAGCAATGTTGTTTTTATGCGTGCACATACTCTGTCTCTGGTTTACATAGAGGCATAAAGAGCATTTTTTAGTTATGGGGTCCATAAGAAAATAAGCTGTGCATCATATTCATGGTATTGAATATTTGTCTAATTTTTGAAAAGTCTGCAGGACCCCTTTGTAAATATCAAAATAAATTTTTAGTGGCCCTTTAGCCCAATCCTCAACCAATCATTAGAATGAAAAGGTCTCTACAGATTATATGTGACATTTTGCAACTCCAAATTAAAAGGAACATCCTCAAAAAGAACCAAAAATTCTTAATATCATTCATTTTTCACTCTGGCCACTAAGCCTTATTAACCCCTTCCCGACCTGTGACGCCACGTAGGCGTCATGAAAGTCGGTGCCTTCCCGACCTGTGACGCCTATGTGGCGTCATGGGAAGATCGCGTTCCTACGGGTCGGGTGACCGGGTTCACTGAAAGGTCACCCGACCCGCAGGCACAAGACCCTTTGTGCTTCACCACAGGGGGGGTGGCTTAACCCCCATGTGACTACGATCGCTCTGATTGGCTGTTAAAATTGAAAAAGCCAATCAGAGCGATTTGTAATATTTCACCAATGAAATTTGGTGAAATATTACAATCCAGCCATGGCCGATGCTGCAGTAGCATCTGCCATGGCTGGAGACCGAGATCTGACCCCCCCCACACCGAGTGACGGCAGCGATCGGCCCCCACCACCGATTGATGGCGGCGATCGGTCGCTGTCGTCACTACCTGCTCCCCTCCCCCTTCTCTCCGCTACCCTCAACTTCCAATCCCCCTCACCTCCCCCGGTCCTCCGATGTCCCTGGGTCTGTCCCGGCATCCCTCCTGGATTCTTCATGGGCGCCACCATCTTGCAAAATGGTGGGCGCATGCGCAGTGCGCCCGCCAGCCAGCAGATTCCATTCATTTATTTTGATCACTGTGATAAACTCTCAAAGTGATCAAAATAAAAAAAAAGGAAATAACCTCCCCTTTATCACCCCCATAGGTAGGGACAAGTAATAAATAAAAATATTTTTTATTTTTCCAATTAGGGGTTAGAAATATAGGGTTAGGGTTATAGAACTAATAGGGTTAGGGTTGAAAAATAGGGTTAGAGGTTGGAATTAGGGTTAGGGTTGGAATTAGGGTTAGGTTGGGTTAGGGTTAGGGTTATGGGTTGGAATTAGGGTTAGGCTTGTGGTTAGGGTTGGGTGTGTTAGGGTTAGGTTGTGGTTAGGTTTTGGTTAGGGTTGGGATTAGGGTTAGGGGTGTTTGGTTAAGGTTATGGTTAGGTTGGGATTAGGGTTAGGGTGTGTGGGAGTTAGGTTGTTAGGTTGATGGGTTAGGTGGTGTTGGGGTTACGGTTGGAGTTAGAATTGAGGGTTTCCACTATTTAGGCACATCAGGGGGTCCCCAAACGTGACATAGCGCCACCATTTATTCCAGCCAATTTTGAGTTCAAAAAGTCAAACCGTGCTCCTTCCATTCCGAGCCCCGATGTGTGCCCAAACAGTGGTTTACCCCCACATATGAAGTATCAGCGTACTCAGGAAAAATTGCACAACGACTTTGGGGGTCTAATTTCTCCTGTTACCATTGGGAAAATAAAAAATTGGGGACTAAAAAAATTATTTTTGTGGAAAAAAATTATTTTTATTTTCACGGCTCTGCGTTATAAACTTCTGTGAAGAACTTGGAGATTCAAAGTACTCACCACACATCTAGATGAGTTCCTTGAGGGATCTAGTTTCCAAAATGGGGTCACTTGTGGGGGGTTTCTACTGTTTAGGCACATCATGGGCTCTGCAAACGTAACATGACGCCCGCCGACCATTCAATCAAGTCGGCATTTCAAAACGTCACCTTTTCCCTTCCGAGCTCCGACGTGTGCCCATACAGTAGTTTTCTCCCACATATGGGATATCAGCGTACTCGGGACAAATTGGACAACTTTTGGGGTCTAATTTCTCCTGTTACCTGTTATGATTTGGTAGCTGAGGAGAGCAGGCAAAAAAGGCAATACACCAGAGAGGTTGGAATCTACTGGATTGCAGTACCCTGACTAACCAACACAACTAAAGGCAGCCGTGGAGCGTACCTACGTTGGTCCTAGACGCCTCGTCACAGCCTGAGAAGCTAACTACACCTAAAGATAGAAAGAGGAAAACTATCTGCCCCGGAGCAGATCCCCAAAGAACAGGAAGCCCCCAAACACTAATGGCGGTTAGACAAGAGGAAATACAGACACAGACAGAAAACAGTATGAGCAAACGTTGGGGCCCAATCTTCCTAGAAAGAAAAGGATAGGAAGGACACTCACTGCAATCCAAAAAACCCTAAAAAAATACCAACTCACTAATTGGCAAAAACACCTGAGATCACACGACCTCTACCACCTAAATTAGTTCTCTGGTGTAACAAAACTAAGCAGCAGCCACTGAAAAAACTGGAAAAGGCAAATGACCAAATAACAGTGGCTCAGATAAACTGAGAGGAGCACAAGCCCCCGGAGGGGACCTGGCTGACCTCCACAGAAGTGCAGGACAAAATACAAAAAGCAAGCACAAAAATAAAAGCAGAAAATATCTTATCTGTTAGCAGAAGATGCAGGCAAGACACAGCAAGCTTCCAAGAAACCAGGAACCAAAGTTGAGACAAGAACAATTGATCACCGGCAACCCTGATGGGAGGGAACCTCCCTTATATAAGACCACTCTGTAACACCTGATTGCCAATCTTCACAATCTTCATTGAATAATTCAGTACTGTTTGTAACCACCAGAGGGAGCTTCTGCTCAGAATTCATTTCTAACACATTCACAACAGTTACCCTTGGGAAAATAAAAAAATTGGGGACTATAAGATCATGTTTTTGATAAAAATGATTTTTTTATTTTCATGCCCGGGCGTTATAAACTTCTGTGAAGCCCTTGGGGGTTTAAAGTGCTCACTACATATCTAGATAAGTTCATTGGGGGTCTAGTTTCCAAAACGGGGTCACTTGGGGGTTCTACTGTTTAGGCACATCTTTGGCTCTGCAAACTAACAAGATGCCCGCAGACCATTCCATCAAGTCGGCATTTCAAAGCGTCACTACATCCCTTCCGAGCCCTGACATGTTCCCAAACAGTGGTTCCCCCCCAACATATGTGGTACTGGCGTACTCAGGACAAACTGGACAACATATTTTGGGGTCCAATTTCTCCTGTAACCATTGTAAAAATAAAAAATGGGCTAAAAAATAATTTTTGGAGAAAAAATGATTTTTTATTTTCAAAGCTCTGCGTTATAAACTTCTGTGAAACACCTGGGGTTCAAAGTGCTCACTATGCATCTAGATAAGTTCCTTTGGGGGTCTAGTTTCCAAAATGGGGTCACTTTTGGGGGCGCTCAATGTTTAGGCACACAGGGACTCTCCAAATGCGACATGGCAACCGCTAATTATTCCAGCATATTTTCCATTCAAAAAGTCAAATGGCGCTCCTTCCCTTCTGAGCCCTGCTGTGTTCCCAAACAGTGGTTCCCCCCACATATGGGGTACCAGCATACTCAGGACAAACTGGACAACAACTTTTGGGGTCCAATTTATCCTGTTACCCTTGGGAAAATAAAAAATAGCAGGCTAAAAAATATTTTTTGAGGAAAAAAATGATTTTTTTATTTTCACTGATCTGCATTTATAAACTTCTGTGAAGCACTTGGGGGTTCAAAGTGCTCACTACACATCTATATAAGCTCCTTGGGGGGTCTAGTTTCCAAAATGGGGTCACTTGTCAGAGGTTTCTACTGTTTAGGCACATCAGGGGCTCTGCAAACACAACATGATGCCCGCAGAACATTCCATCAAGTCTGCATTCCAAAATGGCGCTCCTTCCCTTCTGAGCTCTCCCATGCGCCAAAACAGTGGTCCCCCCCACATGAGGTATCAGTGTACTCAGGACAAATTGTACAACAACTTTTGTGGTCCAATTACTCCTGTTACCCTTGTAAAAATAAAAAATAGCGGGCTAAAAAATCATTTTTGAGGAAAAAATGATTTTTTTTTATTTTCACCTCTCTGTGTTATAAACTTCTGTGAAGCACTTGGGGTTTCAGAGTGCTCACAACACATCTAGATAAGTTCCTTAAGGGGTCTAGTTTCCAAAATGGTGTCACTTGGGGTTTTTCACTGTTTAGGCACACAGGGGCTCTCCAAACGCGTCATGGTGTCCGCTAACGATTGGAGCTAATTTTCCATTCAAAAAGTCAAATGGCGCTCCTTCCTTTCTGGGCCCTGCCATGCGCCAAAACAGTGGTTTATGGCCACGTATGAGGTATCGGTGTACTCAGGATAAATTGCCCAACATTTTATCTTGTTGCCCATATGAAAATGAAAAAACTGAGGCTAAAAGAAAATTTTTGTGAAAAAAAAGTACTTTCTTTTTTTTACGGACCAATTTGTGAAGCACCTGGGGGTTCAAAGTGCTCACTATTCATCTAGATAAGTTCCTTGGGGGGTCTAGTTTCCAAAATGGGGTCACTTGTGGGGGAGCTCCAATGTTTAGGCACACAGAGACTCTCCAAATGCGACATGGCAACCCTAAATATTCCAGCATATTTTCCATTCAAAAAGTCAAATGGCGCTCCTTCCTTTCTGAGCCCTGCCGTGCGCCCAAACAGTGGTTTATGAACACATATGAGGTATCGCTGTACTCAGGAGAAATTGCCCAACAAATTTTAGGATCCATTTTATCCTGTTGCCCATGTAAAAATGAAAAAATTGATGCTAAAAGAGAATTTTTGTTGGAAAAATTAAAATGTCTATTTTTTCCTTCCACGTTGCGTTAGTTCCTTTGAGGCAACTGAAGGGTTAATAATCTTTTTGAATATAGTTTTGAGTTGCTTGAGGGGTGCAGGTTTTAGAATGGTGTCACTTTTGGGTATTTTCTGCCATATAGACCCCTCAAAAAGACTTCAAATGTGAGGTGGTCCCTAAAAAAAAAAAATGGTTTTGTAAATTTTGTGGTAAAAATGAGAAATTGCTGGTCAACTTTTAACCCTTATAACTTCCTAACAAAAAAAAAAAAAATTTGTTTCCAAAATTGTACTGATGTAAAGTAGACATGTGGGAAATGTAATTTATGAACTATTTTGTGTCACATAACTCTCTGGTTTAACAGAATAAAAATTCAAAATTTGAAAATTGCGAAATTTTCAACATTTTCGTCAAATTTCCATTTTTTTCACAAATAATCGCAAAAATTATCGGCATAGATTTACCACTAACATGAAGCCCAATATGTCACGAAAAAACAGTCTCAGAATCGTTAGGATCCGTTGAAGCGTTCCTGAGTTATTACCTCATAAAGGGACACTGGTCAGAATTTCAAAAAGTGGCCAGGTCTTTAAGGTCAAAATAGGCTGGGTCATGAAGGGGTTAAAGGCTGATACTTCCTGTTCTGTGAAGATCACTTTTCAGTAGCTATCTCATTATCATCACAGGCAAGACTAAAGTAAAGGATAGCAGAACCACATTTATCTGAGTAGATGATGGTTACAGCCCACTTCCTCTCCTTCCCTGCAAAGTGACTTCTGCACAGTTCACAGAGCATGCCCAGGAAAGTTTTGTACAAGTCATCTCTAGACTGTTGTTGTCCATGTAGTTACTGTAAAGCATACAGCATAATGCTTGGCGCTGAGGGAATATGACTGCGATCATTAGCATGTACAGAGAATGAAAACAATCAGAAAACAAAGACAAAAAAACAATTACAACATACTCATTTAATTTGAGGCATGCAGTGAGTGGTTTTTTTCTAGTTACAAGGTTCTATGTCACTGATCTGAATGCATTACATATCAGCTGACTGGAGGGATCAAAGACATTAAAATATTCTTTTCTACCCTTGTGGCATTTGTTGTTGTTTTTTGCAACCAATGCTTCAAAACCGTGCATGTTGTTCATGAGTTTTGTGCAAAATAGAAAAATTGACTTTTTGTCTTTAATCTATTTTGCAACTGTTTAGTGTAATAAGTTGTACAATCCACAAAATAGTACAAACAATTGTGCCATAAGTCCTTCTGTTCATAAAAACACTTGGGTGGGCAACTGTAAAACATTTGTAACATTATTTGTGACTTTTCAAAAAGTTGCAAATGATGAATCAAGCGAATCTATCTGGAAATCCTAAATTACGCCCACATTGGTGAACAAATAAAAACAAACAGGCAAAGTCATAAAATAGACTAAAGGAGCAAAACACTATATTAGATCGCTCAGTATGCATAGGCTGCCATTATTCTCGACAGTGTGAGTCCTGTTTACACACGACGGTGTGCCGCCGAGAGCAATGATATCTAATGCTGCATATAAAATCATTTCACCCGATGATGAGCATTTTGCTTCTTCAGTGGGTGATCGGCAGCCTGTTTATTTGGCAAGATGATTGTGAAACGAGTATTTTTATCAACACTCATTCACAACTATCTTGTGTAAATGTTGTGGGAAGAAAGTAATCAGAACATAAGAGGGTTTCTTCATGGGGGTGTATGGCTAGGGTGATTTGATGGTCCATTTACATGGTACTCCAAATGAGCAAAGAAGCTTCTGGGAGCGACCGATGCTCTTGTTGGCAGAGCCGTGAATTGGAAGCAGCGGGTTCGGCGTCTGACATCACAAGTTGCCAACCACCCTTGAGACTATCAGGTTTCTAGATCAGGACAACGGCTTTTATAGCTTATTCTAACTTATTTGAGCTTGAGCTCTCAATACCTAGGTGCATCAATTTATTTCTAAACTGTTTTCTCCTGCATTTCATATCTTTTGAGAACTTAGTCACTGACTATAAAATCATTAGATCACATACTGACTTCAACTGTTAACTTGTGAGCGTTGGATCACTCTATTAAACCTAAACAGCAGGGAAACTCACCATGAACCTGACACATTGTTTCTATTGCTCTGTAGGAATGACCTGCCAAAAATTCAGTTTGACATCCTTGATCAAAGGCTTCCTCCAAAGGAATAATGTCCTCATTTGACCAGTTGCAAACAAGCATTCTCTTGAATGACTGAAAAGCTGTACATACATTATATCTCATAAATGTAAAACAACCGTCAGCATAGTATGAAGTCCCCACAAATGAAGGCCGATGCAAACGAGCATATCAGAAATTGTCCAAGTTTTATCCAGACAATTTTTTTTTTCTAATTTTCTGTGTTTTTTAACTTCCATATGTGATCTGTTTTCACACATCTACACTAAAAATGTACATGATCAAATTCAGTTTCCTAGGTTAATAGAAGTGTATCCATAAAAATCAGGATCCAGTTTTTTTTTACGTATCTGAGATTCTGAAGAAATTAGCTCATGCTGCGATTTTTCTTTTTAGGGATTGGCATAAATTTTTCATCTAATATACTTATTAGTAAAGGTAATTTTTTATGTTACAGTAGTTGTCCAATACAGAATTTTTTTCAGGCATTGATGCAGCTAAAAAAAAAACCATGAAAAAAACTGCGCAGTCACCTTCCTGCACCCCTGGAGATCCAGTACAGTCCTTCCTGCTCCATTAGGAAGTCAAAGGATCGATGCAATGGTCATGTGTCCAAGAGAGCATGCCATCTTTCGAATCATCTGATAACGTAATCTTCTAGCAAATCAAAGGCTGCAGTGGTCCTCTGACTTCAAAATGGAGCAGACATTGTTACTGGAGCTGGCACAGACCTTTAGTGCAGTCTGCTATGGATCTGCGGGGCTGCTGGAAGGGGAGTTTTGTTTATATGATACATTATTGTTACAGGTAGATCAACCATGACAGATAGCACATATACATACAGCAGATAAGACAGGATCCACTATACACAATGGGTGATGCTCACAGCTCACATGTCTTCCTGGACAAAAGTCCTCTGCACAGGCACAGAGCATTTCTAGAAAAGTCAGGGAGTCAGACACTGTCTATCTATGGTACATAAATAACAAAAAAACGACCGTCACTTCCAAACAGAAAACAGTTGTGAACTTACTAAGAGTAGCCATCTCCATATACAACCAACAAATAAAGTTGCATTATGTAGTGCTATAGCATGAAAACATGAAATATGAATTTCATTACTGCTCTAGAAAATAGGAAAAATTGAAAATACTTAGCACATAAATTGGCCAATCCATGTATACCCAGCAGCCATGATGAGGCAATTCTCGTTGCTGGGAACCCATCTCATGTGAATCCTCTCGTAGGCTGAAGCCTACATTTATGAGTGAAGATAGGATCCTGCTATGATTAAAACCGCCATAGGCTGAGGCGTGGAGTGCTCAGAGAGCCTATGTATACCAATATCAAAAGACTGATCGTCACTTCCAAACAGAAAACAGGTGTGTATAGGTGTTTCATGTTTTCATGCTATAGAGTACAACTTTATTTGTTAGTTATCTATGGTACATGTGGCTGTTGCAAAGCATGTAATTTAATAGAAGCTCTGGCAAGATGGATGCCCTTACCATAATCATGCATCACCCATAAAAGATTCTACAATCAGAAAATAAAAATAACTTATAAAATATATTTTTCTCATTTCTGCATCAACACAATATAGATATATCACTGTTTGATTAAAAACTCTTCGATGTATACAATTGCAAACTGCTTGTAAAAAACCAACCAACTCTGCAATTTACTTCTTATTAAAATTCCTTTCCTGTCTCAAGAACAGAGGGATTTTATTTTATTGTCTATGGCATGTTGCCTCCACAACCAGCCACCACTACAGTTCTGTAATTTAGCTGCAGTGATCAAACAAGCTCAGAGTTTACAAACTCTTTCCGATAGAGCTTGCAGGTGCGTAACGATCTCGGTCACAGAGGGTGTGATTGTGACCGGGCCTGTGTAGTCAGGGGGCCTTCTGACACCAGTCCTGTTTTCAGATGAATGCATGTCCTCGGATAGGGGACAATAATACAGGAACAAAGGCCCATAGATCTGACCAACATGCTGGTGGGGGCTCTGGTCCAAATTTTGCACCAGGGCCAATTGATTTTAGTCTAGATTAAACCAATAACATGCATGTTTGGCTCTGCTGAAATTTTATGTATTATGTCCAAATACTGTTTGTACATATGGTTTTTATACAACATTACAATAATTATGAGTATTTTTTTACTCATAACTTCCCCCTCATTGGCACCTAGGGCAGCCACATGCTCCGCTTACTCTCAGCCCTCTATGTAAATAGAGATTTGCTTTCTGCGGATGTTTGAATGTACAACAAGTCTTCTATCTACTATCTAGGTATTATGAATACTCATCACTTATGCCTAGTAGAGATTTTTATTTAGCAGCTATGTAGGAGCAATGCACATTGTGAGATGTGAATAGTGCAAAATTGTCCCTGTGGGGATGTCTCTAAGGCCGGAGTCACTCTACCGTAGAATACGGCCGAGTGCTATGCGAGAAAACATTGCGTAGCACTCGTCCCAGTGTTTATCTATGGGGCAGCTCCCATCAACGTTTATTTTCTCAGGCGTATTCAGCGTGCAAGCCTATAGGTGCGAGAAAAAAATCGCATAGCACTCGGACCATGCGAGTGCTGTCTGATGTTTACGCACCGATGTCCTTTGAAAAGCCGGCAATTCATCTGCGGCATACAGTAAAATCACAGAGTGACAGGTTAGAATAGAATAGATATATACACATAGAATAGTGTAATAACACCAAAGTACCCAAATTATAATGTAGCAAAAACTAAAGTCATATAAATAACACCAAAGAAGATAGTATAAATTGCAAAAGTAAAAAATCGTTTTATTACAATATTTCATTAAAATACAATGACATAAGCATTACCAAAATGAACTAGAGATGCTGCTAATCCAAACAGGGAGCAAAAGACATGTGGCCCATGCGCACTACTGTGCATTCAATAAAGACTCATTTAGTAAGGGAAAACCCATCCTAAATCCATTACATATATACTAAATCCAGCAGAGACTCACATTAAACATGCCATAGTCCACTAGGGACAACTACCATGGGTAGAGCACTACTAATAGAGAAAATGCTGAAATAATAGGAAAGTTCCTAAGGGCACTTACATGATATGTGCTGTACACCTGCTACCCCGTCGCCCCAACGCACGTTTCGCTTCTTCGTCAGGAGGGAGTCCCCGGCTGACCTGAAGTGAACTGATTAGCCTGGGAAGCAATCAATTAAGCTTCCCAGCAAATCACTTCCTCTCCTGTCAGCCAGGAGAGGAGCTCATTCGTTCGGGGGCTTACAGCTTAGCTGCCAGCATTAGCTGCGCTGCTGGCTGTAAACCAGTTAACCCTTTGTGAAGGATTACAGCGTTGGACCTGACAGAGCACCGGATAGGTAAGAATAATGTTGTTTTATTATTTTTTTTTATTACAGGAGAACAAGGGAATCGAAGGAATACCAGTAAAATAAAACATGATCAAAAACTGTGTGTTTATTTAATTAAAATGATTTTTAATTAATGTGTGCATGTTTTTTTATTTCATACAATAGGATTAATAATTGATAGTTGTCTAATTGACAACTCTCAATTATTAGCCTGGCTTAAAGTCATCTTCCAATAGCAAGGTGGCTTTAACCCATTATTAACACATTAGCCACCGCTACAGGCAATGGGAATAGATGGGATAAGTGCCAGAAAGGGCGCATCTAATTATAGATTTGCCTTTTCTGGGGTGGCTGGGGGCAGATGTTAGTAGCCAGGGGGGGCACAAAATAAATTTACCCTCCCTAGGCTATTATTATCTGCCCCACTCGCTGGCTTTGCCTGTCTGGTGGAGAAAATACCGCGGGAGCCCACAAATTTTTTTTCAACAAATTTACACCTTTAATTAACCCCTACATGTATGAAATTTTGCACCCATACACTCATGTCATTGTTAGTGAAAACCATATATCAAACTACATGAAATGACATGGTTAACTGTATGTAAACCATGTGTCATTTCATGTCGGGTTCTGTAATTTCACAAAAGCCGGCAATTGAATTAGCGGCTATTATACTATGTAGAAGTGTATGAACTATAATATATATATATATATATATATATATATATATATACAGTATATGTCACAATGACATTCATATATATATGTATTCTATGTGTATATATCCATTCTTTATTTTGTTATTTAAAAACTATTCATTTGGATCCATTATGTCGGTTTTGCTAGCCACCGACAAAATCTTGCAAGTCGGATGTCAATCGGATGTGAAACGTATCTCAGATGCGACTAAATCGCATCATCGCAGTACAATCGGATGACAGACGGATCAATGTTCATGAAACATTTGTGCGATAATCGTCCGACTAAAACGGTCAGATTTTTTAGACGTTGTGTGTGACCCCGGCCTAATAGAGCTTTCTGGAAAAAAATCTAAATCTAAATGTGTTTTATGGCTGCAAAAAGTATACAGTTGGAAACCTGGTGCAAGGTAATTATCTAAGGCAGCTAGACCAGCAATGGAAGTAAAGGAGGGAACATTACAAATAAGTTTACTCACAGTGCTCCACCATGCTAAATACACTTGTCTTCAGTGTCCCTGACCCAAGTAGCTACCTGTCTATTCTAACTGTAGCTGACAGGTTTGCTGCCGGGCACTGACCTCTGACAAGCTGTCAGAATTCAATGTAAGACAGAAAAAAATAAGCAAAACGGGTAGATTACCAGCATCTGTAAGCAGGTACCAGCAGCAGAAAGGGGTCACAATCCATCGCCTACTTGTGAACTGGCAGATTGATCCCAATCCTTTATGTGTATGATTGAAGTGCGTTTTTTACAAGCCCTTGAGCTGTTACATTGGTAAACATCCACTTCAGCCAAGTTTTTTAGGCTGCAAATATGCAAGTATATGGTGATTTCCTCTTATTTAAAGGAAGAGAAATTGCCTTTTTTAATTCCACCATACTGAGGTCCCGAATCAAATAAAAGTCATGCAACCTTGATGTTTTCAGAAAAGAAATTGAGGAACTGAGACAACTTCATGCTTTATTTTCTTGAAAGCGCAATCCTGCCTTTCATGATAAATTGCCTATTCTTATGATAGGCCATCAATAAAAAGGCTCAGATGTCCGTCCACATCGGTCCAAGATCTGACCGGAATGGATGCATTTGCCACGGCTCTCCCAACCCAAGTGTGACAGCCTCATAAAAAATAATAAAAATACATGAAACTGGTGTAACACCTCTCTGAAGACCCCTGTTGTTTTAAATGTATGAAAATGTACTGTATTGTATGTATTATCCTCCTGGAAGCTGCAGTTCCTGTTAGTCAGGGGTGATAGAGTTAACTGTAGGGCTGGCCCATGGTTGTGGAGGAGTAATAGGGACCTGTTTGATAGTTCCTGGTTTTGTAGTGAGTTGTTAGAGAGAGAAGGACACCCTCAGAGGAAAGTTGTCATATTGGGTGTGTGTGACAAGAGACCAGAAAAGGAGAGTAAATTTCAGCAAGTGATCTTCAGTGGTGGCAGTGTTCTTCCTTCAGCAGGCAAGTCGGGGCACCTACAGCAAGCAACTTTTAGGAACGTTGTAAGTGCTAGCCAGACCTGAGGATCTGCCATGAAGTAAGGATGAATCAACTAGGCTGGGTGCATGTTTAGTAAGGTGGTAGCCGGTGGTGCTCCCTTACATTGTTCTCAGGAAGTGCAGTTAGGGTGCAGTGGACTCAGCGAAATACATCGTCATGTGTAGCCCTGTACCAGGAGGATGGAGTTACCCACTTTGTTCTGCTGTACATCTGTAATGTTCTCCACAAGTAATGTGCCACTGTCCAGAACCAATAAGAATGTGCCTCTGCATTGTTTAGAAGAAAACAGCAAGCTTATTTCCTGTTATCCTCTGTATATAAGTTTTATTGTCAGTAAAAAATATTTTATTTTTTACAAACTGGTCGGGTTTCCTCATCCTCGTCGCGTGTTTAAAGGGGTCCAGTGCTGCACAAATCGTGGGAGACCTGAACCTGAAGGTGTCCGCAGCAGTGGACCCCATTTCTATGTTCCGGGGGTAGAAAACGAGCACTTAGCCCACAGCTACTGCACCGCTCTACATTACACTGTAACTCTTGGGTTGGGAGACCAGCGGCCAGTCCATGCATCAGTAGTCCGTGCTTAGACAGATTTGCTTGGATGTAGGCTTGAGTCCTTAGATTGCTGAGTGTCCGACTCTCGGCACTCCTGCTGATGAACTGGTTAAGGAGGCTGCTGTATTCATCCAATGTTTACTAGCTTCACACTTGTTCATATTTATATGCACTGTATTCTTCTTAGCATCAGTGCGAGGTATTGAGAAGTATAGTGCAGGCAAGTACGAACCAGCAGGAAACTAATGCAAACAGTCAAGAGGTTGCAGCGCTAATCCATGAAAGTGAAGTGTTGGACCCTGATTGGGATAATTTTTATAGCCTATCATAACGACAGCAATCAAATTTATAACCTCTTTAAAGAGAACCTAATTATGTTTTTTCCATTAAAAAGAAAGTTTTCTCACTATATTTTATTAACATCTCCAAAAAGTGCTAATTAAAAATTATATTAGCTATTTCTTGTTTAGAGGAAGTCCTTCATTTGATTATCAAACACAATTAAAGGTTTACTCCCAGAATCACATTATTTTTCATAAAGCCCAGTAAATGTATCATTATTGTTAATATACAGAATAAGCCCAACATAACATTTCTATCTTGTACCTTTGTATATTTTTACATCTCTATCTGCCCTCTGTATATCACGCCTCATATACCGTGGCTTGCGAAAGAGTTCACACCCCTTGGTATTTTTTGTGTTTTGCTACCTTTCAATCTGGAATTTCACCCATTTTTTAGGATTTGCTTCAGTTCATATAAAAACTTGTCTACAACTGTGAACATTTGGTTTTATTTTTTATTGTGAACAAACATGACAAAATAACTGAAATCTTCTGTGTGTATATGTATTCACCCCTCTAAAGTCAGTACTTTGTAGAGCCTCTTTTTGTGGCAATTACAGCTGCAAGTCGCTTTGGATAGGTCTCTATGAGCTTTCCACATCTTGCCACTGGAATTTTTGCCCATTCCTCTAGGCAAAACTGCTCCAGCTCCTTCATGTTAGATGGTTTCCTCTGATAAACAGAAATCTTCAAGTCTGATCACAGATTCTCAATTGGATTAAGGTCTGGGCTTTTACTAGGCCACTCAAAAACATTTACACGTTTCCCCTTAAACCACTTAAGTGTTTCTTTAGCAGTATGCTTTGCATCGTTGTCTTCTTAGAAGGTGAACCTCCGTCCCTGTCTCAAATCACTGATGGACTGAAACAAGTTTTGCCCAAGAATATCCCTATATTTTGCACTATTCATCTTCCCCTTGACTCAGGCCATTTTTCTTGTCCCTGCTGCCCCAAAACATCATCACAGCATGATAATGCCACCACCATGTTTCACTGTGAGGATGGTGTTCTTAGGGTGATGAGCTCCAGCTTGGTTTGGCTCCAGACATAGCGCTAACTTTGATGACCAAAAAGTTAAATTTTGGTCTCATCTGACCAAAGCATCTTCTCCATACATTTGGGGAGTCTCCCATATATCTTTTAGCAAACTCTAAACGAGCCTTACAATTTTTGTGTGTAGGTAAAGGCTTTTTTCTGCCCACTTTTCCATAAATGCCACCTCTATGGAGTCTCCTGCTTATTGTGGTCACATGGACAGATACTCCAGTCTTTCCTTGGGAATTTGCCTGGGCTGAGAGTTTTGGTAGGCAGCCCTTTCTTGGCAGGTTTGTTGTGACACTATGTTCTTTCCATTTGATGATAATGGATTTGATGATCCTTCGGGGGATAATCAGAGATTAGGATGTTTTTTTAAAACCCAACCCTGACTTGTACTTCTCAACAACTTTGTTCCTGGCTTGTTTGGAGATCTCCTTGGTCTTCATGGTTTTGTTTGGTTAGTGGTGCTCTTGCTTAATGGTGTTGCTGCCACTGTGGTCTTTAAGAAAAAGTATGTATATACTGACAGACCTTGTGACATTTAGATTGCACACAGGTGGAATTCCTTTCACTAAGCATGTGACTCCTTGCACCAAAATTTTTAGGGGCTTCTTGGCAAAATGGCAATTTTTTTTTTTTTTTTTTTTTATTCCATACATTTAATTTTTGCCTTTATTTGTGGATAGGTTGAGGGATGCAGTAATGGACAGGAGGCAGAGCAAGGGTTAACATTAATTTTACTTGAACAGGGGAAAACTCCACGCAAGGAGGAGAAGGGAGAAACGGGTAAGGCAGATGATATGAGCACGGCAGTTGTGCAGGGGAGATAACAATTGTAACAAGTATAGCTACTGTTCATTAAAGGTTAACTTATCAGTCCGGCGGCTTCCTGGCTGGAATGAGTCCTAGGCTCAAAACAGTGGCGCCAACACAGGGAGCGCGTGATGAATCCGGTGTTGTCCGGAAGGCGTAGTTGATCCGGTTGACGGAGGGTCCTTAGAGTCCTGTGCAGGGATCAGGATTCGTGATGAAGAGTGAAGCTCAGTACCCGGCACCGTCAGGGCCTGATGTAGCTCGGCAGACATATGCGGGTGAGAAAGGGTGCAGCTCTCGGTGAGTTACCTGGTCTTTCTTAGGCGGCACGCACGCGGTCGTTAACGGCCCGGAGCGTCTGGCACCTTCAGTTGTGGGAGCCAATGGGCACACGGCAAGTCTCCGGTCATAGTCTCTGTACGTGGCAGTGGGGATTCTGTAGCGCGGGCCTGCTGTGCGCCGCGTGTTCCCACCAAGTATCTCCTCTCTTTTGCACACTCTCCCCTTTTTAGCTTAATCACGCCCCCTCCTGTCGAGTGCAAAGGTCGGTCTCTAAGCTTTCCCCCGGACAACAAAGGTGATAGCCCCGACAGTTCCAGACCCGGCGCAAGAGAGGTACCCCCGGTCTGGTCCTTCTTCTTACATTCCCCCTCACATTTTGCTTGCCATTCCACGGGCGAGAGTCCTTGAAGTATGCGTTGACAGTCACCTATTCCTTGATTTATTACCAAAAAAATTGATCTTTATCATATCTGTTAGGAGGTATCCTGGCTGTTGCCCCTTAGGAGCGACGAAAGTCAGAAGGAGTAGTCGAGTCAGGTTGGGAAGTCGAATCGGGGTGATCAGATATGGGTGAGGATGCACCCATTTCCAACGGGGCAGCCACTTCAGGTACTTCAGGAACTGCAGGCACCTGTCCCTCTCATGGGTCTACAGGCGACAAATCAGGAAATTTTTTACAATCGTCGAATGCCGGAGCGAGTATTTCAGGAGCACTCTACATTTCTTCTATTTGGTCAGGATCTCTCGACACACAGGGACGTAGCATATTCCGGAGAACCACTGGAGTGGGAGCATTTTCTTCCCCTTCAGGTTGGACTTCATAGACGGGCCCTTCAGGGTCGATTCTCCTCTTCACCAGATACGGGTTTTTTCCCACCGGTACTCCAGTTTATCCCGTGGACGCTTATCTTGGACAAACACACGGTCCCCGGCTTGGAAAGCTGTCCCTCGCAGAGGAGCTGTCTCTGGATGTTCCAGTTCCCGAAACTTGGTCTGCACCAGGCGATGCAGCGTCTGCAGACAATGGCCGTGTTCTTGGACCCAGATGGACACCTCCAACCGTGGGTAGTCCTCCTCTGGATCCAACTCCAGCTCAGTAATATCTTTCCTGGCTGGCCAAACAGCAGGGTATATGGAGTGTAACCGGTGGTGTGATGTCCTCGGTTGTTGTACACCCACACTAACTCAGCCACGAATTCAGGCCACCGGGCTTTTCGGTCTTCCTCTATCATCCTTAGCATCTGGATCAGAGTTCGATTGAACCGTTCGCAGGCTCCATTTCCCTGAGGGTGATAGGGAGTCATCTGAGATTTCTCGATCTGGTACAGGCGATGCAGTTCTTCCATCACTCGCCCTAGAAAACAGGCGCCCTGATTGGAGTGGATTCTCTTCGGGCAGCCGTATACTTGAATGAAATTCTTGCAGATAGCATGAGCTGCTGATTCGGCAGTTTGATCGCGTGTTGGAGTCACAACATGAAACTTAGTGGTCCATCATTACCAGACAGTGCTCATATCCGTGGTGAGCCGGACCTATTGTCAGATAATCTATCATCAATATTTCCAGAGGGGCAGAAGTCACGATGGTCTGGATGGAAGCTCTCTGCTCCAGAGGTTTAGCTAATTTGCAGTTTCTACATTGCTGACAGTCCTCTTCCACCATGGCTTTCAATCGAGTATGGTAAACTAGCTTTTGCATCCATTGGAAGATTTTCTCTTGACTGAAGTGAGCTCCCCTTTCGTGTGCTTCTGTGGCCACCTGAGGTAGTAGCACCTCGGGGATCACCACCTACCAGGTGACACCCAGTTCCCGTTGTGGTTGGATATTTCGGTACAACAGCCCATTCTTCAGTTGGAGCCTTTCCCACTGCGGAAGGATCTGCAGAGTCCCTGGAGACAGGGCATCTCTCTCTCTCTCTCTGACTGGGAAGTTGTTTTGGAGTTACCCCCTGTCTCATTTGAGCGAGTTCCCATCTTCTTGTTGCAACTGGACCCACTCATCACAGGACCATCCCAATATGCACTCCCGGGACGCTGCCTGTATTTGCTCCTGCGTAGCTGCCAACGTCCTGGCAGAATCACGGAACCTAGGAGTCCGTGCAGGCTTCCATCAGTGTGGAGAATAAACGGCAAGGAGAGGTCTTCATAGGCTAACACTGGCGCTTCAGTCAAGGCCACCTTCAAAGCTTGAAATGCTTTCTCCTGGCACTCTCCCCATGGAATAGTCCTGTTTTTTGCACCAAACGGCACCCCTTTCATCAGTTCCAGCAATGGGTTCACAATGCGAGTAAAGTTCTTAACGAATCGCCGATAATACCCGATGAGCCGCAGGAAGGCCCGAACATCCTTCACAGTCTTTGAGGTAGGCCAATCCTGTACTGCGGCAATTTTCTCACGGGACGGTCTCACCCCTTCTGCAGAGACGACATGTCCCAAGTACTCAATCTGGGTACAAAACAGATTATACTTCTGAGGCTTCACTTTCAAACCGTGTTTCTGAATACGGCTCAACACCTGTTCCAGCCTCTGCAAATGTTCCTTGAACGAGGCGACATACACAATGATATCATCCAGATAGATGAGAGTAGTTTTAAAGTTCAAGTCGCCCAGACATCTCTCCATAAGTCGCTTCAAAGTAGCAAGAACATTAGTCAGGCCAAACGGCATCCGATTGAATTAGAACAGGCCCATGGGCAGTATAAAGGCCGTCTTCACTCGGACATAAGTACTTGCCAATAGCCACTGGCTAGATCCAACAACGAGAAGTATTTCATGCTTCCCAGTGCAGACAATGATTCTTCAATCCTTGGTAACGGATATGAATCCCGCACAGTGCAGGCATTTAGTTTACGATAGTCCAGACAAAAACGTAGAGTTCCATCCTTCTTTCTTATCAGCACAATGGGAGCAACCCATGGGCTGTGGCTCTCTCGAATAACACCACTTTGTAGCATCTGTGTAAGCATCCCCTTCACTTCTTGGTACATTTGCGGTGGGATCTGTCAGTATCGTTCTCTTATGGGCACGGCATTTCCAGTCGGGATCTCATGGGTGATTGCTGTAGTGCAGCCGAAATCGTTCTCGTGACGCGCAAATACATCCTGGTATTGCACTAACAGAGCATTTATCTGTTGTACCTGTTGCGGTGTGAGTTTTGTTAATTCGGCCCGCATTTGCTCCAGAAAACGGGGCTCTTCCCACAGGTGCTGAGGTTCTGGTACCGCAGACGTGTCTACAGCCATGCTCCAGGGATCTCCCTGTTTCACTGTCAATTGTACAGCCTGTGATTGTATCAGTTCCTCCGGAATGCCCAGGATTTGCGCAACTTCACTCTGGGGTGGGAGTGTGAGATTATCTTCCCCTAAATTTACACATTGCACTGGGATGTCCCGTCATGTACAGTAGCTAACGTCCTGGCAACAAGGAGCCCTAGAGGAAGTTGCCCCATAAAAGTTGGCTCTATCTGTATCTCGCCTTCTTCCAGAGGGGTGCAAGCCCGAACCGGCAGCACGGTTTTACCCGGTGGCAGAACGAGATTGGCTGCAGCTGGAACGATCACTTTTCCCAACATCTTCCTGTCACTATATGTTTCTTGGGCTTGGGCCGTACGGATTAGTTGCTGGAACACTCTCCTCTGAGGAGTGCGAGGGCTCCACTGTTTCAGGAACATAGAATCATAGAATCATAGAATGGTAGAGTTGGAAGGGACCTCCTGGGCCATCTGGTCCAACCCCCTGCTCAAAACAGGATTCTCTAAATCATCCCAGACAGATGTCTGTCCAGCCTCTGTTTGAAGACTTCCATTGAAGGAGAACTTACCACCTCTCGTGGCAGCCTGTTCCACTCCTTGATCACCCTAACTGTCAAAAAGTTTTTTCTAATATCTAATCTGTGTCTCCTCCCATTCAGTTTCATCCCATTGCTTCTAGTCTTTCCTTGTGCAAATGAGAATAAAGATGATCCTTCTACAATGTGACAGCCCTTGAGATATTTGTAGACAGCTATTAAGTCTCCTCTCAGTCTTCTTTTTTGCAAGCTAAACATTCCCAAATCCTGCAACCGTTCCTCATAGGACATGGTTTGCCGACCGGTCACCATTCTGGTGGCTCTTCTTTGAACTTGCTCCACACATCTGGCGTTCATCCCTAGAGTGACAGCATGTCCGTTACCCGCGTCTCCGGTGGTCAGCACCACTCCCTTCCTTCCCAAGTCTTTACCACAGATGGTGATTTGCATCCAGACCACCCCTGCGACCGGGATGGGTAAGTGGTTAGCAGCTGTCAACTTTATCACCAGGCCCCATTTGGGCCGCATCGTTTCGGGGAAATGTCGTTGGAAGTGTTTCAGGCATCGTGGTCACCTGTGAGCCGGTGTCAACTAAACAACGAACGGCCCCACCATCCATTTCGGCACAGATGAGAGGACACATGGAAACTAGACTAGTGGGACTTCTGATTCTCCTTCTTGACTGTTCAGGCTCCGGGCGGCATCCCCCAGCCTCGAAGCTTCCTAGTTTAACAGACGGCGCTGAAGGGGCCACCCTTGTCGCACACAACCCCAGGCCAAATGTTCAATCTCACCACAGTTGTAGCATGTAGGGAGGTCTTCTCTGCGGGACGTTCTCACTTCGCGACGAGGTTCCAGGCCAGTTCTACCCATGGTTGATTTCGGCGAGGCTGTTGGTTTCTTCTTTGATTCAGACAACTCTTCTCGTATATCCTGGATTTCTTTTCCGCAACTCTTCCATCCATCTTGGTTTGGTGGCCATTGTCACGGATACCTCTCCGCTCCAGACCTTCCCCGCCAGGACTATCACCCCATGCTCCTGCTCGCGTGTGTGCACTTCGCTCCCCACCTCAGAAAAGGTCATGCGTGGATTTACCCGCAAGCGCTCTCGCAAGCCTGTCACCAACTGATCTTGCAGTACTATGTCAGTAGGTCCTATGCCTACGCCATATTTCCTAATGATAGCAGTGTGGACCTCCTATTAAGCGTACATGTACTGGATGTACTCTCCCTCCCTTTGAACCCAGCAAAATAAACGCATGTGTAACTCCCCTACGTCCGTGGAGTCTCCATGTGTTTCCTCCAGTATTTGCAACACCTTATTAAAAGTGTTCCGTTCTTGAGGGGGTCATAGCATAACAGAATCCCTTGCCTCCCCATCTAAAGCCATCATGGCAACCTCCGCCTCTAATGCAGGGGTCATGGGGTGCATCCTCATCATTCCCGGATCCGCTCAGTCCAGCTCCATAGCATGGTGTTGTTCCCAGTAAACTTCGGGAGGTTATTTAACATCGCCCTCAGGGATATGCTACACCTTGGGCCCACCCCAACTGCTTGGTCTGCCGCCTCAGTGCTGTGAGACTGCATCCTGCCGACTATGCCAAAATGTGGACAGGTTGAGGGATGCAGTATCAGACAGGAGGCAGTACAAGGGTTAACATTAATTTTACTTGAACAGGGGAAAACTCCACGCAGGGAGGAGAAGGGAGAAACATGGGTAAGGCAGATGATATGAGCACTGTAGGGGAGATAACAATTGTAACAAGTATAGCTACTGTTCAATAAAGGTTAACTTATCAGTCCGACGGTTTCCTGGCTGGAAAGAGTCCTAGGCTCAAAATGGTGGTGCCAACACAGTCAGCGCGTGATGAATCCGGTGTTGTCCGGAAGGCGTAGTTGATCCGATTCCCTGCGGTGACGGAGGGTCCTCGGCGTCCTGTGCGGGGTCCAGGGATCAGGATTCGTGATGAAGAGTGAAGCGCAGTTCCCAGTACCGTCGGGGCCTGACATAGCTCGGCAGATGTATGCGGGCAAGAAAGGGCACAGTTCTCTGTGAGTCACCCGGTCTTTCTTAGACCGCACGCGCACGGTCGTTAACTGCCCGGAGCGTTTGGCACCTTCAGTTGCGGGAGCCAATGGGCACACGGCAAGTCTCCGGTCACAGTCTCTGTACGTGGCAGTGGGGATTCTATAGTGTGGGCCTGCGCTGTCACAGTGCTCAGAGGATGGAGCACCACACTTCCCCTGCTGTGTGCCACGTGTTTCCACCAAGTCTCTCCTCTCTCTTGCGCGCTCTCCCCTTTTTAGCTTAGTCACGCCCCCTTTTGCTGAGTGCAAAGGTCGGTCCGGGTCTCTAAGCTTTCCCCTGGGCAACAAAGGTGACAGCCCGACAGTTCCAGACCCAGCGCAAGAGAGGTACCCCCAGTCCGGTCCTTCTTACATATTTTTCTCACTTTACTTCACCAGCTTAGGGAGACTAGAGCTGCCATAACCCGATCGGCTCCACTACATACAGGCAATGATCAGATCACCTGTATGTAGCAGAATGCCTCACTTGCTATGAGTGCCAACCACCGGATGTGATTTTTTGGCGGGTCACCCCTTGTTACTAACCAGTAG
Organism: Oophaga sylvatica; assembly: GCA_033576555.1. Classification (NCBI taxonomy): domain Eukaryota; kingdom Metazoa; phylum Chordata; class Amphibia; order Anura; family Dendrobatidae; genus Oophaga; species Oophaga sylvatica. The sequence goes on along the minus strand of JARQOD010000005.1, from coordinate 355,088,184 downwards.
AGGCTAAGTAGACAGCAGGGAGCTGATATTAATAGCATGGGAAGCGCCATGTTTGTTACCCCTTTTTCAGAGTATAAACATCAGCCCCCAGCTTGTTAAGAATAATATCTTAATAATATCTGATGAAATTTCTAGTTTCCTATGAATGGATGCGTAAAAACTGCATGGCACACACATGGTCCAAGTGCCATGCAATTTTTTTCTTGCACTCATTGACTTGCATTAACGAGTCTTGTCCGATACATGCGGCCACTCGCAGCATGCTGCTATTTTTTTCTCAGTCCAATCCGAGCTGAGAAAAAAATCGCAGGTGAACACATTGACTAATATTCGTTAGAGTGCAATATGATTTTTTATTGGATTGCACTCGTCCATTTTAAATGTGGATGAGTATGAGCCCTTAGGCTATTCAGTGCTGATACATCACAGACAATTCGTATTTCAAAAACATTTAAACACAGGTTGTAATGTAACAAAATAGGTAAAAATCCAAGGGGGTGAATACTTTCACAAGCCACTGTAGCTGAATGAGTGGTTCTATTTTTATCTGCTAAAACTATATTTCCCGAAGTACTTGCTTTACCTCAGTGCTGCAGACCCCTCCCTCCTTTCCTATGTGTTCCTGACCTCACTGACTTATCATCAAGCTAATCTAAATCTAATTCACTTTATACTTCTGAGCACTCTTTGCTCCTGTACAGTACCATGCTTGGCATATTTTATCTTCTGACATCTGCATCATTGAATCTGCTATGTGGTTTACATCCTTAGCTGGTAATAGCAGAGCTCAACTAAACTGTCTTTCACTCCTCCACAACAGCAGTGCAGAGAGTTGTGTTTGTCACCTCATGCTGAGAGATCAGTTATGTGAAATTGAAAATGCTGCTTTGTTGAAGCATACAGCAGAAGATAATTATCTGACATATGCATCAATAGAGGAGCATTTGCAGTTTCACATAACACTCACTAGTATGAAACAAACAAAACTCAATTAATATCCTCACCTCTATGCAGCCTATTCCTGCAGTAAATCTCTTCTTTCAGTCCCTCTATACAGAGACTCATCCTGAAGTATAGCTCTCCATTCAGACCTTGCATACAGCCCTTGTATACAGCATATCTCTCTTTTAAGCCCTTCTATATACAACCCCTTCCTGCAGTTTATCACTTTTTTCAGCCCCCTGTATACAGCCCATCCTGCAGAACATTGCTGCTCTTAATCAGTTGGGTACACTGCTCTTTCCTGATATGATCTCTGCGCTATAATGTGCGAGGTGAGGCTCCCTTCTGTGACATTGACCCTCACAGTAGAAGCTCCATTTTTGACACATCCCAGAACGCAGCTTTTTTAGCAGGAAGCCAGCTGAGAGAAAGTCCTCATGATTGACTATTTCCTGGAACTACTACAAGATGGTTCCAGTGGCAAACGAAGGATAAATAGAGCCTGTAGGTTCATCCTTATAGGGGAGAAATGTGCAAAACGGGGCAGATTTAAAGATGGGTTATATTGACACAAATGCATAAATATATGTGTACATTATTTTAAGACCACATTGTGATTTTGGGAGTAACCCTTTAATGTCTACTCTACGGATTGGGAAAAAAAAATGCCAAAATTCTAATGTATCATATTAATATTGTGCATATATATTGTAAATAAAGTGCATATCACAAAAAAACAATAATTTAAACTTTTGCCTGCAAGGAAAGTTTGTTGCCAGATTCCTTAGTCCTTAGAAACACTCTTCATGCTGGGAAATACTGCAGCACAGTAAAAAAAAAACATATTACTTAGCATTGCAAAATATTTTTATATTGACATGTCCGTGGGAGTTTAATATTGTGCAGAAATCAATTTTATGTCCTGCCTATGTTAATACACCCAGTGGATCATTGCCTAGACTGTATTTTATAAGGGGAAAAAAAAGGAAATAATGTGGTTTTCGGGTAGGATGTGGGTATGATTCAGGACACGCACACTTGCCAGCTAAGATCATCACCTCTGTATGACATTTCACTCTGTTTGTTATACTGAAAGAGTCTAAAGTTTAAGCTGATATTTGGAGAACTCATTGAAATGTTATTATTAACAATGATACTCGCTTTATATAATAGAATGCCTTAATCTCACTGGTATTAAAATACAGATCTACAGTAAATACTGTATGTTCCATAAGAAGACACACTTTGTTTATTATTTATTAATTATGCTTAATTACATAGCAGGAAACATACTCGACAGCGCTTTAGATACATTATCATGTATCTTCTTATAGCTGCCTATGAAACTGTTGTACTATATGTTCTCACTTTTGATAATGGTTGCTTGCCACTTTGAATGCATCTTTAGGTTACTTTGTGGGGGACTTGGTGATTTGCTTCTGCTTGTGTATATGTCTTGCTTATGTTGCATGGGGCTTTTCTTTGCAGATTATCCAGACTGCAAAAAACAGTTCTGGGTAGCGATGGGCGAGCACTAAAATGCTCGGGTGCTCATTGCTCGGGTCGAGCAAATTGGAATGCTCGGGTGCTCGACCCAAGCAATGAACCCAATGTAAGTCTATGGGAAACTTGAGCATTTTTCCGGCGCCCCCCCCCGGCGGTCTGTAGAGGGAAATTACAGAAATCGATGGGAACAGTGCTCAAATGACATGGGAACAGAATGCGGACGATCCCTGGAAGCATTTCTGACTCCCAGATCACTGCTGTGAACAATGTTGTCAGAGTCTTATGCCACTTTTACAGACTCACAATATAACATACAAAAACGAAACCAAAATGAATTTTTCTGGGAAATATGTTAAGGAGCATACTTTCCATGGTAATGACTTGTATATAAGGCAAAATAAATAACCAAAAACAAAATTGCTCCTCCACACCTTGGGCTATGTTCACACGTAGCGTTTTTTAATGCATTTTTGAACTTTAACATTGCTTTCAACCAAGACAAATGCATTCACTGGGAAATGTCATTTTAACATTTTATAACCTTATCTGGCCATTTGGTGTGTGACACATCATCAGACACATCCTGTTTCATTTGTGAAGGAGGGACTCTGAAAGTCACAAAGCCTATTTTTATAGGGCCATCAGGCGGCCTGTTATGTTTTGGTAGCTTAGGAGGCAGGAGCAAAAAAACGCATAGGCAGCCAAACACCAGAGAGGTTGGAAACTAATAGGTTGCAGACCCCTAAACTAACCGCACAACTAGAAGCAGCCGTGGGACGTTCCTACGGTGCACTAGATGCCTCGTCACAACCGGAGAGATTAGCTATCCCTGAAGATGAAAAGAGGAAAGCTAACTGCCCCGGAGTAGAGCCCCAAAAGAATAGGAAGCCCCCAAACATATAATGGCGGTTAGACAAGATGAAAACATGAATACAGACAGAAAATAGATTGAGCAAACACTGGGGCCCAAAACTGTCGAGATAGGACAGCACAGGAGAGAATACTGTCTGCAACCAAGAAAAACCCTAGGAAAAACTCCAACACTTCTGAATCCAAAAATACTGAGAACACACGGTCTCGACCACCTATATCAGATCTCTGGTGTGAACAGGCAGCTACCCTGCAGTAAATATCACAAGAACTGAGCAAGTGAACAAATACAAAAAGAGAACAGTGACCAGCCCAAGCCCCCCAAAGGGGACCCGGCTGAACTCAATAAGCAAGGCAGAAAAAAAACAAGGAAAATCAAACCACAGTAAAAAAACTGAAAAGAACTTATCTGAATGCAAGCAGGAGACAGCAGAAAAGCAAGCTGAATTCCAACCTAGACCAGGAAGAACAATTGATCACTGGCAAGGAACATGGGAGGTCAGCTCACTTATATCAGGCCAGTCTGTCCCACCTGATAACCAATCATCAGTTGCAGGTGGTGGATTTTTGCAGTTCAACATAGGTTCAATACCCTCAGCAACCACCAGAGGGAGCTTCAGCTCCGAAGTTGTCTCCAAAATGTTCACAACAGTACCCCCCTTGAGGAGGGGTCACCGAACCCTCACGTGTGCCACCAGGCCGATCAGGATGAGCTCGGTGATAGGCACGGGCCAGTCTCTCAGCATGAATGTCAGAAGCAAACACCCAAGAATTGTCCTCCTGACCATAGCCTTTCCACTTCACCAAGTACTGGAGTCTCCACCTAGCCAAACGAGAATCCAAAATCTTTTCAACCACATACTCCAAATTGCC
>JARQOD010000005.1:355037097-355083893 GCA_033576555.1 Oophaga sylvatica | reverse complement strand
ATAGCTCCAACGGCACAGTCTGAAGCATCCACCTCTATTATGAAGGCAAGTTTGGGGTTGGGATGTACTAAGATAGGTGCAGTGGTAAATTTATCTTTTAGAGGGGAAAATGCTTCCTGGGCTTGGGGAGTCCAGGAGAACCTAGACTCTTTCCGGGTAAGTTGGGTGATAGGTGACACTACGTCAGAGAAATTCCTAATGAAACGTCTATAGAAGTTGGCAAACCCGATGAAGTGCTGCACCTCCTTCACATTTCTAGGACTTGGCCAATCCTTGATGGCTTGGGTCTTGCTTCCATCCATTCTAATTCCTTGTGTAGACAGTACATACCCCAGAAATTGAATTTCGGTCCTATGGAATTCACACTTTTCAAGTTTGATGTAAAGATGATTTTGTCTTAGACGTTCCAAGACCATTCTCACATGTCCATGATGTTCCTCTGTGGAGTTAGAAAAAATTAGAATATCATCCAGATAAATCACCACAAATGTATCTAGGAGATCCCTGAAGATATCATTCACGAAGTGTTGGAAAGTGGCTGGGGCGGTACTCAGACCAAAAGGCATAACTAGATATTCAAAATGTCCATAGCGTGACCTGAATGCAGTCTTCCATTCATCCCCAGGTCTAATACGGACTAAGTTATAGGCCCCACGGAGATCTAGTTTAGAGAAAATTTTGGCATGTCGCACTCTCTCCAATAACTCAGGGATTAAAGGCAATGGATAACGGTTTCTAATAGTAACCTTATTGAGTTCCCTATAGTCTACGCAGGGTCTCTGAGATCCATCTTCTTCTTTACAAAGAAGATGGGTGCACCTGCAGGAGATGAAGAGGGGCGTATGAAGCCCTTGGCTAGATTTTCGTCTATGTAATCCTTTAAAGCCTTTAGCTCGGGCCCCGCCAGGGGGTAGATCTTACCAAAAGGTATCTCTGCTCCAGGCAATAATTCAATTGGACAATCATATGGACGGTGAGGGGGAAGCTGGTCAGCGTTCTTCTTGTCACATAAATCCACATAGTCCTGGTATACAGCTGGTAGTTCAGGGACTGACATGGTTCCTTTAGGAACAGAGCAAGCTGAAACTTTTGGACTCATCTGTTTCTCTGGAAAGTGTAATTCCTTGGTCTCCCAGTTAATGGTAGGATTCTGAGCCTGCAGCCATGGTAGCCCTAGAATAATGGGAAAGTGGGGAGAAGAGATAAGCATAAAGGACAGTTTCTCTTGATGATCTTTACCCATAAGAACCCTCAAAGGCTCTGTTTCCTGATCCACTGGTCCAGAGGTCAGCAGGGAGCCATCCACAGTTTCCATCTGTACTGGAGTAGCCTTCTTCACTGAACGTATCCCCTGTTTCAGAGCAAAGGAGACATCCATAAAATTTCCACTTGCCCCTTAGTCGATCATAGCAGAGCTAGACACCCAAGCTGAGTCAACCCAGAGTTTGATGGAAAGAAAGCAATGAGAATTGTTTTTCTTACAACTCAGCTGGGACAACCGCTGAGGAAACTTGAAAAATTGCAGCGTTTACACAGTCAACGTCCTCAGAAGTAACGGAGTTTAAGTCCGAGAAATCAAGATCTGTTGCTGCAGATCTCTCTGGAGCCTGAGGCTCGGACCTGACAGATCCCCTCTCGCAACACTCACAGTGAATGAGTGCTGCAGTAGTCTTACGAGAACGGCTGGGGCAGTTTATAATGAAGTGCCCTGACTTACCACAATAGAAACATAGATTCTCCTTAAAACGATGTTCCTTGCGTGCATCACTAACCCGTCGTTGTAAAGAGTCTACCTGCATGGGTTCAGGTTCAGGTTCCCGTGTGATCCTACTCAAAGGTTCCTTAGCTGGAGAGGAAGGTAGGAAAAGGTTAGTGCGATTGCTTTCGAACCATCTCTCTTGCCTGCGTTCAGTCAGACGAGTATCAATACGGATGCAGTAGTTAATAAAGTCACCTAACGCAGTGGGAGGGTCGGCACGAGCAAGTTCATCCTTAATCAGTGGAGATAACCCTTTTTGAAAAATAGATTTTTTGGCGGAACTGTCCCAGGTGGTATCAAGGGCCCATCTCCTGAAATCCAAGGCATATTCAGCTACCGAGTGCTTACCTTGGCGTAAAGCTAACATGGCTGCTTCAGCTGTTGCACCTCGATTGGGGTCATCAAACACCTGCCCCATGGCTGAAATGAAAGCATCCAGATGATCCAAACATTCATCCTCAGTCTCAATCAGAGGGTTTGCCCACATCAAAGCCTTGTTGGTAAGCAACATAATTATAGTAAGCACTTTAGATCGTTCAGTGGGAAATTGTGAAGCATGTGCAGAAAAAAAAGATTGCATTGATTAATAAATCCCCTGAATTTCTCACGTTCACCGCCAAAACGAAAAGGGGGCAACTTGGGAATCCCAGAACTCGGGGCTACGGCAGGAGCCTGGACTCGCTCCTCTAGAGCCTCAATCCTGGCTCGCAAATCCTGGGCAGTCTGTCCAAACACTTGCAAATTGTGATTAGTGAGGTCCTGTAGGTTTGTAAAACGGGTTTTTATAGTCTGCAAATCTGCAAGGATATTATCAGTCACTCCGCAAAGATTCCTTTATGCGGGCCTCCATTTTCAAGATCTTTTAAGACAGGAGTACTGGAAGGAGAGGAGAGGAAAAAAAAAACAATAGTGTTTACCTGTGGTAACACTGCAGAGAGAAAAAAAAAATTAAGGGAACTGCTCAGCTGGAATGGTTGTGAGAAGTCACAACCACTATCATCACAGAAAGTTCAACCGGACATCTGATATCCACAGTTACAGCAGACACAAAAGAGGAAAGAAAAAAAAAAACAATAGTGTTTACCTGTGGTAACACTGCAGAAAAAAAAAAAACTTAAGGGAATTGCTCACCTGGAATGGTTGTGAGAAGTCACAACCACTGTCATCACAGAAAGTACAACCGGACATCTGATATCCACAGTTACAGCAGACACAGCCTTTCCAGACCCAGCAGACACTAACGTTTGGCTTCAGAATCTTGTAATGTAAGGAGTACAGTTCATATAGTGTCTTGTGCTTGGGTGCGATGAAAACACAGGAGTCACAGGTTTGATATAGAAGGTCTTGTATTACTTCATACAAGTGGCAATAATAGTCACACAGTTTGCAGATACAAAAGCAGGAGACACAGCAGGCCAGAGTAACTTAAGCTCAGCAATCACTCTCCACAACAGGTTCAGAATCTCTTCTCTGTTACCGTAAGTCCATGCAAACGTGGATTTATCAAATAGCAAGGTTCCAAAGTCCACGAATGTTCCAAAGTTCCACAATAGGAAATAACTGGAGTACAAGGTCCAAGGCTTCCAGGAGTCAGGTCACAGGTTCACTGCAAGCTTGATTCTGAAGCACTGATTGCTCAGCTGTGGCTGCTTAAGAAGCAAGAGGAGAGAATCAGGGCGGGAACATGCAAGCTGGAAACTCCATATTGACTGAGGGCAAGATAGCTGCAGCAAGACAGAAAGTAAAATGGCTGACGGAAAAACTGAGTTTCAGGAACATGTACACAGAACGTTACAGGTGCGCAAGTGCGAACGGTGGTAAGTGTGACTTGAGATTCAGTGACTTTGGATTCAGGGAGTTTCCAAGGGAGGAATTACTGAATTGCTGTTATATTTTATTATTACTTTTTATTTATTTTTACTTAACTTTGCTGTCTGGTGAAATCCCCATTAGATATGTGCTCCACTATTGCCAATGCCATCCAGTGTACATCTTGCCGCATGTATGCAGTCCTTGAACAGCTGGTCGAGGGTGCATACTGCTGCGTGAGATGTGAGCACGTTGTGCATTTGGAAGCCCAAATCTTGGATCTAAATGTGCAGCTGGCAACACTGAGATCCATAGACAATATGGAAAGGAGTCTTCTGCTCACTGAGCAGACCTCAATGGGATAGATGAGGGGGGGATGCTAGGGTGGAGCTGCAGGACACTGAAGTAGGAAGCTGGGTGACAGTTAGAAAGCGGGGTAGAGGGAAGAGCGCCAGGGAGGCTAGTCCTGATCTGGCACACCCCAATAAGTTTGCAAAGTTGGCAGATGAGGGGGTTGTCAGTACAGGGGTAGCACTGCTGCAGCCAGGCATGTCTTCTGAAAGCCGGGGGAGTGTCTGCTCCAGTAAGGGGGGAATTAGTAGAGCAGGGCAGGCCAGACAGGTGCTGGTAGTGGAGGACTCAATTATTAGGGCAACAGATAGGGCAATCTGTCACAAAGACTGCCTACCTGGCGCTCGAGTCCGACACATCGCTGATCGGTTTGACAGATTACTAGGAGGGGCTGGTGAGGACCCAGCGGTCATGGTGCACATTGGCACAAATGACAAAGTTAGAGGTAGGTGGAAGGTCCTTAAAGATGATTTCAGGGAATTAGGCTGCAAGCTTAAAGCAAGGACCTCCAACGTGGTATTTTCTGAAATACTGCCTGTACCACGTGCCACACCAGAGAGGCAACGGGAGATTAGGGAGGTTAATAAGTGGCTCAAGAATTGGTGTAGGAAGGAGGGGTTTGGGTTCCTGGAGAACTGGGCCGACTTCTCAGTTGGCTACAGGTTCTATGCTAGGGACGGGCTGCACCTCAATGGGGAGGGTGCAGCTGTGCTGGGGGAGAAAATGGCTAGAAGGTTGGAGGAGTCTTTAAACTAGGGACTAGGGGGGAGGGTATTCATTTTATAGGAGGGGAAGGTAGTGCAGATAGAGGCCTGGGCACAAATAATGAAATTGGGGGTGGGGGTGGCATGGGGGGTGGGGTTAGAACAGTTAATAATTTAAGAAAGAATAGAGGTTCAGAGAGATACATAAAGTGCATGTATACTAATGCTAGAAGCCTCACCAACAAAATGGCGGAATTAGAATTAATTTTGTTGGAACATAATTATGACATGGTGGGGATATCTGAGACTTGGCTGGATGAGAGCCACGACTGGGCGGTTAATTTACAGGGCTATAGTCTGTTTAGAAATGACCGTAAAAATAAGCGAGGTGGGGGTGTGTGTTTATATGTAAAATCATCCTTAAAACCCATCCTGCGTGATATCTGTGAACCTAATGAAGATGTAGAGTCTCTGTGGGTGGAGATTAGGGGAGGGGGGAAAAATAATAAATTACTGATAGGGGTTTGTTATAAGTCTCCTAAAATAATGGAAGCAACAGAGAATATCCTCGTAAAGCAAATAGATGAAGCAGCAACTCAAGGAGAAGTCATTATTATGGGGACTTCAACTACCCTGAAATACATTGGGGAACAGAAACCTGCAGTTCCAGCAAAGGTAATAAGTTTTTGGCAACTATGAGAGACAATTACCTTTCACAACTAGTTCAGGACCCAACAAGAGGGGGGCACTGCTAAACCTAATATTATCCAACAGGCCAGACCGCATATCAAATATAAGGGTTGGGGGTCACTTGGGTAATAGTGATCACAAAATAATAAGCTTTCATGTATCCTTTAATAAGATGTGTAGTCGAGGGGTTACAAGGACACTAAACTTCAGGAAGGCAAATTTCCAACGGATGAGAGATGATCTTGGTGCAATAAACTGGGACGATATCCTGAGACATAAAAATACACAAAGAAAATGGGAGACGTTTATTAGTACTGGATAGGACCTGTGCACAGTATATACCCTATGGGAATAAACATGCTAGAATTAGGAGGAAACCACTATGGCTAAATAGAGCTGTAAGGGGCGCAATAAGGGACAAAAAGAAAGCGTTTAGGGAATTAAAGCAAGTAGGTAGTGAAGAGGCATTAAATAAATACAGAAGACTGTAAAAAGCAAATCAAGACAGCAAAGATTGAGGCAGAGAGACTCATTGCCAGAGAAAGTAAAAATAATCCCAAAATATTCTTTAACTACATAAATAGCAAGAAACTAAAAAATGATAGTGTTGGTCCCCTTAAAAATAGTCTGGGTGAAATGGTGGATGAGGATGAGGAAAAAGCCAATATGCTAAATGACTTTTTTTCAACTGTATTTACACAAGAAAATCCCATGACAGATAACATGATCAGAGATAAAAAATATTTCTCCATTAAATGTCACATGCTTAACCCAGCAGGAAGTACGGCGGCGTCTAAAAATCACTAAAGTTGACAAATCCCCGGGTCCGGATGGGATACACCCCCGAGTACTGCAGGAATTAAGTACAGTTATAGATAGACCATTATTTTTAATCTTTAAAGATTCCATAATAACTGGGTCTGTACCACAGGACTGGCGTATAGCAAATGTGGTGCCAATATTCAAAAAGGGGCATAAACTGAACCTGGAAATTATAGGCCAGTGAGCTTAACATCTACTGTGGGTAAAATCCTGGAGGGTTTTTTAAGGGATACTATATTGGAGTATCTGAAGCTGAATAACCTCATGACACAGTATCAGCATGGGTTTACGAGGGACCGTTCTTGTCAGACTAATCTGATAAGCTTTTATGAAGGGGTAAGTTCAGGACTGGACCAAGGGAATGCAGTGGACGTGGTGTTCATGGACTTCTCAAAAGCTTTTGATACAGTGCCACACAAAAGGTTGATACATAAAATGAGAACAATGGGGATAGGGGAAAATATGTGTAAGTGGGTTAAGAACTGGCTCATGGATAGGAAACAAAGGGTGGTTATTAATGGAGCACACTCGGACTGGGTCACGGTTAGCAGTGGGGTACCACAGGGGTCAGTATTGGGGCCGCTTCTCTTTAACATATTTATTAATGACCTTGTAGGGGGCATACAGAGTAGTATTTCAATATTTGCAGATGACACTAAACTCTGCAGGGTAATAAATACAGAGGAGGATAATTTTATATTACAGGAGGATTTATGTAAACTAGAAGCTTGGGCTGATAAATGGCAAATGAGCTTTAATGGGGATAAATGTAAGGTCATGCACTTGGGTAGAACAAATAAGATGTATAATTATGTGCTTAATTGTAAAACACTGGGCAAAACTGTCACTGAAAAAGACCTGGGTGTATGGGTGGACGACAAACTCACATTTAGTGGCCAATGTCAGGCAGCTGCTGCCAAGGCAAATAAAATAATGGGATGCATTAAAAGAGGCATAGATGCTCATGAGGAGAACATAATTTTACCTCTATACAAGTCACTGGTGCGACCACACTTAGAATACTGTGTGCAGTTCTGTTCTCCGGTGTATAAGAAAGACATAGCTGAACTGGAGCGGGTGCAGAGAAGAGCGACCAAGGTTATTAGAAACTGGGGGGTCTGCAATACCAAGACAGGTTATTACACTTGGGGTTATTTAGTTTGGAAAAACGAAGGCTTAGGGGTGATCTTATTACAATGTATAAATATATGAGGGGACAGTACAAAGACCTTTCTAATGATCTTTTTACTCTTAGACCTGTGACGGGACAAGGGGGCATCCTCTACGTCTGGAGGAAAGAAGGTTTAGTCATAATCACAGATGCAGATTCTTTACTGTAAGAGCAGTGAGACTATGGAACTCTCTGCCATCTAATGTTGTAATGAGTGATTCCCTACTAAAATTTAAGAAGGGACTGGATGCCTTTCTTGAAAAGTATAATATTACAGGCTATATTCACTAGTTTCCTAGATACAGCGTTGATCCAGGGAGCTAGTCTGATTGCCGTATGTGGAGTCGGGAAGGAATTTTTTTCCCCAATGTGAAGCTTACTGTTTGCCACTTGGGTTTTTTTTTGCCTTCCTCTGGATCAACATGTTAGGGCAGGTTAGGATAGGATATGGGTTGAACTAGATGGACTTAAAGTCTTCCTTCAACCTTAATAACTATGTTACTATGTTACTATGTTACTATGAGAGCAAGGTTTGGACCGAGAACAAGTCCCACAGGACTGCACAAAGTCCCTGACGTCACGAGACAAAGTGGGCCACCAAAGGGACCGACTCACCAAATCTCTGGTACCAAAAATACCAGGATGGCCAGCCAATGTGGAGCAATGAATCTCAGACATCACATTCTTCCTCCACTGGTCTGGGACAAACTATTTCCCAACAGGGCAGCGTTCAGGTTTATCCTCCTGAAATTGCTCCAGGGCCAGTCTCAAATCAGGCGAGATAGCGGAAAGAACCACACCCTCCTTCAGAATAACAGCGGGCTCAGTTACCTCAGGAGAATCCGCAAAGAAACTCCTCGAGAGGGCATCCGCCTTAACATTTTTAGTGCCCGGGAGAAAAGAGACCACAAAATTAAAACGTGTGAAAAACAAGGACCACCTGGCCTGTCTAGGATTAAGTCGCTTGGCCGATTCAAGATAAACCAGGTTCTTGTGATCCGTGAGGCCCACCACCTGATGTTTGGCTCCTTCCAGCCAATGCCTCCACTCTTCAAAAAACCACTTCATAGCCAATAACTCCCGATTTCCTACGTCATAATTACATTCCAGGGAAAATTTTCGAGAGAAAAAGGCACAAGGGTTACTCTTAAAGTCTCTGGATCCCTTTGGGACAAAACGGCTCCTGCACCAATCTCAGAAGCATCAACCTCCACCTGAAATGGTAGAGAAACATCAGGTTGCCGTAGAACAGGTGCAGAAGTGAATCTCCGCTTAAGCTCCTGAAACGCAGAAACTGCCTCAGGAGACCAATTCACTACATCAGAACCCTTCTTGGTCAAATCAGTCAGTGGTTTCCCAATAGTAGAGAAGTTACCTATAAATTTACGATAAAAATTAGCAAAACCCAAAAATCTCTTAAGAGCCTTCAATGTAGTGGGCTGAACCCAATCACAAATGGCCTGAACCTTGACCGGGTCCATTTCAATAACAGACGGAGACAAAATGAATCCCAGAAATGAAACCTTCTGTACGCCAAAAAGACATTTTGATCCCTTCACATACAATGCATTTTCTCTCAAAAATCCGGAATACAGTCCGAACATGTTCCACATGAGAATCCCAGTCATTGGAAAAAATCAAGATATCGTCCAAATAAACGATCAGAAATTTATCCACGAAATCCCGGAAAATATCATTCATAAAGGATTGGAAGAAGGAAGGGGCATTAGTGAGCCCAAAAGGCATCACTAGGTACTCAAAATGCCCCTCTGGGGTATTAAACGCCATCTTCCATTCATCTCCGTGCTTGATGCAAATAAGATTATACGCCCCCCTGAGGTCAAGCTTGGTAAACCAACTAGCATCTTTCACTCTGGAAAATAGGTCAGAAATCATGGGTAACAGATATTGATATTTAATAGTGATCTTATTCAGGAGACGATAGTCAATACACGGCCTCAATGAGCCATCCTTCTTGGCCACAAAGAAAAAGCCGACGCCCAAGGGTGAAGAGGATGGTCTGATATGACCCTTCTCCAAAGACTCCTTGATATAAGATCGCATAGCATCATGCTCAGGTACAGATAAATTAAAGAGCCGACCCTTGGGAAATTTACAACCGGGTACTAAGTCAATAGCGCAATCATAACTCCTATGAGGAGGTAAGGATGCAGACTTACTCTCACTAAACACATCAGAAAAATCAGTCAAATAGTCAGGGACATCTTGAGACTGGGGAGAGGCAGAAAAAACAGGAGTGTCATTACGAACACATTGACAACCCCAACTGACCACAGACTTCCAATCCAAAACAGGATTATGAGTCTGTAACCAAGGAAAACCCAGTACAATAATGTCATGTAAATTATGTAACACCAAAAATTTGCAATTCTCTTGGTGGTCCGAGTCAACCCGAAATTTATCACCTGGGTAGAAAACTGGGGTTTATTCTCCGCCAAAGGGGTAGAATCAATGCCCTGCAAAGGAATAGACTTCCGCAGGGGTATCATAGGAAAAGCACAACGTTTGGCAAAATCATAATCCATCAGGTTTATAGCTGCTCCTGAATCAACAAAAGCCTGAGCTGAAAATGTGGACATGGAGCAAATCAAGGTAACAGTCAACAGAAATTTAGTCTGAACACTACCCAAAACAACTGAGCGCGCAAAACGTCTTCCCCACTTGGGGCAGACGGAAATAGCATGAGAAGCATCACCACAATAGTAGCACAACTTATTACGCTTTTGAAACTCATGACGCTGTGCCCCAGAAGTCACAATCTCACGCATATATCTACGCTCACGCAAACGTCTGTCAATTTGAATAGCTAATGACATAGAGTCATTGAGACCAGAGGGGACAGGGAATCCCACCATAACATCCTTTACAGTCTCTGCCAGACCCTTCCGAAAAAGAGCTGCCAGAGCATCATCATTCCATTTAGTAAGGACTGCCCACTTTCTGAATTTCTGACAATACAGCTCTGCGGCTTCTTGACCCTGATTCAATGCCAACAAGGTTTTTTCAGCTTGATCAGTGACATTAGGTTCATCGTACAACAACCCGAGAGCCTGAAAAAACACATTAACATCATTCAAAACAGGATCCCCAGGTGTCAGGGAAAAGGCCCAATCCTGAGGGTCGCCGCGCAACAGGGAGATGACAATTTGAACCTGCTGCGCTGCGTTCCCTGAGGACTTAGGCTTCAAAGCAAAAAACAACTTACAGTTATTTTTAAAATTCAAAAATTTAGACTGATCCCCCAAAAACAAATCCGGCAGAGGGATCCTAGGTTGCACAACAGGCAACCCAGCAAGATAGATAGCAATACTCCGAACTTCAGCAGCAAGCTGCTCCACACTATCGGACCAATGCTTGACCTCCATTGGGGAGAAAAATCCTCCTCAGCCTACAAAGAAAAAATAGTGAAAAAATGTAACAAACAAAAAAAAAATTTTCTGACAACTTTTTTTTTTTTTACTATTTATTCCCTTCTGTTGAGTACAATATAATTTCAGTATGGCCCGTGATTCTGTTATGTTTTGGTAGCTGAGGAGGCAGGAGCAAAAACCGCATAGGCAGCCAAACACCAGAGAGGTTGGAAACTAATAGGTTGCAGACCCCTAAACTAACCGCACAACTAGAAGCAGCCGTGGGATGTTCCTACGGTGCCCTAGACGCCTCGTCACAGCCGGAGAGATTAGCTATCCCTGAAGATGAAAAGAGGAAAGCTAACTGCCCCGAAGTAGAGCCCCAAAAGATAGGAAGCCCCAACATATAATGGCGGTTAGACAAGATAAAAACACGAACACAGACAGAAAATAGATTGAGCAAACGTTGGGGCCAAAAACTGTCGAGATAGGACAGCACAGGAGAGAATACTGTCTGCAACCCAGAAAAACCCTAGGAAAAACTCCAACACGTCTGAATCCAAAAATACTGAGACCACACGGTCTCGACCACCTATATAAGATCTCTGATGTGAACAGGCAACTACCCTGCAGTAAAATATCACAAGAACTGAGCAAGTGAACAAATACAAAAAGGGAACAGTGACCAGCCCAAGCCCCCCAAAGGGGACCCGGCTGAACTCAAAAAGCAAGGCAGAAAAAAAACAAGGAAAATCAAACCACAGTAAAAAAAACTGAAAAGAAACTTATCTGAATGCAAGCAGGAGACAGCAGAAAAGCAAGCTGAATTCCAACCTAGACCAGGAAGAACAATTGATCACCGGCAAGGATCATGGGAGGTCAGCTCACTTATATCAGGCCAGTCCGTCCCACCTGATAACCAATCATCAGTTGCAGGTGGTGGATTTTTTGCAGTTCAACATAGGTTCAATACCCTCAGCAACACCAGAGGGAGCTTCAGCTCCGAAGTCGACTCCAACACGTTCACAACAGCGGCCTTTACTATCCTTAAAGGGCCAGCAGTCAGCCCTCACTATTCTAAGGCTATGTGCGCATGTTGTGGATTTACTTGTGGAAATTTCTGTGCTGTTTCTGCCTCTCTTGGAAGAAAGCACAGTTGAAATTCCATGCGGTTTTGATGCGTTTTTGATGCAGATTTTCATACGGATTTCAGCCGAGGGCTGATATTAATAGCCTGGGAAGGGGCCATGAATATTGGCACCCCCCAGGCTAAAACATTATCTCTCAGTCGCCCCAGAACATGGTATGTAATGATATTATTGTCTTCAATGGAGAATGAAAAAGAAGAGGTTGAACAAGTAAATACATCACAATTCTTTTTTTTAAATAATATATCTTTATTTAGTTTACAAAAACACATACAAATTTGCATGAAAAACTGCATGAAAATCCACATCAAAAATAACTTCGCTAACACACTGCAACAAAATTTAAATGGAGGCCCGAAATGGCAGAAATTTGAGCGCACTTAGGGTATATGCACACTTTGCAGATTTTTGTGTGGATCCGCAACGTTTTTTCTTTGTGGAATTGCACCAAATCCGCAATAGTAGCTCAAGCAATGTTAATCAATGGGAATCTAGAATTGGTGTGCACATGCTGCAGAAAATTCCTCACTGATTCGCAGCGTTTTATTTTCTACAACATGTCAATTTCTTTTGCGGATCTGCAGCGTTTCTGCACCCATTGACTTCCACTGAGTCAGTCAAATCTGCAACAAAACTGCAGGTGTAAAAAGGTTTGTGGATTTGCTGCAGATATCCTGGGAAAAACGCTGCAGAAAAGGAAATGATGTCAGAAGGAGGAAGAGTGTGTGGGCGGAGAATGTGTGTGGGCGGAGAATATGTGCGTGTCTTTCTACGGGTGTTTGTGTGTGTGTATGTGGGTGTCTGAATGTGTGCGAGTGTGTGCGGTAGCGCTACCATTAGTACTGTCGGTCACAGCGCTGTGGGATCATGCTGGCAGATGTCAGCGGGATTCCGCAGCTGATTGTGACCCGTAGCAGTGACTTGCGGTAAAAAAGCAGGCGTGGGCCGATGAGACTACTGCTGCCATCGGGCTATGCCACTAATGGGAGAGTAGTGTCATCTGCCGGCGCCTGTGCTCACAGCTAAAAGAAAAAAAAGTAAAATTACATGCATATTCACATAAAAATAAAAACCCACCTCACACCAAATTCCCAACGCCCTCATCTCCTAGAAATAATGTAAAATAATAAACCAACATATACTCCCTGTCCGCCGTAGTCCATTTACCGAGTGTCCCACGGCGACCTCACGTGTGGAACAGTCACATCGGGAGATGTGACCGCTCTATCTAGCCTCCGATGATACACTGACAGGAGATAATCGCTCCTGCAGTGTATCAGCTATTCAACTCCGGTACTTTCGTTTACGGCACTGCTGCGTGGGAAAGTTCTCACACAGCGGTAGTGCCATAAGTGAAAGCACTGGAGCTGAACTCTGTTGACCTCTTTCACGGCAGTGCAGTGATACACTGCAGGAGGGATTACCTCCTGTCACTGTATCACCAGAGGCCGGGTAGAGCAGTCACATCTCCCGATGTGACTGTTCTACACGTGAGATCGTCATGGGACACTCGGTAACTGGAATATATCGGACAGGAAGTATTATATGTTGGTTTATTATTTTACTTTTATTACAGGAGATCGAGGACTTTGCTGGAATTAGGCGTTTAAATAAAAATGAAAAACTGTTTAATCTTATTTCAAATAAAGGACTTTATTCTGGCTGTGTCTTTATTTACCATATAACAATAGGATTAGTAATGGATGGGTATCTTATAGAATCCTGTCCATTACTAACCTGTGGGCTTGATGTCACCGGACAATACAAATGTGACATCAACCCTACAAATATTACCCCACTTGTCACCGCTACAAGGCAAATGGGAAGAGCGAGGCTAAGTGCCAGAATTGGCGCATCTATAAGATGCACCATTTCTGTGGCAGCTGAGAGCGGATGTTTTTAGCCTAGGAGGGTGCCAACATCCATGGCCCCTTTCCAGGCTATTAATATCAGCCTGCAGCTGTCTGCCTAGCCTTTGCTGGTTAGGTTTTATAGGGGGACACATGTCCATTTTTTCTGGGGTTCCACTGTAAACTAGCCAGTAAAGGCTAAGCAAACAGCTATGAGCTGATATTAATAGCCTGGGAACTTTTATGACGATTGGCTCCTTCCCAGAATATTAACATCAGCCCTCAGCCATCGGCTTTCCCTCTGCTGGTTATGAAAATTACGCGGGAGCCCACGCAATTTAAAAAAAAAATTGTTGAAAAACAAACATTGCGTTTCACGCAGATTTCATGTGTGCGTGCATGTCTTTTTTTTAACTCTTTATATATCATTTTATTAATGATGGTATCTGCCTGACACCTGTTCTTTACTGAACCTCAGGCTTGGTATTACATATATACATATTATATATTCACTTATTTTTGTTTTGTGTGTGTAAACATTGTATTTGAACATGGTATGTAATGATATTATGGTCTTCAATGGAAAATGAAAAAGAAGAGGTTGAACAAGGATATGACATAACAAGTCTTTTTTTTAGTAATATATATTTATTTAGCTTGCAAATCTGCAGACAAATCAGCATAGAAAACCACATGAAAATCCGCATCAAAACTGCACAGATTTTCAACTGCGTTTTCTGCCAAGAGTGGAAGAATCCGCCTAGAAATTTCCGCAGGCAAATCTGCAACGTGCGATGGACAAACCACAGTTTTAAATAGCTAGCCTGTAGGTAACTAGTTTTAACAGCAAACTGGTGTCAATAACTTCGCTAACACACTGCAACAAAATTTAAATGGAGGCAAGAAATGGCAGAATTTTGAGAGCACTTTTATGTGATCCTTGTGACGGACAAACCACAGTTTTAAATAGCTGGCCTGTAGGTAACTATTTTTAACAGCAAACTGGTGTCAATAACTTCGCTAACACACTGCAACAAAATTTAAATAGAGGCCAGAAATGGCTGAATTTTGAGAACACTGATATGTGATCCGTGTGACGGACAAAACCACAGTTTTAAATAGATGGATATTTAGCACTGTAATTTGGAAAGGATCTGGCTGTATTCTGCAGTGCCAACAAGAAAATGGAGCAGAAAAACGGTGTTCTCTGGATTTCTTTTTAAGCAAATAATCAAGATTAAGATCCAAAAAAAATTATACCTGGGGCTATGTCTAGAAATATCTGTAAAAGCAGCAGCAGCAGACAGAACTGGAATGGACCCTCTTGCTATATGCTCTGCAGTCTGCCACATACACTGCATGCCTGCCTAGCACTGATATCTATACAGCTGGATTAGTCCTCAGAAGGATTTTTAGTTGAGATGGATATGTGTATAATATATTGTGGTATACCTACACTAAGAAACAAGCAAATCTCTCCCTAGCTCAGCAGTACCTCTCCCTACACTGCCTGATTCCGGAGCAGACTGTGACGAGCATGGCCGTGCCAGGTCTGATATAGACCTGATGACGCTGTGCGGCCAGCCAATCACTGTAATGCCACAACCAACATGGCTGCAGCATTACAGTGTGTGGCAGACAATCCCTGCATGTTCATTGGCTCTCTAAAGAGCGCAAAACATGCAGGGCAGGGACCCGAGCTCCCGTTGAGCAACCCTGGAAATACTTGGCAAGCTCCGAGCATCTCAAGCAGTGAGCTGCTCAGGCGAATACCGAGTAGTGGCGAGCATGCCTGCTCATCACTAGTTCTGGGTGATCCTGCTAGATAGTGCTACTGTGGCTGGGAATGGGGGTGACCGTTGCCTATGTTGTTAGTTCCAGGATTAAGCTGCTTATGTCAGCATGGGCCCAGGAAGAGATGTATGTGGTATTGCTTGTACACCGTGCCACAGTATGATAGGTAGGGCTCCTAGAAGTTTATATTTGGAAGTGGTTTGGTGCCAAGTAATAAGAATTTGTGTGGTCTGCATGTAGTACTGATTTGAACTGCCATTAGCCCATGATACTGTGCTTGAAAAAGGTCTTCGGACCGAAACGTCGCCACAGGAGGCAGAATAAATGTAAGATTTGCTTTTCACCACTGACTGAGGCGCTGTTTTTTGATTTACTGTTATGGAACCTGCTCTGGATGGACTCCCCGGTTTTGACGTGCGCCTTCATTTTGTCTTATATAGACTTTAATCTTTAGGCCGGCGTCACACTGGCGACAGAATCGGACGACTGCAATGCGATGAAATATCGTATTGCAGTCTGCCCTATGTTAATCTATGGAGCAGCTCCTAGTATCAGATTTTTTGTGGTCCGTTTTAAACGTCCGTGTGCAATCGCAGCATGCTGCGATTGTCACCGATTGTGGGTCGACTATCGCCAATGCAAGTCTATGGGAGCGATGAAAAATCTGATTACAAACGGACCGCATGTGTGACTTGCGATTAAATCGCATCGGTGTCCTTTAGAAAAGCCGGCAATTCATCCCCGGCTATACTGTAAAATCACACTGACAGCTTTAATAAAGAATAGAAAGAATAGATATACACACATAGAATACATATATATATATATATATATATATATATATATATATATGTAATTGTGACATGTATATATATATATATATATTTATAGTTCCTAGACTTCTACATACTGTAATAGCCGCAAATTCAATTGCCGGCTTTTGTGAAATCACAGAAGCCGACATGAAATGATACATTGTTTCCACACAGTTAACCATGTCATTTCTGTATTTTGATATTTGTTTAGAACTTACAATGACATGAGTGTATTTGTGCAAAATTTCAGACATGTAGGGGTTAATTAAAGGTGTAAATTCGTTGAAAAAAAATGCGTGGGCTCCCACTGTATTTTCTCCACCAGACAGACAAAGCAAGCGAGTGGGGGCAGATAATAACAGCCTAGGGAGGGTACATTTTTTTGTGCCCCCCCTGGCTACTAACATCTGCCCCCAGACACCCCAGAAAGGGCAAATCTATAATTATATTCGCCCTTTCTGGCACTTTGCCCGTCTATTCCCATTGCCCTGTAGCGGTGGCGAATGGGTTAATAATGTCACCTTAATGTCACCTTAGTATTGAAAGGTGACCTTAAGGCAGGTTAATAATTGAGAGCTGTCAATTAGACAACTATCAATTATTAATCCTATTGAAGTAAATAAAAAAACACACACACACTTTAAGAATAAATAATTTTAATGAAATAAAAACACATATTTTTGACCATCTTTTATTTCACTCTTAATCCGTTCGAAGCCCTTGTTCTTCTAAAATAAATATAAAATAATAAAACAACATTATTCTTACCTATCTGGCAATCTGTCCCGTCCCACGATGTAATCCTTCACAAAGGGTTAACTAGCAATCAGATAAGCAGCGCAAGTAAACCTGCGTGCTCATCTGATAGCTCCTGAATGAATGAGCTTATCTCCTGCCGACAGGAGAGGATGTGATTAATGAATGAAGCTTAATTGATTGTATCCACTTTCACCTTAGGTCAGGTCACTGAAGTGAAAGTGGCAATAAATCAATTAAGCTCCATTCATGAATCTATTCCTCTCCTTTCGCTGGGAGAGTAACTGATTCATTCAGGGGAATACAGGTCTGAGACAGCATTATTAGCTCTCTGCGACCTGTAACCTGTTAACCCTTTCTGATGGATTACACCGTGGGACCTGACTGTACATCGGATTGGTAAGAATCATTTTGCTTTTTTATTTTATTTTTATTACAGGAAATGGTTTTAGCAGGAAAATAAAATATGGTCAAAAACTGTGTGATTATTTCATTAAACTTCTTTTTTATTAAACTGTGTGTGTTTGATTTTTCTATCATACAATAGGATTAATAATTGATAGTTGTCTAATTGACAGCTCTCAATTATTAACCTGCCTTAAGGTCACCTTTCAATACTAAGGTGACATTAAGGTGACATTATTAACCCATTCGCCACCGCTACAGGGCAATGGGAATAGACGGGCAAAGTGCCAGAAAGGGCGAATCTAATTATAGATTTGCCCTTTCTAGGGTGTCTGGGGGCAGATGTTAGTAGCCAGGGGGGCACAAAAAAAATGTACCCTCCCTAGGCTATTATTATCTGCCCCCACTCGCTTGCTTTGTCTGTCTGGTGGAGAAAATACAGCGGGAGCCCACGCATTTTTTTTCAACGAATTTACACCTTTAATTAACCCCTACATGTCTGAAATTTTGCACAAATACACTCATGTAATTGTAAGTTCTAAACAAATATCAAAATACAGGAAATGACATGGTTAACTGTGTGGAAACAATGTATCATTTCATGTCGGCTTCTGTGATTTCACAAAAGCCGGCAATTGAATTAGCGGCTATTACAGTATGTAGAAGTCTAGGAACTATAAATATATATATATATATATATATAATACATGTCACAATGACATGTATATATATATATGTGTTCTATGTGTGTATATCTATTCTTTCTTTTGTGATTGAAATACTATTCTTTTGGATCCATTATATGTCAGTTTTGCAAGCCTGCGAGAAATTCTCGCAAGTCGGATGAAAATCGGATGTTACAAGGTACACACACATGCGACTAAATCGCATCTTTGA
Source organism: Oophaga sylvatica (assembly GCA_033576555.1). Lineage (NCBI taxonomy): Eukaryota > Metazoa > Chordata > Amphibia > Anura > Dendrobatidae > Oophaga > Oophaga sylvatica. The sequence goes on along the minus strand of JARQOD010000005.1, from coordinate 355,065,551 downwards.
AGGAAAATCGGATGACAGAAGGATGTGTGATGTTTGCATTTTGATCCGACAATCGACCGACTAAAACGGACCGATTTTTTGTAGTTGTGTGTGACGCCGGCCTTAGGGTACGGTTCAACTTTTTGCATTTTGACATTCATGATACAAGTAAGTCTGGGCCCTGTCAACCTGGGAACTTGTAGGCTTATTCAGGCATAGTTGTCAAGAGGCGCACAGGTTTACCAGTGTGCTTGGGTAAGTCTGTAGAGAGGAGATAAAGGGTTGTCAGAAGAGACAATTAGCCAACACAGTGGCCATTTCATATTCTAAGACAGGGAGAGTCTGACCTTGAGGTAGAGAGGATTGCAGTGAGTTTTGTGATTCACTACTGAAGTGTTGTAGGTTTTGTCAACTGCTGTCCTTGGTGGATTGGAAGTGGTACGGTCTGCTGGAGCTGTAAGGGAACATCAGGGTACTCTAGCTGAGGTGTGAGTTTAGTCATGAGGTGCAGAACAATGAATAAGATTGCTAGTACAAGTGAATGTGTGTCAGAGGCTCTTAAGAAAAGGGCCTGGGCTAGGAAGAAAGATCATTTATTGGACCGTGTTCACACATCATTCACAACAGATTACCTTTTCTACTGAATATAGTTCACAATTTCATGATGAAGTGGGCATTATAAAAAAAAATACCCATACGTCAGATATGTTGCTAAAAGAGCTCCCACCCGTGGCTCAGTTCTGTCTCCCAGTCTATTCATATCCACACCTGAAAACACCACTTATACTTGGCTTTCCCTGAAAGGTTTTTTCAAATGTGGCAGTCACAAATGTCTTTCTTGCGATCATGTCAACAAAACAAAAAAAATTTACTTTTTTTTCTACAAATGAAAGTTACAAAATTCACAGCTTTATTAATTGCAACCCCACTGGGGTCATTTATTTAATAGATTTATAGAAGAAATGGGAGAAAGAAAGGGAAAAGGGAATTTTTTTTCCCCTTCCCTCCTTTCCCACATGCACATGTTTTTTAGAACATTATACGGCACTATGTTTTCTTTTTTTTTCTCCCATTCTATTTTTGTTTTGAGTAGTTATTTTTATACAAATATCTGCAATTTTGTCACACACATAGTTTTGTTAATGCATTTACTGAACATGTTCACTGATGATTAGGCAATCTGTCTCAGGTGTGCCATATCCCTACCTCCATCTGCATTGTTTGACATATGCCATGTGACCTTGATTCTGTTTGTATATATATGTTCTACTTTGCAAATTATGCACTACCAAGTCTCCTTAGCCGAAATGCGTGACTCTGGTGACTCCATCTCTGTTTTTGAATTTTATTCATTTTTGATGATAAAGTTTTTTCTGAATTTTATCACATATGCCTCACTGGATTTCCAATCCATTTCATATTGAATGCTGAAGATTTTGCCTTGCTCTAGGCCATCCATACGGGACTTCTCATCTGTATACCTACAACGAGGTGAGCTGACTTTTCTTTCTTATTTTTTCACTATCTGAAATTATGGTTCCTGGCTTCAGGGGATGACCTTACTTGTTGGGTTCTGATATGTTATGCAAAAGTGACACATTTTGTGTGTTTAAACCATTAAGAATTTGTTCCTTTCTGAGGGTTGTAACCATCTGCAACTTGATCTGCAAAAGTCTTCTCATAGAGAAACACTAAACATAGAAAATGCCCCAAAAATATGCCAGAATCAAAAAATATCCCAGAAAGACAGAATTAACTGCAGCGTAAGCAGACTTTTTTGTCTTGGCACTCCTGGTATCTCCAATATTAGATCATAAAGACAGAGTGGATTCCAGTGTGATCAGCTTCACACCACTATCTATAATATTAGAACAGAAAGACATGGTGTACAGCAGTGTGAGTAGTCTCTTTTTACCTCAATATCCCTGTTATCTCACATATTAGATCAGAAAGGCAGAGTGGAAAGAAGTTTGAGCAGTCTCTCTTTACCTTACAAAAGACAGAGTGGATAATGTGTGCAAAAACTGTAAAGCGCTGTGGAATATGTTGGCGCTATAAATAAAGAGATTATTATTATAGCAGTGTGAGCAGTCTTTTTTTATTGAAGCACTCCTTATATCTCCAGTATTAGATCAGAAAGACAGGGTGGACAGCAATGTTAGTAGTCTCTTCCTTACCTCAGCACTCATGGAATCTCCAGTATTAGATAAGAAAGATAGTTAACAGCAGTGTGAGCAGCCTCTCCTTTCTTCAGCATCCCTGGTATCTCCAGTATTAGATCAGAATGACTTGGAGGACAGCTGTATGAGTACTCTCTTCTTACCCCAGCCCTCATAGTACCTCCACTATTAGTTCAGAAAGATAGGGTGCCCAGCAGTGTGAGCAGCCTCTTCTTACCTCAGCATCCCAGGTATCTCCAGTGTTAGATCACAATAACAGGGTGGACAGGACTATGAGGAGCCTTTCCTTAGTTCAGCACTCATTTTATCTCTATTATTAGATAAAAAAGACAGGATGGACAGCAGTATGAGCAGCTTATTCTTAGTTTCATCAGTCTTTTGGTATCTCCAGTATTAGGCCGGAGTCACACTCACCGTAGAAAAAAACGGACCATATTGTACGAGCGTAATATGCCAAAATGTTGCAGGCACAACAATCTGTATTTCATCCGTTTTCAGGGTGTGGCTGTGTATTTTGCGCATGTAAGCATCCGTATGGCATCCGTATGGCATCCGTACAGCGTATTTCGCCGCCTTGCAAAATGGACATTTAACATTTTTTAGGCCTGAAACTCATTGAAATCATCTTGCGTATTTCTTGCAAGTCACATGTCTGGTCCGTGTGTAATCCGTTGTTTTCTCCACCCATAGACTTTCATTGGCGTACAACGGGCATAATACGCGTACAATTGCAGCATGCTGCGGTGTCTCGCACCGTAAGATACGCCCGAGAAAAATATGCATGATCAGAGCTACCCCATAGAGAAATATTGGTCCTAGTGTTATGCGTGGTTTTCACGCCTCTCACTCGTCCGTATTCCTCCTTAGTGTGACGCCACTTGACATACGAACCTATAAATTTAATCTTGCTCTACAGTACAAGAAAGTCATGTTAGGTAATCATATATATGTCGGTAAATACAGTAATTCTAAAAGTACTATGTTTGGCTACAAAGCTAAATCATTGCTGTGGTATTCTTTTGAAAAGCCGTCAGTGACTACACATTTCTTTCATTTAATGTTTGGTGGATCCAGTTCTTGTGTTATTTAATGAGGTAACAGAATGACGCTCTTCTTCAGTTTCAAATTTTGGTAATAGCAGATCAGCTTGTCGCCTGTTTTCTAGATATCTAGGAGATTCAGTTTGCACTTGACATTTTATCAAATTTACTACAGCGCAATGAGTAATTAGTTTAATGAGAATATCAAGTTATAACATACTGGGGCAGAGTTGTCAGTGCATTTATGCCAGTTTTTGGTTATATATGTATTTGCCTTTCACACTTTTATCCTTCAGGTCATTAGTTGAGATGGGAGGACCCCTGGATGTTTGAGTCCAGTGGGTTTGGCTGAACAGTAGAAAAGAGTTTGGTTCGGGTACCAGAACAGTACCTCAACCCAAACCTGAAACCATACCCGGACTCCATTCACTTAAATGGGCGTCCCAAGCATTCAGTGTTTGCCACACTGTCATGTGCATGACAGTGCAGCAAACACTGCCTCTGATCAGCGGTACAATCATTACTGCCAGTCAGACACCAGTGGTTTCTAGGCTGTCAAATGACTGTGAGCCCGCAGCTGCGATCAGAGTTAAAAATGTTACCTCTGGTCACTGGTGTCGGCTGATGGGATTACTACTCCCATCAGCCTACGCCTGCTGCCACTAAAACAGCGACAGTAGGTGGCAGCTGATGAGTGTATTCATCAGCCGCCATGTGCGCTCTAAATAAATAATTAAAAAAAAAACCTGTGAGTTCCCCTGTATTTTTGATAACCAGCCAGGCAAAACTGACAGGTGCGGGCTGCAACCCTCAGCTGTCAGCTTTAGCAAGGCTTGTTATCAAGAATTTGGGTCCTCACGTCGTTTTTTAAAATGATTTAAATAAATAATTAAAAAAATGACATGGGGTCCCCACATTTTTAACAACCAGCCAAGCTAAAGCAGATAGCTTGGGGCTGGTATTCTCAGGCAGGTAAGGGGATATGTATATTGGCCCCCCAGCCTAAAAATAACAGCCTGCAGCTGCCCAGAAAAGGTGCATCTATTAGATGCACCAATTCTGGCACTTTGCCTGGCTCTTCCCACTTGCCCTGTGGCGGTGGTACGTGGTGTTGATGTCACCTTTGTATTGTCCTGTGACATCAAACCCAAGGCTATAAGACACCTATCCTTTACTAATCCTATAGTTATATTGTAAATAAACACACAACCAGAATAAATTTCTTTATTTGAAATAAAAAAATACACATTTACTTTTTTATTTAAACATAACACAGTTAAACTCACCTAACGCCCATTCCATTGAAGCCACGGTATCCTGTAAAAAAACAAAAATAAAAACAATATCCCTCACCTGTCAGTTGTTCTGTCCCACGCCGTAATCCATGTCTGGGGGTAAACAGTTTTCAGCCTCGACAGGACCAAGATGTGACCGTCCAGGCTGAGAACCACCAGGGAATGAGCTGCTGCGAATTTAACCTCAGTGATGCTATGTTACTTCTACGCCAGATGTAATGGGACAAACACCTTCCAAAAAGTTCAACTTTTATCTCGTCAGACCACAGAGCATTCTACTAAAGGTTTTGGGGCTCATCAAGATATTTTCTGGCAAAACTGAAATGAGCCTTTAGGTTTTATTGCTCAGCAGTTTTTCTTATCTTGGAACTCTGCCACGAAGGCCATTTTTGCCCAGTCTCTTTCTTATGGTGGAGTTATAAACACTGACCTTAACTGAGGCAAATGAGGCCTGCAGTTCTTAGAATGTTGTTGTGGGGTCTTTTGTGACATTTTGGATAAGTTGTTGCTGCGCTATTGGAGTAATTTTGGTCAGGCGGCCACTCTTGGGAAGGTTCACCAATGTTCCATGCTTCTGCCATTTGTGGATGTTACGATCGCGGACGCAGCATGGCTTACCCAGCCAACGCTCCCATGTCGTCGAACCATAACGACGACGGGGTATGCGTCCCAGGTGATGTGTAATGTAGACCCACTGGACCACAGGGGGGACCCCTGCCTACCTGGACTAGTGAAGGGTAGCGACCGGGTCTGTGGCAGCAGAGCTCATGGACAAGACTGCCATATGCAGGACTAAAAGACACCGCACAACTTCAGGTATGAAGAAACATAAAGTTTACTTAAATAAAGCAAAAGACATGTTAATACCAGGTTCCGGAACATGCACATCACAAAGGAAACACATCTCAGGTTGACAGGTGAAGCAAGAGGTCATCATGGGTTGACACAGTCCAGAGTCATCTGGCACGGGCATACTAGGATGGCCTCTCTGTCAGGCCTCAGGTGTAGCACAGGCACAGCAGTAGAACATCAGACACCGACCTCAGGCAGACTTCAGATGATGGCTAGGGTCATCATGGGTTGATGCAGTCCATTGTTATCTGGCACGGGCATACTAGGATGGCCTCTCTCTCAGGCCTCAGGCATGCACAGGCACAGCAGGAGAGCATCAGACACTGACCTCAGGCAGCCTTCAGACAACGGCAGGAGCCATCACGGGTAAGACCCCAGGGAACCGGCAGGAGATCAGAAGATAAGCAAGACACGGATAGCACAGGTCCAGGAATGTTGGTACTACAGTACCGGGCATTGGCTGGTCAGGTCCAGGACTAACTGGCGGGACCGTTATCGGGAACAGAGCTGGAGACTCCCGGAAACCACGGAGGAGGAATCCATCCAGGAACACAAGCAGCACCGGCTCAAGAGCACAACTTGGACAACCAGAACCAGGGACTGAACATCTGGACACAGGCTCGACATCGGAACACGGACAGACATCCAGACTCAGACAGGACATCTGGACACAGGCAGGACATCGGAACACGGAACACAGACTGGATATCAGAACACGGACTGGACATTGGAACACGACTGGACATTGGAACACGACTGGAGATTGGAACACGGACTGGACATTGGAACACGGACTGGACATTGGAACACGACTGGAGATTGGAACACGGACTGGACATTGGAACACAGACTGGACATCGGAACACGGACTGGACATCGGAACACGGACTGGACATCGGAACACGGACTGGACATTGGAACACGGACTGGATATTGGAACACGGTCTGAACATTGGAACACGGACTGGACATTGGAACACGGACTGGACATCAGGACACAAGCCGGACATCAGGAAGGACATCAGGACATCGGGACTCGAGCCGGACATCAGGACATCGGGACTCGAGCCGGACATCAGGTCATCGGGACTCGAGCCGGATATCAGGTCATCAGGGCACAAGCCGGACATCAGGTCTCAGACAGGACATGAGAACATCAGGATTCGGATCTCAGGTAGAACATCAGAACACTAGCATCAGACTCTGGACATCTGGCAGCGATCGACAGGTTCCGGACATCAGGCTGCGGACATCAGGCTCCAGACATGAGGCCACAGTCATCAGGCTCCAGACATCTGGCAGCGATCGGCAGGCTGCAAGCATCAGGCAGGGAAGGATAGGATCCGGACATCTGGAAGTGGTCATCAGACACCAGACATCAGGCTGAGGTCATCAGGCTCCGGACAAGAGGCCACGGTCATCGGGTTCCAGACATCGGGCAGCAACCTAAAAAGGAATCCAAGCGGTCTGGTGCAAGCCCTGCTGGGTTGAGGTGGAGCCGGCTGGGGATTGCACCGAATAACAAGCTAAGCACAGAGTAGCAGAGACTCAGCAGACACACCGGACTCCTACTTCCAAGATGATCACAGAAAGTCAGTTTGCAAAGAGTCATAGTCACTGAGCACAGGATTCAGTACACAGAAGTACTTCAGGAACATAACACAGCAGGAATCAGGACTCTATGTACCAACACATAAACAGGATAAGTCAAGGAACTCAGACATCAGCTGTCCAAAAGCTGATAACCGAAACGGCCCCCAGAGCAGGCGGAAAACAGGCATCACTCACCTAGAACTGCAGGCAGGCAGGACAGGTGCTGAACACCAAACAGACATAGCAAGACTCAGAAACTTGATGCAAAGCTCTGGCAATGCCCCACAGGGCAGGGGAACTTTATATAGGAGCTGCCTCACAGCGATAGGCTGGAGCAGCAATTCTAGCACACACCCATTCCTCATAAAAGCAAGGGAGGTGTGGCCGCGCGCACCCTAAGCACAGCCAGACACAAATCAGCATAGCAAAGGACACCTGGCAGTGGCTGTAAGCCTGAGCAGCGGACTTTGCAACCTGTGGATAACCTTCCACAGCAGTAGCCAGGGACTGCACAAGAGGGTGGTCATGCAGCGCAGCGGAGCCACTCATGCATGTACTGCTATGCAGCAGAGCCGGGAACTGAGCAGCATCTACACAGGTAACTAACAACAGCATTCCAGCTCATTAGAGGGAAAGGAGAGAAGGGTTAAAGCAGAGATATGCAGAGTAACACAGGGTAAATAAAGGACAAACACAGCGGCGTTATAGTGGCTCTCACTTTGGTTCCCTGGAGTCCCAAAGCTTTAGAAATGATTTTATAACCTTTATTTGCTGATAAATTTCAATTACTTTGTTTTTCATTTGTTCCCGAATTTATTTGGATCATGGCATGATGTCTAGCTTTTGAGGACCTTTTAGTCTACTTCATTTTGTCAGGCAGGTCCTATTTAAGTGATTTCTTGATTGAGAACAGGTGTGGCAGTAGTCAGGCCTGGGTGTGGCTAGGGAATTTGAACTCAGCTTTCCACAGATGTTATAAACCACAGTTAATTTATGTTTTAAGGGGGAGTGGGACAATCACTTTTTCACACAGGGCTCTGTAGGTTTGGATTTCTTTTTCCTTTAATAATACAGATCTTCATTTAAAAACTGCATTTTGTGATTACTTGTGTTATCTTTGTCTAATATTTAAATTTCTATGGTGATCTGAAACATTACGTGCGACAAACATGCAAAAGAATAGGAAATCAGGACAGGGGCAAACACACTACTGTACCTGTTCCAGCTAGGTCATGCTTTTCACCCGTCCCTAGCTGCCGACAATTGCGTTGGCTTTTGTAATTTGCCAGGAATGTTTTTATGACATCACCCCCTAGGCCCAGTTAGAGACACAACAGTGTCTTAGTATTGAGAATCTATAGTTCAGATGTTGTTTCGCATGCTGTGCTTCTATCTTACAAAGCTTCTGTGATCCTGCATACCCTCAGTCTTGCCATCCTTCTTGCATATACACCTGTGGTTACATTGCCTTCCTCAGTGTGCCACCTCAGACTTGCTGTTTCCCTTTTCTTCTGCCCTTCTAGTCATGTGGTTCCAGTGTGTTCAAGTTCACTCTTTTCTACATGCCCTCCACATGTCTGCACCGATGTACTGGATCCTTGTGCCCAATCTGGCTGGCAGTTTTATGAATCTACCTCACCTGGTGAACTTTGCATGCTTGTCTCTAACTACTGCTCAACATGTAGATATTAGAAGAAAAGAACAAATCTAAATCATGTGCATAATACAATGCCAATGTACATATCTACTCTTTGCCCTTAGTATATACAGGTGCTTTTCACAAAATTAGAATATCAAAAAATTTATTTATTTCAGTTCTTCAATATAAAAAGTAAAACTCATATTATATAGAGTCATTACTAACAGAGTGATCTATTTCAAGTGTTTATTTCTTTTAATGTTTATGATTATGGCTTACAGCCAATGAAAACCCAAAAGTCATTATCTATGTAAATTGGAAAACTTTATAACACCAGCTTGAAAAATTATTTTAAAATCTGAAATGTTGGCCTACTGAAATGTATGTTCAGTAAATGCACTCAATACTTGGTTGGGGTTCCTTTTGCATTAATTACTGCATAAATGCAAGTAGCATGGTGGCGGTCACCCTGTGGCACTGCTGAGGTGTTATGGAAGCCCAGGTTGCTTTGATAGCAGCCTTCAGCTAGTCTGCATTGTTGGGTCTGGTGTCTCTCATCTTTTTCTTGACAATACCCCATAAATTCTCTTTGGGATAAGGTCAGGTGAGTTTGCTGGCCAATCAAGCACAGGGATACTGTTGTTTTTAAACCAGACATTGGTACTTTTGGCAGTGTGGACAGGTGCCAAGACCTGCTGGAGAATGAAATTTCCATCTCTAAAAAGCTTGTTGGCAGAGGGAAGCATAAAGTGCTGTAAAATTTTCTGGTAGACGGCTGCACTGACTTTGGTCTTGATAAAACACAGTGGAGCTACACCAGCAGATGACATGGCTCCCCAAACCATTACTGATTATGGAAACTTCATACTAGACCTCAAGCAGCTTGGATTGTGTGCCTCCCCACTCTTCCTGAAGACTCTGGGAACTTGATTTCCAAATGAAATGCAAAATTTACTTTCATTTTAAAACAACACCTTGGACCACTGAGCAACAATCCAGTTCTTTTTCTCCTTGGACCAGGTAAGACCTTCTGGCGTCGTCTATTGGTCATGAGTAGTGTTGAGCGATACGATACCGCAAGTATCGGGTATCGGCCGATATTAGCTCTATCGGCCTTTCGATACTTAGTTCCGATATTTTCCATATATCGTATACCGGAATCGGAAGTTCCCATAATTCTTTGAGAGGCAATGTGATTTTAGTCAGCCAATGAGGAATCCTAAGAAGTGTGGGCACATCCTGTACTGCTGCGGTCATGTTAACTAATGGCATGGCTGTGATTGGATGCTGAAATGATGTCAGAATGCACTATAAAAGGCGCCGCCGCCATTTTAGCGTCACTGTGCTGTGAATTCAGTAAGGGACAGAACGCTGCTGTGCTGACTCTGAGGGACAGTTAGAGATTGCGATTTAGTGTACTGTGCTGTAGGCAGGCTAGCACCAACCGCTGTGTAAAGCTTCCTTTTGCCTGCAGTGTTGTTTTAACAGCTCTGCAAGGTGTGTGTGAGTGCAGGTGACGCTGCAGTTTGCTCTGCATGCAACGCTGTCTGTAGGCATCTGCACGTGTCACTCACAGACTCTTTTTTTTTTCTTCAGTGTAATTCTTGCTGCTCCATGCAATTTAACTATTAGTGTGACGCGCTTCCATCCGTATCCAATACATTGGTTGCAAACACTATAGAAGTAGACAAAGGAGTAGCCTTTCACAGATTGTGAACAGTTGTGTTTCAGTGTTCACTTCAGTCTGTGTTTTTTATTTTTTGAGTGCACATCACGCTCCAGTTACTTGTTCAAGCACTGCTGCTTGTACTCTGCTGAGCGTGTCTCAGTCCTCATCCTTTTCATTTCTCTCCAATTGGTTCTGCTCCATTCCATTTAAAATAAATATAATCTATTAGTGTGACGCGCTTCCATCCGTATCCAATACATTGGTTGCAAACACTATAGAAGTAGACAAAGGAGTAGCCTTTCACAGATTGTGAACAGTTGTGTTTCAGTGTTCACTTCAGTCTGTGTTTTTTATTTTTTGAGTGCACATCACGCTCCAGTTACTTGTTCAAGCACTGCTGCTTGTACTCTGCTGAGCGTGTCTCAGTGCCTCATCCTTTTCATTTCTCTCCAATTGGTTCTGCTCCATTCCATTTAAAATAAATATAATCTATTAGTGTGACGCGCTTCCATCCGTATCCAATACATTGGTTGCAAACACTATAGAAGTAGACAAAGGAGTAGCCTTTCACAGATTGTGAACAGTTTGTTTCAGTGTTCACTTCAGTCTCTGCGTAATAACCACACTTAGGCCTTATAACTTTTCTGACTTTCTTTATCAATCTACCAAGATGAAGAAGCAGGAGTAAGGCACGTGGTCGTGGCCGTGGAGTTTCAGCAGGGAGAGGACGTGGGGATTCTGTGCTGCTGCCGCCCTCAGTGACACAGCATCCACCAGTTTTACCCATGAGCGTTCCTTTATGCGCACTTTGGTAGGAGCTCGGCGTGCCCCCCTGCTGCGGGAAGAACAAATTGAAGCCGTTGTTGGTTGGATGGCAGCCAATGCATCGACTTCAATTCCTTCCACCTCCTCTCAGGAACACAACACTGTTGAGCAACCATCTGTCTGTTCACCGCCTGTCAAATTGCCCAGGCAGTCAGAGAGTTCTGTACAGGAGCCAGCTGAGTCTCTGCTTCTGTTCTCAGAATCTGTTGGCTCGCAAACACGGGCACAGGCAAGCAGCATTCTGCAATTTGAAGAAGAGGGAGTATGCAGTGATGCGCAACAGCTGTGTCTCTCTCAATCTGAAGAGGCGGGTGAGCCAGTGCCGATGGACAGCACACCGCAGAACGCATCTTATGATGATGATGAGACTCAGGTGCCAGGTTTTGTGGAGCATGGTGCTGCCCAGACCATCCAACAGCAGCAGGTGTTGGAAGAGGGTAGTGGAGATGATGAAGTCCGAGACCCAACATGGCGTGAGCAACAGGAAGGTGGTGGGAGCAGCTCTGAGGAAGAGATTGTCCCAACGGTACAAAGAGGAGGGAGAGGTAGGCTGCAGACTCGCTTGCCTGTAGCCTCCAGTTTGGCACCTGTTGGGAGCAGTTCTCTTAGAAATGTCAAAATTGGCGCTCCCATGACTTGCACTGCGTGGTCCTTTTTTGACAGACTTGTAGATGATATTTGCTATGTTCAATGCAAGCTGTGTAAGCAAAAAGTTAAAAGAGGTAAAAATATCAGTAACCTGAATACCACAAATATGTGGAAACATGTACGGACAAAGCACGTAGCTGAGTTACAAAGACACACTGGAGATGTAGGCCAACCTACAGCAGCACCTACATCTTCAGGTCGTGTTGGAGCCTCTACCTCCAGCTCACACACACCTGGTTCGGCTTCCTCACAGGATCTCCATGGAAGAACCTCGGTCACTGTTGTCCATAGACAAACTGTTATTCCACCCACAGCAGCAAGTTCACAGTCATCGTCACACTCCCAGACCACAAAACAGCCATCGGTACCACAGGCATGGGATAAAAGACGGCCATACTCGGCAAACCATCCACGAGCACAGGCTCTGAATGCTGGCATTGCAAAACTCCTGTCCCTTGAAATGCTGTCATTCAGGCTGGTGGAGACTGACAGTTTCAGGAACTTTATGGCATTGGCAGTCCCACAATATAATGTGCCAAGCCGATTTTATTTCAGCAGGCAAGCCGTCCCTGCTCTGCAAAAACATGTCGAGGGAAACATTAAACATGCGCTACTAAACGCCGTCAGTAGCAGGGTCCACCTGACCACCGATGCGTGGACCAGTACCCATGGCCAGGGACGATACCTTTCCCTCACTGCCCATTGGGTCAATGTTGTGGAGCCGGGTACAGATCTTGCCAGTGGCGCTGTACGTGTTCTGCCAACTCCAAGGATTGCAGGAATCCAGTCTGTACACATTGATTCCTCCTCCTACTCCAGTTCCTCAGAATCATCGCTGCACGAGCCGTCACGGTATACCTCCACATGGACCCGTGAACGCTTACCTGTTGCGACCGATATGAGCACAGCCTGGCCAAACGTCAACAGGCCGTCCTGAAATTAATTTCCATGGGGAATCGAAGCCACACAGCGCAGGAGCTCTGGGATGCCATCAAGCAGGAGAGCGACGTGTGGTTTTTGTCAGCTAATCTCCAGCCAGGCTTGGTAGTGTGTGACAATGGCCGAAATCTGGTGGCAGCTCTGGGCCTTGGCAACCTCACTCACATACCATGTCTGGCACATGTGCTCAACTTGGTCGTGCAGAGTTTTTTGAGGGACTATCCGGATCTTGATGCACTGCTGCACAAGGTCCGCCTAGAGTGCGCTCACTTGCGACGTTCCAGCATGGCCAGATCCGCATTGCAGCTCTGCAAGTCAGATTTCGCCTTCCTGAACATCGCATCATATGTGACGTACCCACCAGGTGGAATTCCACGTTACATATGTTGGAGCGGTTGTGTGAGCAGCAGCCAGCAGTAATGGAGTATCAGCTGCAACAGGCGCAATCAACTCGCAATTTGCGCCGTTCACACTTCACCACTACTGAGTGGGCCTCTATGAAGGACATCTGCGACGTTTTGCGTGCGTTTGATGTCTCAACGCGGATGGCGAGTGCAGATGATGCACTAGTCAGCATGACTGTCCCCCTTATCTGCCTGCTTCAGAAATCACTGAAAGCACTAAAGGAAGAGGTTTTGGAAGAGGTGGAGGATGAGGAGTCACAAATTCAATTACCTTCAGGACAGTCAGCGCAACGTGGTTCCTCACAAAGGGCTGGGCAGGGCTCACTTTGTGAGGAGGATGAGGAGGAGGAGTCAATGGAGGAGGAAGAAATCCCTACAGAGGGAGGTACACAACGCTCTAGTCAGTATGTAGAGCGAGGGTGGGGTGATGCAGAGGAGGCAGAGATGACGCCTCTTCCAGAGGACAGCCTTTGTTGGCCAGTTGGGAGTCTGCAGCACATGTTGATTTCATGCTTCAGTGCCTGAGAAACGACCGCCGCATCGCCCACATTCTCACCACGTCAGATTATTGGGTGTACACCCTCCTAGACCCTCGCTACCGGGACAACTTACAAACCCTCATCACACCGGTGAACCGGGACCGTAAAATGCAGGAGTACCAAGACACACTGGTGCAATCCATACTGTTGTACATTCCAGCCGAGAGAGCTGCTGCTGCTGCTACTGCTTTACAAAGCAGCTCTGTGCGTCGAGGCAGTGTAGACACCTCTACAACAAGAGGGAGCAGAAGCACGCCTCTGCACAGGGCAAGAGCTGTATGTTACAAATGTGGCGAAGTTTTGTGACAGCGCCAGCAAGGTCTACACCATCCGAGACGGCTCCAGTCACCAGGAAGAAACGTTTCCGTAAGATGGTGACAAACTACTTGGCTTTCCCTCTAAGTGTACTCCCAGATGCCTCTTCCCCTTTCAAATTTTGGGTCTCTAAGTTGGATACATGGCCAGAGCTTAGCCAGTATGCATTGGAGGTGCTGGCTTGCCCTGCTGCCAGTGTATTATCTGAGCGCGTCTTTAGTGGTGCAGGTGGTGTAGTAACAGACCGTCGCATGCGACTATCCTCAGAGAATGTAGACCGGCTTACTTTTCTGAAAATGAACAAGGCATGGATCTCCCCTGAATTTGCCTGTCCGTTTTCAGATTAAATAACTGTTTGGCAATGTTTTCCATGTCTCCTGTTATGTTCATCTTTCTACCACCTGAACTCTACTCCCTGGGCTACAACACCGCCATTTGTTGCTCGTAAGTAATTGGCAGGGGTACTGACTCCTGGCCAGCCTGGTTACAGCACGACAGCTGTTTCCTGGCAGTGTGAACGTCAATTATCCTCCAATAAGTTGTGCTGTCGTGTTGCATTCGGGTTAGCCGACTCTATGGTGCCTGCAGTTTAGGTGATTCCTTTGTGTGCTGTGGGATATGTAAATAAAGGCTGTTTCCATTGTGACAATAGGACAAGCACCCACTGTAGGACTGTGTGATTCGTTAACTGCGGACGGCTTGCGTCCTGTCAACTTACATTTTCATGGGTGCGTTCTGCTACCCGTCCGGGGTCCAGTACCGTCAACTGGTTCTCCCCAGTGCCTTTGGCCTAGGTGCCTCCATCTCCGTATCCGAGTTCCACCAACGTCTGCTGGTCCTTGGTAGTGCTTTGGAGCACAGGTACCTCCTGCTTAGTAACCGTTTCACAGTAACGTCAGCTGGTACTCGGTTGTGACATTGCCTCTTTTCCTTCTGCTACCCATCCGGGGTCCAGTACTGTCAACTGGTTCTCCCCAGTGCCTTTGGCCTAGGTGCCTCCATCTCCGTATCCGAGTTCCACCAACGTCTGCTGGTCCTTGGTAGTGCTTTGGAGCACAGGTACCTCCTGCTTAGTAACCGTGTCACAGTAACGTCAGCTGGTACTCGATTGTGACATTGCCTTTTTTCCTTCTGCTGCCCTCCGGGTTCCAGCACAGTCAACTGGTCGTCGTTACTTCCATTGTCTCTTGCTCCATCTGATACCCGTCAGGGTTCCAGTAACGTCAGCTGGTTCTCGGAAATTAGACGACCTTAAAGACCACCCAGAAGAAGATGACGACAACAAGGACGACGAGCATGAAGCCAACCAGCCTGAACACCATCACAAAGAAAAAATAAAAGATTACCCAGAAGAAGATCACCAACAGGACAAAGAAGGTTAAGACAAACTACAAGATACAGAACAAGAGACAGAAGAACAATAAGCAGAAGATCAAAAAGCAGAAGAACATGAAGTATAAGACCAAAATGAAGAGCAAAATATATGCTCTAAATTCTAAGCAGAAGAAGACTAAGCAGTGTATGGGGGTGAGTCCGTTCCTCCTCGTGGTGCCCCTGGAAAATGCCTGCTGCTGCTGCAGGCTAAACTGAACACGGACAAATACTGTTGTAATTTAAATCTTTTGTGACAGCAAGAACGGAAGGATGAACAATTCATACTTTTACAGATTACAAGTACAGGAATCTCTGTCACAAATAAGAATATGATGAAGAAGATGAAGAGGAAGAAGATGAAGAATTTGAATATGAAGAAGATTAATTAGTTTAATAATAACAATATGAGTAATGTAAACAAAAACATGAATAGCAAGAAGTTTAAGAAGAAGATTAAGAAGGTGAAGATGAAGAATAATTTGATGAGAAAGATGATGCTGCTGAAGATTATGAAGGAGAAAGTGTGGCACTGGCAAAAGTTAAAAAGGTGAAGAGCATGGAAGTTGTGAAACATACATATTTGCCAAAATAGAAAAAAGGTTAACAACATTGTCAATTTGTTAGTCAATCCAAACGTATTTCAAAAAAAAAAATATATTAATGCTATTCCAATGCATTGGGTTAAACATGTATGCCTTTATTGTCTCCTCAACCTCCCCCAATACATTCTACATTAGTCTTTGTTGTTTTCCTTCATGTACAATTAACCAACAAGGCAAGAATGTTTTTTTTTAATGTCGATATTTGGTTCCCATAGACTTACATGGACTTCCGGTATCGGAATCGGATATCGACGATATTTAGTGATATCGGCGATACCATTCCGATCCGATATTTTTAGATATCGAGCAGTATCGCTCAACACTAGTCATGAGTGGCTTGACACAAGGAATGTGACACTTGTAGCCCATGTCCTGGATATGTTGGTTTGTGGTGGCTCTTGAAGCAATGACTCCAGCAGCAGTCCACTCCTTGTGAATCTCCCCCAAATGTTTGAATGGCCTTTTACAATCCTTTCAAGGCTGTGGTTATCCAGGTTGCTTGTGCACCTTTTTCTACTACACTTTTGCCTTCCACTCAACCTTCCATTAATATGCTTGGATACAGCACTCTGTGAACAGGCAGATTCTTTAGCAATGACCTTTTGTGGCTTACCCTCCTTGTGGAGTGTGTTAAACGCTTTGCAGGTGTTTTTTGTTAATTATTCTAATTTACTGAGATAATGACTTTTGGGTTTTCATTGGCTCTAAGCCATAATAATCAACATTAACAGTAATAAACACGTGAAATAGATCACTGTTTGTAATGACTCTATATAATATATGAGTTTCACTTTTTGTATTGAAGAACTGAAATAAATTAACTATTTGATGATATTCTAATTTTGTGAGACACACCTTTATGTGCTTCTATAGCTTTAGGCCAGTTATGGACAAGGATCTGGTCTGATGCTGCATTTTAACCAACAGACAGGTAAAAAGTAGGGTTTATAGATTATTAGTGTTATCCAGATTGAAAAGTTTGAGCCTTACAGTATTAACCCTATACTTTTGTAAGTCTTTAGTATCAATACAAGACATTTACAATACAAGACATTCTCTGTGTAATTGTATATTGTATCGATGAATCTTAAAGAGTTATTGAAAGAAGAATAAATTATTACCTATACACTGATAACATACTGATGGTAAAGGCGGACACATGGACCACACACTGATGACACTGATCCAAAACACTGATGACACAGGTACTATTTTTTAAGTACGTGTTTAAACATGGACGTGTTAATGAGGCCTAAATATCAATCAAAAGGTATGCAGTCAACTCTCTATTGCCATAAAAATGTCATATTGAGAGCATCGTTTATCCCCGAAAATGCTTCATAGTGGAATAAACAACACAATGGGCATGAAGACATTACAAATATTCTCCTGCAGATTTTAAAGTAACTTCTGCCGAAAACATTTTTACAGTCTTTTTCTATACATTGGCAATTACTGATGTAACTCCTTACACTGCTTAGAATAAGGCCTATTATTTTCTTGGTACATAATCATAATGATTGGTTTCCCATATGTTTTTGATCTCCAATAGTTATGTCCTCAATGCATCTCTATATCTTTTGTCATGCATTACTATAGAAAGATGTAACCTATTCTTCCATATAAACAAAGAGATTAAACGCTTAATAAGGGTAATTTATCCAGCTAAATTGGCAACAAAAAGCTGACTTTAATCAAATGTGTGTGCGGGGCTTTACATTCTGCTAAGATTGGCTACATTTGTATTTAGTGCTTTTTGTTGTTTGCAAATGTATCGAGACTAATCTGATAGGGCTTCTAGACTGGATGTGTCCTGGTTAACTTGTCAGACTAGTCCTAGTTAATTTGCCTACATTGAATTGCACCTTATAACTTGATTTTGCATGCACATGTATATTTGTGTGGGCTATCAAGAGTATTGTTTCAATGCAAGGATAAGGCTGCAATACGTCACAGTGGCTTTTTATAAGTCCTTGGGTACCTGACAAGTTCCCTTTAAGTAAAATTAATATCGTAACGTTTGTGCTAATGTGTCGGCGAGTCATAATAACTGGAGTCACTTTTGTTTTGTGAATATAAATTATAAAACAAGTGTGGAGAGCTTTTAGTTTAATAAAAGAGTTTTATAGCAGCTGGGAGCTGTTAAAGTGGACCGCCCTGCATCTGAGTTTCCTTTTTTACAAGCAGGAACCACCTGGAAATCTGTTAAGCTTAGCCCAAAAAGGAACTCATGTTTACAGCGTGGAATGCCGCTGATAAGTGGAGCTGTTTTACAAACCTCTTGGGTCTGTCATCAAGGACCCGAATGACTTGTTGTGTCTAACGATAATGTTTATGAAAGCGGGTATGTAAAATATTGCCCATTATCCGCGGCATGGTTTTACGGTAGAATTTACTCGTAAGCATTGTTTTATTAAAGCTTCTTTGTAGGGTACAGCTCTTAGAAACTTTTGGATAACCCTCACATGGCAAACGCTCTCTCTAGGCACATGACCTAATTTCCATCAATAGTGGTTTCATGAAACGGACTTCCATAGTCTGTAATGATTTTCATTGGCTTTCTGTTTGGTTCAAATAAAGAATGAATGGCCATAAAAGAAATGCTGTGATTGTTTCAAGCACTATGTGAGTGTATAATCCCCCAGTTTGCAATTGGCTGATACATATGGAAGAATTGAGACTGAGTAATGTTAGTTCTATACTAGATAATGAACCTCTGGGAACCCTCTTGATATTTCCTGAGTGAGCAGACCCAAAATCTACTCAGAACTTTTAATGTAGGGGAATGTTATTTATTTTCCTTAGTCTGGTTAATAGATGATGTGATGGAGTGGACTGTATGAACAGTGATATATTAATCATGAACCTAAACAGTGTGGGTAATATTTATTAAGTTATAACTTTAGCCTAGGGACATCGTGCTCGCTTTTATTTGGTGTTTAGCTACACCTTCTTTTTTGCAGTTGTAACAAATGAGCTGAAATAATGTTGTGTCATCTGTCGCTTTCCAGAGCACATTCTTTTGGCGGTTTTAGCATGAAAACTCAGATTTTTTTATGCAACTGTTCAAGCCCCAATGCATGTAAGATGCCCATACCATGGCCATTCATCCTGTAGGTTTCTTTACTTTATGTTAGTGAACTACAGAAATGGCAATTCTATAATCATTCTGGTAGAGGAGCAGAATTCATTTTCTTCTGTTTCCTGTCAATAGACAAAGCCGGCATTGCTCTGATGGCCTTAACCCCTTCACGACCTTGGACGTATAGGTATGTTTATGTTCTTGCCTTTGATGCGGGCTCCAGCACTGAGTCCACCTCTTTCCCTGATCTGATCAGCTATCATGTGCCTCTGACAGCGACACATGTTGGCCAGAAGCGCATCACATGAGCTGCCCATTGGCGCTCCTGTCATGTGATTGCAATTCGTTGTCATGACAGTCGGGCGTCTTTAGAAAACCCCCATTCCTGTAATTTTAAATCTCCTAGAAATGCCATTCATGATAACCTGTCACCAGAAAAAAATGCTATTAACATGCAGATATGGGGTTCATCTGCAGGTTAATCCCTTTTCGTCCTTGAACATATACAGCTCAGGTAAAAATTAAGAGACCACTTTCAAATGTTACGTTTGTCTGATTTTTCTCATTATAGGTATATTTTTGTCATGTGTGCATTGCCACGAAGATCGTCGCGGTTGCACATTTTGACTTCTCACAGCTGAGCTGCTGTTTCTTTGTGTTTGGCAGCTAGGGAGTTAATTCTGTCTGTGCTCGGTTCTGGGACTGGGTGCAGTTTCTCCCGGCTGCAATTGATTATTTGTTGATTGGTTTCCTTTAAATTCCTGGTTGTCTGCTTGGGGAGTTGCCAGTGAAACCTTCATGCAGACCACAGATAGGAATGAATCTGTATAGACTTTAGTTGTGAGCTCCTTAGTTGTTCTAAGCTCAACTTGGTTAGAGTTTATTTCCCAGACCATTTATGTTCCTTTGGTGTTTGAGTGTGTATGCAAGCGAGTGTTATCCTGTCTGTCTTATATGTCTAATCTGTGTATTTAGCTGAGATCAGCCCATATCCCTTTGGTGGTAGTCAGGATCCTTCTTAGGACTGATTACAGGGTTCAGGGTCTGATAGGAGACAGGGTTAGGTTGGAGACTTGGACCTCTGAACCATTATCAGTACCTCCAAGGTGAGGGATTAGTTAGGACCCCAGTTTAGGGTCAGGTTAGATCCCGGTCCACCTCTTTCCTGTTTCAGCTCATCAAGTCCTCAAGTTTAACCCTGAGTTCAGCAGATATCGTGTCAGGTAAATCTATTCTATACTTACATGCTGATGTTGCTATACTAGTTGTTGTATACAGTCATGGCCAAAAGTTTTGAGAATAACACAAATATTAATTTTTACAAAGTCTACTGCTTCACTTTTTCTAATGGCAATTTGCATATACTCCAGAATGTTATAAAGAGTGATCAGCTTAACAGCAATTACTTGCAAAGTCAATATTTAGCTAGAAAATGAACTTTATCCCCAAAACACATTTCAACATCATTGCAGCCCTGCCTTAAAAGGACCAGCTAACCTCTTTTCAGTGATTGCTCCATTAACACAGGTGTGGGTGTTGATGAGGACATGGCTGGAGATCAATCTGTCATGATTAAGTAAGAATGACACCACTGGACACTTTAAAAGGAGGCTGGTGCTTGGCATCATTGTTTCTCTTCTGTTAACCATGGTAATCTCTAAAGAAACACGTGCAGTCATCATTGCAATGCACAAAAATGGCCTAACAGGGAAGAGTATCGCAGCTGGAAAGATTGCACCTCAGTCAACAATCTATCGCATCATCAAGAATTTCAAGGAGAGAGGTTCCATTGTTGCCAAAAAGGCTCCAGGGCGCCCAAGAAAGACCAGCAAGTGCCAGGACCGTCTCTTAAAAGTGTTTCAGCTGCGGGATCGGGCTACCAGCAGTGCAGAGCTTGCTCAGGAATGGCAGCAGGCAGTTGTGAGTGCATCTGCACGCACTGTGAGGCGGAGACTCTTGGAGCAAGGCCTGGTCTCAAGGAGGGCAGCAAAGAAGCCACTTCTCTCCAGAAAAAACATCATGGACAGACTGATATTCTGAAAAAGGTACAGGCAGTGGACTGCTGAGGACTGGGGTAAAGTTATTTTCTCTGATGAATCCCCTTTTCGATTGTTTGGGACATCAGGAAAACGCCTCATTCGGAGAAGACAAGGTGAGCGCTACCACCAGTCTTGTCTCATGCCAACTGTTAAGCATCCTGAAACCATTCATGTGTGGAGTTGCTTCTCAGCCAAGGGAATCAGCTCTCTCACAGTCTTGCCTAAAAACACAGCCATGAATAAAGAATGGTACCAGAATGTCCTCCAAGAGCAACTTCTCCCAACCCTCCAAGAGCAGTTTGGCGATCAACAATGCCTTTTCCAGCATGATGGAGCACCTTGCCATAAAGCAAAGGTGATAACTAAATGGTTCAGGGAACAAAACATAGAGATTTTGGGTCCATGGCCTGGAAACTCCCCAGATCTTAATCCCATTGAGAACTTGTGGTCAATCATCAAGAGACGGGTGGACAAACAAAAACCTAAAAATTCTGACAAAATGAAAGCATTGATTGTGCAAGAATGGACTGCTATCAGTCAGGATTTGGTCCAGAAGTTGATTGAGAGCATGCCAGGGAGAATTGCAGAGGTCCTGAAGAAGAAGGGTCAACACTGCAAATATTGACTTGCTGCATTAACTCATTCTGTCAATATAAGCTTTTGTTACTCATATGTTTGCAATTATTATATTTCTGTCTGTGATAAAAAACATCTGTCAAACACACACATAAAAACCAGAGGGCAGTAGATCATGTGAAAATATAATATTTGTGTCATTCTCAAAACTTTTGGCCATGACTGTAGAGTGTTGTTCCTGTATTAATAGTTTACTGACATTGTATACATATCATTAGACAGCGTGACATTTTCACTGGCCATAAAAATTATCTCCAGTTACCATGGATCCAGTAGCCCAGCTGGCTCTGCAGTTGCAGGGATTATCCATGGAGCTGACGGACATTAAGTCCAAAGTTTTGTCTCCCCTGGAGCAAACCAGAGTTGAACCTAAAGTAGCTCTCCCGGACAGGTTCACTGGTGGGCGAGACAAATTTTTCACCTTCCGGGAGGCATGTAAATTGTATTTTCGGCTTCGGCCTCGATCATCAGGGAGTGAGGAGCAGAGAGTGGGAATTGTTATCTCACTTCTGCAAGGGGACCCTCAATCCTGGGCATTTTCCCTTCCTCCGGGATCCCCAGCTCTACTGTCTGTAGATCAATTTTTTACTGCCCTGGGATTGGTATATGATGACCCAGATCGGGTCTCTCTTGCTGAGACTAAATTACGTAAGATACAGCAGGGAGATCGTCCGGCAGAGGAATTTGCTTCTGAGTTTCGTAGATGGGCCACAGATACTCAGTGGAATGACCCAGCTCTTAGGAGCCAGTTTTGTCATGGGCTTTCTGATAAATTAAAAGACGTTTTGGCTCAGTATGAGTCTCCTCCTTCTCTGGAGGCTGCTATGGCCTTAGCTATCCGTACTGATAGACGGCTTCGGGAGAGGGGTGAGGTAACCCCACTCCCTGTTGTTTCTCCACCTACCACTAAAGTCCCTTATGTTGAGGTTCCCCTTGTCTGTTCGGATGAGCCTATGCAGTTGGGAGGGACATCATTTCGTAGGAGGGGATTGGCGGTACGCCGCAGGACTAGAAGATGTTTTTTCTGCGGGAAAGAGGGACATTTTGTTGGAGAATGTCCATCCCGTGCCTTGTTGAGCCAAAAGTCGCCGGAAAACTGTTAATCCCAGGTTGTGTGGTGGACGACAACCTGGGAGTATGTATTTCATCCGCCAGTTCTTCTCAGTTCCTTGTACCAGTGGAGGTGGTAGTTGGTACGAGAGTGGAGAGATTGTCTGTTCTTCTTGATAGTGGTTCCGGGGCTAATCTGGTTGACGCTCAGTTTGCTCAGGCTCAAGGTATGCATCTGAGTGTATTGGTCAAACCGATCCCTATATTCTCCATTGACGCCAGGCCTCTCGGCCAAGGTAGCTTTGTTCATGAGGTTCATAACATTGACCTTCGGGTAGGGGCAATACATAGGGAACAATTATCTTGTTATGTGTTGGAGGGTCTACCTACTCCCATTGTGTTGGGACTTCCTTGGTTGGTTAAACATAACCCTGTGATTAATTGGCAGTCCAGAGAAATAAGCCAATGGGGTGAGTTTTGCAAAAGCAACTGCATGAACACAGTCATCAGTGCGGTCGTGCCTAGTACATTGCCTCCTTTTTTGGAGGATTTTGGGATGTTTTCTCTGAGGAGGGGTGTCAGGAGTTGCCTCCTCATCGCGTGTATGACTGCTCTATTAATCTCCTTCCTGATGCTAAGTTGCCTAAAGCTAGGTTGTATAATCTTTCTGGTCCTGAGAGGCAGGCTATGAAAGATTATATTTCTGAAAGTCTGGCCAAAGGGCATATTAGACCTTCATTTTCCCCCAGTAGCCGCGGGGTTCTTCTTTGTGAAGAAGAAAGATGGAGGCCTACGCCCTTGCTTGGATTTCCGCGAACTTAATCGGATTACTGTTCGAGATCCGTATCCACTCCCTCTTATTCCTGATCTCTTCAATCAAATTGTTGGCGCCTAATGGTTTTCTAAATTGGATCTCAGGGGGGCGTATAATCTGATTAGGATAAAAGAGGGGGATGAGTGGAAAACGGCGTTTAACACGCCGGAGGGACATTATGAGAACCTAGTCATGCCTTTTGGTCTGACTACTGCACCAGCAGTATTCCAACATTTTGTTAATGACATTTTTCGTCACCTTGTGGGGTGTTTGTGGTCGTATATTTGGACGACATTTTAATTTACTCGCCAGATCTTGTGTCTCATCAGGAGCATGTGAGACAGGTGTTGCAGATCTTGCGAGACAATAAACTATACGCCAAACTGGAGAAGTGTGTATTTGCCGTACAGGAACTTCAGTTTTTGGGTTTTTTGGTGTCAGCCTCCGGTTTCCGTATGGACCCTGAAAAGGTGAGAGCAGTGCTTGAATGGGATCAGCCAGGGGATCTTAAGGCTCTGCAGCGTTTTTTGGGGTTTGCTAACTACTACCGAAATTTATTTGTAATTTCTCATCTGTCGTCAAACCTCTCACTGACATGACAAGAAAAGGGACGGATTTTTCTAAATGGTCGGACAAAGCTTGCCAAGCCTTTTCCTCTTTGAAGAAATGTTTTGCTTCGGCACCCGTTCTCATCCAACCAGATGCATCTCAGCCGTTCATTGTGGAGGTGGATGCGTCTGACGTAGGGGTGGGTGCTATATTGTCCCAGGTCCGTCCCCTGGTAAATGGCATCCGTGCGCTTTCTTTTCTAAGAAATTGTCGTCCGCCGAAAGGAATTATGATATCGGCAATAGGGAACTTTTGGCCATTAAGTTAGCTTTTGAAGAATGGCGTCACTTTTTGGAGGGGGCAGTCCACCCGGTTACCGTTATTACTGATCACAAGAACCTGTTGTATTTGGAATCCGCTAAGCGTCTGAATTCCAGACAAGCTCGATGGTCGTTGTTTTTTACCAGGTTTAATTTTGTCGTCACTTATCGCCCGGGGTCTAAGAATGTAAAGGCTGATGCCTTGTCTCGCAGTTTCCCAGGGGCCGGGAAAACGGATGACCCGAGTCCTATCCTTCAGGAGGGGGTGGTAGTGTCGGCTGTATTTTCTGAGCTTGAGGAGGAGGTGTTAGAGGCTCAGGGGGACGCCCCTGCAGGACCTCCAGGGAGACTGTTTGTCCCAAATCTGTTGAGACAAAAGGTTATTGAGGCACATCATAATTCTGCTCTAGCAGGACATCCAGGGAGTAAGGCTACTTTAGATCTCCTTTCTCGCCGGTTTTGGTGGCCTAATGCTAATAAAGATGTTATAACTTTTGTCGCGTCATGTGGGGTGTGTGCTCGCTCTAAAACCCCTCATACCCGTCCGTCTGGGACCCTTTTACCCTTGAAACTTCCGGAGCGTCCATGGACTCATTTATCTATGGACTTCATTACGGACCTTCCTCCGTCGTCAGGGAATACTGTCATACTGGTGGTTGTTGACAGGTTCAGTAAGATGGCACATTTCGTTGCTCTTCCTGCACTCCCTAATGCTAAAACTCTGGCGCAGGTGTTCATTAGGGAGATCGTTAGACTTCATGGGTTGCCTTCTGATGTGGTGTCAGATAGGGGGTCTCAGTTTGTGTCCAAATTTTGGAGGGCATTTTGTTTACGTCGGGGGATGCAATTGTCATTTTCCTCGGCTTTTCATCCGCAGACCAATGGTCAGACAGAGCGTCTGAATCAGAGCTTAGAGACATATCTCCGGTGTTTTGTCTCAGAGAACCAAGAGGACTGGTCTTCTTTCTTGCCTCTGGCAGAGTTCGCTCTTAACAACAGGCGGAGCGAGTCCACTGGTAAGTCCCCGTTTTTTGGGGCATATGGTTTCCATCCCCAGTTTTGTACTTTCAATGGGGGGGGCCCTTCTGGGGTTCCTGAGGAGGAGCGTTTCTCGTCGTCACTTGCTTCTGTGTGGAGAGGTGTATTGAATAATCTGAGTGCGATGGGGAACCGTTACAAACGTATGGCTGATAGGAGGAGAGTTTCTGGTCCAGATCTGAATGTGAACGATCTGGTATGGTTGTCTACCAGGAATATAAAACTTAAAGTGCCCTCCTGGAAACTGGGTCCCAGATTCATCGGGCCGTACAGGATCAGTTCCATAATTAATCCTGTGGCATTTCGTCTGGACCTCCCTCCTACGTTTAAAATTCATAATGTGTTCCACAAGTCATTACTTAAAAGGTATGTGGCACCAGTCATACCGTCACCTCTACCTCCTCCTCCTGTGTTGGTCAATGGTAACTTGGAATTTCAAGTATCAAAGATCATTGACTCACGTCTGAATCGCCGGTCCCTTCAGTACTTGGTGCATTGGAAGGGGTATGGTCCAGAGGAGAGGACGTGGGTCCCTGCGTCTGATGTTAACGCAGATCGTTTGGTTCGGACCTTCCACAGAACTCACCCGGGCAGGCCTGGTCCTGAGGGTCCGGAGGCCCTCGTAGAAGGGGGGGTACTGTCATGTGTGCATTGCCACGAAGATCGTCGCGGTTGCACATTTTGACTTCTCACAGCTGAGCTGCTGTTTCTTTGTGTTTGGCAGCTAGGGAGTTAATTCTGTCTGTGCTCGGTTCTGGGACTGGGTGCAGTTTCTCCCGCTGCAATTGATTATTTGTTGATTGGTTTCCTTTAAATTCCTGGTTGTCTGCTTGGGGAGTTGCCAGTGAAACCTTCATGCAGACCACAGATAGGAATGAATCTGTATAGACTTTAGTTGTGAGCTCCTTAGTTGTTCTAAGCTCAACTTGGTTAGAGTTTATTTCCCAGACCATTTATGTTCCTTTGGTGTTTGAGTGTGTATGCAAGCGAGTGTTATCCTGTCTGTCTTATATGTCTAATCTGTGTATTTAGCTGAGATCAGCCCATATCCCTTTGGTGGTAGTCAGGATCCTTCTTAGGACTGATTACAGGGTTCAGGGTCTGATAGGAGACAGGGTTAGGTTGGAGACTTGGACCTCTGAACCATTATCAGTACCTCCAAGGTGAGGGATTAGTTAGGACCCAGTTTAGGGTCAGGTTAGATCCCGGTCCACCTCTTTCCTGTTTCAGCTCATCAAGTCCTCAAGATTAACCTGAGTTCAGCAGATATCGTGTCAGGTAAATCTATTCTATACTTACATGCTGATGTTGCTATACTAGTTGTTGTATAGAGTGTTGTTCCTGTATTAATAGTTTACTGACATTGTATACATATCATTAGACAGCGTGACAATTTTTGAGTAAAATGTAAATTGTTCTTTTATTCTATAACCTTCTGTCAACATGTCTCCGAATTTCCAATCAATAAATTTTGTATTTTTTTTCTGAAAAAGAAAAATGGTCAAAATTAAAAAAAAAATTCCAGTGCGTTCAGACCTCAAATAATGCAAAGAAAATGAGTTCATAATCATTTAGAAACAACAATACTAATGATTTAACTCAGGAAGAGTTCTGAAATCAATATTTTGTGGAATAACAATGATTTATAAAAACAGCTTTCATGCGTCTTGGCATGCTTGCCACCAGTCTTTCACATTGCTTCTGGCGCAAAAATTTAAGCAATTATTCTATGTTTGATGGCTTGTGACTATCCATCATCCTACATTTACTACATTCCAGAGGTTTTCAATGGGGTTCAGGTCTGGAGAATGGGCTGCCCATAATAGGGTTTTGATGTGGTAGTCTCTAAATTTTTGCCAGAGCTGTATATACATCCATGGTCATGTCCCCGCCTTTGATGCTGGCTGCAGCGCTGAACCCGTATCTTTCCCTGCTCCTGAAAGCTTATCTGATCGAGGGACACGTTCATAGGAGATAATGATTTTTGCTACACATAGCAGTGTTGAAGCCCTGTTATGTATAGCACAGATGATCAGATGATTGCACCTTCAAGTCTCCCAAGGGGATTCTTGAAGCCAATAAAAAGTTTAAAAAAAGTTTTTAAAAATAATAAAAAAAACAAAAAGTTCAAATTACCCCTTTTTTGCCCCATTCAAAGTAAAACAATAAAAAAATAAAAAATACACATATTTGGTATTGCTGCATTCAGAAAACACCCGATCTATCAAAATATGAAGTAAAGTAATCAGATTGTTAAACGGCGTAACGAGAAAAGAATCAAAGCGTCAGAATTTTTTTGTCACACCGCAACATTACAATAATATGCAATAACAGGCTATCAAAACATCGTCTCTAACCCAAATTGGTATCAATAAAACATCAGCTCAGGGTCAAAAAGTAAGCCTTCTCACAGTACCATATCCTGAAAAATTTAAACGCTATGAGTCTTGGAAAATGGCGATATAAGCAATTTTTTTTTACAAATTTCAGATTTTTTTTTCAACAAATAATAAATTAAATAAAACAGACCCTATACATGTTTGGTATCTGTGTACTTGTAATGACCTGGATAATCATATTGGCATGTCAGTTTTAGCATTTAGTGAACATGATAAATAAAAAAACAATTGTGGAATTGAACTTTTTTTGTAATTTCGCTGCACTTGGAATTTTTTTCCCGTTTTTCACTGAGCTATATGGTAAAATCCATGATGTCATTCAAATGTATAATTAATAAATGCTAATCTTTGCTATACTAAAATATACAACACCCCTATACATTTCGTTTTTTTTTCCCTACCATTTGTTCCCTTGAATTTCACTTAATTCCTGCACCAGTCTGTATACATACTGATCTTGTAGAACAAGCAGCTTCTGGGCTTTTTTTCTAAGCTCACAGCCAGTGCTAGCTCTGCCTTCTGCCTCAGTGTCTAGCACCACCCTCTGCCACCCACTGTACACTCATTGGATTTAAGTATCTGCCAAAGCACTGACCTCTGTCATTCATTCCAGCATTGGAAGTGATAGAGAAGC
>JARQOD010000005.1:354840656-355036997 GCA_033576555.1 Oophaga sylvatica | reverse complement strand
AAAAATGATGTGGTTGCCCATTTCCTGTTCAAGTGGGCCTCCAAAAATGAGTGAAGGAATTTGACTGGTTGCTGTAGGTAACCCTTCTTTTTCCCTATGTGTTAAAAGTAAGTACTACATGAATGAGCTTATTTAACATACTTCATCATTATCCACAGTAGATGCTGACAATTTTTTTTCTAGGGATGAAATTTATTAACTCCTATGGTTGTCCAACATATTGGCTTCTCTGTAGGCTTTCCCTCCACAGTTCATAGACACAAAAAGTGAAGTTGTTACCTAATCAACCAATCAGATAATTTCTTACTGTAACATGCATGCCAATGCCTGTTCCTTCTTGGCATGGTAGTCCTGTTTTACTCCTGGGACTCAAGGACCACCCAGCCTGGAGGCTTGGAAATTATTGCCTGGCAAGTAGTATTTGTCTCTAATGTGAGCCCTGGGAGATGCTACTCTCCATTTAAACTCCTGAATTTAAGCCTCTCACTTCCAGTTCTAAGGGTCTGAATTCTCTGAATTCTTCTATATTTGTGCACCCTCTAATAATAAGATCCACAAGGCTTGCACAGGTATTTATCTGGTACATGCGTGATTCTGTAATGCCTTTCTTGCCTCAGTTATCACTTGCGCAGTGCAATACTTTACTTTTGGTTTTTCTCTGGCACGTGCCATGTTTTGAGCTCTAGGGCGCCTGCGAACTCTCCGTGGGTTAGCTCTATACTTGGTATATTGGCATCCACCCTGCGCATGCGTAATTTATTTGATGTTTTTTCCGTCTTTACAATAATTTGCGCACGCGCATATGTTAGAGACTTTAACATTATACCGGGAATCCGCTTTGCACATGTATGCTTCCGCTTTTGTTTGCTCGGCACTCACACATGCGCTGTTTTTTGATGGTCCGCCATCTTTCTGCACCCAGAAACACTTCCTGCTCCATATATGACTTCCGGTGTCTATGATTTCAGCGCTATGCCACCGTCCATTTCAAGCGCTGATCTGCACAGCTTTCACAGATTCTACTAGTTTGGTACATTATATATACTCTATGATTCTGCCTAAATCACCACTTCTGCCCCTGACGAAGCTTCTTTTGAGGAGACATGCATTGGGCTTCCTGCCCCCTGGACCTCGGGTTTGCACCTCTTCTGGTCATGTTCCTTAGCTTCTGCTATTTCTATTTTCTCATTATGGCTCATATTGATTGACTATCTGTTCATGTCCCCATTTTAGGTTGAAGGTTACTCTGATACTGATTTATCTACGGCTACATTAGGCTATATGCCTTTGGTTATCTGATTTGTGCACTTAATATGCCGCATCAGTTATCGTTTTAGTATTATTCTCACATATACCATTTTATGAGACCATAGTGAGGGATTGTTACCTTCACCTATAAGGGTATGCTTATACAATTTATTAACTAGGCCCTTTTCTTCATTCAGGCCTTTGGAATTTCTAATTGCATGTATCTGTGATTGTTATAGGCCATTAGCAGCATCCTGCTTATGATATCTGGTTTTATCATGTGCTCTATTGGACTCTGTTTTTGAACTCATTTTTCAGCATTTTTTCCTGACATGTTCCTGAGTTATAATTCAAGGGGATCATATACTTAATTATTGTTACCATTTTTCATATATAATACCTTTGCATACTATTTCAGAGCAACATAGTTCATTAATAATAGGCTCTATTTCTGCACAGAATGGTTTATGATTCCCCATATATAGCATATCCCTAGGGTTAAATTGTGGACTTAATAGTATTTTTCTTTTGGATGTCCAGAGCCATTTGATTAAGTGTTGATAGAATTTCATATTGTTAATACATTGTAATTATTAGGTGCTTTCATGTCCAGGGGGGTCAAACCCATCATGGGTATGTGTCACTTGTTTTTAAATGTTTTTAAAAAATTTTTGGTGTTGTTTTTGTACTCTAATAAAATTTGTAATCTTGAATATTCAATTGGTGGTCCCTGGAAGATAGTATGTTTCCTTCCTTTTTCTAGTCCGCAGCCATGTTGGTTGTGGTATTACAGTGTTTGGCTGGCCGCACAGCGTCATCAGGTCTATATCAGACCTGGCACCGCCATGCTCGTCACAGTCTATTCTGGAATCAGGCAGATTAGGGAGAGTTGCTTCTGAGCTAGGGAGAGATTTGCTTGGTTCTTACTTAGTATAGGTACACCATATATTATACACATATCCATCTCAACTAACAGTCCTTCTGAGGACTAATCCAGCTGCATAGACATCAGTGCTAGGCAGGCAGGCAGGCAGTGTTTGTGGCAGACTGCAGTGTATATAGCAAGAGGGTCGATTCCAGGTCTGTCTGATGCTTCTGCTTTTACAGATATTTCTAGACATAGCCCTAGGTATCAGGGGCCAGGAATAATTTTTTTTGGATCTTAATCCTGATTATTTGCTTAAAAAGCAATCCAGAGAATACAGTTTTTCTGCTCCATTTGCTTGTTGGCACTGCGAAATACAACCAGATCCTTTCCATATTACAGCACTAAAAATGCAGCTATTTTAAACAGTGGTTTGTCCATCACATGGATCACATATCAGTGCACTCAAAATTCTGCCATTTCTCGCCTCCATTTAAATTTTGTTGCAGTGTCTCAGCGAAGTTATTGATGCCAGTTTGCTGTTAAAAATAATTACCTACAGGCCAGCTATTTAAAACGGGTTTGTCCTTCACACGGATCACATATCAGTGCGCTCCAAATTCTTCCATTTCTGGCCTCCATTTAAATTTTGTTGCAGTGTGTTAGTGTTAGTGACGTTATTGACAGCAGTTTGCTGTTAAAAATAGTTACCTACAGGCCAGTTATTTTAAACTGGGGTTTGTCTGTCACACGGACCACATATCAGTGTGCTCAAAATTCTGCCATTTCTAGCCTCCATTTAAATTTTGTTGCAGGGTGTTAGTGTTAGCGATGTTATTTACAAGCAGTTTGCTGTTAAAAATAGTTACCTACATGCCAGTTATTTGAAATTGTGGTTTGCCATCACACGGATCACATGTCAGTGTGATCAAAATTCAGCAATTTGTAGTGAACGTGTTTTCCATTTAAAATGGGCAAGGAGTGTGGCAAGGGATAGGGAACATGCAGAGGCTGAGGCCGTGGGCAAGCTGAAATTGTGCCACAACAAGCACCCACATCTTCTCACCCAACCTTCCTGTCCCAATTACTAGCAGCAGCACACCACTGTTGAGCCCAGAGCAGTGTCAAAAGATTGTTGGTTGGATAGCGGATAATGCTTCCAGTTTGCTACCACCACCCTGTCTTCCACGTGGTCAAGTCTCAGTAGCCATGAGTCTGGACCGCATATTCCTCACCCTGATTCTCCTTCCTTCTGTAAGATTCGGCCAGGAGTGTAGTCATGGCCGAGCCCTCAGTTACATCCGGGCCCTGGCCTCCTCTTACATGAAAACAGTGTCTCCTCAACAGCGTACCTGTGTCGTCTTTTGCTGCACCATCAGGGACTCCTCGGTGGCGCTGGGGACCTTCTGTAGATGGTTCCGGAATAACTGAGACACAGTCTGATTCCAATGCAAAACGAAGAACTTTACTAGGCACTGTTAAAAATGCTTATTTTAAGTATATTTTTCCAGGACTTGTTACCAGATGCGATACTCTAAAGAAAATGTAAAAATGTTTCTTATAAAAAAATATAGTGGTTTATTGGACTGTCCATCAAAAAACATCATTGCAGGAAAACATAAAATGAGTGAAATAGTTACGAAGAGATTGTCCATTTGTCCATAGCATAGCTTATACACTTCTTTCCTTAGTGTCCTGAATAGTAAAATGACATCTGTCTCTTGTCAGCAGCGCTGGTCTAAGGAAGCAACACGTAGTTACATAGCAGTTGTCCATAAGATGTCCCATGTGTCTGAAGAGAGAGCAAGAGAGACCCCCTCCCTTCGTGTAGTTATTATATATATGTCCCTTAGATCACGTGGTCTCTATATATGGAGATGACACTTTACCATACAGAAATAGCATGTGTAATATCAGCTGAAAGTCAATGTGCTCAGTACACAATTGAGTGTAGAATAAATCCATAACCAATAATTAATATTTAACAATTCCCCCTTTTGAGGGTGACAGACATTAATTGGAACTCTCAAAGTAGAGAAGTTCATCTTTAGGATAATCAGATCTTCTTTCTTCTTTTCTTCTTCTTTGGCAAAATAATTTAATTTCAATAATAATAATAATTTCAGATTATTGTTACAAACACTCAATAACATAGTTATGTGAATTCATGTTATGGTAAGCCGTGACCAATATTCATATAAAATATATATTATACTTTCCTAAACCTAAATCGAAGCAACTCCGGTCCAGTCATCATCATCTGATGTCATCTGATCTTCATCTTGACGTCTTGTTCTTGATTCTTTTAAAACACAGTCTTTATACGATAATTCCTTTGAAATAAAATGTAGATATTGTAGAGACTGTGTGTCATGTGTCCATCAACGTCCATAAATTCAAATGTTGATAAGAAAACAAAGTCCATTGATGAAATGAAGCTTTAATATCTGAGCAGTGTCACCTTTAAAGACCTGGACTTACATTGGCTCGCCTTGGATATTTCTGGAATCCTCCATGCCATCCGCACTGGTCTTGGAACAGGTGTGACGTCTTTGGTCAGCAAAGCAAGGGTTAAAATGACTCTTCCTTGCTAAAGATAGCACCATAACCAGTCCTTAGTCCTAATGCACAGGACTCATGTTAGGGTTGTAGCTTCCTGACAATTACCTTATTGTTCACCAGCTTTCATTGACGCTTGTCACGGGTGTGTCGCTGCGAAGATCGTCACGATTGCACACCCTGACTTCGCACAGCTGAGTTTCTGGTGCTGGGTGTTTTTCGGCACTGAGGGAGTTAATTCTTTCTCTCTCTGTGCTGGACTGACCAGCCTCGCTCAGCTGCAATTAATGTTTTGTTAATTGGTTTCCTTCTTATACCTGCCTGTCTGCTGGGGAAGTGTCAGTGAAAGCATTCATGCAGACCAGCAGAGCGGATCGTATTGAGAAGTCTAAGCTAAGAATACCTGTTGTGGTTTTCTCCTCTCCTCGCTTTATTAGTTATCTCCCTACCCGTTTGTGTTCCCTCTGTATTGGTAGTTTTGTATGCAAGGTGTTCTTTTATTTTACCCCTTGTCTCGTTTGTCTTATACTGTGTGTGAAGGCAGATACCTTCCTGATCCCTGTGGTGGTAATCAGGGTCTTTCTCAGGACTAGATTACAGTGGTTAGGGATTCACAGGAGATAGGGTTTACACTGGCGGCCTGGACCTCTGTACCATCAACAGTACCTCCAGGTAGAGGGATTAGCCAGGACCCCAGCTTAGGGTCAGCATAGACCCCGGTTCTCCTGTATACAGAGACAGCGTGACATTTTCACCGACCATATTTAAGATTCTCCCCAGCCACCATGGATCCAGTAGCCAGTCTAGCTCAGCAGTTGCAGAGTTTGTCCATGGAGCTGAGGGATGTTAAGTCCAAGGTTTTGTACCCCCCGGAGCAAGCCAGTACTGAACCTAAAGTAGCTCTCCCGGACAGGTTCACTGGAGGGCGGGACAAGTTTTTTGCTTTCCGGGAGGCATGTAAATTGTACTTTCGGCTGCGACCTCGGTTATCTGGAGTGAAGATCAAAGAGTGGGAATTGTCATCTCGCTCCTACAAGGGGACCCCCAATCCTGGGCGTTCTCTCTTCCCCCGGGCTCCCCGGCTCTCCAGTCTGTGGATAGATTTTTCGCAGCTCTGGGTCTTGTATATGATGACCCGATCGGGTCTCCCTTGCTGAATCTAAGTTACGTAGGATACAGCAGGGAGATCGTCCGGCAGAGGATTTTTCTTCGGAGTTCCGTAGGTGGGCCACGGACACCCAGTGGAATGACCCAGCTCTTAGGAGCCAGTTTTGTCAAGGTTTATCTGACAAATTAAAAGATGTGTTGGCGCAGTATGACCCTCCCACGTCACTGGAGGCCGCTATGGCCCTTGCTATTCGCATTGATAGACGGTTGCGGGAGAGGTGCGGGGTAACTCCGCCCCCTGTGATGACTCCACCTTCCTCAAGGGTCCCTTACACGGAGGTTCCCCTGGTCAGTCCAGAGGAGCCTATGCAATTAGGAGGGACATCATTCCGGGGAGGGGATCGGTGGGGCGCCACAAAACAAGAAGTTGTTTCTTCTGTGGAAAAAAGGGACATTTTATTAGGGGGTGTCCATCCCGTCCTTTGCAGAGTGAGAAGTCGCCGGAAAATTATTGATCCCAGATTGTGTGGTGGACGGCAATCTGGGAGTAAGTATTTCGTCCCTAAGTTCGTCTCAGTTTCTCGTACCGGCGGAGGTGGTGGTGGGTGCGAGAACTGAGAGGATATCTGTTCTTCTGGATAGTGGGGCCGGGCTAATCTGGTGGATGCTCGCTTTGCCCGGGTTAAAGGTATGCGATTGTGTGGGTTGGCTAAACCCGTCCCCATATTCTCGATCGACGCCAGACCTCTCGGTCAGGGAAGTTTTGTGCAAGCAGTGCATAACATTGATCTTCAAGTGGGGGCGCTACATAAAGAACTGTTGTCTTGTTATGTGTTGGAGGGTCTTCCCACTCCTATAGTGCTGGGCCTGCCTTGGCTAACTAAGCATAACCCGGTTATTGATTGGCAATCCAGAGAGATAAGCCAATGGAGCGATTTCTGTAATAAAAACTGCATGAATACTGTCATTGGTGCGGTCGCTCCTAGGGCCTTACCTCCATTTCTGGTGGACTTTGAGGATGTATTCTCGGAGGAAGGGTGTCAAGAACTACCTCCTCATCGCGAGTATGACTGTGCTGTTAACTTGATCCCTGGGCCAAGTTACCGAAATCTAGGTTGTATAACCTTTCTGGTCCTGAGAGACAGGCCATGAAGGATTATATTTCAGAGAGTCTGGCTAAGGGGCATATTAGACCTTCATCTTCCCCGGTGGCCACGGGGTTCTTCTTTGTGAAGAAAAAAGATGGAGGTCTACGCCCTTGCCTGGATTTCCGTGAGCTTAATCGGATTACGGTCTGAGATCCGTATCCGCTCCCACTTATTCCCGATCTCTTCAATCAGATCGTGGGTGCCAAATGGTTCTCTAAGTTGGATCTCAGGGGGGCGTACAATCTGATTAGGATGAAGGGGGGGATGAGTGGAAGACGGCGTTTAACACTCCGGAGGGGCATTATGAGAACCTTGTCATGCCATTTGGTCTGAGTATTGCCCCGGCGGTGTTTCAACACTTTGTAAATGACATCTTTCGCCACCTAATGGGACAGTTTGTGGTCATATATCTGGATGATATCTTAATTTACTCGCCAGATCTTGTGTCTCATCAGGAGCATGTTAGGCAGGTGTTACAGATCTTGCGGGATAATAAACTGTACGCCAAATGGGAAAAGTGTGTGTTCGCCGTACAGGAACTTCAGTTTTTAGGATTCCTGGTCTCAGCATCCGGTTTTTGTATGGACCCTGGGAAAGTGTGGGCAGTTCTTGAGTGGGATCTGCCAGAGGATCTTAAGGCATTACGTTTCCTGGGGTTTGCTAACTACTACCGGAAATTCATTCGTAATTTCTCCTCCATAGTTAAACCTCTCACAGACATGACTAAAAAAGGGACGGATTTTTCAAAGTGGTCTGACAAGGCTTGTCAAGCGTTTTCATCTTTGAAAAAATGTTTTGCTTCTGCACCCATACTTGTTCAGCCTGATGCGTCTCAGCCATTCATTGTTGAGGTGGATGCTTCCGAGGTAGGGGTGAGAGCGGTATTGTCACAAGGTTCGTCCCCTGGTAAATGGCATCCGTGCGCCTTCTTCTCTAAAAAATTGTCGTCCGCTGAGAGGAATTATGATGTCGGCAATAGGGAGCTCTTGGCCATTAAGTTGGCTTTTGAGGAGTGGCGTCATTTTTTGGAGGGGGCAGTCCACCCGGTCACTGTCATTACCGATCACAAAAACCTGCTATATTTAGAGTCCGCTAAACGTCTGAATCCCAGACAAGCTAGGTGGTCGTTGTTTTTTTCCAGGTTTAATTTTGTTGTCACATATCGTCCTGGGTCAAAGAATGTTGAGGCGGATGCCTTGTCTCGCTGTTTCCCAGGGGCTGGGAATACGGAGGACCCGGTTCCAGTCCTTCAGGAGGGGGTGGTGGTGTCGGCAGTATGCTCTGAGCTTGAGGAGGAGGTATTGGAGGCTCAGGGGGACGCCCCTGTAGGACCTCCAGGGAGACTGTTTGTTCCAAATCAGTTGCGACAAAGGGTGATCGAGGCACACCATAATTCAGCTTTGGCAGGACACCCAGGGTGTAAAGCAACTGAGGATCTCCTCTCGCGCCGGTTTTGGTGGCCTAACTTACATAGGGAGGTGGTAACTTTTGTCGCGTCCTGCGAGGTTTGTGCGCGCTCTAAGACCCCACATACCCGTCCGTCAGGGACCCTCTTACCTTTGAAGATCCCGGAGTGTCCGTGGACTCATCTGTCTATGGACTTCATTACGGATCTCCAGCCATCTTCAGGTAAAACAGTCATACTCGTTGTGGTGGACAGGTTCAGCAAGATGGCACATTTTATCGCTCTTCCTGCTCTTCCTAATGCTAAAACTCTTGCGCAGGTGTTTATTGGGGAGATTGTAAGGCTTCACGGGTACCCTCCGATGTGGTGTCGGATCGGGGGTCTCAGTTCGTGTCCAAGTTCTGGAAAGCATTTTGTACACGGCGGGGATTGCAGTTGTCATTTTCATCGACTTTTCACCCGCAGACCAATGGTCAGACAGAGCGTCTGAACCAGAGCTTGGAGACATATCTCCGGTGTTTTGTGTCAGAGAACCAGGAGGACTGGGCTTCTTTCTTGCCTCTGGCGGAGTTTGCTCTTAATAATAGGCGGAGCGAGTCCACTGGTAAGTCCCCGATTTTTGGGGCATATGGTTTTCACCCCCAGTTTTGTACTTTCAATAGGGGGGGCTCTTCTGGGGTTCCTGAGGAGGAACGTTTTTTTCGTCGTCACTTGCTTCAGTGTGGAGAGGAGTGCTGAATAATCTGAGTTCTATGGGGAACCGATACAAACTTATGGCTGATAGGAGGAGATTGTCTGGTCCGGACCTAAGTGTGAACGATCTGGTATGGTTGTCTACCAAGAATATTAAACTTAAGGTTCCCTCCTGGAAACTGGGTCCCAGGTTCATCGGGCCATACAAGATCAGTGCTATAATTAATCCGGTTGCATTCCGTCTTGACCTCCCTCCTACATTTAAAATTCATAATGTGTTCCACAGATCGTTACTTAAGAAGTATGTGGCGCCGGTGATACCTTCACCTTTACCTCCTCCTCCTGTGGTGGTCAATGGTAACTTGGAGTTCCAGGTGTCGAGAGTCATCGATTCACGTCTGAATCGCCGGTC
The DNA here is from genome assembly GCA_033576555.1 of Oophaga sylvatica. Taxonomy (NCBI): domain Eukaryota; kingdom Metazoa; phylum Chordata; class Amphibia; order Anura; family Dendrobatidae; genus Oophaga; species Oophaga sylvatica. The sequence continues at coordinate 355,027,560 of JARQOD010000005.1, read as the reverse complement.
CCTTCAGTACCTTGTTCATAGAGGGGGTATGGTCCTGAGGAGAGGACGTGGGTTTCTGCGTCGGATATTAACGCAGACCGATTGGTTCGGGCCTTCCACACTACTCACCCAGATAAACCCGGCCCTGAGGGTCCAGAGGCCCCTCGTAGAAGGGGGGGTACTGTCACGGGTGTGTCGCTGCGAAGATCGTCGCGATTGCACACCCTGACTTCGCACAGCTGAGTTTCTGGTGCTGGGTGTTTTTTGGCACTGAGGGAGTTAATTATTTCTCTCTCTGTGCTGGACTGACCAGCCTCGCTCAGCTGCAATTAATATTTTGTTAATTGGTTTCCTTCTTATACCTGCCTGTCTGCTGGGGAAGTGTCAGTGAAAGCATTCATGCAGACCAGCAGAGCGGATCGTATTGAGAAGTCTAAGCTAAGAATACCTGTTGTGGTTTTCTCCTCTCCTCGCTTTATTAGTTATATCCCTACCCGTTTGTGTTCCCTCTGTATTGGTAGTTTTGTATGCAAGGTGTTCTTTTATTTTACCCCTTGTACTGTCTCGTTTGTCTTATACTGTGTGTGAAGGCAGATACCTTCCTGATCCCTGTCGTGGTAATCAGGGTCCTTCTCAGGACTAGATTACAGTGGTTAGGGATTCACAGGAGATAGGGTTTACGCTGGCGGCCTGGACCTCTGTACCATCAACAGTACCTCCAGGTAGAGGGATTAGCCAGGACCCCAGCTTAGGGTCAGCATTAGTGTTGAGCATTCCGATACCGCAAGTATCGGGTATCGGCCGATATTCGCGTTATCGGAATTCCGATACTTAATTCCGATACTTTTTCCATATCGTATACCGGAATCGGAAGTTCCCATAATTCTTTGAGAGGCAATGTGATTTTAGTCAGCCAATGAGGAATCCTACGAAGTGTGGGCACATCCTGTAATGCTGCGGTCATCTTAACTAATGGCATGGCTGTGATTGGCTGCTGAAATGATGTCAGAATGCACTATAAAAGGCGCCGCCGCCATTTTAGCGTCACTGTGCTGTGAACTCAGTAAGGGACAGAACGCTACTCTGCTCACTCTGAGGGACAGTTAGATATTGCGATTTTGTGTACTACTGTGCTTGAGGCAGGCTAGTTTACCAACCGCTGTGTAAAGCTTCATTTTGCCAGTGTTGTTTTAACAGCTCTGTGCAAGGTGTGTGTGTGACAGTGCAGGTGACGCTGCAGTTTGCTCTGCATCCACCGCTGTTTGTAGGCATCTGCACGTGTCACTGACTCTTTTTTTTTTTTTTTTTTTTATTTTGTGGAATTGGTGCAGCTCCATTATATTAGAAAAAAAAATCTAATCTATTAGTGTGACGCGCTTCCATCCGTATGCAATACATTGGTTGCAAACACTATAGAAGTACAGAAAGGAGCTTTTCACAGATTGTGGACAGTTGTGTTTCAGTGTTCACTTCAGTCTGTGTTTTTTACTTTTTTGAGTGCAGATCACGCTCCAGTTACATGTTCAAGCACTGCTGCTTGTACTCTGCTGAGCGTGTCTCAGTGGCTCATCCTTTTCATTTATCTCCAATTGGTTCTGCTACATTCCATTTAAAATAAATCTAATCTATTAGTGTGACGCGCTTCCATCCGTATACAATACATTGGTTGCAAACACTATAGAAGTACAGAAAGGAGCTTTTCACAGATTGTGGACAGTTGTGTTTCAGTGTTCACTTCAGTCTGTGTTTTTTACTTTTTTGAGTGCAGATCACGCTCCAGTTACATGTTCAAGCACTGCTGCTTGTACTCTGCTGAGCGTGTCTCAGTGGCTCATCCTTTTCATTTATCTCCAATTGGTTCTGCTACATTCCATTTAAAATAAATCTAATCTATTAGTGTGACGCGCTTCCATCCGTATACAATACATTGGTTGCAAACACTATAGAAGTACAGAAAGGAGCTTTTCACAGATTGTGGACAGTTGTGTTTCAGTGTTCACTTCAGTCTGTGTTTTTTACTTTTTTGAGTGCAGATCACGCTCCAGTTACATGTTCAAGCACTGCTGCTTGTACTCTGCTGAGCGTGTCTCAGTGGCTCATCCTTTTCATTTATCTCCAATTGGTTCTGCTACATTCCATTTAAAATAAATCTAATCTATTAGTGTGACGCGCTTCCATCCGTATACAATACATTGGTTGCAAACACTATAGAAGTACAGAAAGGAGCTTTTCACAGATTGTGGACAGTTGTGTTTCAGTGTTCACTTCAGTCTGTGTTTTTTACTTTTTTGAGTGCAGATCACGCTCCAGTTACATGTTCAAGCACTGCTGCTTGTACTCTGCTGAGCGTGTCTCAGTGGCTCATCCTTTTCATTTATCTCCAATTGGTTCTGCTACATTCCATTTAAAATAAATCTAATCTATTAGTGTGACGCGCTTCCATCCGTATACAATACATTGGTTGCAAACAATATAGAAGTACACAAACGGGCCTTTCACAGCTACTGAACATGGGTTTTTAGTTTTTAAATAAAATATGTATTTTTTCAAATGACACAAATATAAGTAATGTTGAAGAGGAATAGTCCTACATCCATTGTTTGCACAATATTACAGGTGTACATCATGTCCCTTAATCAACAATGTATTATTATATTTACTTGTATGCTTTTATTTAAAAGCCAAGAACACAGAAGGATAACCTTCGCACTGCAGCTGTTGTCAAAGTTCAACCCACATTATGCACTTCCAACATTGCAGCATTTGAGGCATGATGTGAGTTGGATTGGTCAAAGTTATGGAGTGAGAAGGTTCACCATCAGTACCCTATAGCATAAGTATGCTTTTGTGTTAGCATTTGTGTTAGACATGTGGATATCTGCCATAATATGTCACAATTATTTAGTTACAGATTTGTTACCAACACTAATCATTGAATGGTTTTAAATTTGACGTTTCACTTGTTTACAGCTTAGAAATAAGGGTGTAGCCTGATATCTATGTGTAGCACTAGCCACTTTAACATGTCATGTTTTTTTAAACATGTGTAGGTAGGTAGCAGTAATTGTTGCCGGACACACAGCAGGGGAACAGCAGGCGTTACTGAACCCCACTATCACTATAGCTTGTGTATTGGTCTGTGGACACGACACTTCTGAGCAGCAACTGGCAGTGTTGTAGCCCAGGGAGTATAGCTCAGGTGGTAGAAAGATGAACATAACAGGAGACATGGAAAACGTTGTCAACCAGTTAGTTAATCTGAAACCGGACAGGCAAATTCAGGCGAGATCCATGCCTAGTTCATTTTCAGAAAAGTAAGCCGTTCTACATTATCGTAGGATAGTCGCATGCAACGGTCTGTTAGTACACCACCTGCAGCAGTAAAGACGCGCTCCGATAATACACTGCCAGCAGATCAAGCCAGCACCTCCAATGCATACTGGCTAAGCTCTGGCCATGTATCCAGCTTAGAGACACAAAACTTGAATGGGGAAGAGCCATCTGGGAGTACACTGAGAGGGCAAGACATGTAGTCTGTCACCATCTTACGGAAATGTTGCCTCCTGCTGACTGGAGCCGTCTCGGATGGTGTAGACATTGGTGGCGCTGCCACAAAACTTCGACACATTTGGAACATACTGTTCTTGCCCTGTGCAGAGGCGCTGCTTGTGCTCCCTCTTGTTGCAGAGCTGTCTCCACTGCCTCGACGCACAGAGCTGCTTTGTAAATCAGTAGCAGCAGCAGTGCTCTCGGCTGGAATGGAGAACATTATGGATTGCACCAGTGTGTCTTGGTACTTCCGCATTTTACGCTCCCGGTTCAACGGTGTGATGAGGCTTTGTAAGTTGTCCCGGTAGCGAGGGTCTAGGAGGGTGTACACCCAATAATCAGACGTGGTGTGAATGTGTTCGATGCGGCGGTCGTTTCTCAGCCACTGCAGCATGAAATCAACCATGTGCTGCAGACTCCCAACTGGCCAAGAAACGTTGTCCCCTGCAAGAGGCGTCATCTCCGCGCCCGCTGTGCATCACCCCACCCTTGGTCTACATACTGACTAGAGCATTGTCTACCTCCCTCTGGAGCGATGTCTTCCTCCTCCATTGACTCCTCCTCATCCTCCTCACAAAGTCCTTCAAATACATATAAATTTACAAAATTTAAAACTCAAAATTTAAAAACTTTGTATCATAATTCTGTAACATCAGTTTATGGAAACACAATAGCATTACAAAAGGATAGACAAAAAATGTACATTATGTGCTTTGTAAATACATTAAAAGTTTGTAATGGTTATGAAAATATAGACAGCGACTCTGGAGGTTCAATTGTTGATACAGCATGGTACTTTTAAAGTCCTCCAGCCCTTTGTGAGGAACCACGTTGCGCTGACTGTCCAGAAGGTGATGGAATTTGTGACTCCTCATCCTCCTCACAAAGTCCTTCAAATACATATAAATTTACAAAATTTAAAACTCAAAATTTAAAAACTTTGTATCATAATTCTGTAACATCAGTTTATGGAAACACAATAGCATTACAAAAGGATAGACAAAAAATGTACATTATGTGCTTTGTAAATACATTAAAAGTTTGTAATGGTTATGAAAATATAGACAGCGACTCTGGAGGTTCAATTGTTGATACAGCATGGTACTTTTAAAGTCCTCCAGCCCTTTGTGAGGAACCACGTTGCGCTGACTGTCCAGAAGGTGATGGAATTTGTGACTCCTCATCCTCCACCTCTTCCAAAACCTCATGCCTTAGTGCTTGCAGTGTTTTTTGAAGCAGGCAGATAAGGGGGACAGTCAGGCTGACTAGTGCATCATCTGCACTCGCCATCCGCGTTGACTCATCAAACGCACGCAAAACGTGGCAGATATCCTTCATAGAGTTATTCGCCACTCATTACACTGGCAGTGGCTGCCCATTCATTATAGGATCCAATTCTAATTACTGGTTCTCACCAACATAGCTCTCCACAGCGCAGCACCCCCCTACATCTCCTCCCTTATTTATATTTATCGGCCTAACCGACTGCTGCACTCTGCAAACGACCTTCGACTAACCTCTGCACTAATCCGTACCTCCCACTCCCAACTCCAAGACTTCACCCGCGCTGCGCCAATCCTCTGGAATGCTCTACCCCAAGAAATTAGGACTATCCGCAATTTGGATGGTTTCAGGCGCTCCCTCAAAACACATTTGTTCACAGTGGCCTATCACATTCACTAATCAAAGTCATTCTATGTGTAATTCTGTGTGTGTAGCCCATTCACTATCTCCATGCATCCCTCACTTCCTTAAAATGGCTGGACCATCATTGTAAAAACACCATTGTATATAAACACCTGTACTTTGTATCTCCCACACCTCATTGTAGATTGTAAGCTTTCACCAGCAGGGGCGGCTGATTTTGCTTTAATTATTGTATTGTTAACGTTGTTACTTATGACTCGTGTTTTGAAACTGTTAAACTGTAAAGCACTGCGGAATATTATGGCGCTTTATATAAAAAAATAATATTATTATTCTTATTATAGAGGCCCACTCAGTAGTGGTGAAGTGTGAACGCCGCAAATTGCGAGTTGACTGCGCCTGATGCAGCTGATACTCCATTACTGTTGGCTGCTGCTCACACAACCGCTCCAACATATGTAACGAGGAATTCCACCTGGTGGGTACGTCACATATAATGCGATGTTCATGAAGGTGAAATCTGCGTTGCAGAGCTGCAATCAGCGATCTGGCCATGCTGGAACGTCGCAAGTGAGCGCACTCTAGGTGGACCTTGTGCAGCAGTGCATCAAGATCCGGATAGTCCAAAAAACTCTGCACGACCAAGTTGAGCACATATGACAGACATGGTATGTGAGTGAGGTTGCCAAGGCCCAGAGCTGACACCAGATTTCGGCCATTGTCACACACTACCAAGCCTGCCTGTAGATTCTCTTCCAAAAACCACACGTCGCTCTCCTGCTTTATGGCATTACAGAGCTCCTGCGCTGTGTGGCTAAGATTCCCATGGAAATTAATTTCAGGATGGCCTGTTGACATTTGGACACGGCTGTGCTCATATCGGTCGCAACAGGTAAACGTTCACGGGTCCATGTGGAGGTAGACCGTGACAGCTCCTGCAGCGATGATTCTGAGGAACTGGAATAGGAGGAATCAATGTGTACAGACTTGATTCCTGCAATCCTTGGAGTTGGCAGAACACGTACAGCGCCACTCGCAAGATCAGTACCCGGCTGCACAACATTGACCCAATGGGCAGTGAGGGAAAGGTATTGTCCCTGGCCATGGGTGTTAGAACCCTCTTGTTAGGTTTTGTTTCAGTTTGCTGGTCACATGACCTTTTTTCCCTATTTAGTCTGGCTCCGCCCTTCTGGCTTTGCTTGACTTCATTGTATTATCTACTGTTAAGCTAGCCGGGTGCTTAGGTGCCTTAATCTGTGAGTTTTGCTTGATGTTAGGATCACAAAGTATTTATTTTTCTGTTTAATTATCCATGCTACAATTTATGTTAGGAGGTGTCCACCTTTTCTCCCAGTCCCTAGATCTTGTAGGGATTACTCCCTCGCAACTATAGGTCTTCGTTCACACTAGATGAGGACTTTAGCGGGTCTGGTCGCAGGATCAGGTTCCCCGTTACATCGTAGGGATTCAGCTTAGTTGTATTGTAGGGACAGAATTCCCTTCTTTCCTTACTGGTTGTAGCAGATCATAACAATGGGTACTGGTCCACGCATCGGTGGTCAGGTGGACCTTGCTACTGAGGGCTTTTAGTAGCGCATGTTTAATTTTTACCTCAACATGCTTTTGCAGACCAGGGACGGCTTGCCTGCTGAAATGAAATCGGCTTGGCACATTGTATTGTGGGATTGACAATGATATTCAGTTACGGAAACTGTCTGTCTCCACCAGCCTGAATCACAGCATTTCAAGGGACAGGAGTTTTGCAATGCCAGCATTCAGAGCCTGTGCTCGTGCATGGTTTGCGGAGTATGGCCGTGTTTTATCCCATGCCTGTGCTACCGCTGGCTGTTTTGTGGCCTGGGAGTGTGAGGATGACAGGGAACTTGCTGCTGTGTGTGGAATAACAGTTTGTCTCTGGACAACAGTGGCCGAGGTTCTTCCATGGCGATCCTGTGAGGAAGCATAACCAGCTGTGTGTGAGCTCGATGAAGAGGCTTCAACACAACCTGAAGATGTAGGTGCTGCTGTAGGTTGGCCTACATCTCCAGTGTGTCTTTGTAACTCAACTACGTGCTTTGTCCGCACATGTTTCCACATATTTGTGGTATTGAGGTGACTGACACTTTTAGCTATTTTTAATTTTTGATTACACAGCTTGCATTTCACATAGCAAATATCATGTGCAAGTGTGTGAAAAAAGGACCACGCAGTGCAAGTCCTGGGAGCGCACGTTTTGACTTTTGGAAGACAACTGCTCCGAACAGGTGCCAAACTGGAGGCTACAGGCAACCGAGTCTGCAGCCTAACTCTCCCTCCTGTTTGTACCGTTGGGGCAATGTCTTCCTCTATCTTCCTTCTATCACTAACCATTTCTCTAGGCCTCTCCCAGCTTTCAACCAAAGTACTGGTTCTCACCCACAAAGCTCTCTAAAATTCAGCACCCCTCCTACATCTCCTCCCTCATTTCTATCTATCGGCCTAACCGACTGCTGCGCTCTGCAAACGACTTTCGACTAACCTCTGCACTAATACGTACCTCCCATCCCGACTCCAAGACTTCTCCTGCTCTACGCCAATCCTCTGGAATGCTGTACCCCAAGAAATTAGGACTATCCACAATTTGCATGGTTTCAGGCGCTCCCTCAAAACACATTTGTTCAGAGCGGCCTATCACATTCACTAATCAAAGTCATTCTATGTATTCTGTGTAAGTGTGTGTGTGTCTCTAGCCCATTCACTATCTCCATCCCTCAGTCCCTTAAGATGGCTGGAACATCATTGTAAATGCACCATTGTATATAAACACCTATACTTTGTATCTCCCCCATCTCATTGTACATTGTAAGCTGTCACGAGCAGGGGCGACTTATTTAGCTTAAATTATTGTATTGTTAACGTTGTTACTTATGACTTGTGTTCTGAAACTGCTAAACTGTAAAGCGCTGCGGAATATGATGGCGCTATATAAATAAATATTATTATTATTCCTCTGAGCTGCTCCCACCACCTTCCTGTTCTTCATGCCATGTTGGGTATTGGACCTCATCATCTCCACTACCCTCTTCCAACACCTGCTGTTGGGTGGTCTGGCCAGCACCATGCTCAACAGAAACTGGCACCTGGGTCTCATCATCATCATCAGATGCGTTCTGCGGTGTGCTGACCATCGGCACTGTCTCACCCGCCTCTTCAGATTCAGAGAGACACAGCTGTTGCGCATCACTGCATACTCCCTCTTCTTCACATTACAGAATGCTGCTTGGCTGGGCCCCTGTTTGCAAGCCAATAGATTCTGAGAACAGAAGCAGACACTCAGCTGGCTCCTGTACAGAACTCTCTGACTGCCTGGGCAATTTGCCAGGCGGTGAAGAGACAGATGGTTGCCCAACAGTGCTGTGGTCCTGAGAGGAGGTGGAAGCAATTGAAGTCGATGCATTGGCTGAGATCCAAACAACAACGGCTTCAATTTGTTCTTCCCGCAGCAGGGGGGTACTCCGAGCTCCTACAAAAGTGCGCATAAAGGAACGCTCACGGCCCGGGGAAAACTGGTGGATGCTGTGTCACTGGGGGCCGCAGCAGCCACAGAATCCCCACGTCCTCTCCCTGAAGAAACTCCACGACCACGTGCCTTACTCCCTGCCTTCTTCATCTTGGTAGATTGATAAAGAAAGTCTGAAAAGTTATAAGGCCTAAGTGTGGTTATTCCGCAGAGACTGCAGTGAACACTGCACACAACTGTTCAGTAGGTGTGAAAGGCCCCTTTGTGTACTTCTATAGTGTTTGCAACCAATGTATTGTATACGGATGGAAGCGCGTCACACTAATAGATTTTATTTATTTGTAATAGAGTGGAGCAGCAACAATTAGAGAAAAATTTCAAGGATGTGCCAGTGACACACGCTCAGCAGACTACAACCAGCAGTGGTTGAAGAACTAACTGGAGCGTGATCTGCACTCCAAAAAGGAAAACCTCAGACTACAGTGAACACTGCACACAACTGTTCACTACCCAACGCGTCTCAGCAGGAAGGCAGTCTGTGCGTCAAAACAAAGGCGCAAGCATACATCCACGTACCCTGTTTATAAAGCTATATAAAAAAAATTATGTAGTAGTGACGCACACTTTATTGAGGTACAGTATTACATCGCCATTCACCATCTGTGGCTATGCAGTGTCATCTATATATACCTTATCTATCCGTTGTCATGCTTGCAAGTCGACAGTCAGGCATAAATAGCAATTTTCACTATGCACTATGCACTTTTTAAAGGTTATGTTTGTTAATAAACATGATTATTGCCACATATTATGAGTATTACATGATGGAAATTGTATAATTTTGTATAAACTGTTTAGTGACATTATTCAGCAAATGTAACATTTTAGTAATGTCACAGATAACTTGTAATGCTGATGATGTTTTGAAGTCAGACATTCATTGTCTATACAATAAAAATGGTGTACATACTGTTACTTATCCATCATTAATGGATTCAGATATGTACTTGTATGCTTTTATGTACAACCGTATAGCAGATTCCTTAACTAATTTATTTTGTGGTTTGCATTGCTGTTCAACATGTTAATGTATGTGTTTATGTTTGTCAATTCTTTATTTATCTAGATATTAGTTTAAATGAAATCATCATCTTATGGTAGTAAAGGTTATCTTTCTCTTGTTTGAAGTATAGACATTTAAAATTGACAGGTAACAAGGAAATTACTTGATCTAGTATTTAAACATCCTCCTTGACCCTGGGCTCCAACACCGCCAGTTGTTGCTCGGAAGTGCTGTTAGCACAGTCAACACTTGCTCCTGTGTTACTGGGGTTCAGTAATGTCAGCTGGTCCTCGGTTGTGCCATTGGCTCTTTTCCTTCTGCTGCCCTCCGGGTTCCAGTACCGTCAGCTGGTTCTCCGCAGTGCCTTTGGCCTAGGTGCCTCCATCTTGGTATCCGAGTTCCAGCAACGTCTGCTGGTCCTTGGTAGTGCTTTGGAGCACAGGTACCTCCTGCTTAGTAACCGTGTCCCAGTAACGTCAGCTGGTCCTCGGTTGTGCCATTGGCTCTTTTCCTTCTGCTGCCCCTCCGGGTTCCAGTACCGTCAGCTGGTTCTCCACAGTGCCTTTGGCCTAGGTGCCTCCATCTCGGTATCCGAGTTCCAGCAACGTCTGCTGGTCCTTGGTAGTGCTTTGGAGCACAGGTACCTCCTGCTTAGTAACCGTGTCCCAGTAACATCAGCTGGTACAAGATTGTGCTACAAATACAAGATACGGAACAAGAGACACAAGAACAATAAGCAGAAGATCTAAAAGCAGAAGAACATGAAGTATAAGACCAAAATGAAGAGCAAAATATATGCTCTAAATTCTAAGCAGAAGAAGACTAAGCAGTGTATGGGGGTGAGTCCGTTCCTCCTCGTGGTGCCCCTGGAAAATGCCTGCTGCTGCAGGCTAAACTGAACACGGACAAATACTGTTGTAATTTAAATCTTTTGTGACAGCAAGAACGGAAGGATGAAAAATTCATACTTTGACAGATTACAAGTACAGGATTCTCTGTCACAAATAAGAATATGATGAAGAAGATGAAGCAGAATATGAATAAGAATAATAGTTTAATAAGAAGAATATGAGTAATGTTAACAAAGATGAATAGCAAGAAGTTTAAGAAGAAGATAAAGAAGGTGAAGATGAAGAATAATTTGATGAAAAAGATGATGCTGCAGAAGATTATGAAGGAGAAAGTGTGTGAAAAGTTAAAAAGGTGAAGATGAAGAGCATGGAAGTTGTGTAATATACATATTTGCCAAAATATAAAAAACGTTAACATTGTCAATTTCTTCGTCAATCCGAACATCTTTAAAAAAAAAATATTTATGCTATTCCATTTGATTGGGTTAAACATCTATGCCTTTAATGTCTCCTCAACCTTCCCCAATACATTCTACATTACTCTTTCTTGTTTTCCTTCATGTACAATTAACCAACAAGGCAAGAATGGGTTTTTTTTAATTTCGATATTTTGTTCCCATAGACTTACATGGGACTTCCGGTATCGATATCGGGTATCGCCGATATTTTAGTGATATCGGCGATACCATTCCGATTCCGATACTTTAGGATATCGGAAAGTATCGCTCAACTCTAGTCAGCATAGACCCCGGTTCTCCTGTATACAGAGACAGTGTGACAAAGCTTCATAGGTGATAGGAAACCACTGGAACGTGATAAAAGCGTGATAACACAGTTCATATTAGCATCATAGGATCATCGTCCTCTGCCATTGTGGTTGTCAGGTTAGATACTGCGATCGTGGCTGTCAGTGGTGGATACTGCAGTTGTTGTCGGTGATGAAATGAATTGTAATTGACACAGTCTATTATTACTCAGACATCATATAGCCTTGTTACCTTCTGGAACTTCGGCTTTTTCTTCTTACAACTTTTTAAATTTACTTGAATTTAGAAATATGAAAAGTCTTTATTAACGTAAATTCAATATCTTGCTTGAAGTCTTCATTCCCTATTCTATACCAAATCTGGTAATTTTCCTAACCTATAATATCACAGCGTACCATAGCAATCAGTAATATCCATAGAATTATTATCAGAATAGTAATATGGAATTCATGTTTGTGTAGTAAAACAATCATAAATGATAATGCATTATTAACCATATTCTTCATGAGATAGAACATTTTTATGTCATTGGTGTAATTACCTTTTCAACCCATAGGTGTCAGTGTGTTTTTCATGTAACAAGTGTTTCCATCTTTATTACTAAAACTTTATTAATGGAATATATTTATTAGACCAATAATAGGTAAGAATGTATAGCCATGAACCAAAATGTGAATATAAGTGAATGAATGAATGAATTATTGTATTTACTCAGAATTAAAACACTTTCTTTTAATGAACCGATATCTTTACTATATTTAATGAAGCAATATTCTCATACTAGACATTACTTTATTAAATATTGATGTTATTTTTTTTGATTGAGATAAAAAATAAAAATTAAGAATCAAAAATAGAAATAAAGGAAGAATAAAAATGAAAAATGAAAAATAAGAATAAAAACAAAGATAAAAATGAAAATAAGGCCTTTATATGTTTATGACAAATGCTGAGTAGTTATGTTCTCAGTAACACATACCCTTAATATTTCCATTATCTGGATGATTTCATATTTGTCATAACCTTGTGTTACCAAAATATTCATATTATGCAACTTTGCATGTAATCCCCTTCTTAGTGTAAAGAAATGACTCTTTAGAATACTTAATGTTATTATCTCTAGTAGTTATACCATTGTACATTTTTATATTCTTTAAAATGTGTGAAGAAGAGGTATTGATGAAATGTGATGATGTATTCAGGATCAAAACACATTTCCCCCTTATTACCAGAAAAAAATATTATTTTATGAAATAATTCATTTATCAAAACCAAAATGAAAAAAATTATTGTTTTATAAATTATTTATGTAACTTTTATTTTAGCTTTATACCATATATTTGTCTGAAGATGTGTACCATCTACGTAACCATTAAAAATAAAAATAACATTGAATATCATAAAATTATCTTTTGGGAAAAGGAAAAAATAATAATCTAAATGTAGATTTTCTTGATAAACCATTTTGATGTGTGATTACACTTATCTACTATTAACTAAAAAATAATAATTACTAAAGGAATATATGTTGAGTAGATAATATTCATTATGTATCTTAATATTCTAATAATTGAACTGATTTGTATTATTTCTCTTAAAAACAAGTTTTTTTGTTTTCTCGCATACCATGAATTATGATACTTCTTTCATACATCACACATACATTTTCTCTTAGCAGCTGCTCATACATGCATCTGTCATCTGTCACTCAGACTGTGAAACATATAAGTTTACACCACAGATTCCTCATACAAAAGGAAGGAATACATGTATATTAACCCAAATAATTTTATTCTAATTATCAATGCGCATTGTAAACTACTAAATTTAATATTTTAATATTTCTTTGAATATTCCCCAAATACACATAACAAACTTTGTGAACCATTTATAGATAGAAGGACTCATAAGAAAATTAGTTATGAACTGTATCTATATACTTGGTGCAAGGGTTTGCAAACTGTAATTGAACCCTGAAACTTAGGAGGCCTAAAAAAAATTCTTTTCACGAGAGCTTTAAGTTGCAACCACTGAAATAGGGGTATATGGTAGCCTTATTATTAGAACAGTTTAAATGTCACATGTGTGACTGTCATGCAGTAAGAACATACTGCCATGCAAATAAATAACTTCAAAATGTTAGCAACACACAAAAACTAAATTTAGATTCAGTTAGTTACATATTATTTCCTTTTAAGTGTTAAATATATAAAAACATGCAGTTATTACAAATTCCTGTGTAAATAAGGAATAAATCCATGTAAGAGAATTTTTTCGATTAAGTCCTACTTTGAAGTGTGTCACTCCTTATCTATGAACTAGTCATATTTATGTTCATCCCTCTGCCATAATGACAGTTCTGCTTCACGTCACTTGTCTTACCTATTGCATTATTCCTGTGTCCTTTGTGTATATAAATATGTGATTCTTCAGCTTTTGTTTTAGTCTTTGCCTGATGAAGAGACCTGCGTAGTCTCGAAAGCTTGCAATTTGTTACCATCTTTTCAGTTAGCCATTAAAAGGTATCAACCACTGAGGACTCTCAAGTCTAAATATTTTTCTACTTTGAAGTGAAAATTCTAAGGATAAATAAGAGATAAGGTTAAATATCATATACAGAAACAAAACAATTGAAATGTCTTATACATATATATGTATTGGCTTTAATGTAATTCTAAATATTATTACTGTAGTTTATTTTAATTATCACTATACATATAAAAATACAGTTATACAATCTCTACTTATACAAGTATACTATATATAGTGTATGAATATATATATATATATCTACAAAAACTGTGAACTACAGAATTATATTTATAAAATAATTACAAATAACTGAATAATATATTGTAAATACTTTTACACAACATATAATTTCATTTTCAGTCAATTCCTAAACCAATTCTTATTTCTTTGTCAAAAATGTTCTGAAACGCTCTGTTAATCATTCCTTTTTTTAATGATTGTTTGAGAAGCTCCGATAATGAGCTGTAAACTGAAGACTCAGTTAAGTCATTTTGAGAAGTCACCTGTTTCTGTCTGTCAGTGTCCACCATTTGTCTCTTTACAGAGTGGTCTGAACTTTGAATTTTTAAATCTTTTTGCAAAGTGGATCCTTGGATCATTTCGTAAGGTTTATAACAAATATGTAATTTTCTTCGTATGTCATAGATTTGATTACAGGGATGACTCAGTTTAGGAGATTTTGACACTGGCTTTTGAAAAGATCTTACTCTGTCTGTTTGATTTATTTTCCTTTCACGATTCTCATGTTTTCTAGCAAAATCAAGGAATTGCGCACATTCAAATAAAGTATCTTTTTGTGACGCAATAACACGAGATACATAATTTAGGAATCCAAATTTGTCTTCAAAATACTTTATCATTGATTGTGTTTTGACATTGGTAATTAGAGTTTTGTACAACCTTTCAAATATGACATGAATGTAAAAGTACATTCTTTCCGACCAATCCTTAATTTTTGAAGAATATCAATATCTGGACAATTTTCATTTAATGCACAGAAAATCAGAATTTTCAATCTGTCTTTATCATCTAGATCTCCATGTAAGTCGTTATCACAAGACAATTTTAATGTTAAACGTCTGGAAAAGGTTGCAGGAAGCCACAATTTAAATAATTGATTTTTCTCGTCATTACTTAAATCAAGCTTTTCAACAGAACTTTCGAATATTTCAGAATTTCTGCATACATGGATTTTGTTATCATATGCAGGAATGATTTTGCATAATTTTAACAAATTTTTCCTAACTTTAATTTGGAGTTGGGCCTCTGAATTGTCTTCTATTTTTGGTGGCCTTTGAACATCCGTCCCTCGTACGTCATCTGAATTAGTTCTGAAGTCTCCTCCCATGTTCCCTCCTACATCAGTTCTCAAGTCTCCTCCCATGTTCCCTCCTACATCAGTTCTCAAGTCTCCTCCCACATTTCCACCATCTTTTTTTTACATCATCAGAGACAAGGTCACCTTGAGTAGCCATTACAGACACATGTCCCACATGTTGCTCAATTTCCTCATTACAGTCAATCTCGGGAACATCACTAGTATCATCTGACACTATTTCTACACATGCAAATTGCCTCTTCAAACAAAGAGGACTTGTACTCTATAGCGCCACCTATTGGAAGTAGCGATCCTACAAGTCACAATCAACCCTTTAACGAGTCTTGTAATATGACTTAGGATTAAAAGCCAAATCAGAATCTCCATTTGCAGACACGGTGTTTCGGACTGTTGGTCCTCGTCAGTGCAAAGTAGGAGAGATCTGATTTGGCTAGATGAGAGGCTTTGGACTGGGGTCTGGGGGGTAAGGTTTCTCCTTGTGGAGAGTGACATACCAGCTCTTGCGTGTCGAGGTAAGGAGGCTTATTCGCCGTGCAATGCTCACAGTCATTTTTAGATTTCTCTAATAAAAACTTGTGAAATACGTCAACTAACTGTAAAATGTTTTTCAATTTCTCTCTTTCTCTATTAAAGGACACCAGTTTAGATGCTAGCTTTAGATTTTCAATTTCACATTCTGCATATAAGCTGAGCCATAAAACTTCTAAATTAGACTGATCTACAGACATAAATTTCAGTCTACTTTGCTTAGAAAAAGAAGTAATGACATCCATGTTTCTTACCTTGAAATATCTCAGCTTGTAGCTCCTTTCTTGGACAACGCTGGCCTCTTGTCATCAGCACGTCAGCACGTCTGATTCCTGTAATACGTCTGGCAACTCTTAGTCCTCATTCATAGGTTCTTTTCTGATCCTGAAATATCGTAGTGTGATTTCTTTGACGACTTGCACATCTGACGTTCTTTTGCTTCTATTCCTCCCCTTGCAAGTTTTCAGAAATTCACACTCTAAAAATCAAGTGTGACTGGCTGGCTCTCCAAAATGTTAAAAATGCTTATTTTAAGTATATTTTTACAGGACTTGTTACCAGATGCGATACTTTAAAGAAAATGTCACAATGTTTCTTATAAAAAAATATAGTGGTTTATTGGACTGTCCATCAAAAAACATCATTGCAGGAAAACATAAAATGAGTGAAATAGTTACGAAGAGATTGTCCATTTGTCCATAGCATAGCTTATACACTTCTTTCCTTAGTGTCCTGAATAGTAAAATGACATCTGTCTCTTGTCAGCAGCGCTGGTCTAAGGAAGCAACACGTAGTTACATAGCAGCTGTCCATAAGATGTCCCATGTGTCTGAAGAGAGAGCAAGCGAGACCCCCTTCCTTCGTGTAGTCATTATATATATGTCCCTTAGATCACGTGGTCTCTATATATGGAGATGGCACTTTACCATACAGAAATAGCATGTGTAATATCAGCTGAAAGTCAATGTGCTCAGTACAGAATTGAGTGTAGAATAAATCCATAACCAATAATTAATATTTAACAGGCACACTTTGCAGCAATTCTTGTCAGATACAGGGACAGCATCGGATACCACACAGTTCAACTCCTGCACTTTCCCTGTGATTCCTTTTACGTCCTCCAGTACATTATGGGGTAATAACACCTTAGGCGGTACCGTAGCGTTCTCCTTGTCCAGACTCACTACTTCTGGGGACTCCCTCATCCTTTTCGCCCCGGATCTGAGTGCGTCTGCCCATGCAATGATTTGCCACATCTCGAACAATCTGCGCACTGTACTTTTTGGACCATTTCCTTGTTCCCACTCCAAACTGCTGACACTCCGGTGCTGCACACTGTCCTTAAGGGACTCTGAATGGCTGTAATTCTTATAAGAATGTTACGTGGCTGCTGCGGTGTCCAGGGCCTATGGCTAGTCTGAATGACCTGGGCACTATGCCCTAACTAACTACTCTACAAAAATGTTCCTGACTTACCACACAGCAGCCCCTCCTATGTTTTTAACCATTCCTTATCCTAAGCTCTAATTACCCATATAGCATTCTTTAATGCCCCCCTCTAGGGACCGTACCTAACCACTATGCTTACTCTAAGTCTAAACATAGATATACTTTACAATGAAAGAGAACATATTATAATGCACATATCTACACGAATAGAAATATATACAGTTTACAGACATGGTAATTGTCACGGGTGTGTCGCCACGAAGATCGTCGCGATTGCACAGCCTGACTTCTCGCAGCTGAGTTTTTGGTGCTTGGTGTTTTTTGGCAGTGAGGGAGTTAATTCTCTCTCTCTGTGCTAGACGAGGCCCAGACTCACCCAGTTGCAGTTAATTCTGCAGTATTGAGACTCCTTCAAATACCTGCCGGTCTGATGGGGTGTTGTCGGTGAAAGCATTTCATACAGACCATCAGAGCGAATCGTGGTATTGAAGAGTTTGGAGCTAAGTGTACTCGGTGTAGTTTTTTCCCTTCCTCGCGTTATCATTTATCTCCTTACATGTTTGTGCTCCCTCTGATATTGTGGTGTTAGTTTTTGTAGGCAAGGTGGTTTTTGGGTTTTCCCCTTGTACTGTCTCGTTCGTCTAGTACTGTGTATTAGTGTTTACTACCCTGTCCCCTACTGTTGTGATCGGGGTCCTTCTCAGGACTAGATTACTGAGGTTCAGGGATTCTCAGAAGGTAGGGTTACGCTGGTGGCCTGGACCTCTGTACCATTAACAGTACCTCCAGGTAGAGGGATTAGTCCAGGCCCTAGCTTAGGGTCAGCATAGGACCCTGTTCTCCTGTACGTAGGATCCAGCAGGGAGATCGTCCGGCGGAGGAATTCTGTTCGGAGTTCCGTAGGGGGCCACGGACACCCAGTGGAATGACCCGGCTCTTAGGAGCCAGTTTTGTCAAGGTTTATCTGACAAATTAAAGGATGTATTGGCACAGTATGATCCTCCCGCATCACTGGAAGCCGCTATGGCCCTTGCTATTCGCATTGACAGACGGCTTTGGGAGAGGTGCGGGGTAACTCCGCCCCCTGTGATGACTCCACCTTCTACAAGGACCCCTTATATGGAGGTTCCCCTGGTCAGTCCAGAGGAGCCTATGCAGTTAGGAGGGACATCATTTCGGGGGAGGGGACCGGCGGTGTGCCACAAGACAGGAAGGTGTTTCTTTAGCGGGAGAAAGGGACATTTTATTGGGGGTGTCCAGCCCGTCCTTTGCAGAGTAAATGGTCGTCGGAAAACTATTGATCCCAGGTTGTGTGGTGGACGGCAATCTGGGAGTAGGTATTTCGTCCCTATGTTCGTCTCAGTTTCTCGTACCGGTGGAGGTGGTGGTGGGTACGAGAACTGAGAGGATATCTGTTCTTCTGGATAGTGGGGCCGGGGCTAATTTGGTGGACGCTCGGTTTGCCCGGTTCAAGGTATGCGATTGAGTGTGTTGGCTAAACCCATCCCCATATTCTCGATCGACGCCAGACCTCTCGGTCAGGGAAGTTTTTTGCAAGCAGTGCATAACGTAAATCTTCAAGTGGGGGCGATACATAAAGAACTGTTGTCTTGTTATGTGTTGGAGGGTCTTCCCACTCCTATAGTATTGGGCCTTCCTTGGTTAACTAAGCATAACCCGGTTATTAATTGGCAATCCAGAGAGATAAGCCAATGGAGTGAATTCTGTAATAAAAACTGCATGAATACGGTCATCGGTGCGGTCGCTCCTAGAGTCTTACCTCCATTTCTGGCAGATTTTGAGGATGTATTCTCGGAGAAAGGGTGTCAGGAACTACCTCCTCATCGCGTGTATGACTGTTCTGTGGAACTGCTCCCTGGGGCCAAGTTGCCTAAATCTAGGTTGTATAACCTATCTGGTCCTGAGAGGCAGGCCATGAAAGATTATATTTCAGAGAGTTTGGCTAAGGGGCATATTAGACCTTCATCTTCCCCGGTGGCCGCGGGGTTCTTCTTTGTGAAGAAGAAAGATGGAGGCCTACGCCCTTGCCTTGATTTCCGTGAACTTAATCGGATTACGGTCCGAGATCCGTATCCGCTCCCATTATCCCCGATCTCTTCAATCAGATCGTGGGCGCCAAATGGTTCTCTAAGTTAGATCTCAAGGGGGCGTACAATCTGATTAGGATGAAGGAGGGGGATGAGTGGAAGACGGCATTTAACACTCCGGAGGGGCATTATGAGAACCTTGTCATGCCATTCGGTCTTACTAATGCTCCGGCGGTGTTCCAACACTTTGTTAATGACATTTTTCGCCGCCTGGTGGGACAGTTTGTTGTCATATATCTGGATGATATCTTAATTTACTCGCCAGATCTGCTGTCTCATCAGGAGCATGTTAGGCAGGTGTTACAGATCTTGCGGGATAATAAACTGTACGCCAAATGGGAAAAGTGTGTGTTCGCCGTGCAGAAACTCCAGTTTTTAGGCTTCCTGGTGTCAGCGTCCGGTTTTCGTATGGACCCTGGGAAAGTGTGGGCAGTTCTTGAGTGGGATCTGACAGAGAATCTTAAGGCACTACAACGTTTCCTGGGGTTTGCTAATTATTACCGGAAATTTATTCGTAATTTCTCGTCCATGTTTAAACCTCTCACAGACATGACATAAAAAGAGACGGATTTTTCTAGGTGGTCTGACAAGGCTTGTCAAGCATTCTCCTCCTTGAAAAAATGTTTTGCCTCGGCACCCATACTCATTCAACCTGATGCGTCTCAGCCGTTCATTGTAGAGGTAGACGCTTCTGAGGTAGGGGTGGGAGCAGTATTATCACAAGGTTCGTCCCCTGGTAAGTGGCATCCATGCGCTTTTTTCTCTAAAAAATTGTCGTCCGCTGAGTGGAATTACGATGTCGGCAATAGGGAACTCTTGGCCATTAAGTTAGCTTTTGAGGAGTGGCGCCATTTTTTGGAGGGGGCAGTCCATCCGGTCACCGTCATCACCGATCACAAGAACCTGTTATATCTTGAGTCCGCTAAACGTCTGAATCCCAGACAAGCTAGGTGGTCGTTGTTTTTTCCAGGTTTAATTTTGTCGTCACATATCGTCCGGGGTCAAAAAATGTAAAGGCGGATGCCTTATCTCGTAGTTTCCCTGGGGCCGGGAATACGGATGACCCGGTTCCTATCCTTCAGGAGGGGGTGGTGGTGTCGGCAGTATGCTCTGAGCTTGAGGAGGAGGTATTGGAGGCTCAGGGGGACGCCCCTGTGGGACCTCCAGGGAGACTGTTTGTTCCAGATCAGTTGCGACAAAACGTGATCGAGGCACACCATAACTCAGCTTTGGCAGGACACCCAGGGAGTAAAGCAACTGTGGATCTCCTCTCGCGTCGGTTTTGGTGGCCTAACTTACATAGGGAGGTGGTAACTTTTGTTGCGTCCTGTGGGGTTTGTGCGCGCTCTAAGACCTCACATACCCGTCCGTCTTTGGCCCTCTTACCTTTAAAGATCCCGGAGCGTCCTTGGACTCATCTGTCTATGGACTTCATTACGGACCTCCCGCCGTCTTCGGGTAAAACGGTCATACTCGTTGTAGTGGACAGGTTCAGCAAGATGGCACATTTTTTCGCTCTTCCTGCTCTTCCTAATGCTAAAACTCTTGCACAGGTGTTCATTGGGGAGATTGTGAGGCTTCACGGGGTACCTTCCGATGTGGTGTCGGATCGGGGGTCTCAGTTTGTGTCCAAATTCTGGAAGGCATTTTGTACACGGCGGGGGATGCATTTGTCGTTTTCATCGGCTTTTCATCCTCAAACCAATGGTCAGACGGAACGTCTGAACCAGAGCTTGGAGACATATCTCCGGTGTTTTGTGTCAGAGAATCAGGAGGACTGGGCTTCTTTCTTGCCTTTGGCGGAGTTTGCTCTTAATAATAGGCGGAGCGAGTCCACTGGTAAGTCCCGTTTTTTGGGGCATATGGTTTTCACCCCCAGTTTTGTACTTTCAGTAGGGGGGGCTCTTCGGGGGTTCCTGAGGAGGAACGATTTTCGTCATCACTCGCTTCAGTGTGGAGAGGGGTGCTGAATAATCTGAGTACTATGGGGAACCGATACAAATGTATGGCTGATAGGAGGAGAGTGTCTGGTCCGGACCTAAGTGTGAACGATCTGGTATGGTTGTCTACCAAGAATATAAAACTTAAGGTTCCCTCCTGGAAACTGGGTCCCAGGTTCATCGGTCCGTATAGGATCCGTTCTATAATTAATCCGGTGGCATTCGGACCTCCCCCCTACGCTTAAAATTCACAACGTGTTCCACAGATCTTTGCTTAAGAGGTATGTGGCGCCGGTGATACCGTCACCTTTACCTCCTCCTCCAGTGGTGGTCAATGGTAACTTGGAGTTTCAGGTATCGAAAGTCGTCGATTCACGTTTTAATCGCCGGTCCCTTCAGTACCTGGTTCATTGGAAGGGGTATGGTCCTGAGGAGAGGATGTGGGTTCCTGCGTCGGATATTAACGCAGACCGATTAATTCGGGCCTTCCACACGACTCACCCGGGTAAACCTGGCCCTGAGTGTCCGGAGGCCCCTCGTAGAAGGGGGGGTACTGTCAAGGGTGTGTCGCCACGAAGATCGTCGCGATTGCACAGCCTGACTTTTCGCAGCTGAGTTTTTGGTGCTTGGTGTTTTTCGGCAGTGAGGGAGTTAATTCTCTCTCTCTGTGCTAGACGAGGCCCAGCCTCACCCAGCTGCAGTTAATTCTGCAGTATTGAGACTCCTTCAAATACCTGCCGGTCTGATGGGGTGTTGTCGGTGAAAGCATTTCATACAGACCATCAGAGCGGATCGTGGTATTGAAGAGTTTGGAGCTAAGTGTACTCGGTGTAGTTTTTTCCCTTCCTCGCGTTATCATTTATCTCCTTACATGTTTGTGCTCCCTCTGATATTGTGGTGTTAGTTTTTGTAGGCAAGGTGGTTTTTGGGTTTTCCCTTGTACTGTCTCGTTCGTCTAGTACTGTGTATTAGTGTTTACTACCCTGTCCCCTACTGTTGTGATCGGGGTCCTTCTCAGGACTAGATTACTGAGGTTCAGGGATTCTCAGAAGGTAGGGTTACGCTGGCGGCCTGGAACTCTGTACCATTAACAGTACCTCCAGGTAGAGGGATTAGTCAGGGCCCTAGCTTAGGGTCAGCATAGGACCCTGTTCTCCTGTACGCAGTGACAGCGTGACAGTAATACACATTCAGGTGCAGCAATACCAGTGCAGAGTAATAGTAATACACATCAAAGTGTATCAGTACTATTCTATCATAATAGACATTATTCAACCCCCTTACACTCCCACCATGCCGAGTGCCCGGAGACAACTGATCCCACATTTGGACACTCTGAAGAGCTGTTCACTTTTCCATATATAGATTTGGGCCTCTCTCCCGGTCCACTTGAAGCGGGGCAAGAGGAGATCACATGTAGCGATGCCCAAATATTTGACCAACCACGGTCACATGAAGGCGACGGTGGGAAAGTGTCACAAGAGGTGGATGATGATGAGACACAATTGCCAGAAAGTCAGGAGGAGGACCAGGGTGCCGAAGTGGAAGAGGAGGTGGTGGATGATATATTAACTGACCCAACCAGGCAAGAGGACATGCAGACTGAGGACAGCAGCACACAGGGCAAGGGAGGCATAGTACCCCAACAGGCAGGAAGAAGCAGTGTGGTGGCCGCAGACAGAAGGCAGGCAACCGTTCCACGTAACACCAACACGACGGAAGTTGCCAGTGCAACTGTTGGGTCTTCCAGAGTCTGGTTGTTTTTTTAAAGACTCTGCCGATAACCCCAAAAAGGCCATTTGCACCACCTGCAAGGCCTGCATCAGCAGAAGTAGCAAAACTACCAGCCTGACCACCACCAGCATGATCAGGCACATGGCAGCAAAGCACGCGACTATGTGGGCCGAACCCCAGTGTCTAGGAACAGTGTCTGCGGGTGACACCAGTGCTTCTTCCGCTGTTGCGCGTGCAAGCCAATCCACTGTCCATGGTGCATGCGAAGATGCCTTCTGCCTTGCACCTGTCATTGCACACACTCAACTAGCACTATCAGCAAGCACATCCATGTCCTTGTCCCAGCGCAACGTTCAGTTGTCCATACCGCAGCCCTTAGAACGCAAGCGCAAATACGCAGCCCCAAAGGCCACACTACTAAATTCACACATTTCGCGACTGCTTGGGCTTGAAATATTACCTTTTAGGCTCATGGAAACGGAAGCTTTCCACAACCTGATGGCAGCAGCCAATCCTCGGTACTCGGTCCATAGCCGCCACTATTTCTCCCAGTGTGCCGTCCACGCATTACACAAGCATGTGTCCCACAACATTAGCCGTGCTCTCAAGAATGCTGTTAATGGGAAAGTCCACCTAACCACGGACACGTGGACAAGTGGGTTAGCATAGTGGAAGCCGGGATCCAGTCGGACCTTGGGATGGAATCCGTCCTCTCGACGCCGAGGATTGTGGGACCTAGGTTAATCAAGGTTGCCCCTACAGTCTACAGCTCCTGCACCTCATTCTCCTCCTCCTCTTCATCCTCCATGTCTGAAATGAACACATCAGTCACAAGCTGGAAGCACTGCAGCACTGCCTCAGCCAAGCGGCAACAGGCTGTGCTGAAGTTAATATGCTTAGGTGACAAACCGCACAATGCTGAAGAATTGTGGACAGTTCTAAAATAGCAGGCAGATCTGTGGTTGACTCCGCTGAAACTACAGCCAGGCATGGTCTTGTGTCACAATGGCCGGTACCTGGTGGTGGCTCTGAGACGAGGCGAGTTCACAAATGTACCATGCCTGGCCCTTTTGCTTAACCTTGTGGTTCACTGGTTTCTCAAAACCAACTCGTATCTGCAGTATCTGCTTGTCAAAGTACGCCACCTGTGTATCCATTTTAGAAAGTCAGTTACAGCTTCCGCTGCCCTTGCCGTGCTTCAATAGCGTTTGCAGTTTCCAGCTCACTGACTGGTGTGTGATGTCCCCACGCATTGGAACTCTACACTGCAGATGTTGGGAAGGAATTGTAAGCAGAAGAGGGCAGTTGTTGACTACCAGCATCAACAAGGCCGTCGGTATTCAGTTCATACTCCACACATAAGACCTCAGGAGTGGACATGGATGTCATGCTTTGAGGACTCCACCAAGATGTTGAGCGGTGATGACACCATAATTAGCGTCACCATCCCGTTTCTCTGTGTTATTAAATGCTCTCTGCGAGGTAAATGTTTGTCAGTCCATACACTTAATGCATGGGCATTACAAGTATAGGAGACACTCTCCTTTCTAATGGGAACATTTTGTTATGAGGCCCTCCTCCACGTCTCTTCCAAGGGGCATTCCTGTATGTCTAGTTAAAGGGTATTGGGGTGTGTCTAAATTTTTGACAGGCCTTGCATTCACTGCATATTCAAACAGTATGGGAGACCCACTTCCTAATAATGGGAACATTGTTTTCAGGAGGCCCTCCTCTACGTCTCTTCAAAAGGGGCATTGGAGTGCCTCCAAATTTTTGGTAGCCCTTGCATTCACTGCATAGGCAAGCAGTATAGGAGACCCACTTACTAATAATGGGAATGCTGTTTTCAGGAGGCCCTCCTGTTCATCTTTTCAAAGGGGTATTGAGGTGCGTCAAAATTTTGGGCAGCCCTGCCACTCACTGCATACGCAATAACAGTATAGGAGACCCACTGTTTAATAATGGGAACAACAAAGCATAGCTGACTGCTGGCCCTTTAAGAATAGTAAAGGCCGCTTGATGGCCCTTTAAAAATAGGGTTTGTGACTTTCAGAGTCCCTCCTTCATAAATGAAACAGGATGTGTCTGATGATGTGTCACGCACCACATGGCCAGATAAGGTTGTAAAATGTTAAAATGACATTTCCTAGTGAATGCGTTTGTCTTGGTTGAAAGCAATGCTAAAGTTGAAAAACTCATCAAAAACGCTACGTTTGAACATAGCCCAAGGTGTGGAGGAGCATTTTTGTTTTTGGTTATTTATTTTGCCTTATATACAAGTCATTACCCTGGAAAGGATGTTCCTTAATAATCTTAATAATAATCTTTATTTTTATATAGCGCTAACATATTCCGCAGCGCTTTACAGTTTGCACACATTATCGTCACTGTCCCCGATGGGGCTCACAATCTAGATTCCCTATCAGTATGTTTTTGGAGTGTGGGAGGAAACCGGAGTACCCGGAGGAAACCCACGCAAACACGGGGAGAACATACAAACTCCTTGCAGATGTTGTCCTAGGTGGGATTCGAACCCAGGACTCCAGCGCTGCAAGGCTGTAGTGCTATCCACTGAGCCACCGTGCTGCCCGTTCCTTAACATATTTCCCAGGAAAATCCATTTTGGTTTCGTTTTTGCATGTTTTATTGTGATTCTGTAAAAGTGGCGTAAGACTCTGACAACATTGTTCACAGCAGTGACCTGGGAGTCAGAAATGCTTCCAGAGTTCTTCCCCATGCTGTTCCCATGTCTTTTGAGCACTGTTCCCATCGATTTCCACAATTTCTTGGCTCTCTACAGACCGCCGGGGGGGGGGGGACGGCCAGAAAAATGCTCGAGTTTCCCATAGACTTACATTGGGCTCGTTGCTTGGGTCGAGCACCCGAGCATTCCAATTTGCTTGACCCGAGCAACGAGCACCCAAGCATTTTAGCACTTGCCCGTCACTAAAGTTCATAAAACAAATGTGTTTGAAGATTGCTAATATCGTATTAGATATATTTCAGGCATAGATTTCCATTCTACAAGTTGAGCCAAATGTGAAATCTAGAAACATGTTGACACTGCATTGGTGTAGAGATAATGGACCATTCACAGCCTGTCTTGTCACTCAGTGAATCCATGACAAGGTGCGGATTAAGTCACAACATTTCAAGCCTGCTGCTAAGCTGTCCTCCAGGATGCTGCTCCACAGCGTGGGAAATGAATGGTGATGTATGGGAAGCATCCTGCACAGGGCAAGCAGGATTCTTTCAGTATCACCTTCTTCTTTCTAAAGATAAATGTCCTCTTCTTATTGAGAAAATGTTTTAGTTGCTAGAACAGTAAAAGGTCATGTTCTGTATTAGATTCCCAACTCCTTGTTCTATCCACACAGCACTGCCATATCTGCATACAATCTTATCTTACCAGGTGGAACTAGACTAAAATCGTAAATTATAAAGAAGATACTGTACAAGACTAAACTCTTGTGAAATCTAAGTAAACTATCTGCTGAACCTCATCAGCCAAAAATATATTTTCAGAGACAGCACTCTAGATTACATTTCTCATCTACAGTTGAAACCAGAAGTTTATACACACTATATAAAAAGACACATATGCATGTTTTTCTCAATATCTGACATGACATCAGAATAAACCTTTCCCGTTTTAGGTCAATTAGGATTACCATAATTATTAATATTTCCAAATGCCAGAATAATGAGAGAGAGAATGTTTTAAGGCATTGTTATTATTTACTACAAAGTCAAAAGTTTACATACACTAAGTTTACTGTGCCTTTAAACAATTCTGGACTGTCCATATCATGATGTCATGTGTTTGCAAGCTTCTGATAGGTTTTTTGGCAACATCTGAGTTAATTAGAGACACACCTGTGGATGTATTTTAATGCACACCTGAAAGACACTGTTTCTTTGTCCAGTGTCATAGGAAAGTCTAAAGAAATCAGCCAAGATATCAGGAAAAGAATTGTGGACTCGCACAAGTCTGGCTCATCCTTGGGTACAATTTCAAGATACCTGAAGGTGCCTCGTTCATATGTACAAACAATCATATGCAAATACAAACAAGATAGGAATGTCCAGCCATCATACCATTCAGGAAAGAGACGGGTTCTGTGTCCCAGAGATGAACGTCTTTTGGTCCGACAGGTGCATATCAACCCAAAGACAAATAGCAAAAGACTTTGTGAAGATGATAATGATGAAGATGATGGCAGAGGCTGGTAAGATTGTGTCCATATCCACAGTGAAACGAGTACTGTATTAGCATAAGCTGAAAGGCCACTCTGCCAGGAAAAAGCCATTACTCCAAAAGAAGCATAAAAAAAGCAGAATAATGTTTGCAAACGCACACAGGAACAAAGACCTTAATTTTTGGAGACATGTCCTGTGGTCTGATGAAACTAAAATTGAACTTTTTGGGTATAATGACCATCGTTACATTTGGTGGAAAAAGGGAGAAGCTTGGAAGCCTAAGAACACCATTTCAACTGTGAAACTAGGGGTGGCATCATGTTGTGGAGTTGTTTTGCTGCAGGAGGGACTGGTGCATTTCACAAAATAGATGGCATCATGAGAAAAGAAGACTATGTGGCAATGCTGAAGCAACAATTTCAAGACATCAGCCTGGAAGTTAAAGAATGGGCTGAAGTGGTCTTCCAAATGGACTATGACCCGAAGCATAAAGCCAAAATGGTAGTAAAGAGGCTTAAGGATAACAAAGTCAATGTTTTGGAGTGACCATCACAAAACCCTGATCTCAATCCTATTGAAAATGTATGGGCAAAGCTGAAAAGGCAGGTGCGATCATAGTCAATCTGCAAACATGGATCAGTTACACCAGTTTTTGTCAAGAGGAATGGGCCCAAATTCCGACCAACTATTGTGTGGAAGGATATCCCAAACATTTGACCCAAATCATTCAGTTTAAGGGTAAAGGTACCAAATAGTGATGAGCGAGTATGCTCGTTGCTTGGGTTTTCCAGAGCACGCACGCGTGATCTCTGAGTATTTGGACGTACTCAGAGATTTAGTTTCTGTCACCTCAGATGCATGATTTGCGGCTTCTAGACAGACTGAATACATGTGGGGAATGCCTGCTTGTTAGGGAATCCCCACATGTATTCAGGCTGTATAGAAGCCGCAAATCATGCAGCTGCGGCGACAGAAACTAAATCTCCGAGCATGCCCAAATTCTCGGAGATCACCCGATCGTGCTCGGGGAAACCCGAGCAATGCACATACTCGCTCATCACTAGTACCAAATACTAATGAAATGTATGTAAACTTTTGACTTTGAGGTAAGTAATAAAAATGTCTTAAAACATTCTCTCTCTCTCATTATTCTGGCATTTGGCAAATATTAATAACTATGATAATCCTAAACTGGGAAAGGTTTACGCTGATTTCATGTCAGATAGGCCAGGGTCACACTTGCGAGAAACTCGCATGAGTCTTGCACCTCAATACCCGGCACTGCCGCCGGCACTCGGAACTGGAGTGTGCGGCTGCATGTATTTCTATGCAGCTGAATGCTCCGGTCTGAGTGCTGGCAGCAGTGCCGGGTATTGAGGTGCGAGACTCGTGCGAGTTTCTCGCAAATGTGACCCAGGCCATATTGAGAAAAACATGCATATGTGTCTTCTTATATAGTGTACATAAACTTCTGGTTTCAACTGTACTATATTCTTCCAGGAGTCTTTTATAAACTATTTTTTTTATTACAAATGCATAAACGCCATTGGAAAAAATACTGGTAATACCACAAATCTCAACCTTGAAACCGTAATGTACATCTAATGATGTGAAATAAATTTGGTTACGGGGGTTATCTCAATTAAACTAAAATTATACAGTCTAATTAAAATTAAAAAAGGTATGATAAAAAATACAGTATATATATAAAAATACTTAAATACATATATTCATACTTATATGCATTTGAGGCTAAAAATCATTTTTTGTAATTAGGTTTTAATAACAATTTTGCACCATTTACTTAAAAATTGTCAAAATTTGGCCAAAGCTTCCATTAATGCTTTTGGTTAAGACTTTGGCTAGGATAGTGGTGCTATATGATGAGCAGGAGGGACGGTGTGTTTTAAGAGGGGAGGGGGTGGGTTTAGGTTAGGGGAGTGGCGGACTGTATTTTTTTTTTATTAACTTAATGTGTGGAGATTCCTGCAGCCAATCAAGGCACAGAAACCATCCAACGACCAGACACAAGGGCTTCTGTCATTGACTGAAGTCACATATCCCTCTCCATATAAAAAGCGGACATGTTGTTTTTGCTCCATTTTGTCAGTGTAAGCGCGCAGAGAGGCTGCAGGAGTAAAATATCGATATTTGCAGGTGATATAAAACTATGTAAAGCAGTCGATACAAGAGAAGATAGTATTCTGCTATAGATGGATCTGGATAAGTTGGAAACTTGGGCCAAAAGGTGGCAGATGCGATTTAACAATGACAAATGTAAGGTTATACACATGGGAAGAAGGAATCAATATCACCATTACACACTGAATGGGAAACCACTGGTTAAATCTGACATGGAGAAGGAATTGGGGATCCTAGTTAATGATAAACTTACCTGGAGCAGCCAGTGCCAGGCAGCGACTGCCAAGGCAAACAGGATCATGGGGTGCATTAAAAGCGGTCTGGATACACATGATGAGAACATTATACTGCCTCTGTACAAATCCCTGGTTAGACTGCACATATGGAGTACTGTGTACAGTTTTGGACACTGGTGCTCAGGAAGGATATAATTGAACTAGAGTGAGTACAAAGGAGGTCAACAAAATTAATAAAGGGGGTGGGGGAACTAGAATACCCAGAGAGATTAGCAAAATTAGGATTATTTAGTCTAGAAAAATGACAACTGAGGGGCGATCTAATAACTGTCGTCCGCCCACTGCAGGTCTGAAGTCGCAGGTAAGACATCACCCCAAGAAACCCCAGACCCTTTACCCCTATACAGGGATCTGGAATTACAGCAAAGCCCAGGGGGTAGCTGCCTATGAGAGCAGTGGATCGTAGTAGGAAGGATGCTAGGAAGGGAATAAAAAGCGAGACCAAATGCGTAGTCAGAAGTCCAAAGGTCAAAACCAGGAGGGCAGCAAAGGTACAAAATCGGCAGGCAGTAGAAGGGTCAGAAATTCAGGCTAAAGTTAAAGTCAAAACCAGGCGGGCAGCAAAGGTACAAAATCGGCAGGCAGTAGAAGAGTCAGAAATCCAGGCAAAGGCCAGAGATACAATAGCAAAACAAACTAGCACACTGGGGAAACCAAGACTATATCTGGCGGCCTGCAAGCCAGGCTCCAAGGCATTTGAAGGGCATAGCTACCTCTCACAGGCTCACAGTCTGATGACCTCATCTGGACCGCCCCAGAACCAGGCCAGATGGTGATGCATGACTGACACCAACCCCTTCACCTCTGACAGAAGAGCGAAGCCTACGCCCACCAGATGCCTGCGCAGGGACCCCTTCTCTGTCACCAACATTACCCACAGGAGAAACATGGCGATGCGCAGCAACAGAGGCCAGCGTCAAAGGAGCAGAACCATATGAGGATACCGCTCTCCTATCACTGGCACACCCAGCCGAAGGAGTCCGGCGCCTCCCAGCGGCTGAGGCAGGAACACCAGCACTGAATCCAACGGCGACGTGACAGTACCCCTCCCTCTAAGAGGGGCCTCTGGACCCTCAAAACCCGGTTTGTTGGGATGAAGGAGATGAAACTTCCTGCTCAAACCCTTGGCATGGACGTTACTGGCAGGCACCCAGGACCTTTCCTCTGGACCATAGCCCTTCCAAGCACCAGATACTGCACAGATCCTCCCACTAAATGGGAATCAAGGATTCTTTGGACTTCGTATTCCAAAGCACCCCCTACCAAAACTGGAGGAGAAGGGGACTGGACAGGACGAATCGGAGAGCGGTACAATTTGAGAAGGGACGTATGGAATACATTGGGCAGTTTAAATGATTGAGGGAGCTTCAGACGAAAGGCTACTGGATTAATCACCTCAATAATTTCATACGGACCAATAAACTGGGACCTAGTTTGGCAGATGGCACTTTGAGCTTAATATTCCTGGTAGAAAGCCAAACTTTGTCCCCAACTTCCAGGTCTGGGCCCTTGGAGTGCCGTCTATTAGCAGACAAAGCCTGTCTAGTTTGAGCCCCTTTCAAGTTTACGTTGACTTCTGACCAGATAGTTTTTAACTGGTCTATGGTCCTTTCTACCACAGGGACATCTGACTCCTAGAAGAGAATGAACCAAAGCGTGGGTGCAGCCCATGATTACAGTAGAAAGGGGTAGTTTTGATGGACTCCTGGTACTGATTATTCATGGCAAACTCTGCTAGCGGTAGGTGTTCCACCCAATCGGACTGATGCTCAGAGACATAGCAACGTAGATTCTGCTCAAGCGCTTGGTCGGTGCGTTCGGTTTGACCATTGGTTTCAGGGTGATAGGCAGAGGAAAAGGACAATTCCATTCCAATTCGTTTACAGAATGCCCTCCAAAATTTCGAAACAAACTGGGTGCCCCTATCGGTCACAAATTCACAGGAATACCATGCAATCGCACAACAAGAGTAATGAATAGTTTGCTCAGGGTCTCGGAATTAGGTAATCCGGACAGAGGAACAAAATGACACTGCTTTCTGAATCTATCCACCACCACCCAGATACACGTCTTCCCTTCTGAGAGTGGCAGATCAGTAATAAAGTCCATGGAGATATGGGTCCAAGAACTCTCAGGAGCAGGCAAGGACTGGAGCCTCCCGGCAGGGAGATTATGGGGAGACTTACACGAGCACAGGTTTCGAAGGCCAATACATAGTCCTTACAGTCCTTTACTACAGTTGGCCACCAAAAATTCCTAGTTACAAGTCTGATGGTGTATTTGATGCCTGGATACCCTGCAAGGACGGAATCATGTGATTCCTTCAGAACTTGAAGGCGGAATGTGGCCGGGACAAATAGTTTTTGGGGAGGAGTTGTGTCAGGTGCCTGTTCTGGGGATCTACGGATTTCTTACAAAAGATCCAAGGATACAGCTGAAATAACAATTCCCTTGGCTAGTATTGGAGTCGGTTCAGAGTCCTCGACCTGTGAGGGGCAAAAACTTCGAGAAAGGGCATCAGTCCTTACATTTTTAGTACCCGGTCGAAAAGTAATCACAAAATCAAACCTAGAAAAGAACAAGGCCCACCTTGCCTATCTAGGATTCAGTCTTTTTGCTGACTCCAAGTAGGTCAGGTTCTTGTGGTTAGATTACAGTGATCTTATGTTTGGCACCTTCGAGGAAGTGGCGCCATTCCTCAAAGGCCCATTTGATTGCCAACAATTCCCGATTACCTATATCATAATTCCCCTCGGTGGAAGAGAATTTTTGGGAAAAGAAGGCACACGGACGAAGTTGAGTGAGGGATGCAGTGCCTTGCGATAGCACTGCTCCGACTCCAACTACAGAGGCATCTAACTCTACAATAAAGGGGCGGTCCAGATCAGGCTGAACCAATATCGGGTTAGAGGAAAAACATTTCTTTAAGGCAGAAAATGCATGAAGTGCTTCAGGCTTCCAGTTAACCACATCCGCCCCTTTCCGAGTCAAATCAGTGAGTGGTTTGGCTATCTCGGAAAAACCTTTAATAAATTTACGATAGTAGTTAGCAAAACCCAAAAATCGCTGCAGTGCCTTTAGAGACTTGGGTTGTACCCATTCCTTAATGGGTTGAATTTTAGAAGGATCCATGCAAAACCTTTCAGCCGACAAAATATTCCCCAGAAACTGCATCTCCTTCGTCATGAAGACACATTTCTCTAGTTTGGCGAATAAAGAATGCTCTCTGAGTCTCTGGAGAACAGAACAGACGTGTTGGACGTGCGTCACAATGTCAGAAGAGTAAATCAGGATGTCGTCCAAATAAACGACGACATAAACACCACTATTGTCTCTGAAAATCTCATTCACAAAATTCTGAAATACTGCAGGTGCAGTACTGAGCCCGAACGGCATTACGAGATACTCAAAGTGGCCGAGGGGTGTGTTAAACACGGTCTTCCACTCATCTCCTTTTCTTATACGGACAAGATTATATGCTCCTACAAGGTCAAGTTTAGTAAACCAACGGGCTCGCAACAGCTGATTATAAAGATCAGGAATGAGT
The DNA here is from genome assembly GCA_033576555.1 of Oophaga sylvatica. Classification (NCBI taxonomy): domain Eukaryota; kingdom Metazoa; phylum Chordata; class Amphibia; order Anura; family Dendrobatidae; genus Oophaga; species Oophaga sylvatica. The sequence continues at coordinate 354,994,390 of JARQOD010000005.1, read as the reverse complement.
GGAAGCGGATACTGGTTTTTCACAGTGATTGCGTTTAACTCACGGTAATCAATGCAAGGTCTGAGACCACCATCTTTCTTTTCCACAAAAAAGAACCCGGCCCCCACTGGTGAGGTGGATGATCTAATAAACCCTTTTCGCAAATTGTCTGTTATGTAGTCTTTCATGGCCTGACGTTCTGGACCAGAGAGGTTAAATATTTATTCTCCCCTTAGGGAGGAGAGAATCCAGTACTAAGTCTATGGGGCAATCATACTTTTTATGAGGGGGTAATTTCTCTGATTCCAATACAGAAAATACATCCTCATAATCTCTGAATGCATAGGGTACAGAGGGAGGTGTGATTTTAACTTGGTTCACTGATAGCGATATACAATTATCCTGACACTCTGGGCTCCAGCGCACAATATCACCCAAGTGCCAGTCAATGACTGGATTATGTTTGCGTAACCATGGCATACCCAGAATAACAGCGGATGATAAATTATGGATAACAAAAAATGACACATGTTCAGCATGTAACGATACCACTGACATTGATATTTCCTCAGTGACAAACTCCACTCCATTCTGGGCGATAGGAGTGCCATTAATAGCAGTGGTTTTAATGGGCACATTAAGCCTTAGCAGTGGTACACCAAGATTTCTCGCTACCAGGAGATCTATGAAATTCCCTTCTGAGCCACTATCCACATAAGCCTCCACACACACAGATTTCTTCAGGTAAGACAAAGAAGTAGGTAAAAGGACTTTGGCCGCATCAGCGGGCAATACCTGGGCACCTGGGCAGGCATGGACAGAGCTACCCAGGTGCTGACGTCCAGGGAGTGAAGGCTTCTGACGTCCAGTATTCTCCCAGAGGTCTCCAGACTGTGGCTTGTGCAGCATGTTAGTACGAGATGATGGGAGTGATCCTCCACAGGACTGAGCAATGAAGCCGGACACAGGTGCTTTAGCAACAGAATCAGCTCAGGAAAGGAAAGGAAGGAAAAAAATTCAGAGAAAGGGTTAGGAAATGCTTTTATATATATCCAGAATATATATAAAAACTATTTTTTAGGGCCAGATATAATGTGACGTCCGCCCACTGCAGGTCTGAACTTGCAGGTAAGACAGCACCCCGAGAAACTCCGAGACCCTTTACCCCTATACAGGGATCTGGAATTACAGCGAAGCCCAGGTGGTAGCTACCTTTGAGAGCAGTGGACCGGAGTAGGAAGGACGCTAGGAAGGTAATAAAAAGCGAGACCAAATGCGTAGTCAGAAGTCCAAGGGTCAAAACCAGGAGGGCAGCAAAGGTACAAAATCGGCAGGCAGTAGAAGGGTCAGAAATTCAGGCTAAAGTTAAAGTCAAAACCAGGCGGGCAGCAAAGGAACAAAATTGGCAGGCAGTAGAAGAGTCAGAAATCCAGGCAAAGGTCAGAGATACAATAGCAAAACAAACTAGCACACTGGGGAAACCAAGACTATATCTGGCGGCCTGCAAGCCAGGCTCCAAGGCATTTGAAGGGCATGGCTACCTCTCACAGGCTCACAGTCTGATTGTGATGCATGACTGACACCAACCCCTTCACCTCTGACAGAAGAGCGAAGCCTACGCCCACCAGACGCCTGCGCAGGGACCCCTTCTCTGTCACCAACATTACCCACAGGAGAAACATGGCGATGCGCAGCGACAGAGGCCAGCGTCAAAGAAGCGGAACCATATGAGGATACCGCTCTCCTATCACAGGCACACCCAGCTGAAGGAGTCAGGCGCCTCCCAGTGGCCGAGGCAGGAACACCAGCCACTGAATCCAACGGCAACGTGACAATAACCATGTATAAGTATATAAGGGGACAATACAAATATATCTCAGAGGATCTGTTTATACCAAGGAAGGTGACGGTCACAAGGGGGCATTCTCTGTGTCTGGAGGAGAGAAGGCTTTTCTACCAACATAGAAGAGTATTCTTTACTGTTAGGGCAGTGAGACTCTGGAATTCCTTGCCTGAGGAGGTGGTGATGGCGAACTCAGTCGAGGGGTTCAAGAAAGGCCTGGATGTCTTCCTGGAGCTTAACAATATTGTATCTTACAGTTATTAGCTTCTTTAGAAGGACGTAGATCTGGGGATTTATTCTGACGGAATATAGGCTGGACTGGATGGACAAATGTCTTTTTTCGGCCTTGCTAACTATGTTACTATGTTACTATGTTTGCTCCTGCTGCAAGTAGTCAGATATGCGGTTTATTATCAGCTAGTTCAGCTAGATTCCTAGGTTCCTGTGTCAAATCGACCTTCCAGCTTCTAAATCGTTGTGCTAAAAGATTGGTGCAGGCAGGAGTACACATTTCAGAATCTAAATCGTTTGTGCTAATACTGTGATGCTGACAGGAGTCCACATTTCTGAATCTAAATCCTTTCTGCTAATAGGGTGGTTCAGACACCAGGCCACATTTCTGACTCTAAACCCTTTCTGCTAATAGTGTGTTCCAGACATTATGCCACATTTCTGAATCTAATTCCTTTATGCTAATAGTGTTGTCCAGACACCAGGCCACATGTATGAATGGAATTCCTTTCTGCTAGTAGTGTGGTCCAGACACCAGGCCACCAGAGGCGTATCCAGGGGGGGCAGCCGGGGCATGTTCCCCAGGTGCAGCCGGCAGGGGGGCGCAGTCAGGCTGCCTAATGCGGCGGTCCGCAGTGTCTCCCCCGTGGGTGCATTCTGACGCTCCCGGCCTGGGAGTCGGTGGTTCCCTGTACCGGCTGTCAAGCTGACAGCCGGGGCAGAGAAGCTGGCGCGTACTGGCTCCCAGGGATCAATTGTACTGGCATCTGTACAGACACGAGTACAATTGAAGCTCTGACCGCCGAGTCAGAGCAACGCCAGCAACGTGATCAGGTCATGTGATCACGCTGCTGACGTCACTAGGCGGTGGTGCCCAGAAGGGGGAACACTGGTAGTAAGTGTGCTCCACCATGGAGCTGAAGAAACCACCGAAGATTAACGGGAGGGACATAATGTATATGGTGGGGGTGAGATTTTGAGTGGGGATGGGGAGTACTTTTTTTGTGGGGGGATTTTGAGTTGGGATTGGGGGGTACTTTATGTGTGTGGGGATTTGGAGTGTGGATGGGGGGTACTTTATGTGTGGGGGGATTTGGAGTGGGGATGTGGGGGTACTTTATGTGTGGGGGATTTGGAGTGGGGATGGGGTACTTTATGTGTGGGAGGATTTGGAGTGGGGATGGGGTAATTTATGTGTGGGGGGATTTGGAGTGGGGATGGGGGGTACTTTGTGTGTGTGGGGATTTGGAGTGGAGATGGGGGGTTATTTTATGTGTGGGGGATTTGGAGTGGGGATGGTGGTACTTTGTGTGTGGGGGGATTTGGAGTGGGGATGGGGGGTTATTTTATGTGTGGGGGGATTTGGAGTGGGGATGGGGGGTTATTTTATGTGTGGGGGGATTTGAAATGGGGATGGGGTACTTTATGTGTGGGGGGATTTGGAGTGGGGATGGGGTACTTTATGTGTGGGGGGATTTGGAGTGGGGATGGGGGGTACTTTATGTGTGGGTGGATTTGGAGTGGGAATGGGGGTACTTTGTGTGGGGGGATTTGGAGTGGGGATGGGGGGTTATTTTATGTGTGGGTGGATTTGGAGTGGGGATGGGGTACTTTATGTGTGGGGGGATTTGGAGTGGGGATGGGGGGTACATTGTGTGGGGGTTTTGGAATGGGGATGGGGATTATTTTATGTGTGGGGGGATTTGGAGTGGGGATGGGGATACTTTTTTGTGGGGGGATTTGGAGTGGGGATGGGGGTACTTTTTTGTGGGGGGATTTGGAGTGGGGATGGGGGAGTACTTTATGTGTGGGGGGATTTGGAGTGGGGATGGGGGGGTACTTTGTGTGTGGGGGTATTTGGAGTGGGGATGTTTTTTTTATGTGTGTGGGGGATTTGGAGTGGGGATGGGAGTTATTTTATGTGTGGGGGGATATAGAGTGGGGATGGGGGATACTTAATGTGTGTGGGGATTTGGAATGGGGATAGGGGGTACTTAATGTGTGTGGGGGATTTGGCATGGGGATGGGGGGATTTAATGTATGTGGGGGATTTGGAGTGGGGATGGGGGGATTTAATATGTGTGGGGGGATTTGAGGACACTGAAGAGTATGTATGAGGGCATGTATGAGGAAACAGTATGGGGGTGGGTGCAGACACAGTATGGTGAGTGGGGGATGGGTACAGACAGTATGGTGAGCGAACGGGTGAATGTATGTGGACACAGTATGGGGAGTGAGGGTGATGGGATGTGTGCAGACACAATATGGGGAGTGAGGTGTATGTGTGTGCAGACAGTATAGAGAATGAGGGGGTAAATATATGAGGAGACAGTATGGTGAACAGGGGGGATGTGAGAGGAGACAGTATAAGGAGGGAGGGGAATAGTGTGAGGCGACAGTATATTGCAGATATTTTTATTTAGGAGCATTATAATGACACTTCTGTCTTTAAGGGCATCATGTGGAGATTTGCAGCAGAAGACCGGAGAAGATGGAAGTCTGCAGAGACAAGATGTGGATGAGAAAACTCATCATGGGGTCTGGACAAGAAGAAGAAAAGGAGAATGACTCCAGAGACGACGAGATCTATGAGGTACCTGGGTGTAAATATTATATGTGAAACTGACTTATTCTCATGTTTTTATTTATGTTAGGAACATTAAATGGGTTGTCCAGGTTTGAGCTGAGTCTGCAGTCATTCTATGTGACTGCAGACTTCTGAATTCTCACAGTGCACACTGCACGTTGACAGGATTCTCTCGTGGTGGAGATTTACATACAAGCGGTCACATGCTGACTAGACGTGTGGCCTCACTCAATGAAAATGATCAGAGCGAGGCCGGGCACGTCTAGTCGGAATGTGGCCAGAAGTATATAAATCACATGCTTGTGCTGACATGACCGTGTACTCTTGCTACCGTTAAGGGAGAATCTTAAAATGTGCAGTGCATTCGTTGTGAGAATTCAGAAGCTGCAATGTCAGGATTCAGCTCTGCAGGTTCCAGCAGTCATCACATGGACACTTCACTCATGTTTGATTTTCATACTTATGGTTCTGTGACAACGAGCTTCTCTTCCTGTTTCTCTCAGTTTTTCACTGAACATTGAGAGCATTGGGGAGAGCAGCTCGCCGGTACATGACTAAGGCCGGAGTCACACACAACGACAAAAAATCGGACCGTTTTAGTCGGTCGATTATCGCACCAAAATGTCATGAATAGTCATCCGTCTGGCATCCGATTTTTATGAAAAGATGCGATTTAGTCGCATCTGACCGTAGTTGTAACATCCGATTTACATCCGACTTGCGAGATTTTCTCGCAGGCTTGCAAAACGGACATATAATGGATCCAAATGAATAGTATTTAAATCACAAAAGAAAGAATAGATATATACACATAGAACACACACATATATATATATATATATACATGTCATTGTGACATATATATACATATATTTATAGTTCATAGACTTCTACATACTATAATAGCCGCTAATTCAATTGCCGGCTTTTGTGAAACTACATAACCGACATGAAATGACACATGGTTTACATACAGTTAACTATGTCATTTCATGTAGTTTGATATATGGTTTTAACTTGCAATTACATGAGTGTATGTGTGCAATACCTGAAGTGAAAGTGGGAAGCACTCAATTAAGCTTCACACACTAATCACTTCCTCTCCTGTCGCCGGGAGAGGAACTGATTCATTCAGGGGATTACAGCTGAGCCATAAAATATGGTCCAAAACTGTGTCTTTATTTAATTAAAAGGATTAATAATTAATGTGTGTGTGTTTTTTTTCCTTTCATACAATAGGATTAATAATTGAGAGTTGTCAAATTGACAACTCTCAATTATTAACCTGGCTTAAAGTCACCTTTCAATTGCAAGGTGGCTTTAACCCCTTATTAACTCATTCGCCACCGCTACAGGGCAATGGGAATAGATGGGCAAAGTGCCAGAAAGGGCGAATCTAATAATAGATTTGCCTTTTCTGGGGAGTCTGGGGGCAGATGTTAGTAGCCGGGGGGGCCCCCACTCGCTTGCTTTGTCTGTCTGGTGGAGAAAATACAGCGGGAGCCCACGCATTTTTTTTCAACTAATTTACACCTTTAATTAACCCCTACATGTGTGGAATTTCACACACATACACTCATGTAATTGTTAGTGAAAACCATATATCAAACTACATGAAATGACATGGTTAACTGTATGTAAACCATGTGTCATTTCATGTCGGGTTCGGTAATTTCACAAAAGCGGCAATTGAATTAGCGGCTATTTAACTATGTAGAAGTGTATGAACTATAAACATATGTATATATATATATATATGTCACAATGACATATATATATATATATATGTATTATATGTGTGTATATGTATTGATTCTATTCTTTATTAAAGCTGTCAGTGTGATTTTACAGTATAGCCGGGGATGAATTGCGGCTTTTCTAAAGGACACCAGTGCGATTTCATCGCAAGTCACATGTGCGGTCCGTTTGTAATCTGATTTTTCATCGCTCCCATAGACTTGCATTGGCGATAGTCAACCCACAATCGGTGACAATCGCAGCATGCTGTGATTGCACTCGGACGTTTAAAACGGACCACAAAAAATCGGATACTGGGAGCTGTTCCATAGATTAACATAGGTCCGACTGCAATGCGATATTTCATCGCATTGCAGTCGTCCGATTTTATCGCCAGTGTGACTCCGGCCTAAGTGTGCAAATCGCATGTGTGCTTGGGTGGGTGGGGCGCCGAACCGAATTCTTTCCCCGGGTGCCAGAAAGCCTAGATACACCTCTGCAGGCCACATTTAAGAATCTAAATCCTTTTGCAGCCAGAAGTATACATTTGTAATGTATGTAGTACAGTTCATATAGCGTCTTGTGCTTGGGTGCGATGAACATACATGAGACACAGGTTTGATATAGAAAAGTCCTGTATTACTTCATACAAGTTGGCAGAAATAGTCACACAGTTTGCAGACACAGAAGCAGGAGACACAGCAGGCCAGAGTAAACTAAGCTCAGCAAATCACTCTCCAACACAGATTCAGGATCTTCTTCTCTGTTACCGTAAGTCCATGCAAACGTGGGTCTTTCAAAGAGCAGGGTTCAGAGTCCACAAGTGCTTCAGAGTTCCTCAGTAGGAATAGCTGGAGTACAAGGTCCAAGGCTTACAGGAGTCAAGTCACAGGTTCACTGCAGGCTAGATTCTGAAGCACTGATTGCTCAGCTGTGGCTGCTTAAGAAGCAAAGGAGAGAATCAGGGCGGGAACATGCAAGCTGGAAACTCCATTTTGACTGAGGGCAAGATAGCTACAGAAAGACAGAAAGTAAAATGGCTGACGAACAAACTGAGTTTCAGGAATATATACATAGAACCTTACATTACTCCCCCCTTAAGGACAACCTCCGGATGACCTCAGACCAGGCTTGTGTGGGTACCTCTGATGAAACTGACGGAGCAAGCGAGGAGCATTAACGTTATTGACTGGTTCCCATGAGTTGTCTTCCACTGGGTAGCCCAGCCATTTAATCAGATATTGTAACTGATTTCTATACAACCTGGAATCTAAAATCCTTTCCACCACAAATTCTTCCTGACCATCGACTAGCACTGGGTCAGGGCAAGGAGAAGAACGTCCAGGAAACGTATTGGGTGTTGCAGCCTTTAGTAGGGATACATGAAAGACAGGGTGGATTCTCATAGTTCTGGGCAGTTGAAGACGACAAGCAACGGCACTTATAATTTTACTGATTTTATAGGGTCCAATGTACTTATGTCCCAACTTAGACGATGGAATCCTTAACTTAAGATTTCTGGTTGACAGCCAGACCAAGTCTCCTACCTTGAAAGCTGGTGCAGGTTTACGAAATTTATCTGCTGCTTTCTTGTACCTTTCTTGAGCCGATTCCAGATTTTCCTTTAGAAATCCATATTCTTCTGTAAAGACGTGATTCTTTCAGCCACTGCTGGTAAAGGCGTTTCTATGGGAAATCGTGGTAGAATGTTAGGATGATAACCTAGATTAGAGTAAAAAGGAGACTGTTTAGTGGAGGCACTCTGAGAGTTGTTATACGAGAACTCAGCTAATGGAAGTAGATCCACCCAATCATCCTGTAGGTGGCAGATAAAGCAGCGGAGATACTGCTCCAGGGTTTGATTGGTTCGTTCGGTCTGTCCATTAGTCTGGGGATGAAAAGCAGAAGAAAGGTTTACTTTAATGTCCAATGCTGCACAGAAATTTTGCCAAAACCTAGAAGTGAATTGCACCCCTCGATCCGAAATAACCTCATCCGGTACTCCATGTAAGCGAAACACATCTTTAATCATCAAATCTGATGTCTGTTTTGCAGTGGGTAAGCCGACACAAGGGATAAAATGAGCTGCCTTTGTTAGACGGTCAACCACCACTAAAATGGTGTTCTTTCCCTGAGAGGTTGGTAACTCCACAATGAAGTCCATAGAAATGGATCCCCACGGGCGGGACGGGGTGGGAAGAGGCTGTAACAGACCAGTTGGTGAGGAGCGAGGTGTTTTGCATCTTGCACAGACCTCACATGAAGTGACAAAATTCAAAACATCCTTCCTGCAAGTGGGCCACCAAAAGAAACGAGAAAGAAATTCCTGTGTCTTTAGAATTCCTCTATGCCCAGCTATCTTGGAATCGTGAATGAGTTGCAATACTCTCAATCTGACTGTTTCAGGAATATACAGGCGTTGTCCCTGAATCCACACACCATTCTTAAAGACAAGACTTACGTCCCTTGGGGGTTGTGCCAAAAAGGAATCCGCATGGTATGCTTCCTTGATGTCCTTAAGTAGGTCTTGATTATGAATTACTCCTAGGAATCTAGAGTCAGGAAGAATAGTCTTAGGAGGAGTAATTGGACGTGTCTCTGCTGAGTAAATCCTAGAGAGTGCATCAGCCTTTCCATTGCGCGATCCTGGTCTATAAGAAATGATAAAATTAAATTGGTTTAAGAAAAGATTCCAGCGAGCCTGGCGAGGAGTCAGACACTTAGCCGACCTGATAAACTCAAGGTTACGATGGTCTGTCAGGACGACTATTTGCTGTGCAGCTCCCTGAAGAAGGTGTCTCCATTCTTTGAAGGCGGCAATAATGGCCAACAACTCTCTATTGCTCACATCGTAGTTCCTCTCAGCCGAAGACAACTGCTGGGAAAAGAAGGCACAGGGATGCAAGACATTCTTCTCACCTGTTCTCTGAGAGAGTATAGCTCCAACGGCACAGTCTGAAGCATCCACCTCTATTATGAAGGCAAGCTCGGGGTTGGGATGTACTAGGATAGGTGCAGTGGTAAATTTATCTTTTAGACGGGAAAATGCTTCCTGGGCTTGGGGAGTCCAGGAGAACCTAGACTCTCTCCGGGTAAGTTGAGTGATAGGTGACACTACCTCAGAGAAATTTCTAATGAAACGTCTATAGAAGTTGGCAAACCCGATGAAGCGCTGTACCTCCTTCACATTTCTAGGACTTGGCCAATCCTTGATGGCTTGGGTTTTGCTTCCATCCATACTAATTCCTTTTGTAGACAGTACATACCCCAGAAATTGAATTTCGGTCCTATGGAATTCACACTTTTCAAGTTTGATGTAAAGATGATTTTGTCTTAGACGTTCCAAGACCATTCTCACATGTCCATGATGTTCCTCTGTGGAGTTAGAAAAAATTAGAATATCATCCAAATAAATTACCACGAATGTATCTAGGAGATCCCTGAAGATGTCATTCACCAAGTGTTGGAAAGTGGCTGGGGCGGTACTCAGACCAAAAGGCATAACTAAATATTCAAAGTGTCCATAGCGTGACCTGAATGCAGTCTTCCATTCATCCCCAGGTCTAATACGGACTAAGTTATAGGCCCCACGAAGATCTAGTTTAGAAAAAATTTTGGCATGTCGCACTCTCTCCAATAACTCAGGGATTAAAGGCAATGGATAACGGTTTCTAATAGTAACCTTATTGAGTTCCCTATAGTCTACGCATGGTCTCAGAGATCCATCTTTCTTCTTTACAAAGAAGATGGGTGCACCTGCAGGAGATGAAGAGGGGCGTATGAAGCCCTTGGCTAGATTTTCGTCTATGTAATCCTTTAAAGCCTTTAGCTCGGGCCCCCCAGGGGGTAGATCTTACCAAAAGGTATCTCTGCTCCAGGCAATAATTCAATTGGACAATCATATGGACGGTGAGGAGGAAGCTGGTCAGCGTTCTTCTTGTCACATAAATCCACAAGTCCTGGTATACAGCTGGTAGTTCAGGGACTGACATGATTCCTTTAGGAACAGAGCAAGCTGAAACTTTTGGACTCATCTGTTTCTCTGGAAAGTGTAATTCCTTGGTCTCCCAGTTAATGGTAGGATTCTGAGCCTGCAGCCATGGTAGCCCTAGAATAATGGGAAAGTGGGGAGAAGAGATAAGCATAAAGGATAGTTTTCTCTTGATGATCTTTACCCATAAGAACCTTCAAAGGCTCTGTTTCCTGATCCACTGTCCAGAGGTCAGCAGGGAGCCATCCACAGTTTTCCATCTGTACTGGAGTAGCCTTCTTCACTGAACGTATTCCCTGTTTCAGAGCAAAGGAGACATCCATAAAATTTCCACTTGCCCCTGATCGATCATAGCAGAGCTAGACACCCAAGCTGAGTCAACCCAGAGTTTGATGGAAAGAAAGCAATGAGAATTGTTTTTCTTACAACTCAGCTGGGACACCGCTGAGGAAACTTGAAAAATGGCAGCGTTTACACAGTCAACGTCCTCAGAGGTAACGGAGTTTAAGTCCGAGAAATCAAGATCTGTTGCTGCAGATCTCTCTGGAGCCTGAGGCTCGGACCTGACAGATCCCCTCTCGCAACACTCACAATGAATGAGTGCTGCAGTAGTCTTACGAGAACGGCTGGGCAGTTTATAATGAAGTGCCCTGACTTACCACAATAGAAACATAGATTCTCCTTAAAACGATGTTCCTTGCGTGCATCACTAACCCCGTCGTTGTAAAGAGTCTACCTGCATGGGTTCAGGTTCAGGTTCCCGTGTAATCCTACTCAAAGGTTCCTTAGCTGGAGAGGAAGGTAGGAAAAGGTTAGTACGATTGCTTTCGAACCATCTCTCTTGCCTGCGTTCAGTCAGACGAGTATCAATACGGATGCAGTAGTTAATAAAGTCACCTAACGCAGTGGGAGGGTCGGCACGAGCAAGTTCATCCTTAATCAGTGGAGATAACCCCTTTCGAAAAATAGATTTTTTGGCGGAACTGTCCCAGGTGGTATCAAGGGCCCATCTCCTGAAATCCAAGGCATATTCAGCTACCGAGTGCTTACCTTGGCGCAAAGCTAACATGGCTGCTTCAGCTGTTGCACCTCGATTGGGGTCATCAAACACCTGCCCCATGGCTGAAATAAAATCATCAAGGTGATTCAAACAATCATCCTCAGTCTCAATCAGAGGGTTTGCCCACATCAAAGCCTTGTTGGTAAGCAACATAATTATAGTAAGCACCTTAGATCGTTCAGTGGGAAATTGTGAAGCATGTGCAGAAAAAAAAAGATTGCATTGATTAATAAATCCCCTGAATTTCTCACGTTCACCGCCAAAACGAAAAGGGGGCAACTTGGGAATCCCAGCACTCGGGGCTACGGCAGGAGCCTGGACTCGCCCCTCTAGAACCTCAATCCTGGCTCGCAAATCCTGGGTAGTCTGTCCAACCACTTGCAAATTGTGATTATTGAGGTCCTGTAGATTTGTAAAACGGGTCTTTATATTCTGCAAATCTGCAAGGATATTATCAGTCACTCCGCAAAGTTCCTTTATGCGGGCCTCCATTTTCCAGATCCTTTAAGACAGGATTACTGGAAGAAGAGGAGAGGAGAAAAAAAAAAACAATAGTGTTCACCTGTGGCAACACTGCAGAGAGAAAAAAAAATTAAGGAACTGCTCACCTGGAATGGTTGTGAGAAGTCACAACCACTATCATCACAGAAAGTTTCAACCAGACATCTGATATCCAGAGTTACAGCAGACAAAAAAGAGAAAAGGAAAAAAAAAAAAACAATAGTGTTTACCTGTGATAACACTGCAGAAAGAAAAAACTTAAGGGAATTGCTCACCTGGAATGGTTGTGAGAAGTCACAACCACTGTCATCACAGAAAGTACAACCGGACGTCTGATATCCACAGTTACAGCAGACACAGCCTTCCAGACCCAGCAGACACTAACGTTTTGGCTTCAGAATCTTGTAATGTATGTAGTACAGTTCATATAGCGTCTTGTGCTTGGGTGCGATGAACATACATGAGACACAGGTTTGATATAGAAAAGTCCTGTATTACTTCATACAAGTTGGCAGAAATAGTCACACAGTTTGCAGACACAGAAGCAGGAGACACAGCAGGCCAGAGTAAACTAAGCTCAGCAAATCACTCTCCAACACAGATTCAGGATCTTCTTCTCTGTTACCGTAAGTCCATGCAAACGTGGGTCTTTCAAAGAGCAGGGTTCAGAGTCCACAAGTGCTTCAGAGTTCCTCAGTAGAATAGCTGGAGTACAAGGTCCAAGGCTTACAGGAGTCAAGTCACAGGTTCACTGCAGGCTAGATTCTGAAGCACTGATTGCTCAGCTGTGGCTGCTTAAGAAGCAAAGGAGAGAATCAGGGCGGGAACATGCAAGCTGGAAACTCCATTTTGACTGAGGGCAAGATAGCTACAGAAAGACAGAAAGTAAAATGGCTGACGAACAAACTGAGTTTCAGGAATATATACATAGAACCTTACAACATTTAGAATCTAAATAGTTTGTGCTAATAGTGTGGTGCAGTCAGGAGTCCACATTTCAGAATCTAAATCCATTCTCCTAATAGTGTGGTCCAGACACCAGTCCACATTTCATAATCTAAATCCTTTCTGGCAATTGTGTGGTCCAGGCTGGAGTCCAAATTTCATGACCTAAATCCTTTGTGAATATTGTGTGGTCCAGCCAGCAGTGTACATTGCAGCATCTAAATCCTTTGTGCTAATTGTATTGTCGATCCAGTAGTCCACAATTCAGCATTTGAATCTGTTGTGCTAATTCTGTGATCCAGCCACACTATCTCAGTAAATAAATACAGATTGTTAGTTTACTGACAGGTGACTGACAGGTGTGGGCCTAGGGTGCTGAAACAGCTGGTTAAAAGAGGGGAAGAGTACATACAAAATGAGTGTGAAAAGTGACGTCGTGGTGGAAGGAGGAATAGGCAGGCCCGGATAGATAATCTGCCCAAGCGCACATTTTACCACTGGGCCACGATGTTTTCATTTATAGTGGGCCGCGGGCCAGCGATGCCCACTGATCCGGCTGCCCACCAGCCCGCTGATCCGGCCACCGGCTCATTTTTCTGGCCGCCGGCCCTTTAAATCTGCGGGCCTGTGGTTCTAGAAGGGTTGTGACTTGTTACTAAATCGGAGTTGATTTTTTTTGTGATCCTCATTTTAGCCACTCCAATCTAGACAGCTCTAGGCCCCGCCCCTTCCGGTGACACCATTACCTCAAAAAATCAACTCCGTTCTAGTCGCTACTGTCCCTGAAGAGGAGCTGATGCTACCAGAGAGATCTCTGTGCAGGCAGCTCTGTGCCTGTCTGCTGCAGATCTGTGCCCCTAAGCTATGTGCCCCCCTGTGATCTCTGTGGCCCCAGTTATGTGCCCCCCCAGCTATGTGCCCCAATATGATCTCTGTGCCCCCCCTAACTATATGCCCCCTGTGATCTGTGCCTCCCAGCTATGTTCCCCCCTGTGATCTCTGTGGCCCCAACTTTCTGCCCCCTGTGATCCCTGTGCCTCCCTGCTATGTACTCCCCTGTGATAATTGTGCTCCATGTGATCTCTGTACCCCTGTGATCTCTGTGCCCCCCAGCTATGTACCCCTTAATAATCTCTATGCCCTACTGCTATGTGCCCTCCTGTGATTTGTGTGCCCCCCCTGTTATCTTCGTGCCACCTCCCCGGTGATCTCTGTGCCCCCCTGTGATCTCTGTACCCCCTCCCACCTGTGATCTTTGTGCCACCCCCGGTGATCTCTGTGTCTGCCTGGTGATCTATGTGCCTTCCCAGCGATACCTGCCCCCCACAGTTCTGTATATCCCCCTTTTTTGTTTCCTGCTATACTCATCGTCCGAGCCAGGGACCCGATCCTGTGCATGCCCGACAATGGACGCACCTCAGCTGTTCATCCTCCCCCCATCTCCATACCTGGGTCAGTCCCAATATGGAAACTTTGTTTTATGTATTGTGGTGTAGTGACCCCTGATGCAGCTAGGGGGCACTGTGTATGCTCCTCGAGATATGCATGGAAACATGGTTTGTGTTGTGGTAAAGGACCTGTGATGAGGTCATGACCAGGTGACCTAACCATGTGATCCTGACCTCATCTGTGGGTGGGTTACAGCTATGTAACGAAGTTGCTTGGCACCTGATAAGAGAGTATTGTAGGAGTCTGTGAGTGTGAACAGACTACCATGTGTCCAGGCGGGACATTACAGAGAGGTCTCTGTGTCTGAAGAGAGTGTGGGAGTCTACCAGTGTGGACAGACTTCCATGTGTCCCGGCGGGACATTACAGAGAGGTCTCTGTGTCTATGAGGAGTGAGGCTCCAGGCAGGAGCTGAAGTACTGAAGATTTGTATTGCATGTGACTGTAAGGTTTATGATGTAATAAACCTGATGATTTTTGGATAAGAAACGTGTCTCCTGATTACCTCTGAAGCAGCCGAGTGAGTTGAAACCTTACAATTGGTGGATGGAATGCTGGCAGCGGCCCAAGGAGCACATGTTCCAGGACTGGGAATCAGGAACCAGAGGAGGAACGGACGGTCTGTGAAAACCGTGAGTGTGACCAGTGGTCACGAATAAACTGTGCATTTATGTTTATGGGGTGCCTCTGATATGAGGTATCTGAAGAAGCTGTTAAGCAGTGGTGACAGACAGGAGTCTGTGTTATGTTGACCGGGGTATTGAAAATGGAGAAAAAAAAAAAAAGCATGCTGATAGGATACCTCTGAGGAGGAGGTCTCCAGGAACCTGTGTGGTTGATGCCAACAGGTAACGGTCTTGAAAACCGTGTTATGCTAGTCGGGACCAGAGGGAACTGTTCGTGAAAGAAAGACTGTATTTTTGTGTTTGCTGGATACCTCTGAGGCTGAGGTCTCCAGGAACCTGTGTGGCTGACGCCAACAGGGGACGGTCTTGACAACCGTGCTATGCTGGTCGGGATCAGTGAGAAGAATTATTGAAAGACTGTTTTTTTTTTTCCTTTGTTGGATGCCTCTGAGAGGAGGTGTCCGGAAAATCTCTCTGGCTGAGAGTGTAACAGACAGGAGTCTGTATTGTGCTGACGGGTCAGTGAGAAACTGTTTTTTTTTTCTGGAACACGTGTGAGGTGTTTGCTGTGGCTCGAGGAGTCATGAAGGTGACAAGCGGCTGGCTGTGACTCGTGGGGTCACGAAGGTGACAAGCAGCAAGACAGCGCAGCGTGCAGAGACTTGTGGTAGCAGGAGCTACAGTGACTGTTGCAGCAAGAAGTTCTGCAGCAGCCGGAGCTGCAGTAACAGCCACAGCAGCTTAGGAGTAGCATCTGGAGGTGCTGGTTGTTGGTGGCTGCAACGGAAGGGTGGCAGTACCAGCAGGAGCTGGTGTGGTAAAAAGGACAGTGTGAACCGAGGCACACAAACTCTTAGAGGGCAATACACGCCCTAAGTAAAAGACACTGTCTAAGGGTACTGTGTGGACTGGGGCCTGTAAGAGCCGTGGTGTGTACCCCAGTGATGGGTGGTATCCCTAAAAGTGGAGGAGTCCCAAAAGGGGGCGGCAACCCAAAACAGGGATGGTTACCCAAAAGGGGGTGGAGTCCCAAAGGTGGCGGTAACCCAAATTGGGATGGTGGCCCGAAAGGGGCAGAGTCTCAAAAGGGGGTGGTAGCCCAAATCAGTAAAGTTGGCCAAAAGGGGGTGGAGTCCCAAAAGGGGGCGGTAACCCAAATTGAGATGGTGTCCCAAAAGGGGGCGGAGTCCCAAAAGGGGCGGTAACCCAAATTGGGATGGTGGCCCAAAAGGGGCGGAGTCTCAAAACAGGGAAGTTGATAAAGTGTGGTGTTGTTCAGAGGAGGGAGCCTCACAACAGCAGGCGGCTGTAGTGGTTCCTTGTCGTGTGATGTGTGAAAAGAAGGTAACACCTAATATCGATAGTCTAGAGTTCCAGGTGACTAGAAGAAAGTGTGGGTCAGACCAACTCGGGGACTTGGACGTGACAAGACGTGTGACCGTGAGAAACGGTATAGCTCCAGGAAAGGGGGCAGAGACCTGTCTAAGGGGGAACGTGTTGTTCCAGGATGACAGGGGGAGTGGGAGTGACTTCTATGCAGACTGTGACTCGACGGCAAGGGAAAGTGAGTGCAGTAAGCTGGAGCTCTCTGAAGTTACCGAGAGTCGTGAGACAGTGGAAACTGCGGATGCAGGAACGGGCGGAACTCTGGAGAGGCAGAGTGTGTGTAGGCAAGAGTGCCCAGCTGAAAATGTAATTAAAGAGGTGATGGTGCGACATGTGCTGGCTAAAAGAGAGCAGGACCATGAGAGAGAGCTGTTTAAAGAAACAGTGAAAGAGACAGTCGAGCGAGAAAGGGTCCTGAGACGAATGATTGAGCACAGAGTGGAGGAGCTGGAGAGGGAAGTCTCTAAGCTCAGACATCATCTGTCAGCGTGTAAGAGTATGAACAAGGCTCTATGGAGAGAGACGGAGGTGCTCAGAGAGGCCCAAGAGAAACATCAGCAGGAGTGTCGCTGCTTGGCAGAAGAGCGAGATGAAGTTCTCCGAGAGCTCAAGATGGAGGAGGAGACTGGTGCCCAGCTCCAGAAATCTATGGAAGAAGAAATCCAGCAAGGGAAGTGCCATGCAGATGGGCACACAAGGGAGAGCGATGTCTTGGAAAACTGTACTAATGCTCAGGACGAGGAGGTCCAACAGTCTGTCCAAGAAGGTGACGGGTCGGGTTTCAAGTGTGTAATAGAGATACCCGAAGACCTGCGAGAAGTGTGTGCCAGTGAGGAGGTGCATGAGGCCTTTAGAAAGGCGATAGAAGCATGTAGTGTGAACTGGGTGCCAGAGATGAAACAGTTAGTCATACTGTCGACTAAGGAAGTCACACTGAAGCGAGTGGCTGTCCTGAGAGACATGCATCTACAATGCCTCCGAACTAAACAGATGATCATGTGGAGGAATAAAGAAGCCGCTCGACGTTTGGAGCAAGCAAGAAAGGCTCAAAATCAGCTTGGATGTGGATTGGGAAGACATCATTCAAGTGCCCAGAGGTCTGGTGAAGAAAGTCATCGGAAGACTTGGGAAAGTGATGCAGGAGATGGTGAATAAGTCCGGTGTGACGAGAGTCAGGATTCCGGCTGATGACGAAGTCCAGGTCAGGGGTGAAGATGGGATGGTTCCATTCCTCGTTGTCGGATCCAGGGAGAGCCTTGGGAATATCCGGATGCTCCTGGAGTATCGTGTGTCATACTTGAGAGAAGTAGAGCAGCTACGACTGGAGAGGGAGGTCAACAGAGAGCTGCAGGAAATGGAAAGAAGATGGCCGCCACCTTCAATCCGTAGTGTTGAGAGGCGTAGAGCGCCTGATGGAAGAGGTAGAAATAGTGATGCCTCAGTTAGCTCAGTGATGAGTGACCTAAGCAGGAGAACCTGTGGTGGACGAGCTGAAAAGGACTCAGACCAGACAGGACGTATGGGTGCAGGGGAATTGCGACGCCGTACTGACCGCTGGGGAGGCGGGTGGTCTGACAGAGGGCCCGACTTAGCCAGATGGTTTGACTGGCAGAGACGACCGAGAAGGATCTCTGGTCGGGTAACAAGTGTTCAACCCCACAAGTTTGAACAAGGGGGGAGGTATGTGGTGTAGTGACCCCTGATGCAGCTAGGGGGCACTGTGTATGCTCCTCGAGATATGAATGGAAGCATGGTTTGTGTTGTGGTAAAGGACCTGTGATGAGGTCATGACCAGGTGACCTAACCATGTGATCCTGACCTCATCTGTGGGTGGGGTTACAGCTATGTAACGAAGTGTGCTTGGCACCTGTGGAGAGAGTGTTGTAGGAGTCTGTGAGTGTGAACAGACTACCATGTGTCCAGGCGGGACATTACAGAGAGGTCTCTGTGTCTGAAGAGAGTGTGGGAGTCTACCAGTGTGGACAGACTTCCATGTGTCCCGGCGGGACATTACAGAGAGGTCTCTGTGTCTATGAGGAGTGAGGCTCCAGGCAGGAGCTGAAGTACTGAAGATTTGTATTGCATGTCACTGTAAGGTTTATGATGTAATAAACCTGATGATTTTTGGATAAGAAAGGTGTCTCCTGATTACCTCTGAAGCAGCCGAGTGAGTTGAAACCTTACAGTATGTACAGCACTTGCACTATCACCTGTATACTGTATATAGACTGCTGAGTATAGAGTATATAGGTAATACTGGCTGCTAAATCTGTGTAATCACAGTATGACCTATATAATGTATACACAGCAGTCTTTATACATTATATAGTCGATACTGCGACTTATAAATACAAAATATGGGTGATACTGCTGTATATATATTACATAGGTAATACTGCGAATATACATCCCAGTCACAGTATCACCTATATAATGCATATACAGCACTCACCTTATATGATGTACGCAACATAATATAGTATAATGCTGTCTTAATATATTGTATACTGTGGAGTTGTGCATATGTGTTATATATATATATATAATATAAAAGTGTGTTTATGTAGTATGTTGCTGTGTATATAGTATATAGTGTGGAATCCACACTATATACACTGGCCCATATCTACACTATATACTATATACACAGCTCCACTCTACATTCCTTACCACGGTATAAATTGTGGAGCCATGTATGCTGTGTATACTTCTGTATACATAGTGTAATTCTCTAATTCTCAGTATCTGGTGTTATTGTGTGTGTGTGTATGTATGATGTACAGACCAAAAGTTTGGACACACCTTCTCATTTAAAGATTTTTCAGTATTTTCATGACTTTGAAAATTGTACATTCACACTGAAGGCATCAAAACTATGAATTAACACATGTGGAATTATATAATTAACAAAAAAGTGTGTAACAACTGAAATTATGTCTTATATTCTAGGTTCTTCAAAGTAGCCACCTTTTGCTTTGATGACTGCTTTGCACACTCTTGGCATTCTCTTGATGAGCTTCAAGAGGTAGTCACCGGAAATGGTCTTCCAACAATTTTGAAGGAGTTCCCAGAGATGCTTAGCACTTGTTGGCCCTTTTGCCTTCACTCTGCGGTCCAGCTCACCCCAAACCATCTCAATTGGGTTCAGGTCTGGTGACTGTGGAGGCCAGAGCATCTGGTATAGCACCCCATCACTCTCCTCCTTGGTCAAATATCCCTTACACAGCCTGGAGAATGTGTTTGGGGTCATTGTCCTGTTGAAAAATAAATTATTCTGTATGGAGTGCTATGTGGTGCCCAGAATACTGTATGGAGGACTATATGGTGCCCATAATGCTGTATGGAGCAATATATGGGGCTCATTATACTGTGTGTGGTGCCCATAATACTGTATAGAGCAATATTTGGGGCTCATTATACTGTATGGAGCACTATGTGGTACCCATTATACTGTATGGAGCAATATATGGGGCATGTTATTCTTTATAGAGCACTATGTGGTGCCCAGAATACTGTATGGAGCGCTATGTGGTGTCCATAATACTGTATGGAGGACTTTACTGTCTGGTTTCTGACCTATTGTGTAATAGATATCACTCATGTAATGTAAGAATGAAATCTTTGGCATTGTACTATACCTGTATTTCGCTGCTGTGTTATGAATTGTGGTATGTGTTAAAGGGGCCCACTGAGACTCTTTCACCTGAGGCCCACAAAAACCTGGAGCCGGCCCTGTATGCACTGCACAGTACCGCTTCTCCTGTCCTGTTGTCGAAGAGGTGACATTGGACTTTGGAAGGGTCAATATTGGTTTAGTATTTTCAATATTACTATGGCCAAATAAAAATAAAATATTGGAAAAGCTTAAATGGATTATCCCAAGTAATTCTCTCTCCTCTGGATAGGTGATAACTTTCCAATTGCTGGAGATCTGACTGCTGGGACCTCCATGATACTAAAAATCGGAACTTTGTAGAGCACCATGTAAATGCAGCTGTGGTCAATCATACGCACTGTGGCGGCATTCACATGTGGCTCTTCAAATATCTCCCTTTAGGAGAGTGAGGGGCAAGACAAAGTAAAGCAAAATTCACTGATCGGGGTGAGGAGTGTTATAGTTTGTGGGGTTTGTGTGGCAGGGCTGCTTTTTTGTCCCAGTCCGGCCCTGGGAATTGGCTTGGTGTTTGAGGTGTATGTGGGGGAGTTGATAATGTTACTGAAAGTTCTACTGAACAAACAATGGCTCATCCTATCCAAAAGACAACTGACAACTTCTGTTACTGGACTGGATTCTCAACTCCCTTTCTTTGTCATCTGCATAGTGATATGCCTTGTAGTTGAGGGCAAGAACGAGTATGTGCTCTAGTGGATGGCAAGCACTGCATCAATTGGCTTCTCCTCATCTTCCTTCACCTTAACATCACACACAGTACAATACCCAGATGTGGCACCCTTGTTTCCCCCCGCATTACAAGTCTCCAACCACCCAACTGAACTTTCAGAGAGTACAAATAGTATAATTGCGTGGCTCTGATGAATGTGACAGGGCCTGGTACAGGGCTTGAACCAGCATTTCTAGCTTAAACATTGATCAGTAACAGGAGTATGAGTGACAGGTGTAGGTGTCTGGTGCTCTGAGAGCCCTGCCAAATTCAGGCAACATACATAAAGGAGACCCAACTTGGAGTCCAAACATTTCCAAAAATTATTTACAATTAACTTTTACGTTTTCCCTTTCTTTTTTCTTTTAAATGTGTATTTGATCTGTTTTTAAGACTTTGTTCACACAACTGTATGATGCTTTCCAAATTGCATGTTGTTACTTGATGTGGGCAGTGGTTTAATCTCTTCAGGTATTTGCACTCTTAATTTAACATCAACACACCCACCAATTGGAATGATACCGCTGTGTGGCTTGACAAACTTTTATTCTCAGAGTCGTGCTTGTTTCCACTGTCTATACAACCATGTTTAGAGCCCCATGAATAAAGCCCCCATCACACTAAGCGAGATCGCTAGCGAGATCAGGCCCCTGCTGTGAGATCGCTGGTCGTGTCGGAATGGCCTGGACCTTTTTTTGATCGTTGAGGTCCTGCTGGGTAGAATGCATCGTTGTGTTTGACACCTTTTTCCAACGATCTCGTTGGCAACTCAGCACTGAGACACATAAGCGACAAATCGTTACACAGGTCGCTACGGGTTGCCGATCATTGCTGTGTTGTTGGGAAGATCTGACTGTTTGACATCTCAGCATCGACCACATAGCGACACAGCAACGATCCCTGCCAGGTCGTATCGTTGTCGGGATCGCTGTTGAGTCACTGAGTGTGACGGTACCCTAAGGCTCATCAGAGCTGAAACGCATCGGTTGTATCCACTGTGACCAGAACAGCACTTACCATGTTTTTATGGATGTGATTTATTTCTTTAATAAAATTGGACATTTTATTTACCTGCTTCTACACTGGACTTTTCCTCTTCGTTTGTCTCAGCCGGATCCCAGGCTATTCCGTGCGCTACTCAGCAGCATTGTGGCTGCATCAATGGTGAGCTGACTCTCCTTTTCTCCTTCTCCTCTTGTTTCCATTTCCAAAAATTAGGGACAGACACCAGGAAAAGTGGCATCAATTGACCCACAGCAGAAATTTGATAATGGCACAGCAGTAATCAGTCATGGGCAATGCATGAGATATGTGGGTCTGGCCAACATTTACAGGTTTGAATTTAAGTTCAAATTAGGAGGTGGGTGAGGGACTGGTGTAGGCCTGCTGTGCTGGGAGCCCTGATACCTCATGCAACAGCTCAAACTGCTTTTCTGCTCAGCGACACTCTGGTGGCACAAATATCTGCTTCGTAGAATACTATTCTTTAACCCCTTCATTCCATCCGACGTACTATTCCGTCCAGGGTGGATTTGATTTAAATCAAACTGATTTAAATCACGATTTAAATCACGATTTAAATCACTAGTCAGTAAGGCTTGATTTAAATCAGTGATTTAAATCAAAGTTTCTACCTAAACAAGTTCTTGCTACTTTAACATGCAAGTAGATGAAGATTTTTAGAATCACTTTTTATATTACTTTTTTCTCCCCAGTTTAATGGGTTAATCATTCATATTTGGACACCACTGTTCTGTTGTACTTAGGAAGGAGAAAAATAATCCTGACCTTAATAACAATTTAAATAGATTTATTCAACTGAAACAATAACAACATTACAGCATAAGTTATTTGCTTAAACAAACATCCATGTTTGTTAACTAATTTGGCTAAACAAAATATATATATATTTTAAGAAACTTAGACTGTCAGCCCAGCCGACACATGAAAAACTTAAATACTACTGTCCCTGCTGTCCTCTGTAGCTCACTCGTCGTCATCTTCATCATCATCTTCTTCTTTGTTCCTATTCATAATCTGGAAAAGAAAAACAAGCTTTCCTGCTTTATTGGGTCCCAACCGATTTCTCAATTTAGAATGAATGAGTCCAAAGGCAGAGAATATTCTTTCAACGCCTGCAGAAGAAGCTACTGCTGTTAAAAGTGAAATCATTACTTGAACAGTCTCTAAAGCCAAGCGCTTAAGTGACTTCCACCAGTTTACTGGTGTGACCTTCCTTAAAATATCTTCAGCAAACATATATTTCTTGAATGGTTCCCCCTTAGCTCTGAAGTTTATTATAGTTGGCATTAAAGATGGATGATTGCTGGATACCCATGTCATAGCTAACTCCTCTTCCTCAGCACTTAGGTTTTGACCCTGATATTGGATATTGACAATATTTGCCAAAAAATGAGCTGGAGTCAGTGCTTGTCCCATTCGTTTGTTTACTGCTTGTAATTTAATTCTGTCCATGTGTAGTTCTGTTTTTAAGTGTTCACTCAGTTCCTTCCAAATTTCAACAGCATCCGCAATAAAACAGCTATTTTTCTGTATTTTGTTTAAAGCTTGAGAGATGGGTTTCAGGAAGCTCAGCATATGTTCAACATTTCTCTTAAGCCCAATGTTGAGGATTTTGGCCGTGACAGTGCCATCTATTTTATCTCGATTTTCTTCACAAAGTGTCATCAGAATAGGCCAGTTTTTGATATACTGCTCAAAACAGTCCACCACAGAGTTCCATCTAACATCTTGTGGGAGCGTTAGCTTGGTTCCACCCATCCTTTTCAGAGCTGCTGCAGCAAAATGATTATTACGGAAGTATTTAGCAATTTCAACAACATAAGCCTTTATTTCTGGAACACTTAAGTCTTTCGCTAAGAGGTGCAGCAAATGAGCACTGCAACCATATGTTATTAGCTTTGTATTCCCTCCCTGCTCTTCTAAATTTCTTCTCATCTTGGATACGTTTGCAGCATTGTCAGTGAACAAACTGTGTACTAGACATTTGAATTTTTGTTCACATGTTGTTATAGCTTTTACTGCCACTTCTTGTAAGTATTCTGCTGTGTGTGCATTTCCTGATGTATCAGTTTTTGTGCAAGGAATACTTTACCTTCTTCTGTTGTTATACAAGCACATACAATAGGATCATTGTGGACATTACTCCACCCATCAATACTTAGGTTAACAATTTTACCCTCCAAGAGCTGTTGCACATTGCTCCATTTCTCTGTCATACACTTGATCCAGCAGTTTCCCTGCAACATCAGCTCTGCTGGGTGGACTGTATCCTGGTCTCAGTGACTGAACCATATTAATGAAATGTGAGTTCTCAGTCAGACGGAAAGAAGAGTTCGTTGCATAAATAAACTGGGCAATTTTTTCATCAATCAACTCTTTTTCTAATCTGCTAGCTCTTATCACAAACCTATCTATGGTGGTTCCAGGAGGTAAAGGTTTTTTCTTCATTTTGGGTGATGGTGATATGTGGCTGTGGGTGTCTGATGATGATGCTGCTGCTAATGAAGCACTATCCTGGATGGATAACTCTGAAACTGTAGAACAGGATGATGGTGATCTTGGAGGTGGATAGTTTCCAGAATCCATGAATTCTCCTAAACAAAAAAAGTCAATGCTGTTATTTTATTGTTTATACAATTTCTGCTTATTGTACACAACACAGCACTGCCCCAAAAGGAATATTTGTTTTTCTTCATAACTGTACCAAATGACAGTAACATGCAGTAATAATAAGAAATATAATTTTTCTCACACATGACAGTTCAGTCTTTAGAAATAGGGTTCAATAAAAAATGTTTACCAACCTGAAGATCCTGCCTGTTCAGATGTGTTTCTTTGGTCATCTTCATCACTGCACTTCTCATGATGTTGCCTCATTCGCGCCACCAGGCCTTGCATCTCTTTGTTGCATCGTTTGCATTTTGCACGCATGCCTGCCTTACCGATAGGCGAAGGAGCTTCATTAAAATATTCCCAAACTGGGTCTCTTTTACGGCCTGCTGCCATTATAAGGAAAGAATGTAATAAACCTCAGATCATACACACAAACAGATCCAGACTTGTCTGTCTGTGGCTATGCTGCAGTATTGTGCTCAAAGTTTCACTTTCATTTTTTTGTCTGCTTGCCCTTCCTCCTCCTCACACTTAGATTCACATTCTTCTTGTGTTGTGCAGATCTATTCCACTCCAAACAATCAGAAACATATTGTCTAACTTCTTGGACTTGGCACTGAAGGGGTTGATTCTGTATTCATATAGGTTTGTAGAACAATAGGATTAAGGTCTTTTTCTCAACTCTGTTCATGTTGTAACATTTTTGCCGTGAAGAAGAGGCTGGGACCTCTGCGGAGTCAAATTCAGTTTTGAGAACTGCGTAAGTAAAGCGAGCGTCTGTGATAATATAGGAGAGAAACTGCCCACTAATCCTACAGAAACCTCTGGAAGAGCATGGCATTGTGAATGTTACACATATACAGCCTTTATTCTACTGAGTTAAACAACTCAGCTTTATCTCATGATGGAAGAACCTTTGGATGGTAAAATATTTTCCTCAAAAAGCAGTTTATTGAAAAAAATCCGATTTAAATAAAAACCCATTAAATCAAAAAAATCCGATTTAAATCAAAAAAATCCGATTTTTTTAAAAAAAATCATTGATTTTTATCCACCCTGATTCCGTCCATGTGACCCTGGACCTCATTCCCATTGACGGAATAGTACGTCCAGGGCGATCAGCTGCGCTCCCGGGGGAGCGCAGCTCATCGCCGCCAGGTGTCAGCTGATTATCACAGCTGACACCCGAGACTGTGTGTCAGGAGCGGTCACGGACCGCTCCCGGCACATTAACCCCTGGCACACCGTGATCAAACTGATCGCGGTGTACCAGGGGCACGGGAGCATCGCGCAGTGAGGGGGCTCCCTGCACGCTCCCCTGAGACCCTCAGAACAGCGCGATGGTGTCGCGCTGTTCCGAGGGACTCTCCTCCCTCCAAGGATCCGGATCCAAGATGGCCGCCGGGTCCTGCAGGGAGGCGGCTTCCTCAACAAAAAACAAAGCAAAAAATCAATGCTTTATCATCATACCGCCGAACAAAAAGTGGAATAACACGCAATCAAAAAGACCGATATAAATAAACATGGTACCGCTGAAAACATCATCTTGTCCCGCAAAAAATGAGCCATGATACAGCATCATCAGCGAAAAAATAAAAAAGTTATAGCTCGCAGAATAAAGCGATGCAAAAATAATTTTTTATATAAAATTGTTTTTATTCTATAAAAGCACCAAAACATAAAAAAATGATATAAATGAGGTATCGCCGTAATCTTACTGACCCGAAGAATAAAACTGCTTTATCAATTTTACCACACACGGAACGGTATAAACACCTCCCCCAAAAGAAATTCATGAATTGCTGATTTTTGTTCATGCTAACCTCCCAAAAATCGAAATAAAAAGCGATCAAAAATGTCACATGCTCAAAAATAGGGGTCTATTTTCCAAAATGGGGTCACTTGTGGGTGGTTTCCACTGTTTAGGCACATCTGGGGCTCTCCAAATGCGACATGAAGCCGGCAGACCATTCCATCAAAGTCTGCAATCCAAAACGTCACTACTTCCCTTCCGAGCCCCAACGTGTGCCCATACAGTAGTTTTCTCCCACATATTGGGTATCAGCGTACTCAGGACAAATTGGACAACAACTTTTGTGGTCCAATTTCTCCTGTTACCCTTGTGAAAATAAAAAATTGGGGGCGAAAAAATCATTTTAGTAAAAAAAAAAAAAAGATTTTTTATTTTACGGCTGTACGTTATAAACTTCTGTGAAGCACTTCGGGTTCAAAGTGCTCACCACACATCTAGATAAGTTCCTTGAAGGGTCTAGTTTCCAAAATGGTGTCATTTGTCGGGGTTTCCACTGTTTAGGCCATCGGGGGCTCTCCAAACGCGACATGGCGTCCAATCTCAATTCCAGCCAATTTTAGTTTGAAAAAGTCAAGCGGCGCTCCTTCCCTTACGAGCTCTGCCGTGTGCCCAAACAGTGGTTTCCCCCCACATATGGGGTATTGGCGTACTTAGGAGAAATTGCACAACAACTTTATCTGTCCATTTTCTCCTTTTACCCTTGTGAAAATAAAAACAAAGTTTGTAAAAGATCATTTTTGTGGCTAAAAAGTTAAATATTCATTTTTTCCTTCCACGTTGCTTCAGCTCCTGTGAAGCACCTGAAGGGTTAATAAAATTCTTGAATGTGGTTTTGAGTACCTTGATGGGTGCAGTTTTTAGAATGGTGTACTTTTGGGTATTTTCTGCAATATAGACCCCTCAAAGTGACTTCAAATATGAGGTGGTCCCTAAAAAAAATGGCTTTGTAAATTTTGTTGTAAAAATGAGAAATCGCTGGTCAACTTTTAACCCTTATAATTTCCTAACAAAAAAAAAATTTTGGTTCCAAAATTGTGCTGATGTAAAGTAGACATGTGGGAAATGTTATTTATTAACTATTTTGTGTGACAAATTTCTCTGTTTTAAGGGAATAAAAATTAAAAGTTTGAAAATTGCAAAATTTTCAAAATTTTCGCCATATTTGCATTTTTTTCAAAAATAAACGCAAGTTATATCGAAGAAATTTTACCACTATCATGAAGTACAATATGTCACAAGAAAACAATCAGAATCGCGAAGATCCGTTGAAAACCTTCCAGAGTTATAATCTCATAAAGAGACAGTGGTCAGAATTGTAAAAATTGGCCCGGTCATTAACGTGCAAACCACCCTTGGGGGTGAAGGGGTTAAAAAAATTTAAGGATAGCAACACAGGCAGTTGACTGAAAGTAAGTGCAGGGACCCTTTTTGCTACAGGCAACACACATGAAGGAGACCCAACTTGGAGTCCAAACATTTCCAAGAGTAGAAATAATATAATTGGGCTCTGACACCCCTTCCACTACAGGCAACCCACCAGATGGAGACTCAACTTGGAGTCTCCACATTTCAAAAATTTGCTAGTAACATCAGCAGCAGTAGCAACAGCAAGCACAGAAGCCATGGCAAAGGTATCACAGACTGCAATAACGCGAGATCAATGCGGCACACTAAAAACTACACCATTGCCTAGTCTACCCAGTCTGCGATTGGGGTGCAAAAGTCATTGGAAATCCATGACTTGTTCATCTTGATGAAAGCTAGGTGGCCTACACTTTCAGGGGACAGCCAGATGCGCTTATCCGTCAGGGCACAAGCAGCAGCGCTGAGGCACTGAAGACACGTTCTGAGAGAAAGCTGGCTGACGGGCATAACAAAACTCCACAGCATGACAGGCATGTTCAGACCACCCTTCTATTTTTGAAGACCAAAATGCCAAAGGGTCCAAACCCCCCTGATGGCATTGATATTGAGCTTGAGATACTCCTGCACCATCCTCTCTAGTCGTTCACTATGTGTCAGAAACATTGCTTCTGCCACTTACATTGCTGCTGCTTCTGATGTTTTTGCATTGACGACTTGACGTTCCCACGGTTGCAAGTCTATAACTGCGATGCATGCTGTGTGCCTGACTGCTGTCTTGGGGAAAATCACACTTAAGATTGTCTACAAGCGTGTTTCAATATTCCAGCATGTGAGCGTCCCTTTCTGGAGGGGAAGCATGTGGCAAAATTTACTCTTGTACTGTGGATCTAACAGAGTGGCAAACCAGCACTCAGCACTATTTCTAATCCTAAGAATACAGGCATCAAGTTGCAGAGAGTGCAGCAACAAGGCGCTCATGTGTCGGATGCTTCCATGAGGTCCAAGTCCATGGTGTGTTGGTGGTGGGTAACACTCAAGCTTGCTTACTCCGTACCCTCCCGCCAACCACTGACAACAGAGAGGGGATCATTATCCTCTTTATCTCCTGACTGTTGCACCCCTCACCTCTTCCTCCTGCACCTTCACTAACAGTTTGTCTGGTACCATGCGCCTCCCTTGATTGCTATAATCCACACTGCCATGACACCCGCCTGTGCGACGACAGTCTGCAACTTAGAGATATTGTTATCCCTTCCGCATCCCACTCTGGTTCCTCCTCTTCCTCTGGGACCACCACCTCCTCCCCCAGACTATTCAAAGTGTGCTCCATAGTGCAGATGACTAGAATAGTGATGCTGATGACGGCATCGTTAGCGCTAACCATCTTAGTAGTCATTTCAAAACTTTACAAAAGTGTGCAGAAGCCCTTCATCTGTGCCCACTCTGCAAGCGTGATTTGCACCACATCCGTACTGTGTTGGCCTAGGCTATGCAAAATGACATACGACACAGTGCTTGTTGCTGCTGCCACAGTCACTGCAACATGTGCAGAGTGGAATTCCACCATGTCGGCAGCCCGAAAGACCTCTGTAGCAATACAAGTCAGTGACCTGTGGAGTGTGAACAACAGAAGTGAGCACACAGCGACCATTATTTCTGCAGCAGCCCATGCAGTCCAAGATAGTGGTGGAGAAATTGCTGTACCACCAGGTTAACAACATGAGCATGCAAGGGATGTGTGTGAGGTGTGTAGGGCCGCCATCAGGTTCACACCATTTTTGCACACGGCCTTACCTGGCTGCAGGTTCAGTGGAGATAGCCATTGCTCACACTTGGCCTGGATAGCTGTCCACAACTCTTGAACTGTGTGACTACGATCTCCAAGGCATATTAATTTAAACACTGCCTGATTTAGGTGAGCTCTGGTTGTGCAGTACAGAGGTGGGGAGGATTCTCTCTGCATTGTTGTAACATTTGTCTCATTAAGGGAGTGGTTGAGGGGCAGGTGTAGGCCCTAGTGGAGGTGGAGAAGGCAGAAGCAATGGAGGAAGTGTTAAATACAGGTGTCTAGTGGTTTAGTTCACCATCCCTTGGTGTGTAGTGGCTTAGTTCTCCATCCCCTGGTTTGTAGTGGTTTAGTTCTCCAACCCTAGGTATTTAGTAGTTTAGTTCTCCAACCCCTGTTGTCTAGTAGTTTAGTTCTCCATCTTCTGGTGTTTAATGGTTTAGTTCTCCAGCCCTAGGTGTTTAGTAATTTAGTTCTTCAACAACTGTTGTCTAGTAGTTTAATTCTTCATCTTCTGGTATGTAGTGGTTTAGTTCACCATCCCTTGGTGTGTAGTGCTTTCATTAGCCAACCTTAGGTGTTTAGTAGTTTAGTTCTTCAACCATCTGTTGTCTACCAGTTTAGTTCTCCATCCTCTGGTGTGTAGTGGTTTAGTTATCCATTCCCAAGCACCCTGCAATCCTTGGGGATTCCAAGACTTGTGGAACATACCCTTCCCGCCTGCCCTCAGAGTCACCCAATGCCCAGTCACCGAGATGTAATTCCCATGGCCATGCTTGCTCGTCCAGGTGTCAGTGGTGAACTGCACCCTGGCAGACATAGCTTTTTTCAAGGAATGGGTCATGTTGTCTGCGACATGCTGGTGTAGCACAGGCACGTCTTTCTTAGAGAAGTAATGGCGACTAAGTAACTAGTACTGATGGACTGCAATGGCCATCATCTTTTGGAAAGCGTTTTATCTACCAGGTGGAAAGACAGCATTTCCGTGGCCAACAGATTGGAGATGGTGAAGTTCACACTCTTAGCTTTGGCATGTGTATGAGGAAACAATCTTTTATGTGACCACAACTGCAGGCCCGAGGGCTGGCTTCTGTGCTGAGAGAGGATGGCGTAGGATGGACACGACAAACTGGTGGATTGTGAATGAGGTGCAGGCGGAGATGTTATGGTGGATTGAGAAAGATGTGATATGCTTGGTGTCTGAGATTGGTCAAAAAGAGCAGGTATGTCCGCTTCCATAATAGCTGATGGGATCTCATTGTAGCGGGTAAAAAAGTGGATGTTCTGTGGCCAGAGACTTGTGTGAGAACATTTTCCACGGTGAAAGAGGAGGAAGAAGCAGAAGCAGATGCAGTTGATATGGTGGCTGGTTTTTGGCGAGACTGTGAGACCACATTTTAGCACAGTGAGATTCCCAGACTAATGCATGTTGATTGCGCATGTGCCGGTTCATGCATGTAGTAGTCAAATTATTGGAATTTTTGCCTCTATTGAGTCTTTTTTTACAAAGTTATCAGATAATGTGACCTGGGTCATCCTTTTCATTATCAAAAAAGGCCCAGGCTAGGCAACCCTTGCCGCCCATGCAAACTGTAGACCCGCTACCGCTGCTGGCCACAGCCAGAGTTGTGGCTGAGGATGGAGTGCTTGTCGTGGTTGCATCACTCTGTGTCTGTGCAGAAAGCCACAACGTAACCTTATCTTCCTCCTACTCCACTTTCTCTGCTTTTGGCCTCATCTACAAGGTGTAGATAAGGGGTCCTGCAAACTTGATATCTCTGGTTAACCTAGGACTCTACTCTCTCCTTCAAAACACATATATGGATATGTTCCACTTCCTGCCAACTACAACTCAAAAATATTTCCCGGATCTGTACATTCCTTAATCAAGAATCTACAAAAATCCTAGTCCATGCACTCATCATCTCCTGCTTCAACGACTACAACCTCCTGCTTTGTGGTCTCCCTTCTAACAGTCTCGCACCCCTCCAATCTATCCTAAACTCTGCTGCCTGACTAATGCACCTACCCACCCACTAGTCCCCGGCTTCTCCTCTCTGTCAATCCTTTCACTGGCTCCTTATTGCCCAGATATTCCAGTTCAAAACCCTAACCATGGCATACAAAGCCATCCACAACCTGTCTCCTCCATACGTTTGTGATCTAGTCTCCCAGTAATTACCTGCACGCAACCTCCGACCTCACAAGATTACGTTCTCTACTCCCCTTTTATCTCCTCTTCCCACAATCGCATTCAAGGTTTCTCCAATACATCCCCTCTGATCTGGAACTCTCTACCCTAACTCTCTACCCATATTAGAATCTCGACAACTTTGGGAACCTTCAAAAGGAACCTGAAGCACCACTTCTTCCAACAAGCCTACAAACTGCAGTAACCATCGTTGCACCATACCGCTGCACGATCAGCTTTACCCTCACCTACTGCATTCTCACATATCTTTTGTACCAGTCAGTGACTTATATTGATTATGATTATTATTCTTGTTTTTATTATGCATACCCCTTTTCACATGTAAAGCGCCATGGAATAAATGGCGCTATAACAATAAATAATAATAATAATACTGCTGTGCGGCTGTCTAAGAAAGGGAGTCGAGTAGCCCAGTCCAGTAACAGAATGTCATAATGCTGCACAATTATACTATTTCTACTCTGGGGAAATTGATGCCACTTTAGTGGAGTGTGGCAATAATTTTTTGAAATGTGGAAACTCCAAGTTGGGTTTCCTTCATGTGTGTTGACTGTAGCAGTAAGGCTCCCAGACTGGCAGGCATGCACTTACTTTAGTTAACTACCTGTGTTACTATCCTTAAAGTTTATTTTATTTAAAATTTATCCTTAAATTTCAAGACAACCTCAATGCCGAGTGAATTAGTGCTGATAGAAGGATATTCAACACAAGGTAAGTATGAAGAGAGTAATTTATTTGGATGAGTGCTGTTCACAATATAAAAAAATATAAATAAATATCAAAAAAATAAAAAGGTAATATATAAACCAGACCCTGGAGGGTATATAGATGATAACAAAAACCTAAGACATAATATCTAAAACTAAAAATAATTCAAGAAAAATATACTAAAGAAATATGTAAAATGTGAAGAGTAATAGGGCATAAAAAGGTGAAGAAACATAAAACTTAAGATGGACAAAAATATAACCAATTAATAAGGTCCAATGAGTAAAATGTGAATAGTGAAAAATACAATCCATTAAGTAAAATGACTCTGAAAGTGAGAAGTGAAGAAGGTGAGAATATGTACATAAGAGCCAGTCCAAGAATTAAAACCAAAACAGTTAGTAGATGAAAAGTCCTCATATATATTCTAAGGGTGAGGTTGCTTGAGCAAGAGTACAGTATGTGCAGATCCCACTGCTGCAAATACCAGCCCGCAGCCGCCCCAGAAATGGCGCATTGCTGTGAATATGCTGGAGGCGGCTTCTGAGCTGGGGCTCCCTCCGGTGGTTGCTGAGGGTAATGAACTGATTAATGAATGGCCTTCAGCTGGCACTGAATGGTAGGATATAAGAGGCCTGAGTTCCCAGCAGCCTTGCCGGTTATCAATTGTTCCTTCTGGTCTTGCTTGAAGCACTGCTAGTTTCCTGCTCTCCTTCAGATAAGGTTTTTTTTGGCAATCAGAAGTGTTGGTATTTTTGTTAGGGTTTTGTTGGATTGCAGTCAGAATTCTTTCCTGTACTTTTCTTTCTAGACAGATTGGGCCCCAGCGTTTGCTCATTCTATTTTCTGTCTGTGTCCATGCTTTCTTCTTGTCTAACCGCCATTACATGTTTGGGGGCTTCCTATTTTCTTTGGGAATCTGCTCCGGGGCAGATAGCTTTCATCTTTCTGCCTTTAGGTGTAGTTATCTCTCAGGCTGCGACGAGGCGTCTAGGATCACCGTAGGTATATATCAAAAACTGACCGGCACATCCAAACGTAGATCTAGTCTGAACAGGTGCTAAATAGTGTTGAGCGATATTGCTCGAGTCGATATCTAAAAATATCGTATCGAAATTGTATCGCCGATAGCACTAAATATCGTCGATATCCGATTTCGATAGCGGAAGTCCCATGTAAGTCTATGGAACAAAATATCGAAATTAAAAAAAACCATTCTTGCCTTGTTGGTTAATTGTACATGAAGGAAAACAACAAAGACTAATGTAGAATGTATTGGGGGAGGTTGAGGAGACAATAAAGGCATACATGTTTAACCCAATGCATTGGAATAGCATTAATATATTTTTTTTTGGAAATACGTTTGGATTGACTAACAAATTGACAATGTTGTTAACCTTTTTTCTATTTTGGCAAATATGTATGTTTCACAACTTCCATGCTCTTCACCTTTTTAACTTTTGCCAGTGCCACACTTTCTCCTTCATAATCTTCAGCAGCAGCATCATCTTTCTCATCAAATTATTCTTCATCTTCATCTTCACCTTCTTAATCTTCTTCTTAAACTTCTTGCTATTCATGTTTTTGTTTACATTACTCATATTCTTCTTATTAAACTAATTAATCTTCTTCATATTCAAATTCTTCATCTTCTTCATCATATTCTTATTTGTGACAGAGATTCCTGTACTTGTAATCTGTAAAAGTATGAATTGTTCATCCTTCCGTTCTTGCTGTCACAAAAGATTTAAATTACAACAGTATTTGTCCGTGTTCAGTTTAGCCTGCAGCAGCAGGCATTTTCCAGGGGCACCACGAGGAGGAACGGACTCACCCCCATACACTGCTTAGTCTTCTTCTGCTTAGAATTTAGAGCATATATTTTGCTCTTCATTTTGGTCTTATACTTCATGTTCTTCTGTTTTTTGATCTTTTGCTTATTGTTCTTCTGTCTCTTGTTCTGTATCTTGTAGTTTGTCTTAACCTTCTTTGTCCTGTTGGTGATCTTCTTCTGGGTAATCTTTTATTTTTTCTTTGTGATGGTGTTCAGGCTGGTTGGCTTCATGCTCGTCGTCCTTGTTGTCGTCATCTTCTTCTGGGTGGTCTTTAATGTCGTCTAATTTCCGAGAAACAGCTGACGTTACTGGAACCCTGACGGGTATCAGATGGAGCAAGAGACAATGGAAGTAACGAGGACCAGCTGACTGTGCTGGACCCTGGACGGGTAGCAGAAGGAAAAGAGGCAATGTCACAACCGAGTGCCAGCTGACGTTACTGTGACACGGTTACTAAGCAGGAGGTACCTGTGCTCCAAAGCACTACCAAGGACCAGCAGACGTTGCTGGAACTCGGATACGGAGATGGAGGCACCTAGGCCAAAGGCACTGGGGAGAACCACTTGACGGTACTGGACCCCGGACGGGTAGCAGAAGGAAAAGAGGCAATGTCACAACCGAGTACCAGCTGACGTTACTGTGACACGGTTACTAAGCAGGAGGTACCTGTGCTCCAAAGCACTACCAAGGACCAGCAGACGTTGCTGGAACTCGGATACGGAGATGGAGGCACCTAGGCCAAAGGCACTGGGGAGAACCACTTGACGGTACTGGACCCCGGACGGGTAGAAGAACGCACCCATGAAAATGTAAGTTGACAGGACGCAAGCCGTCCGCAGTTACCGAATCACACAGTCCTACAGTGGGTGCTTATCCTATTGTCACAATGGAAACCGCCTTTATTTACATATCCCACAGCACACATAGGAATCACCTAAACTGCAGGCACTATAGAGTCGGCTAACCCGAATGCAACACGACAGCACAACTTATTGGAGGATAATTGACGTTCACACTGCCAGGAAACAGCTGTCGTGCTGTAACCAGGCTGGCCAGGAGTCAGTACCCCTGCCAATTACTTACGACTCGAGCAACAAATGGCGGTGTTGTAGCCCAGGGAGTACAGTTCAGGTGGTAGAAAGATGAACATAACAGGAGACATGGAAAACGTTGCCAAACAGTTATTTAATCTGAAAACGGACATGCAAATTCAGGTGAGATCCATGCCTTGTTCATTTTCAGAAAAGTAAGCCGGTCTACATTCTCTGAGGATAGTCGCATGCGACGGTCTGTTACTACACCACCTGCAGCACTAAAGACACGCTCAGATAATACACTGGCAGCAGGGCAAGCCAGCACCTCTAATGCATACTGGCTAAGCTCTGGCCATGTATCCAACTTAGAGACCCAAAATTTGAAAGGGGAAGAGGCATCTGGGAGTACACTTAGAGGGAAAGCCAAGTAGTCTGTCACCATCTTACGGAAACGTTTCTTCCTGGTGACTGGAGCCGTCTCGGATGGTGTAGACCTTGCTGGCGCTGTCACAAAACTTTGCCACATTTGTAACATACAGTTCTTGCCCTGTGCAGAGGCGCTGCTTCTGCTCCCTCTTGTTGTAGAGGTGTCTACACTGCCTCGACGCACAGAGCTGCTTTGTAAAGCAGCAGCAGTAGCAGCAGTAGCTCTCTCGGCTGGAATGTACAACAGTATGGATTGCACCAGTGTGTCTTGGTACTCCTGCATTTTACGGTCCCGGTTCACCGGTGTGATGAGGGTTTGTAAGTTGTCCCGGTAGCGAGGGTCTAGGAGGGTGTACACCCAATAATCTGACGTGCTGAGAATGTGGGCGATGCGGCGGTCGTTTCTCAGGCACTGAAGCATGAAATCAACCATGTGCTGCAGACTCCCAACTGGCCAACAAAGGCTGTCCTCTGGAAGAGGCGTCATCTCTGTCTCCTCTGCATCACCCCACCCTCGCTCTACATACTGAGTAGAGCGTTGTGTACCTCCCTCTGTAGGGATTTCTTCCTCCTCCATTGACTCCTCCTCCTCCTCCTCATCCTCCTCACAAAGTGAGCCCTGCCCAGCCCTTTGTGAGGAACGACGTTGCGCTGACTGTCCTGAAGGTAATTGAATTTGTGACTCCTCATCCTCCACCTCTTTCAAAACCTCTTCCTTTAGTGCTTTCAGTGATTTCTGAAGCAGGCAGATAAGGGGTACAGTCATGCTGACTAGTGCATCATCTGCACTCGCCATCCGCGTTGAGACATCAAACGTCGCAGATGTCGTTCATAGATGCCCACTCAGTAGTGGTGAAGTGTGAACGGCGCAAATTGCGAGTTGATTGCGCCTGTTGCAGCTGATACTCCATTACTGCTGGCTGCTGCTCACACAACCGCTCCAACATATGTAACGTGGAATTCCACCTGGTGGGTACGTCACATATGATGCGATGTTCAGGAAGGCGAAATCTGACTTACAGAGCTGCAATGCGCGATCTGGCCATGCTGGAACGTCGCAAGTGAGCGCACTCTAGGCGGACCTTGTGCAGCAGTGCATCAAGATCCGGATAGTCCTTCAAAAAACTCTGCACGACCAAGTTGAGCACATGTGCCAGACATGGTATGTGAGTGAGGTTGCCAAGGCCCAGAGCTGCCACCAGATTTTGGCCATTGTCACACACTACCAAGCCTGGCTGGAGATTAGCTGACAAAAACCACACATCGCTCTCCTGCTTGATGGCATCACAGAGCTCCTGCGCTGTGTGGCTTCGATTCCCCATGGGAATTAATTTCAGTACGGCCTGTTGACGTTTGGCCACGGCTGTGCTCATATCGGTCGCAACAGGTAAGCGTTCACGGGTCCATGTGGAGGTATACCGTGACGGCTCGTGCAGCGATGATTCTGAGGAACTGGAGTAGGAGGAGGAATCAATGTGCACAGACTGGATTCCTGCAATCCTTGGAGTTGGCAGAACACGTACAGCGCCACTGGCAAGATCTGTACCCGGCTCCACAACATTGACCCAATGGGCAGTGAGGGAAAGGTATCGTCCCTGGCCATGGGTACTGGTCCACGCATCGGTGGTCAGGTGGACCCTGCTACTGACGGCGTTTAGTAGCGCATGTTTAATGTTTCCCTCGACATGTTTTTGCAGAGCAGGGACAGCTTGCCTGCTGAAATAAAATCGGCTTGGCACATTATATTGTGGGACTGCCAATGCCATAAAGTTCCTGAAACTGTCAGTCTCCACCAGCCTGAATGACAGCATTTCAAGGGACAGGAGTTTTGCAAGGCCAACATTCAGAGCCTGTGCTCGTGGATGGTTTGCCGAGTATGGCCGTCTTTTATACCATGCCTGTGTTACCGATGGCTGTTTTTTGTTCTGGGAGTGTGACGATGACTGTGAACTTGCTGCAGTGGGTGGAATAACAGTTTCTCTATGGACAACAGTGACCGAGGTTCTTCCATGGAGATCCTGTGAGGAAGCCGAAACAGGTGTGTGAGAGCTGGAGGTAGAGGCTCGAACATGACCTAAAGATGTAGGTGCTGCTGTAGGTTGGCCTACATCTCCAGTGTGTCTTTGGAACTCAGCTACGTGCTTTGTCCGTACATGTGTCCACATATTTGTGGTATTCAGGTTACTGATATTTTTACCTCTTTTAACTTTTTGCTTACACAGCTTGCATTGAACATAGCAAATATCATGTACAAGTCTGTCAAAAAAGGACCACGCAGTGCAAGTCATGGGAGCGCCAATTTTGACAGTTCTAAGAGAACTGCTCCCAACAGGTGCCAAACTGGAGGCTACAGGCAAGCGAGTCTGCAGCCTACCTCTCCCTCCTCTTTGTACCGTTGGGACAATCTCTTCCTCAGAGCTGCTCCCACCACCTTCCTGTTGCTCACGCCATGTTGGGTCTCGGACTTCATCATCTCCACTACCCTCTTCCAACACCTGCTGCTGTTGGATGGTCTGGGCAGCACCATGCTCCACAAAACCTGGCACCTGAGTCTCATCATCATCATAAGATGCGTTCTGCGGTGTGCTGTCCATCGGCACTGGCTCACCCGCCTCTTCAGATTGAGAGAGACACAGCTGTTGCGCATCACTGCATACTCCCTCTTCTTCAAATTGCAGAATGCTGCTTGCCTGTGCCCGTGTTTGCGAGCCAACAGATTCTGAGAACAGAAGCAGAGACTCAGCTGGCTCCTGTACAGAACTCTCTGACTGCCTTGGCAATTTGACAGGCGGTGAACAGACAGATGGTTGCTCAACAGTGTTGTGTTCCTGAGAGGAGGTGGAAGGAATTGAAGTCGATGGATTGGCTGCCATCCAACCAACAACGGCTTCAATTTGTTCTTCCCGCAGCAGGGGGGCACGCCGAGCTCCTACCAAAGTGCGCATAAAGGAACGCTCACGGGGATAAATGGTGGATGCTGTGTCACTGAGAGCGGCAGCAGACACAGAATCCCCACGTCCTCTCCCTGCTGAAGCTCCACGGCCACGACCACGTGCCTTACTCACTGACTTCTTCATCTTGGTAGATTGATAAAGAAAGTCAGAAAAGTTATAAGGCCTAAGTGTGGTTATTACGCAGAGACTGAAGTGAACACTGAAACACAACTGTTCACAATCTGTGAAAGGCTACTCCTTTGTCTACTTCTATAGTGTTTGCAACCAATGTATTGGATACGGATGGAAGCGCGTCACACTAATAGTTAAATTGCATGGAGCTGCAAGAATTACACTGAAGGAAAAAAAAAATAGTCTGTGAGTGACAGATGCAGATGCCTACAGACAGCGTTGCATGCAGAGCAAACTGCAGCGTCACCTGCACTCACACACACCTTGCAGAGCTGTTAAAACAACACTGCAGGCAAAAGGAAGCTTTACACAGCGGTTGGTGCTAGCCTGCCTACAGCACAGTACACTAAATCGCAATCTCTAACTGTCCCTCAGAGTCAGCACAGCAGCGTTCTGTCCCTTACTGAATTCACAGCACAGTGACGCTAAAATGGCGGCGGCGCCTTTTATAGTGCATTCTGACATCATTTCAGCATCCAATCACAGCCATGCCATTAGTTAACATGACCGCAGCAGTACAGGATGTGCCCACACTTCTTAGGATTCCTCATTGGCTGACTAAAATCACATTGCCTCGCAAAGAATTATGGGAACTTCCGATTACGGTATTCGATAAGACGAAAATATCGAAACGAATTATCGAAAGGCCGATAGAGCTAATATCGGCCGATAGCCGATATTTGCATTATCGTATCGCTCAACACTAGTGCTAAAACCTAGAGTCACCAACTCATACACATTCAAGAGAAAAGGTAGCACACTGTAGCGCTATAGCTTGCGGACACAAAAATATGAAAAATGAATTGCATCACTGCCTTAGAAATATGAAAAATTGAGAAGTCTTAGCGCATAAAAAGTCCAATTTATGTGTACCTGGTAGTCATGTTAAGGCTCTTCTTGTATACCAGGTCCTAACTATGCCAATCCTCACTTAGAAAAGTCTGTCTTTTCTAATTGAGGATTTGCATAGTTAGGACCTGGTACACGAGAAGAGCCTTAACGTGGCTACTAGGTACACATAAATTGGCCTTTTTATGCGCTAAGACTTCTCAATTTTTCATAGTTCTAAGGCAGTGATGCAATTCATTTTTCATATTTTTGTGTCCGCAGGCTATAGCGCTACAGTGTGCTACCTTTTATTCTAGGATCACCGTAGGAACGCTCCACAGCTACCTTTAGTTGTATGGTTACTTCAGGTTACTGAAATCCAATAGGTTCCAGCCTCTCTGGTGTATTACCGCTTTTGCTATTTTTTGCTATTTCTCCTCAGTTACTGAAACATAACTGTATAACCGGCCCAAAAACTGAAAATTGTATGGCACTCACAGAAGGGGAAAATAGTAATAAGGAAACTGTTTGCTGCATTTTTTCCCCCTCTTTTCTCTGGGTGCTGAGGAGGAATTTTTTTTTTCTCTCAATGGAGTTTGCACAGTTGTCTGGCCGTGTGGATCAGCTTGCCACTGTGGTTCGGAGTATTGCTACCTATCTTGCTGGGTTGCTGGTTGTGGAACCTAGGATCCCCATGCCAGATTTGTTTTTAGTGGATCGATCTAAATTTCTGAATTTCAAAAATAACTGTAAGTTGATTTTTGCCTTAAGGCCTAAGTCCTCAGGGAACGCGGCACAGCAGGTTTAAATTGTCATCTCCCTGCTGTGCGGCGACCCTCAGGATTGGGCTTTTTCCCTGACACCTGGGGACCCTGTTTTGAATGATATTGATGTATTTTTTCAGGCTCTGGGGTTATTGTACGATGAACCTAATGTCACTGATCAAGCTGAAAAGATCTTGTTGGCATTAAATCAGGGTATTGAAGACGCTGAGTTGTACTGTCAGAAATTTCGAAAGTGGGCAGTCCTGACCAAATGGAATGATGATGCTTTGGCAGCCCTTTTTCGAAAGGGTCTGTCAGAAAATGTAAAGGACATTATGGTGGGATTCCTGTTCCCTCTGGTCTCAATGAATCTATGTCTTTGGCTATTCAAATTGACAGACGTTTGCGTGAGCGCAGAGGTATGCGTGAGATAGTGTTGCCTTGTGAGCCAGCTCCTGAGCCCATGCAGTGTGATGGAGTGACTTCTGGGGCTCAGCGTCATGAGTTTCTTAAGCGCAATGGGTTATGTTTCTGCTGTGGTGACGCTTCCCATGCTATTTCTGTCTGCCCTAAGCGGGGAAGACGTTTTGCATGCTCAGTTGTCTTGGGTAGTGTTCAGACTAAATTTCTGTTGACTGTTACCCTGATTTGCTCCCTGTCCACATTTTCTGCTCAGGATTTTGTTGATTCAGGAGCAGCTATTTGACTTTGCCAAACGTTGTGGGTTTCCCATGATACCCCTGCGGAAGTCTATTCCCCTACTGGGCATTGATTCTACCCCTTTGGTGGAGAATAAACCCCAGTTTTCTACTCAGGTGATAATGAGGGTTGAACCAGATCATCAGGAGAGTTGCAAATTTCTGGTGCTGCATAATCTGCATGACATTATTGTACTAGGTTTCCCTTGGTTACAGTCTCATAATCCTGTTTTGGATTGGAAATCTGTGTCTGTGACCAGTTGGGGCTGCCAATGTGTTAATACTGACGCTCCTGTTTTTTCTGCCTCTCACCAATCTCAGGATGTCCCTGACTTTTTGACTGATTTTTCTGATGTGTTTAGTGAAAGTAAATCTGCATCCTTGCCCCCTCACAGGAGCTATGATTGCGCTATTGAATTAGTGCCTGGTGGTAAATTTCCTAAAGGTCGCCTTTTTAATTTATCTGTACCTGAACACGATGATATGCGATCTTATATCAAGGAGTCATTGGAGAAGGGTCATATCAGACCATCCTCTTCACCTTTGGGTGCCGGTTTTTTCTTTGTGGCCAAAAAGTATGGTTTATTGAGGCCGTGTATTGATAATCGCCTCCTGAATAAGATCACTGTTAAATATCAATATCCGTTACCTTTGATTTCTGACCTATTTTCCAGAGTGAAAAGTGCTAGTTGGTTTACCAAGCTTGACCTCAGGGGGGCGTATAACCTTATCGCATTAAGCACGGGTATGAATGGAAGACAGCGTTTAAAACCCCAGAGGGGCATTTTGAGTACCTAGTGATGCCTTTTGGGCTTACTAAAGCCCCTTCCGTCTTCCAATCCTTCATGAATGATATTTTAAGGGATTTTGTGGATAAATTTCTGATTGTTTATTTGGATGATATCTTGATTTTTTCCAATGACTGGGACTCTCATGTGAAACATGTTCGGACTGTGTTCCAGATTTTGAGAGAGAATGCACTGTATGTGAAGGGATCAAAGTGTCTTTTTGGCGTACAGAAGATCTCATTTCTGGGATTCATTTTGTCTCCGTCTGTTATTGAAATGGACGCGGTCAAGGTTCAGGCCATCTGTGATTGGGTTCAACCTACTTCATTGAAGACTCTTCAGAGATTTTTGGGTTTTGACAATTTTTATCGTAAATTTAGTGGTAATTTCTCTGGTATTGTTAAACCATTGACTGATTTGACCAAAAAGGGTTCCGATGTGGTGAATTGGCCTCCTGAGGCAGCTTCTGCATTTCAGGAACTTAAGCAGAGATTCATTTCTGCTCCTGTTCTACGGCAGCGTGATGTTTCTCTGCCGTTTCAGGTGGAGGTTGATGCCTCTGAGATTGGGGCAGGTGCCGTTTTGTCCCAAAGGGATCCAGAGACCTCTAAGAGTAACCCTTGTGCCTTTTTCTTTCGAAAATTTTCTCCAACTGAACGTAATTATGACGTGGGTAATCGGGAGTTATTGGCCATGAAGTGGGCCTTTGAAGAGTGGAAACATTGGCTGGAAGGAGCCAAACATCAGGTGGTGGTCCTCACGGACCATAAGAACCTGGTTTATCTCGAATCAGCCAAGCGACTTAATCCTAGACAGGCCAGGTGGGCCTTTGTTATGAATGTGCTAGAGATGGTTTCTGAGCAGAGGCTCCCTCTGGTGGTTACAGACAATACTGAACCTTTCAGCGAGGAATGGCAATCTGGGTTCACTGACTGGTCTGTTATAAGGGAGGTTCCCTCCCATGATGGTTGCCGGTGATCAATTGTTCTTGTCTCAATTGTGGTTCCTTGTTCATTTGGAAGTTTGCTGGAGTCTTGCCTGCATCTCCTGCTTTCAGATAAGATATTTTTTTTTTTTACTTTTTGTGCTTGCTTTTTGCATTGTTTTCTGCACTTTTGTGGAGGTCAGCCAGGTCCCCTCCTGGGGCCTGAGCTCCTCACAGTTTATCTGCGGCCACTGTTATTTGCTCATTTGCTTTTTCCTGTTTTTTCAGCGGCTGCAGCTTGGTTTTGTTCACACTGAGATCTGATTTAGCGGGTGGCGAGATCGTGTGATCTCAGTATTTTTGTAATCAGAATTGTTGGATTTTTGTAGGGTTTTCTGGGTTGCAGAAAGTAATCTCTCCTTTCCTATCCTATTTAG
Source organism: Oophaga sylvatica (assembly GCA_033576555.1). Lineage (NCBI taxonomy): Eukaryota > Metazoa > Chordata > Amphibia > Anura > Dendrobatidae > Oophaga > Oophaga sylvatica. Next base: position 354,951,294 of record JARQOD010000005.1, on the reverse strand, counting down.
TCAGCTTGTGGCTCCAGCGTTTGCTCAATCTATTTTCTGCCTATGTTTGTGTTTTCATCTTGTCTAACGCCATTATATGTTTGGGGGCTTCCTATTTTCTTTGGGGATCTGCTCCGGGGCAGATAGCTTTCATCTTTCTGCCTTTAGGTGTAATTATCTCTCAGGCTGTGACGAGGCGTCTAGGATCAACGTAGGAACGCTCCACAGCTACCTCTAGTTGTGTCGTTAGTTTAGGAATCTGCAACCCATCAGTTACCAACATCTCAGGTGTTCTGCTGCCCTTCTGTTGTTCCTGTCCTCCTCAGCTACCGTAACACAACAGTATCACCGGCCATAACTGAAAATTATATGGTACTCACAGAAGGGAAAAATAGTGTGGAAAGAAAAAAGTTTTCAGAGTTGTCAGAGATTTTTTTTTTCTGTCTGTTGCATTTTTTCCCTCTTTTTCTCTGGGTGCTGAGGAGGATTTTTTTTTCTTTCAATGGAGTTTGCACAGTTGTCTGGCCGTGTGGATCAGCTTGCCACTGAGGTTCGGAGTATTGCTACCTATCTTGCTAGGTTGCTGGTTGTAGAACCTAGGATTCCCATGCCAGATTTGTTTTTGGGGGATCGGGCTAAATTTCTGAATTTCAAAAATAACTGTAAGTTGTTTTTTGCCTTAAAGCCTAAGTCCTCAGGTAACGCAGCACAGCAGGTTCAAATTGTCATCTCTCTTCTGCACAGCGATCCTCAGGATTGGGCTTTTTCCCTGACACCTGGGGATCCTGTTTTGAATGATATTGATGCATTTTTTCTGGCTCTGGGGTTATTGTACGATGAACCTAATGTCACTGATCAAGCTGAAAAAACCTTGTTGGCATTAAATCAGGGTCTTGAAGATGCTGAGTTGTACTGTCAGAAATTCCGAAAGTGGGCAGTCCTGACCAAATGGAATGATGATGCTTTGGCAGCCCTTTTTCAGAAGGGGCTGTCAGAGAATGTAAAGGATGTTATGGTGGGATTCCCTGCTCCCTCTGGTCTCAATGATTCTATGTCATTGGCTATTCAAATTGACAGACGTTTGCGTGAGCGCAGAGGTATGCTTGAGATAGTGTTGCCTTGTGAGCCAGCTTCTGAGCCCATGCAGTGTGATAGAGTGACTTCTGGGGCACAGCGTCATGAGTTTCTTAAGCGCAATGGGTTATGTTTCTACTGTGGTGATGCCTCTTATGCTATTTCAGTCTGCCCTAAGCGGGGAAGACGTTTTGCATGCTCAGTTGTCTTGGGTAGTGTTCAGACTAAATTTCTGTTGACTGTTACCCTGATTTGCTCCCTGTCCACATTTTCTGCTCAGGCTTTTGTTGATTCAGGAGCAGCTATTAACCTGATGGATTTTGACTTTGCCAAACATTGTGGGTTTCCCATGATACCCCTGTGGAAGTCTATTCCCCTACTGGGCATTGATTCTACCCCTTTGGCGGAGAATAAACCCCAGTTTTCTACTCAGGTGATAATGAGGGTTGAACCAGATCATCAGGAGAGTTGCAAATTTCTGGTGCTGCATAATCTGCATGACATTATTGTACTAGGTTTCCCTTGGTTACAGTCTCATAATCCTGTTTTGGATTGGAAATCTGTGTCTGTGACCAGTTGGGCTGCCAATGTGTTAATGCCGACACTCCTGTTTTTTCTGCCTCTCCCAAGTCTCAGGATGTTCCTGACTTTTTGACTGATTTTTCTGATGTATTTAGTGAAAGTAAATCTGCATCTTTGCCCCCTCACAGTAGCTACGATTGCGCTATTGAATTAGTGCCTGGTGGTAAATTTCCTAAAGGTCGCCTTTTTAACTTGTCTGTACCTGAACACGATGCTATGCGATCTTATATCAAGGAGTCATTGGAGAAGGGTCATATCAGACCATCCTTTTCACCCTTGGGTGCCGGTTTTTTCTTTGTGGCCAAAAAGGATGGTTCATTGAGGCCGTGTATTGATTATTGTCTCTTGAATAAGATCACTGTGAAGTATCAATATCCGTTACCCTTGATTTCTGACCTGATTTCCAGGGTGAAAAGTGCTAGTTGGTTTACCAAGCTTGACCTCAGGGGGGCGTATAACCTTATTCGCATTAAGCACGGGGATGAATGGAAGACGGCGTTTAATACCCCAGAGGGGCATTTTGAGTACCTAGTGATGCCCTTTGGGTTCACTAATGCTCCTTCCGTCTTCCAATCCTTCATGAATGACATTTTCAGGGATTTTGTGTATAAATTTCTGATTGTTTATTTGGATGATATCTTGATTTTTTCCAATGACTGGGACTCTCATGTGAAACATGTTCGGACTGTGTTCCAGATTTTGAGAGAGAATGCACTGTATGTGAAGGGATCAAAGTGTCTTTTTGGCGTACAGAAGGTCTCATTTCTGGGATTCATTTTGTCTCCGTCTGTTATTGAAATGGACCCGGTCAAGGTTCAGGCCATCTGCGATTGAGTTCAACCTACTTCATTAAAGGCTCTTAAGAGATTTTTGGGTTTTGCCAATTTTTATCATAAATTTATTGGTAATTTCTCTGGTATTGTTAAACCATTGACTAATTTGACCAAAAAGGGTTCCGATGTGGTGAATTGGCCTCCTGAGGCAGTCTCTGTGTTTCAGGAACTTAAGCAGAGATTCACTTCTGCTCCTGTTCTATGGCAGCCTGATGTTTCTCTACCGTTTCAGGTGGAGGTTGATGCCTCTGAAATTGGGGCAGGTGCCGTTTTGTCCCAAAGAGATCCAGGGACCTCTAAGAGTAACCCTTGTGCCTTTTTCACTCGAAAATTTTCTCCAACTGAACGTAATTATGACGTGGGTAATCGGGAGTTATTGGCCATGAAGTGGGCCTTTGAAGAGTGGAGACATTGGCTGGAAGGAGCCAAACATCAGGTGGTGGTCCTCACGGACCATAAGAATCTAGTTTATCTCGAATCAGCCAAGCGACTTAATCCTAAACAGGTCAGGTGGGCCTTGTTTTTCACATGTTTTAATTTTGTGGTTTCTTTTCTTCCTGGCACTAAGAATGTTAAGGCGGATGCCCTCTCGAGGAGTTTCTTTGCGGACTCTCCTGAGTTATCTGATCCTACTGTTATTTTGAAAGAGGGTTTAGTTCTTTCCGCCATCTCGCCCAATTTGAGACTGGCCTTGGAAGGGTGTCGGGAGGATAAACCTGAGCGCTGCCCTATTGGGAAGTTGTTTGTCCCAGACCAGTGGAAGAAGAGTGTGATGTCTGAGATTCATTGTTCCGCGTTGGCTGGTCATCCCGGGATTTTTGGTACCAGAGACTTGGTGAGTCGGTCCTTTTGGTGGCCTACTTTGTCTCGTGACGTCAGGGAATTTGTGCAGTCCTGTGGGACTTGCTCTCGCTCCTAGCCTTGCTCTCGCTCTAGTGGTTTGTTAATGCCATTACCTGTGCCCAAGAGGCCATGGACGCATATCTCTATGGATTTTATTTCCGACCTCCCTGTTTCTCAGAGAATGACCTTTATCTGGGTAATCTGTGATAGGTTTTCCAAGATGATACATCTTGTGCCATTACCTAAGTTACCTTCCTCCTCCGAATTGGTGCCTTTGTTCCTTCAGCACGTTGTTCGGTTACATGGCATTCCGGAGAACATTGTGTCTGACAGAGGAGTCCAGTTTGTTTCCAGATTTTGGAGGACATTTTGTTTTAGACTTGGTGTTCAATTGTCTTTCTCCTCTGCTTTTCATCCTCAGACCAATGGACAAACCGAGAGAACAAACCAGACCTTGGAGACTTATTTGAGATGTTTTGTGTCTGCTGATCAAGATGACTGGGTCTCTTTTTTGCTTTTGGCTGAGTTTGCTCTTAATAATAGGGTACACCAACTTTTATCCAACAATTGGAAAACAAAGGATGCAAAAATAGAAAAAGTATAAACTTTATTGAAAATTAATGTGAATAGTTTAAAAACATGAACAACTGAAACAGCAAAAAGACCAGAGACATACGCCATAGACAACACTTAAGCAGCCTTTTAAATAGTAAATGCCAAAAACAGTGTGACACTAATTGTATAGCAAAAAAGCCCTATATTTTGTTGCCAAGCTGACCTTACTGCAGGTACTGCAACTAAACTCATGTCCCCACATAGAGTGCTTGGTGCATATGAGGGGACATGAGTTTAGTTGCAGTACCTGCAGTAAGATCAGCTTTTTTGCTATACAATTAGTGTCACACTGTTTTTGGCATTTACTATTTAAAAGGCTGCTTAAGTGTTGTCTATGGCATATGTCTCTGGTCTTTTTGCTGTTTCAGTTGTTCATGTTTTTAAACTATTCACATTAATTTTCAATAAAGTTTATACTTTTTCTATTTTTGCATCCTTTGTTTTCCAATTGTTGGATAAAAGTTAGTGTATCATATTGCTGCATTCAGGATGCGGTCCCCATGATGTTTAGGGGTTATATTACTATTTAGAACCATTTTTGTGATTATATCTTAATAATAGGGCTAGCTCTGCCACCTTGATGTCTCCATTTTTCTGCAATTTTGGGTTTCACCCTCGATTTTTTTCGGGACAGGCGAAGACTTCTGTCTGTCCGGGTGTTGACTCTGTTGTGGAGCGAATGCAGCAGATTTGGGACCAGGTAGTGGAGAGGTTGTCTGTCTCTCAGGAGAAGGCCCAACGGTTTGCCAACCGGAATAGGACTGATGGTCCTCGGTTTAAAGTGGGGGACTTGGTTTGGTTGTCCTCAAGAAATATCCCTATGAGGGTTGCATCTCCAAAGTTTAAGCCCAGGTTCATTGGACCTTATAAGATCATGGAGATTCTTAATCCTGTTTCCTTCCGTTTGCTTCTTCCAGGGACATTTAAGATCCATAACGTGTTCCACAAGTCCTTATTGAAGAGGTTTGTCGAGCCAGTGGTTACTATGGCTGCGCCTCCTGACCCTGTTTTGGTTGAGGGCAATCTGGAGTATGTGGTTGAGAAAATATTGGATTCTCATTTTTCTAGACAGAAACTCCAGTATTTGGTTAAGTGGAGAGGTTATGGTCAGGAGGACAATTCTTGGGTGTTTGCTTCGGACATCCATGTTAGGAGACTGATCCATGCCTATCACCGAGCTCATCCTGATCGGCCTGGTTGCACAAGTGAGGGTTCGGTGACCCCTCCTCAAGGGGGGGTACTGTTGTGAATATGCTGGAGGCGGCTTCTGAGCAGAGGCTCCCTCCGGTGGTTGCTGAGGGTAATGAACTGATTAATGAATGGCCTTCAGCTGGCGCTGAATGGTCGGATATAAGTGGCCTGAGTTCCCAGCAGCCTTGCTGGTTATCAATTGTTCCTTCTGGTCTTGCTTGAAGCACTGCTAGTTTCCTGCTCTCCTTCAGATAAGTGTTTGCTGTTTTTTTTCCTATGTTTGATTTTCTCTGCTGGTTTGCTGCCTGCAGTGGACTGCAGCCTGTTCACTTTTGGGGGTCTGGCGCTGCAATTGTACTCTGTTTGTGTCTGCACTTTTGCTTTGCTCTTTTGTTACTTTTTATTTGCTGAATAGCGTTTTGTTACACCAGAGATCTGATTTAGGTGGATGAGATCGTGTGATCTCAGGTTTTTTGGCAATCAGAAGTGTTGGTATTTTTGTTAGGGTTTTGTTGGATTGCAGTCAGAATTCTTTCCTGTACTTTTCTTTCTAGACAGATTGGGCCCCAGCGTTTGCTCATTCTATTTTCTGTCTGTGTTCATGCTTTCTTTTTGTCTAACCGCCATTACATGTTTGGGGGCTTCCTATTTTCTTTGGGAATCTGCTCCGGGGCAGATAGCTTTCATCTTTCTGCCTTTAGGTATAGTTATCTCTCAGGCTGTGACGAGGCGTCTAGGATCACCGTAGGAACGCTCCACGGCTACCTCTAGTTGTGTGGTTAGTTCAGGTTACTGCAATCCAATAGGTTCCAGCCTCTCTGGTGTATTACCGCTTTTGCTATTTTTTGCTATTTCTCCTCAGTTACCGAAACATAACAGTGCATCTATAAGATGTGCCAATTCTGGCACTTAGCTCCTCTATTCCCACTCCCGTGTAGCGGTGGGATATGGGGTAATAAGGGGTTAATGTCACCTTGCTATTGTAAGGTGACATTAAGCCGGGTTAATAATGGAGAGGCGTCAATAAGACACCTCTCCATTATTAACCTTATATCAATAAAGGGTTAAAAAAAGACACAGCCAGAAAAAAGAATTTTAATGAAATAAAACACGACATGGTTTTTCAGAATTTTTATTGTACGCCCAGATCCTAGCGAAGCCATCGATCACATGCAAAAAATGTAAAAAAGCAAACCAACCTATACTTATCTTTCCGACGCAGTCCCTCTTTAAAAACGAGTGTCCCACGACGATCTCCTGTGGACAGCTGCCACATCAGCAGATGTGACCGCTCTACAGGACCTCCAATGACACACTGACCAGTGATAAGTCATTGGAGTTCACTTTACGGCAGCACTGCTGCGTGAGAAAATTTCCACTCTGTAGTGCTACCGTAAGTCACAGGTGAACTCCTGTGACCTCCCGGCAGAGGGTTATCTCCGTCACTGTATCGCTGGAGCCCTGGAGAGCGGTTGCATCAGCTGATGTGGCAGCTCTCCACGGGAGATCAACGAGGGACCCTAGTTATTAATGGATTACGGCGGAAAGGTGAGTATACGGTTGCATTTATTATTTTAATATTATTTGCAGGAGACAAAGGCTTCAGGGAATTAGGTGTGTGCGGTGAGTATGTACTCTATGTTATGTGTTGTATGTTATGTGTATGTACTGTACACTGTGTTCCAAATTATTATGCAAAAATTGTTTAGGAGTGATAAGGTAAGAATTTTTTTGTTTGTCAGTTAAACTCATTGATGGTGATGTGTGTCAGGGCTCTTTATATCACTGTAAGCAATTGCAGACACCTGTGCTAATTAGTTTGGCAGGTGTGTCCAATGAAAGGCAAGACTACTTAAGAAGGCTGTCCCACATTATTAAGCAGCCTACACTTTCAGCCAAAATGGGAAAGAAAAAGGATGTGTCGGCTGCTGAGAAGCAACAAATTGTGGAGTGTTTAGGTCAAGGCATGACTACAATCAACATTGCCAAGACACTTCATTGTGATCATCGCACAATCAAGAAGTATGTAGCTGATTCACAGTACACACGTGTGCGTGCTGATAAGGGAAAATTGAGGACTCTTTCCTACAGGCAATTACGTCAAGTTAAAAGAGCAGCGGCAAAAAAGCCTTGTCATAGCAGCAGACAAGTTTTTGAAGCTGCTGATGCCTCCAACGTCCTCCGAACAACAAGATGCAGGGTCCTTCAGAGGTTTGCAGCTGTGCGTAAGCCATCCTGTCGACCTCCTCTATCCACTGCACACAAGCAGAAACTGCTCCAGTGGGCCAAACAATACATAAAGACTGACTTCAAAACTGTTTTGTTCACCAATGAGTGCCGTGCAACGCTTGATGATCCAGATGGGTGGAGTGGAGGATGGCTGGTTGTTGGACACCCCATGCAAACACGGCTACGGCGCCAACTTGGAGGGGTTAGTGTAATGTTTTGGGCTGGAATCATGGGGAGAAAGATTGTCGGCCCCTTTAGGATCCCTGAAGGGGTAAAGATGAACTCCATATTGTATGTTGAGTTTCTCAAACAGCACTTCCTGCCATGGTTCAAGAAGAAGAACCGTTCATTCCGCAGCAAGATCATTTTCATGCATGATAATGCACCATCTCATGCTGCACATAACACATCTGCATCTCTGGCTTCTATGGGCATAAAAGGGGACAAACTTATGGTGTGGCCCCCATGCTCCCCTGACCTCAACCCATTGAGAACCTCTGGAGCATCATCAACAGGAGTGTCTATGATGGCGGGAGGCAGTTCACATCTAAGCAACAGCTCTGGGAGGGTATTCTGTCCTCATGAAAACAATTGAAGCAGAAACCATCCAAAACCTGACAAATTCAATGGACGAGAGAGTTCAGAAGCTCCTTTCGAACAAGGGGTCCTATGAGCAAATGTAACATCACCTACAATAAAGTTTTGAGTTGAAAACTGTTTGATTTCAGTTTGTAATAACCTGCTAATGCTTATAATTTCAAAAATGACAATTTTTTTGTTCTTTATTAAAATGAAAAGGTTAAAAACTCTGCTGTGCATAATAATTTGGAACATGCATTTTGAGTGCAGTTTGAGTGTTTTATTTTTTAAAAAATATACTGTTATCATAGGCAGTTTGTACAAAAACCTTTCAATTGTACTCTAATAGTTATTTGACTGGAAAATTACAATGACTGCAATTCATATAGGTAATTTGGGAAAATCTGAGAAAATATTATTTGCATAATAATTTGGAACACAGTGTATGTTATATGTTGTATGTTCTGTATGTGTTTTTTTCTTTTTTTTACATTCACCACATTAGCCGGATGATGGGAATACTACTTTCACATCATCAGCTAATGCTCTCACTGTAGCGGGCATAGCCGGAATGGACAAGTAGTCCCATCGGACGATGCCCGCACAGCCAGCAGAGCCAGACAGAGCCCGGCACAGCACCGGCAGAGCCCGGAACAGCCCCGTACAGCACAATTAGAGCCCGGCACAGCCCCGCACAGTCCAGGCAGAGGCCAGCACAGCCCCGCACAGCTCCGGCAGAGGCCAGTACAGCTTCGCACAGGCCAGCAGAGGCCGGCACAGCCCCCACAGGCTCGGCAGGGCCCTGCACAGCACCGTCAATGGCCAGCACAGCCCCGCACAGGCTTCGCACAGCACCAGCACAGCCCTACACAGACCCACACAGCACCGACACAGCACCAGCACAGCCCCGCACAGCACCGGCAGAACCCCGCACAGCATCAGCAGAGCCTGGCACAGTCCTGCACAAAGCCCCGCACAGATATGTGAAAGTGGCTGCCGAGGAGGGCGGTGCCCGGTCTCTTATACCCTGATGATGTGCGGCCAGCCAATCACTGCACGACCATAGCAAAGATGGCTGCGACATTTCATTGTCAGGCAGACAATCCCTGCAGCGTAATTGGGTCTCTAAAGTCCTTCAAAAATGCTGGCTGGAGACCCGAGTACCCGCCGAGTAATCCCTGTAATACTCGGTGCTCACCGAGTACCGTGATACTCGGGTGAGTACCGTGTAGTGGCAAGCACGTTCGCTCATCACTACAAAATAACTGTCAAGTTTAACAGCTGGGGGGTCACAAATATCACACTGCTGCTACCAGTTGTCAAGGGTAAAAGCCAGGAGTTCACACAAGTCCCACCAATGTTAACTGTTGTCAAAGATAACGCGCGTTTCACCTCTATGATTTCGTCAGGAGCCTCCTGACGAAGCCATAGAGGTGAAATGAGTGTTGAGGCGCGCCTCTCACCCCCTGCCATGCGCCAGGCTCTTACAACACGTCCCAAGGCACTTTAATCTACACTATATGCTGCCATTAATGCATCCCTGTCTACTTCCTTGTATTTAATCTGATGTCTCTAAACTACTAGTACTTTAAAGCACAGGTTTTTCAGTACAATTATCCGAGCCTCCCATGCACTAATATACCTGTTAATATGATATTTTAGCTCCCTTACTATAATTGACATCTTCAAGTGGTTTTTAATGGTACTGGGCTTCATTTTCTTGTAAAGATATTTATTCTGTTGCAGTACCATATGCAGCTATTACCTACAAGTATTCCTTGCCCTTACACCATTAATTACTGTTATGCTGACATTTTCCACTTAAAAATATTTTTTTCTACTACCTTTTTGACAGGTTGTTTACATTTGCATTTACATCTGTGCAACACCGTTTAACACATTACTTTTATGGATCTATGGCCCATAGATATCTTGTAATACACTGGTCAACAACAGACCTCCAGTTGCACCTCATGTCATTAATAGACTGTGTGTCTAATTGCCTGGGTGTGCTGTTTCGGGAGTGGTATGATTCTCAATAAGGGGGTTTATTGATTTTCTTCTTTGCCCCTTATAATTCTTAGCCGTTCCTCTTAGCAAATGTTCAATTTATTACTATTGTATGTATAATATTTTTGATGTTAATATATTTTAGGAAAGTAGGATCCAAATGCTTTAAAATATCTAAAATTACAAATAAATGAGGTACTGCCGCTCTCAGGGTCCAGTGCTGGCTTGTCACTGCTGGTCGGGTTCGAGATCAGTGGGTGTGCCGAGGTAGATGGCACCAGTCATTGAGCTCAGTAATTGGCTACAGTGGTGATACATGCTGTCGACTAGAGTTGAGCGACTTTGGTCGGATCGGGTTTCGGACCACCCAACTGAAACAAAATTTGTTTCAGTCGGGTGGTCCGAAACCCGATCCGACCAAAGTCACTCAACTCTACTGTTGACGTGATGCGATTGGTGTAGACTGAACACCAAGACCCAAGCAGTGATATGGAGCCAGGACTGGACCTGGGGCGGTGAATACCTCCTTTATTTGTTATTTTAAAGATACATAGAGTATTCATGCCTTGGTGCTATAGAGCTTAAGTCACTCTATTTGCATCAGTAGGACTTTTCCTAAGGTGCACTTCAGTAATATGGCATATGAAGATGACAGAGATTTTTCTTTTGATTCTGTAAAAAACTAGGCATAGAAAGGTACAGTAAAGCCCCAATCATTTCTATAGGTGCTACATTATGGTGCCATAAACCTTGGAGGTTGTGCAAAGCCATGTTTATTGTCGTGTACTTGAAATGGTGGATGAAATGATTGTTATTTTGTTTGAACAGAAGTCTCCTGGATGTGAATCTCCAGCTGTCATGAAACAACAGCTTCCAGCATGTGGCTTGCTTCTGTCAGAATATGATAGGAGTTGTAGTTCTCCTGAAAACTCCGATTCTTATGGCATAAAGGTATGCACGTAGTTGGCAATAATCATTAGGCAAGCTACGATGCATAATTAATTCTCTATTAGTGGTAATGTGTCTAATGTGTTCCAAGAAAATATTCTCCAAACCCTTACACAAACTAATCAATGACTTTCCAGTTTATACCTTGACCCTCAAGCCTACACGGTACAGCATAAATCAAGTTTTGCAAAATCATTATTACCCATGTGTGCACTGCAAGATTAAGATTAGTAGACTTAAATGTTGACACAGGGCAGGAAAGGATTTATAGATTCTTATGGTTTCTATCTATTGCAGACTCTACCATATTCATATTGTAGCAGAAATCGAGATCTGTTGTCTACCGTTTAGACCAGTTGTAGGGCAAAAAAAAAAGTTACTAAATAAAAGCTCACTGGGTTTTCTACTTTTAAAATGTGGTCAGCAATGATAGAACTCATGTAAAATAAAATCAGATAGTACTCACCCTCCTTGGGACCAATGGTCTATATTGGCAGAGCCACTGAGCTCAGTGATTGGCTACAGCAGTGATGTGAGCTGTTGACGTGATGTCACCCCTGCAGCCAAACCACTGAGAGAGAAGCAGCGGCTGAGAGCCAGGGCCAGGGCTGGGTCTGGGAATGGTAAGTACTATCTGATTTCGGTATTTTGCATGGGTTCTACCATTTGGGGAGCACTTTTTTAAAAGTAGAAGTTCCATTTAGGCTATGCTTACTGTCATCTTCATGTGACTTGGAAACTATCTATTGAACTCAGATCTCTGAAATTGACTAGGCATTCACCAAACATTTTTTTTTTATTTTTGCTTGAGACTATTATTTTACTATTGTTAGAGCTACAAGACAATAATGTCACACATCAAAAAGATTGCACTGTTGCATTGTAACATCACATCTAACGATTCTCAATGTGTTGCGTGGCAATATTTGAAGTAACTCAACTGAGTCACTACTGTCACCAAAAATCCCAAACTGTTGGATTTTTGGTCTCATGTTGTCATCATAGAATACAATTTTTTAATTATGAGTGACTGTGGCTTACTTTTGATCAGGTTGTAAGTTTTTTGTAATACCAAAACATTTGTTGGACCCAAGTCTTAATCACTGAGCATTCAGCAGTTTTTGGGATATACCAGATTCTCCATCTGGCACCAACAATCATTAGACAAAAATATATATAAAACATTGCAAAGAGATTGTGGTTAACTGGTGTATATACAGTATATACACCACTTTTATGTAAGAGGTTTATAAAGTTGTCTCTACATATTTCTGCGGTGACAAAGTGGCTGAACAGGTCACAGACATTGCGGGCAGAGCAGCTGCTAAGATGCGGCATGGATTAAACACTTTTGACTTGAAACCTAGTTACAAACCTTATTAAATGATCATTTTCTGCCACCCATGGGAGCACATCTGTGGCACAATGTGCACATGATTTATTGCTAGTGCTTTGTGTATTTCTAATTGACGTGTTCTTATATGCAAACATTGCTAGAGAGCTTGAAGTACGTAACCATGTACTGCTATTTTTAGGTGCTCGGATGGATCACGTAATTGCTATATAGGTTTGAAAACTGTTCTTAAAGTTGTCTCATCTAGATAAACCCTTTCTATGTGCTTTATTAGAAGGAGAGAAGGAGGCACTCCATGTGTAAGCCAAGTTCTTAAGTTCAGTATTTGGTCAGTATTCTATATCAGTATTTGTAAGCTAAAACCAGGAGCGGTGATAACTACAGAAGTGGTGACGTGTTTCTATTATACTTTTCCTTTGATTGTTCCACTCCTGGTTGTGGCTTACAAATACTGATGTAAATTACTGACCAAATACTGATGAGTGAATTGGCCAAATACCACAAAGGCAGTTGGAGATAACCATGCACCTAAGCACAACTTCGGTATGTGTGGATAGAGGATCAATGTGTGGTTGCTGCTCTGGCAACTGAACCCACACCCTTGGGTGGAGGACAAATATGAAAACAAAAGATAAAATTGGTGTGTGATTGGGCACCAAAAAATGTAGGGGACCGTAAGGATAAAGGATTTATTCCTATAAAGCATTTTGGAGTTGTTTCAACTCCTTCATCAGGTGAGTTGTATGAATAAATTATTTACCCTGACAGTCGCCAACATTTCCTGGCAACTCCCGGTCACACCACCAATTTTATCTTTGGTTTTAATATGTTCTATTAGGGAATGCAAATGACAAATAATAATAATTTTATTTCTATAGCGCCAATATATTCCGCAGCACTTTACACTATAGAGGGGACTTCTACAGACAATAGACATTACAGCATAGCAATAAACACATAGATCAAAACAGATACCAAGAGGAATGAGGGCTCTGCTCGCAAGCTTACAATCTATAAGGAAAGGGGAGACATGAAAGGTGGACCGCCCCTGCTGCGGTCTCCCATCCATCTCCAGCTGCAGTGGACTCTGCTCAGCTTAGATGTCAGTCCCAGCGTCTCACCCAGTCTAACATTGTGCAGAGGATTACTGCTGCTCATTCAGGCTCTGCTATTGTGACCAGTACTGGTTAGCGGCGAGCAGACGTCTTTAGGACAAAGTCCTTGCTTTCCCTTCTGAGCATGCCCAGAGTAAGATCTCTCATTGGAGAGCAGGGGTCACATGCTCAGGTACTGCAGCAGCTCCTATTGGTCCGCCAGGAAGTCCTGAAACCACTTGTGTTCTGGAGCAGTTTCCTATTGGTCCTTATCTGGCAGGTCCTGTAGTTGCTACTATAAAAGGGTGGCATGGTCGTGCCGCCATGCGCTAGTAACAATCACATTATGTGCTTTGCGCCAGGGTGATCTTGCATGCATGTGTTATGGCTCGGCTGAAATAAGCCCCTAGAATACCGGCACCTCCGGTGAGGAGATTGTATGCATGTGTTTAGGGCTCGGCTGAAATAAGCCCCTAGAATACCGGCTTCTCCGGTGAGGAGATTGTCTGATTGCGTTGCTGATTGCATTGCTACGGATTGCTGTCCGCACAGCAGTTGTCTGTGTATACCTGTGGAGTTAACAGGACACAGTCCATATGTCTGCATTTCTACCTTAGCGACTCTGTGGCGTAACAGAGTTCGCTTATACCGCCATATAGTGCCACAGTGTCTATAGTTGCGACTGTGAAGTAACAGAGTTCGCCATACCGCCATCCTACTAGCAGCAGGCTTGCCTGCACGGTGGACCCCGGGCTGCAAACGCACTTATTATTTATATTTATTTTGTGCGTTCCGCCAGCCCTAACATTAATGAAGTTGCTTTACACAGTTGCTTTTTCATTGGTAGATTTGACATAGTTATTGAATAGTCAGAATGTAGTACTGGTGTTGTTTGCCCAGTAGCCAGTCACCTGTGGCAATCTGTTTATTGCTGGACTGGTTTCATTATTAAAAGGGCTTGCTTGGATGAGACAACCCATTTAAAGCACTGCTATCATGATAGAAATGTAATAATATCCAAAGCACCCAATAATTAAAGGAAGTCTGTCACCCCCAAAACTCAAGTTAACTAATCAGAGAGTCATATAGAGGATTATTCTCTCTATATATAAAAAATACATTCCTGTATGGTAGTATACTCAGGTAGTGTTATCTAAAATACAATCTTTATATATTATGCAAATGAGGATAGAAACTCTCAGTGCACCATTTTGCCCTGTTCCCCCTTGTTCATTGACAGAGCTTGCATGCCAAGAGTGACAATAGTATAAAGAGAAAATGGGGCATAAGCCCCTGCCAGCTCAGCTAACATCCACCGGAGCACGGGACCGTGAATCCAGACCAGGACGTTGAATGCAGGAGAAAGAAAGTAGGAGCAGTCCGGCTTCTTAAAAAGTGAAATGCTTTATTTTCATCAAGATAAATCGTCACAGACGGTGTCCTCCAAAAATGCAACAAGCGGAGAGGTGGCACCTAGTATAAACAGCGACGAGTTTCGACCACCAAGGGTCTTTGCCAAAGCTGTATCTTTCTTTGTGCATCTGCATTATATAGGTATGTCTGACCTGTGTGTCGGCTATTGCAGCGTTGTATGAATGAGGCAGGTGCTTTCAATCTCAGTTTAAATTAAAGATTTAGCAGCTGACTCTATTTGGCCAAGTATACAGGCCAACATGTTTTTTGCTAGGGTCTAGACATAATTGGTGCAGATGCATAAGAAATAGAATTTAATAACATTAATAAAATAACTAATTACACAAAAGTTATTTTAACCATAAAAAAGTGGAAGAAGAAACAGAAAAAGAATAAACAATAAATATAAACATGTGTCTTGATTTATAGTTGATTTCTTTAGTTGTTATCTTGTGAAATAGTTCTGAAGTCGAGTTGCTCTCATTAATGCTGATATAGTCAATTTATATTGAAAAAATGACATAGGGAATTCATAGCATACTGCCAGTTTCTTTCCAGGAGGAACTATTGAGGACAGAATGGTGAAACATTAGCATATGACAGTTGTTTCCTTCTAAGAGAGAGGGAGAGATTTTTTTGTAAAGTATCGATTTAGAGCATATAATATATTTATATAGACTATTTTTACTACTACAAATATAAATAATCCAAGCTTAACAATCTAGAACATGAAATATAATTGAATACAATGTACTTATACTCCAATTATGTATACCATGAAAAATAAATCCATGACCACTGCTTCAATTGAAATCTTGGCAGGGTGTGCACACACTGACTGTCAGAACTCAAACCCCGCAGTTCTTGTGCATCAGGCAGCAACTCTTCCCTCTGAGCTATTCAGATCACTGGACAGTTCCGTGCTAACAAAGAAACTTGTACCTGTGTAGTTTCTGATTGTCTCCACCCTGAGTTTCTGATTGTCTCACCCTGATTGTACACCCTATTTAAGCCTGGTATAACACTCCCTTCCTTGTGAGATTATCGAGCTACCAGCCTCTAGTCAAGCTTTCTTTCACCTGCTCCTTCATTCTAACATTACATTGCTGCTCCTGTGCACTGACTTCTTGGCTATCCCTGACTACGCTATGTGCTCCTCCTTTAAACTGCTGCTCCTGTGTACCGACTCCATGGTTATCCCTGGCCATGCTGCCTGCCGATGCTGCCCCTAGTGGTTGCAATACCACTACTCCAACCCAGGACAGTCCATAACAATGACATTGAAAGAGAAGAGGGCACACGGTGTCAGTGCAGGAGCCGAGTGGGTTCACACACATCCCTCTGCTCCGTCTGTTCAGCTGCTCTCTACACTGACCCATGGCTTTCTACAAAGGTGGTGTGGAACGGTGCACTGAGAGTTCAGCCATTCCAAGGGTGCCCTAAACACGCTCATTTCCGTAATATATAAACATTTTTTTTTTAATTATATCTAAGAAAACTACACTAGTCTTGATCTTTACCGGGGTTAATGTTATAGCATACTTGATTTGCCAAAACATTATGAACTGCCTGTGACATGCGAGTGGTAATGGTGTAGCAGAGATACTAAAGTAGTATTTCTGATCCTGACCACTGCATCAGTACAATACACAGGCACAAAATAATTGAATGACATTTCTTATTATTAGAGATGAGCGGATCTTTGGAAATTCAAATTTTCCAGAAAAATTTCATTTGGGCTAATACTTTTACAACATTGTTACAACTGGAAATCTTGTAATTGCTCAGCAAATACATGTGGGGGAGAGGAGAAAGAAAGATCTAGAGAAAAAACCCTACAGACTGTAAGAGCCTACACACTACATAAGGTAGAAAGAGAACCCTGCTAACCATAAGAGATTACACTTTATAGAAGAAAGAGAGAAAGGACCCCGCTGATCATAAGAGCTTCTACTCTATAAGATAAAGAGGACTCTGCTGACCATAAGAGATTACCATTTACAGGAAAGAGAGATAGAGAGGATCCACGGACAATAACAGCTTACACTTTACAGAAGAGAGAGAAAGGAACCACAGATCATAGGAGCTTATACTTTGCAGAAGAGAGAGCTGTCCCTGCTGATCATGAGATTTTACATTCGACAAAAGAGAGAGAAAGGACCCCTCTGACTAGAAGAGCTTACACTCTACAGAAGAGAGAGCGAGAGGACCCTGTTGATCATAAGAGCTTACACTCTGCAGGAGAGAGGAATCTGATGACTAGTGATGAGCGAGTATACTCGTTGCTCTGGTTTTCCCGAGCGTGCTCGGGTGATCTCCGAGTATTTATAAGTGCTCGGAGATTTACTTTCTGTTGCTGTAGCTGCATGATTTGCGGCTATTTGACAGCCTGAATACATGTGGGGATTCCTTAACAAACAGGCATTCCTCACATGTATTCAAGCTGTCCAGCAGCCATAAATCATACAGCTGCGGCAACAGAAACTAAATCTCCGAGCACCTATAAATACTTGGAGACCACCCGAGCATCCTCGTGAAAACCCAAGCAACGAGTATACTTGCTCATCACTACTGATGACCAAGGGAGGTCACACTCTACAAGAGAGAGAGACTTACGAAGTGACTCTGAAGATGGAAAATGACTTTGCTGTACAAGCTGTGTTCCACTGGGATGTACCACTGTGATGTACAGTCATGGCCAAAAGTTTTGAGAATGACACAAATATTATATTTTCACATGATCTGCTGCCCTCTGGTTTTTATGTGTGTTTTGACAGATGTTTTTATCACAGACAGAAATATAATTGTAAACATATGAGTAACAAAAGCTTATATTGACAGTTAGAATGAGTTAATGCAGCAAGTCAATATTTGCAGTGTTGACCCTTCTTCTTCAGGACCTCTGCAATTCTCCCTGGCATTCTCTCAATCAACTTCTGGACCAAATCCTGACTGATAGCAGTCCATTCTTGCACAATCAATGCTTTCATTTTGTCAGAATTTTTAGGTTTTTGTTTGTCCACCCGTCTCTTGATGATTGACCACAAGTTCTCAATGGGATTAAGATCTGGGGAGTTTCCAGGCCATGGACCCAAAATCTCTATGTTTTGTTCCCTGAGCCATTTAGTTATCACCTTTGCTTTATGGCAAGGTGCTCCATCATGCTGGAAAAGGCATTGTTGATCACCAAACTGCTCTTGGAGGGTTGGGAGAAGTTGCTCTTGGAGGACATTCTGGTACCATTCTTTATTCATGGTTGTGTTTTTAGGCAAGACTGTGAGAAAGCTGCTATCCTTGGCTGAGAAGCAACCCCACACATGAATGGTTTCAGGATGCTTAACAGTTGGCATGAGACAAGACTGGTGGTAGCGCTCACCTTGTCTTCTCCGAATGAGGCGTTTTCCTGATGTCCCAAACAATCGAAAAGGGGATTCATCAGAGAAAATAACTTTACCCCAGTCCTCAGCAGTCCACTGCCTGTACCTTTTGCAGAATATCAGTCTGTCCATGATGTTTTTTCTGGAGAGAAGTGGCTTCTTTGCTGCCCTCCTTGAGACCAGGCCTTGCTCCAAGAGTCTCCACCTCACAGTGCGTGCAGATGCACTCACACCTGCCTGCTGCCATTCCTGAGCAAGCTCTGCACTGCTGGTAGCCCGATCCCGCAGCTGAAACACTTTTAAGAGACGGTCCTGGCGCTTGTTGGTCTTTCTTGGGCGCCCTGAAGCCTTTTTGGCAACAATGGAACCTTTCTCCTTGAAGTTCTTGATGATGCGATAGATTGTTGACTGAGGTGCAATCTTTCTAGCTGCGATACTCTTCCCTGTTAGGCCATTTTTGTGCATTGCAATGATGACTGCACATGTTTCTTTAGAGATAACCATGGTTAACAGAAGAGAAACAATGATGCCAAGCACCAGCCTCCTTTTAAAGTGTCCAGTGGTGTCATTCTTACTTAATCATGACAGATTGATCTCCAGTCATGTCCTCATCAACACCCACACCTGGGTTAATGGAGCAATCGCTGAAATAGGTTAGCTGGTCCTTTTAAGGCAGGGCTGCAATGATGTTGAAATGTGTTTTGGGGAATAAATTTTATTTTCTAGCCAAATATTGACTTTGCAAGTAATTGCTGTTAAGCTGATCATTCTTTATAATATTCTGGAGTATATGCAAATTGCCATTAGAAAAAGTGAAGCAGTAGACTTTGTAAAAATTAATATTTGTGTCATTCTCAAAACTTTTGTCCATGACTATACAAGGTATGATAATCCATAAGGTGTCATAACTACAGGGCATTATGGGGAAGCCCTCACTGCCACACAAAAAGACATTAGCCCACTCTCCGATGCTTTAGTAGTGTGGGCAATGGTACCTGGTAAGTTTGTGAGAGGAAACTGGAACACCCAGAGGTAACCCACAAAAACACAGGGAGAACATACAAACTCCTTGCAGACGTTATCCTCGGTCAGGTTCCAACCCACCATGTTGCCAACTTCATAGTCTACGGTAAAATATTTTTCAGTGCGGTACATATTTTTTTAAGGTAAGCCACGACATAATGAAATCAAATGCTTGAAATCACTACTCTAGTTACAGATGTGATAAATGTCTAATGAAAATTAAGCTATGAACAACAAGGGACGCTTAGCCATGGGCACTGAACTTCCTTATTTGCGGTTGTGATTCATGAAGGACAGCAAGTTAGCCATAAATCATTCAATCAAATGGATGGTAAAATACTCTAGATTAAGACTAATACAGCTGGCCTCCCATATCGTAATTTACAATCAGGCTCCTTAATGCTGTATGGTTACACTGTTACATTATGAGACAACATCCATACAACAACATGTGGTAATTATAGGTCGAAGCTACAAGCTTCAGTTGTCTTTGATTATAGATTAGAGACACTGATACGGCACTTACCAAAGTTAAACAGCTATGTGATTTTTCAGTACATTCCCTTATACTCATTATGAATCACCAATTACACTGTAATTCCTGGCTAAATTGTTACATTTAGTGGTTTTAGATAATTGTGTTATCATGTAGATCATTGTTTACGGAACATCATATTAGAGAAAGTGGGGTAAGAGCCATGTAGTTGAATATCCCGTAGACTGCATGTGATATATCTAAAATGCTCGAAGGTAAATGCATTGGATTAAAAACACCTAAGAAGAAAAATGCATTTTTTCTATAGGACTTATGGTTACTTTATATGTCTTTCTATTCTTATGTTGCAGTCATTTGCAAGTTTGAAGACATTTTACAGGCTTTTTAAAAAAAATGAAATTCAAGTCAGCTGCGCATAGGACGTACTTGTACATTCAAACATGACAACGATCCAAAACACAAGGCCAAGTCGACCTGTCATTGGCTACAGCAGAACAAAGTGAAGGTTCTGGAGTGGCCAACTCAGTCTCCTGACCTCAATATCATTGAGCCACTCTGGGGAGATCTCAAGCGCGCAGTTCATAATAGACAACCCAGGAATTTACAGGAACTGAAGGCTTTTTGCCAAGAAGAGTGGGAAGCTTTACCATCTGAGAAAACAAAGAACCTCATCCACAACTACCACAAAAGGTTTCAAGCTGTTATTGAAGTTAGAGGTGGCAAAACACAATATTAAGAATGTGTATGTGAACTTTTTATCAGGGTCATTTGGCTTTCCTCTGGCTACTCGACCGTGCAGCCCATTTTTCTTCAAGTGCCTCCTTATTGTGCATCGTGAAATAGCCACACTGCTAGTTTTCAGAGTCCAGTATTTCAGCTGATGTTATTTGTGGGTTTTTCTTTGCATCAAGAACAATTTTCCTGGCATTTGTCACAGGTTACAGGTGAGGATGTTACCATTAGTAGCCATTCAAACCCATTTGTGTCAACTTCTGTGCATGTTATCGGGCCAAAATCACCAGGGTATGTATACTTTTGATCAGGGTAATTTGGATGTTTTGACTTGTCATTATGATTTAAAAAGAGAAAACACTGTAGTCTGACAATAAATGGCTTCACCCAACCACTAATCATGAGTGGAGAAAAAGTCTTGGTGTTATCATTCAAATTCTCTGAAAAGGGCCAAGAAAACAAAAATTCTGCCGGGGTATGTAAACTTTTGAGCACAACTGTATGTGATTTGTGGGGGAGAGTGAAGCGGCCTTTGGTTGGCCACATGGATCATGTGATGTCACAATGTCACGCAATCACAGGGAAATTGGTCAAAGCTGGAACAGTGCCAGCATTGGAGGTAAATATAAGTGTTATTTTTTTAAAATGGGCAAACATACAGATTGAGAAGGAGTTATCCTAGTAGTGTACAACACCTTTAATACTATAGGTATCACCTTTGTGGCCCATATTGAGCTGATCAAAAAATTGCTTAAAGGGAACTTGTCGCCAGAAAAAACGCTGTTAACCTACAGAAGTGGGGCTAATCTGCAGGTTAACCCCTTCCCGACCTTGGACATATAGGTATATCCAAGGTCGTGTCCCTGTTTTTGATGCTGTCTCGGGCACTGAGTCCACATCTTTCCCTACACATGACAGCTAATCTGATTGTGGCCCGCGTTTTCAGGAGATTGTGATTTTAGCTAGACATAACAGTGCTGAAGCCCTGAAACAGTGGGCAAAACAAGTATTTGATACACTGCTGATTTTCCATGTTTTCACACCTACAAAGAATAGAGAGGTTTGTAATTTGTATAGTAGGAACACTTCACCTGTGAGAGACAAAATCTAAAAATAAAAAACAGAAAATCACGTTGTAAACTTTAAATAATTAAATTTGATTTTATTGCATGAAATAAGTATTTAATCACCTACCAACCAGCAAGACCTGTTAGTTTTTCTTTAAGAAGCCTTCTGACTCTGCAATCATTACCTGAATTAATTACACCTGTTTGAACTTGTTACATGTATAAAAGACACCTGTCTTCACACTCAATCAATCAATCAAACGCTAATTTCTCCACCATCGCCAAGATCAAATAGCTGTCTAAGGACACCAGGGACAAAATTGTAGACCTACAGAAGGCTGGGATGGGCAACAACTGTTGAAAATGGAAGAAACACAAGATGACAGTCAATCTTTCTCAGTCTGGGGCTCCATGCAACATCACGTCTCATGGAGTAAGAAGGATGATTCTGATAAAAGTCAGGAATCAGCCCAGAACTACATGGGGTGACCTGGTCAATGACAAGAAGAGAGCTGGGACCACAGTCTCAAACATTACCGTTAGTAATACACTAGGCCGTCATAGATTAAAATCCTGCAGGGCATGCAGAGTCCTCCTGCTCACACCAGCACATGTCCAGGCCTGTTTGATGTGCACCAATGACCATCTGGATGATCCAGAGGAGATATGAGAGAAGCTCATGTGGTCAGATGAGACCAAAACATAACTTTGATAACTTTTTGGTATCAACTGAACTAGTCGTGTTTGGAGGAAGAAGAAGGATGAGTACAACCACAAGAACACCGTCCCAACCATGAAGCATGCTGGGAGAAATATAATACTTTGGGGGTGCTTTCTGCAAAAGGGTGGCTTCATAAGAAACCTAACCTAGTCTCCAGAACTGAACCCAATAGAAAATCTTTAGATGGAGCTGAAACTCAATTTGCCCAGCGACAGTCTCGAAACCTTAAAGACCTGGAGAAGATCTGTATGGAGAAGTTGGCCAAAATCCCTGCTGCAGTGTGTGCAAACTTGGTGAAGAACTACAGGAAGTGTTGAACCTCTGTAATGGCAAATAAAGCTTTCTGTACCAAATATGAAGGTCTGTTTTTCTATTGTATCAAATACGCATTTCATGCAACAAAATGCAATTTAATTATGTAAATGTTTTTTTTTTTAAGATTCTGTCTCTCACAGTTGAAGTGTACCTATGATAAAAACTACAGACCTCTCCATTCTTTTTAGGTGGGAAAACTTGCAAAATCAACAGTGTATCAAATACTTATTTTCCCCACTGTATGTGTAGCACAGGTGATCGGATGATCGCAGCTTCAAGTCTACTAAGGGGATTATTGAAGCCAGTAAAAGGTAAAAAAATTTAAAGAACATTAAAAAATAAAAAAAACACAAAAGTTCAAATCACCCCACCTTTGCCCTATTGAATATAAAACAATTAAAAAAAATACACACATTTCGTATTGCTGTGTTCAGAAATTAATTATATCGGTAAATGGCGTAACAAGGAAAAAATAGAAACATCAGAGTTACGTTATTTTGGCCACTGCAACATTGCAATATATTCAATAACAAGCGATCAAACCATCATTTCTATCTCACAATGGCATTAAGGCCGGCGTCACACTTGCGAGTGTGATGCGAGTTAGTCGCACGACTTTCTCGCATCAACACCCAGGACGGCCGCCCGCTCTCGAACCCGAGTGTGCGGCTGCATAGAAATACATGTCAGCTTGGAATATTGGAGAAAGCGGGCACCACCTAAATATATTAGATTGGGATCACTCCCTGCATGTGAGAAGAATACCAGAAAAAAAACAAGAAACAAGACACATGCATATAAACGGGGATCACCAAATCAGATAAAGTCAATCCATATCAAGTTTATTGAAAGTCAAAAAGAAAAACACACATGTTAAAAACAATTAAAAAACACTCATAGTGTATATACAAAAAAAAAAGAAAAAATGTCAGCTTGGGGCGCAAAAGTTAAGCCTTCAGCCAGCCCCAGATCACAAAAATGGAGATGCTTGGAAAATGCAACATAAGGAAACTTTTTTTTTCCCAACAAAATTTCGGATTTTTATTTTATCACTTAATTAAAAAAGAACCTATACAAGTTTGGTATTTGCGTACTCGTACTGACCTGAGGAATTACCAGGTCAGTTTTAGCATTTAATGAACATGGTAAATAATAAAAAAAACAATTGTACTATTGCACTTTTTTGCAATTTTTCTGCATTTGGTTTTTTTTTTCCATTTTCTGACACAAAAATAACAGAGTTATGGCTCTGGGAAAAAAATGAAAACGCAAAAACGTAAAATCGCAAGGTGGTGAAGAAGTTAATTGCATTATTAACCTGCCTGGAGTTTGCTCTTAGCCGAATGTTTTGGGTAGAGAATGACCTGTACTCACCCTGGCAGCATTCATGTTTTAGTCATGGGGGTGGCGCCGATGCGGGTTCAGTCTCTGCTCTGGTTATACACAGCGACTGAACACAGCTGTAACCATGCCCCCAGCACTTTCTTACAGCCAGCCCCAATGCAGAACCAGTGTCAGTCAAGGCTGGGGGCATAGTTACAACCGCTGCTCCGTATACCCAGAGCAGTGACTGAACCCACACCAGCGCCGCCCCCGTGACTGAAACCGGAACATTGCCAGGGAAATAAAGTTCATTTTCTCCCCACAGTGTTCAGGTAGGAGCGGGTGCTGGGCAGGTTAAAAATGCTATTAATCTGCAGATTAACCCCATATCTGCAAGTTAATAGAATTTTTTTCTGGTGACAGGTTCCCTTTAACGCCTTAACGACTGCCGATATGCCTTTTAACGGCGGTAGTTAAGGATACTTAAACCACAGCGCCGTTAATTAACCGGGGGTAGCGAGACCCCAGAGAACATGATTCGGGTCGGTTTTTACCGACCCGCTTTTGCGATCGACGTTATTAACCCTATAACGGCGACCGCAAAAAAAAGCCGTGATTCTCCATTTAATTTCTCTCTCCTCTGATGTGATCGCACATCAGAGGGGAGAGAAATAGGGTCCCTGGGACCCCCGAACAGTCCCCCGTGCCTCCCGGTGTCCCCCCTGTCCTCTGATATCTTCCAGAGCTCCCAGCGTCTTTTCTGGCAAAGAAAGTGGCGAGCGCATGCGCAGTGCGCCTGCCCAGTCGGGGTAGCCAAGACCCCAGAGAACATAATTCAGGGCCCCCGCAGTCCCCGCTTTTGTGATCATCGTTATTAACCATATAACGGCGATCGCAAAAGAAAAAAAAAAAGCCGCGATCCTGTATGTAATTTCTCTCCCTTCTGATGTGATCGCACATCAGAGGGGAGAGAAATAGGGTCACCAGGTCCCCCAATGTGACCCCCGTACCTCCTGGTGTCCCCCCTGTCTCCCGCAGCTCCCAGCCTCCCAGCATCTTCTTCCTGTAAAAGAAAATGGCGGGCGCATGCGCAGTGCGCCCACCAAATCTGCCGACCGTCAGATTCATTCATTCAGTGAAAGTACATTTTGATCACTGTGATAAACCCTATCACAATGATCAAAATAAAAAAAAATAGTAAATAAATCACCCCTTTATCACCCCCTTAGTTAGGGACATATAATAAAATAAAGAAATTGTATTTATTTTCATTTTTCCATTAGGGTTAGAGTCAGGGTTAGGGTTATAATTAGGGTTAGGGTTATAATTAGGGTTAGGGTTAGAATTAGGGCTGGAATTAGGGTTAGGGTTACAATTAGGGTTACAATTAGGGTTAAGGATACAATTAGGGTTAGGGATACAATTAGGGTTGGAATTAGGGTTGGGATTAGGGTTAGGATTAGGGTTAGGGTTGTGTTGGGATTAGGGTTGGAGCTAGAATTGAGGGGTTTCCACTATTTAGTCACATCAGGGGTCTCCAAACACGACGTGGCGTTCAAAGAGTGAAATGGCGCTCCCTCCCTTCTGAGCCCTGCCGTGTTCCCAAACAGTGGTTTACCCCAACATATAGGGTATCGGCGTTCTCAGGAAAAATTGCCACAACTTTTGGGGTCCAATTTCTCCTGTTACCCTTGGGAAAATAAAAACATAGCGGGCTAAAAAATAATTTTTGAGGAAAAAAATGATTTTTTATTTTCACGGCTTTACGTTATAAACTTCTGTGAAGCACTTGGAGGTTTAAAGTGCTCACCACGCATCTAGATAAGTTCCTAAGGGGTCTAGTTTCCAAAATGGGGTCACTTGTTAGGGGTTTCCACTCTTTAGGCACATCAGGGGCTCTCCAAACATGACATGGCATCCAGTCAATTCTGCATTGAAAAAGTCGGGACCTTCCCTTGCGACCTCTGCTGTGTGCCCAAAAAGTGGTTTACCCCCATATATGGGGTATTGGCGTATTTAGGAGAAATTGGACAACACATTTTTTGGTTCATTTTTTCTTTTAACACTTGGGAAAATAAAAAAATTGGTTCTGAAGTAAATTTTTTGCAAAAAAGTTAAATGTTAATTTTTTCCTTCCATATTGCTTCAGTTCCTGTTAAGCACGTAAAGGGTTAATAAACTTCTTGAATGTGGTTTTGAGTACCTTGAGGGGTGCAGTTTTTAGAATGGTGTCACTTTTGGGTATTTTCTATCATATACACCCCGCAAAGTGACTTCAAATGTGATGTGGTACCTAAAAAAATGGTGTTGTAAAAATGAGAAATCGCTGGTCAAATTTTAACCCTCATAACTTCATTACAAAAAAAAAATTTTGTTCCCAAATTTGTGCTGATGTAAAGTAGACATGTGGGAAATGTTATTTATTAAGAAATTTGTGTGACATCTCTCTCTGATTTAAGGGCATAAAAATTTAAAATTTGAAAATTGCTAAATTTTCAAAATTTTTGCCATATTTCCATTTTTTTCATAAATAAACTCAAGTCATATAAATTTTTTTTACCACTAACGTGAAGTACAAAATGTTACGAAAAAACCGTCTAAGAATCAGCGGGATTCATTAAAGCGTTCCAGAGTTATAACCTCATACAGTGACAGTGGTCAGAATTGTAAAAATTGGCCCCGTCATTAAGCTGCAAGTTGGCTCTGTCACTAAGGGGTTAAAAGTGTTGTAAAAAAATCACCTCTATTTTATTGGTCCTTAAAGGAAGATATTACTGTCTATTGTTTACATGCAGTACATTTTGGATGATGTACATATGTATAATAATAATCTTTTATTTATATAGTGCCAACATATTGCACAGTGCTTTACAGACATTATCATCACTGTCCCCGATGGGGCTCACAATCTAAATTCCCTATCAGTATGCCTTTGGAATGTGGGAGGAAACCCACGCAAACACAGGGAGAGCATACAAACTCCTTGCAGACGTTGTCCTTGGTGGGATTTGAACCCAGGAACCCAGCGTTGCAAGGCTGCAGTACTAACCACTGAGCCACCGTGTATGTATAGAAATTTTTGCTATTATAGAATAACATTGTCTTGTATGTAGGGTAACAAGTAAAGGTTTGGGCACCCCTGGTCAAAATTATTGTTATTGTGAACAATTAAACAAGTTAAAGATTAAATTATCTCTAAAAAGGACTCAAGTTAAAGATGACACATTTCCTTTGTATTTTAGGCAAAAACATGTATATGTTGTCATTTTTTACATTTTAAAAATTGCAAAAAGGAAAATGGGCTGAAGCAAAAGCTTGGGCACCCTTGGAGGTTTGTGTGCTCAGATAACTTTGACCAATATTTGAGACCTTAATTAGCTTGTTAGGTTTATGGCTTGCTCACTATCATCATTACGAAAGGCCAGATGATGCAAATTTCCTAGTTTTATAAAAACTTAGTCTTCTCTAACTTTGTGCAGCTGCCGTGCAGCCGTGGGTTCTTCTAAGTAGTTGCCTAGCACTCTGAAAATGAAAATGATGAAGGCCCACAAAACAGGAAAAGGCTATAAGAAGATAGCAAATCATTTTCAAGTTGCCCTTTCCTCAGTTTGAAATGTAATTAACCCTAGCATGCGTATTGGGCGCCTTTTAAGCCCCCATGCTTACTTTTTTGCTATTATCTGCAAAATTACTTAAGTTAAATTTTGAAACTCCAGGTAATCCTCAAGTATGTCGTTGTTGGTAATATCCAGTTGTTCATATAATTTTTTTCATAGGCATTTCGGTGTAACGATGCTTTTTTGGTGAAAACCACATCTGTACGGATTGGGGGCCTTTTATCATGTTCTCAGTAGTGTTTGTGTCTCAAATTACTTTAATGTACTCAGTAAGGCTGGTGGAGGGGCCAGGGTGTGGATAATGCCATATGAGGATGTCATGTGATTTTTGAAGTGAGAGATAAGGCCATGACATCATCTCAGGTCCTTCTGAACACAGTAATGAGCTGTGTAGAGAGTAATGAGGACAGTATACACTATGAGCTAATTGTGAAGGACCTGAGATTAGATGTTGAGAGGAAGTCCGATTCAGTTTCAGTTTCTCTGATTCTAAGAAGCCTGCAAAGGGTAAAGCTATTGAGCTACAGACATCCAGAGAATTGTACACCTAAAAGAAAGTATAAAAGGTAAGAGATGCTGAGGGTGAGAGGAGGGAGGGGGCACATTACACTTACAGTGTGTCACACACAAGCAAAGAGTGTACAACCCTCATTGTGTTCATTGTTTTTTCTTTTAGTATGCTAACATCTAGTCAGCATTGGCACAGTCTTCCTCCAAGCATCTGAGTGACCAAGAGATTAAAGCAATTGTCTTTCAAAGTGATGATGAAGTGAACTATCTTTGTACAATGTCGAGTACCTGCCACCAGAGAATCAAACATCCTCAAGTGATTCTTCTTCTGATGATGAAGAAGTGAATACAGTGGATCCTCAAGAAGTGATAAGTAGAACATCCAAAACGAATGTTTTTTGGGATAGTAATCCTACATTAGTTGGACGTTCTGCAATCCATAATATTGTGAGACAGGCTCAAGGAGCTGTGGGAAGTCCCAGTTACTTTTCCCCTAAAGACGTATTCTGTACTTTTTTTTCTGACATTATTGCAGAAGAGGTCCTTTTATGTTCAAACCAAGAAGGAAGATGTATCGCTTCTGCAAAAAATAAGTCCTTGAAAAATATCTCAAAAGAAGTAATTTACACATACATTGGACTTTTACTGCTGGCAGGGAGTCAAAAATCGTATGATGTTCCAATACGAGATTATTTCTGGACCCACTTTCTGATCCACACTATAAGGCGACAATGTCAGTGGACAGATATGAGGAAATTAGAAGACACATTCGATTTGATGATAAGCGAACATGTGCATTGAGGTTTAAAACAGACAAATTAGCCCCTATCAGTTATATCTGGAACATATTTATCAAAAATTGCACCAAACTTTACAATCCTAGTACTAATGTTACAGTAGATGAGCAACTTGTACTGTTCAGAGGACGCTCCAAGTTCATACAATACATGCCCAGCAAGCCAGCCAAATATGGAATCAAAATCTTCTGGATGTGTGATTCTGCAAATTATTATGGCATAAATGGCATAATCTACAGTCATGGCCAAAAGTTTTGAGAATTACACAAATATTAATTTTTACAAAGTCTACTGCTTCACTTTTTCTAATGGCAATTTGCATATACTCCAGAATGTTATAATGAGTGAACAGCTTAACAGCAATTACTTGCAAAGTCAATATTTGGCTAGAAAATGAACTTTATCCCCAAAACACATTTCAACATCATTGCAGCCCTGCCTTAAAAGGACCAGCTAACCTCTTTTCAGTGATTGCTCCATTAACACAGGTGTGGGTGTTGATGAGGACAAGGCTGGAGATCAATCTGTCATGATTAAGTAAGAATGACACCACTGGACACTTTAAAAGGAGGCTGGTGCTTGGCATCATTGTTTCTCTTCTGTTAACCATGGTTATCTCTAAAGAAACACGTGCAATCATCATTGCAATGCACAAAAATGGCCTAACAGGGAAGAGTATCGCAGCTAGAAAGATTGCACCTCAGTCAACAATCTATCGCATCATCAAGAACTTCAAGGAGAGAGGTTCCATTGTTGCCAAAAAGGCTCCAGGGTGCCCAAGAAAGACCAGCAAGCGCCAGGACCGTCTCTTAAAAGTGTTTCAGCTGCGGGATCGGGCTACCAGCAGTACAGAGCTTGCTCAGGAATGGCAGCAGGCAGGTGTGAGTGCATCTGCACGCACTGTGAGGCGGAGACTCTTGGATCAAGGCCTGGTCTCAAGGAGGGCAGCAAAGAAGCCACTTCTTTCCAGAAAAAACATCATGGACAGACTGATATTCTGCAAAAGGTACAGGCAGTGGACTGCTGAGGACTGGGGTAAAGTTATTTTCTCTGATGAATCCCCTTTTCGATTGTTTGGGACATCAGGAAAACGTCACATTCGGAGAAGACAAGGTGAGCGCTACCACCAGTCTTGTCTCATGCCAACTGTTAAGCATCCTGAAACCATTCATGTGTGGGGTTGCTTCTCAGCCAAGGGAATCGGCTCTCTCACAGTCTTGCCTAAAAACACAGCCTGTAAGGTTCTTTGTACATGTTCTTGAAACTCAGTTTTCCGTCAGCCATTTTGCTTTCTGTCTTGCTGCAGCTATCTTGCCCTCAGTCAATATGGAGTTTTCAGCTTTCATGTTCCCGCCCTGATTCTCTCCCTCTTGCTTCTTAAGCAGCCACAGCTGAGCAATCAGTGCTTCAGAATCTAGCCTGCAGTGAACCTGTGACCTGACTCCTGGAAGCCTTGGACTATGTACTCCAGCTATTCCTACTGAGGAACTCTGAACACTTGTGGACTCTGGAACCCTGCTCTTTGAAAGATCCACGTTTGCATGGACTTACGGTAACAGAGAAGAAGATCCTGAACCTGTTGTGGAGAGTGATTGCTGAGCTTAAGTTACTCTGGCCTGCTGTGTCTCCTGCTTCTGTATCTGCAAACTGTGTGACTATTTTTGCCACTTGTATGAAGTAATACAAGACCTTCTATATCAAACCTGTGTCTCATGTATTTTCATCGCACCCAAGCACAAGACGCTATATGAACTGTACTACATACATTACACAGCCATGAATAAAGAATGGTACCAGAATGTCCTCCAAGAGCAACTTCTCCCAACCCTCCAAGAGCAGTTTGGCGATCAACAATGCCTTTTCCAGCATGATGGAGCACCTTGCCATAAAGCAAAGGTGATAACTAAATGGCTCAGGGAACAAAAATAGAGATTTTGGGTCCATGGCCTGGAAACTCCCCAGATCTTAATCCCATTGAGAACTTGTGGTCAATCATCAAGAGACGGGTGGACAAACAAAAACCTAAAAATTCTGACAAAATAAAAGCATTGATTGTGCAAGAATGGACTGCTATCAGTCAGAATTTGGTCCAGAAGTTGATTGAGAGCATGCCAGGGAGAATTGCAGAGGTCCTGAAGAAGAAGGGTCAACACTGCAAATATTGACTTGCTGCATTAACTCATTCTGTCAATATAAGCTTTTGTTACTCATATGTTTGCAATTATTATATTTCTGTCTGTGATAAAAACATCTGTCAAACACACACATAAAAACCAAAGGGCAGCAGATCATGTGAAAATATAATATTTGTGTCATTCTCAAAACGTTTGGCCATGCCTGTACTGTGGCAAAGAGGTTGGTGCACCAGTACAGAAGGATCTGGGGTCTGAAATTGTCAAAACTCTTGCTGTTCCAATATTCAATTCAGGTAGAAACATTACCATGGACAATTATTTCACCAATGTTGAACTAGGCAATTTTCTGCTTCAAAAAGCTATTACACTTGTTGGTACTATCAAGCCAAACCGACGAGAAATTCCAGAAGCACTGAAACACAATCGTCAGCGAGCACTTTATGAGAGTGTCTTTGGATTCAATAACAAAGCGACTTTGGTATCTTACAAAGCGAAGAAGGAGAAATCAGTGATTTTACTCAGTACCATGCATCACAATTGCAGTATTGACAACAATGACAGAAAATTAAAACCAGAAATCATCCTGCACTACAATAAAACAAAAGGAGGTGTAGACAAAATTGATGAGATGGTGGGAGAATATTCATGCAAGAGGCAAACAAAACGATGGCTGTAGTACTTTTTTCAAATATGCTTGATGTAGCAGCCCTAAATTCATTCATTATTTATACAGAAACTCATCCAGAATTCCATGCATGGAGGAAGGACAGGAGACGCCTATTTTTGAAGGACCTTTGTCATGAACTTGTAATGCCTCACATGATACAGCGAAGCGATGTGAAAGGCTTGCTAAAGCAAACTAAAGAAGCAATGAAACAGTGTGGCGTACAGTTTCAGATGATTCCAGGGCCAGGAGAAAGAAAAAGAAAACGATGTTTCATGTGTCCAAGAAACTTAGAAAGGAAAACTGAGAGATTTTGTTCAATTTGTAAGGAAAATGACTGCAAAGAACATTCTTCCAAAAAAATAACTTGTCAAAATTGTTTGGAAGACTAATATAATAGAAAAGAAACATAACAGAAATGTAGCTGCAGCTAGTTTGGTATAGATTTCTATGCATTTTTGTACGTTTTTTCATATGTTTGTGTGAAATTTTGAAAGAAAAAATTTTGGGGTGTTTTTTTTGTGAAAAATTATAATTAAAATTTTGTTTACTAATCATATTTTATTTAGAAGTTTTAACCCCTTCATGACCCAGCCTATTTTGACCTTAAAGACCTTGCCATTTTTTGCAATTCTGACCAGTGTCCATTTATGAGGTAATAACTCAGGAACGCTTCAATAGATCCTGGCGATTCTGAGATTGTTTTTTCGTGACATATTGGGCTTCATGTTAGTGGTAAATTTAGGTAGATAATTTTTGTGTTTATTTGTGAAAAAAATGGAAATTTGGCAAAAATGTTGAAAATTTCGTAATTTTCAAATTTTGAATTTTTATTCTGTTAAACCAGAGAGTTATGTGACACAAAATAGTTAATAAATAACATTTCCCACATGTCTACTTTACATCAGCACAATTTTGGGAACAACATTTTTTTTGTTAGGAAGTTATAAGGGTTAAAAGTTGACCAGCGATTTCTCATTTTTACAGCAAAATTTACAAAACCATTTTTTTTAGGGACCACCTCACATTTGAAGTCACTTTGAGGGGTCTATATGGCAGAAAATACCCAAAAGTGACACCATTATAAAAACTGCACCCCTCAAGCTACTCAAAACTACATTCAAGAAGATTATTAACCCTTCAGGTGCTTCACAGGAACTAAAGCAACGTGGAAGGAAAAAATGGACATTTAAATTTTTCCAACAAAAATTTTCTTTTAGCATCAAGTTTTTCATTTTTACATGGGCAACAGGATAAAATAGATCCTAAAATTTGTTGGACAATTTCTCCTGAGTACACAGATACCTCATATGTGGTCATAAACCACTTATGGGTGCATGGCAGGGCGCAGAAGGGAAGGAGCGCCATTTGACTTTTTGAATGGAAAATATGTTAGAATATTTAGCGGTTGCCATGTCGCATTTGGAGAGTCCCTGTGTGCCTAAACATTGGAGCTCCCCCACAAGTGACCCCATTTTGGAAACTAGACCCCCTAAGGATCTTATCTAGATGCATAGTGAGCACTTTGAACCCCCAGGTGCTTCACAAATTGATCCGTAAAAAAAAGAAAGTACTTTTTTTTCACAAAAATTTTCTTTTAGCCTCAGTTTTTTCATTTTCACATGGGCAACAGTATAAATTGGATCCTAAAATTTGTTGGGCAATTTCTCCTGATTACACAGATACCTCATATGTGGTCATAAACCACTGTTTGGGCGCACGGCAGGGCTCAGAAGGGAAGGAGCGCCATTTGACTTTTTGAATGGAAAATATGCTGGAATATTTAGCGGTTGCCATGTCGCATTTGGAGAGTCCCTGTGTACCTAAACATTGGAGCTCCCCCACAAGTGACACCATTTTGGAAACTAGACCCCCTAAGGATCTTATCTAGATGCATAGTGAGCACTTTGAACCCCCAGGTGCTCCACAAATTGATCCGTAAATAAAAGAAAGTACTTTTTTTTCACAAAAATTTTCTTTTAGCCTCAGTTTTTTCATTTTCACATGGGCAACAGTATAAATTGGATCCTAAAATTTGTTGGGCAATGTCTCCTGAGTACACAGATACCTCATATGTGGTCATAAACCACTGTTTGGGCGCACGGCAGGGCTCAGAAGGGAAGGAGCGCCATTTGACTTTTTCAATGGAAAATATGCTGGAATATTTAGCGGTTGCCATGTCGCATTTGGAGAGTCCCTGTGTGCCTAAACATTGGAGCTCCCCCACAAGTGACCCCATTTTGGAAAGGATGTAGTGACGCTTTGAAATGCCGACTTGATGGAATGGTCTGCGGGCATCTTGTTACGTTTGCAGAGACCCTGATGTGCCTAAACAGTAGAAATCCCCCACAAGTGACCCAATTTTGTAAACTAGACCCCAAAGGAACTTATCCAGATGTGTGGTGAGCACCTTGAACCCCCACGTGCGTCACAGAAGTTTATAATGCAGAGCCGTGAAAATAAAAAATCATTTTTTTCCTCAAAAACTGATTTTTTTAACCCGCAATTTTTTATTTTCACAAGGGTAACAGGAGAAATTGGACCACAAAAGTTGTTGTACAGTTTGTCCTGAGTACACTGGTACCCCATATGTGGGGGTGAACCACTGTTCGGGCACACATTGGGGCTAGGAAGGGAAGTAGTAACGTTTTGAAATGCCGACTTTGATGGAATGGTCTGCGGGCGTCATGTTACGTTTGCAGAGCCCCTGATGTGCCTAAACAGTAGAAACTCCCCACAAGTGACCCCATTTTGGAAACTAGACCCCGCAAAGAACTTATCTACAGTCATGGCCAAAAGTTTTGAGAATGACACAAATATTATATTTTCACATGATCTGCTGCCCTCTGGTTTTTATGTGTGTTTGACAGATGTTTTTATCACAGACAGAAATATAATAATTGCAAACATATGAGTAACAAAAGCTTATATTGACAGAATGAGTTAATGCAGCAAGTCAATATTTGCAGTGTTGACCCTTCTTCTTCAGGACCTCTGCAATTCTCCCTGGCATCCTCTCAATCAACTTCTGGACCAAATCCTGACTGATAGCAGTCCATTCTTGCACAATCAATGCTTTGGGGAGTTTCCAGGCCATGGACCCAAAATCTCTATGTTTTGTTCCCTGAGCTATTTAGTTATCACCTTTGCTTTATGGCAAGGTGCTCCATCATGCTGGAAAAGGCATTGTTGATCGCCAAACTGCTCTTGGAGGGTTGGGAGAAGTTACTCTTGGAGGACATTCTGGTACCATTCTTTATTCATGGCTGTGTTTTTAGGCAAGCCTCACAGTGCGTGCAGATGCACTCACACCTGCCTGCTGCCATTCCTGAGCAAGGTCTGCACTGCTGGTAGCCCGATCCCGCAGCTGAAACACTTTTAAGAGACGATCCTGGGGCTTGCTGGTCTTTCTTGGGCGCCCTGAAGCCTTTTTGGCAACAATGGAACCTCTCTCCTTGAAGTTCTTGATGATGCAATAGATTGTTGACTGAGGTGCAATCTTTCTAGCTTAATACTCTTCTCTGTTAGGCCATTTTTGTGCATTGCAATGATGACTGCACGTGTTTCTTTAGAGATAACCATGGTTAACAGAAGAGAAACAATGATGCCAAGCACCAGCCTCCTTTTAAAGTGTCCAGTGGTGTCATTCTTACTTAATCATGACAGATTGATCTCCAGCCATGTCCTCATCAACACCCACACCTGTGTTAATGGAGCAATCACTGAAATAGGTTAGCTGGTCCTTTTAAGGCAGGGCTGCAATGATGTTGAAATGTGTTTTTGGGGATAAAGTTCATTTTCTAGCCAAATATTGACTTTGCAAGTAATTGGTGTTAAGCTGATCACTCTTTATAACATTATGGAGTATATGCAAATTGCCATTAGAAAAAGTGAAGCAGTAGACTTTGTAAAAATTAATATTTGTGTCATTCTCAAAACTTTTGGCCATGACTGTAGATGTGTGGTGAGCACTTTGAACCCCCAAGGGCTACACATAAGTTTATAACGCCAGGGCATGAAAATAAAAAAATTCTATTTTTTCCACAATCAGGATCTTTTAGTCCCCAATTTTTTTATTTTCCCAAGGGTAACAGGAGAAATTAGACCCCAAAAGTTGTTGCCCAATTGGTCCTGAGTACGTTGATATCCCATATGTGGGAGAAAACTACTGTATGGGCACACGTCGGGGCTCGGAAGGGAAGTAGTGACGTTTTGAAATGAGCACTTGATGGAATGGTCTGCGGGCGTCATGTTACGTTTGCAGAGCCCCTGATGTGTCTAAACAGTAGAAACTCCCCATAAGTGACACCATTTTGGAAACTAGACCCCGCAAAGAACTTATTTAGATGTGTGGTGAGCACTTTGAACCTCCAAGGGCTACACAGAAGTTTATAACGCCCGGGCATGAAAATAAAAAAATCATATTTTTTCCACAAACATGATCTTTAGTCCCCAATTTTTTTATTTTCCCAAGGGTAACAGGAGAAATTAGACCCCAAAAGTTGTTGTCCAATTTGTCCTGAGCACGCTGATATCTCATATGTGGGAGAAAACTACTGTATGGGCACACGTTGAGGCTCGGAAGGGAAGTAGTGACGTTTTGAAATGCCGACTTGATTGAATGGTCTGCTGGCGTCATGTTACGTTTGCAGAGCCCATGATGTGCCTAAACAGTAGAAACCCCCCCAAGTGACCCCATTTTGGAAACTAGATCCCCAAGGAACTCCTCTAGATGTGTGGTCAGCACTTTGAATCTCCAAATTCTTCACAGAAGTTTATAACGCA
Organism: Oophaga sylvatica; assembly: GCA_033576555.1. NCBI lineage: Eukaryota > Metazoa > Chordata > Amphibia > Anura > Dendrobatidae > Oophaga > Oophaga sylvatica. The sequence goes on along the minus strand of JARQOD010000005.1, from coordinate 354,914,988 downwards.
GAGCCGTGAAAATAAAAAATCACTTTTTTTCCACAAAAATAATTTTTTAGTCCCTAATTTTTTTTTCCCAAGGGTAACAGGAGAAATGTTTTTTTTCCCAAGGGTAACAGGAGAAATTAGACCCCCAAAGTTGTTATGCATAACGCGATCGTGTTATGCTATACCCGCTAGCGCAGATGAATCAGCAGATGATTCATCTGTGCTAGTGGTGACGGAGCCCAGACTCTGCAGCCCGCGTCCAAGGCTCCATCACTGAATGAAGGCGCCATGTCGCGTATGGAGACCCCCTGATGTGCCTAAATAGTGGAAACTCCTCAATTCTAACTCCAACCCTAACCCCAACACACCCTAACCCCAACCCTAACCCCTACACACCCCTAACCCTAATACAAACCCTAACCATAACCCTAACCCCAACACACCCCTAACCCTAATCCCAACTCTAACCATAAACCTAGCCACAAGCCTAACCCTAATCCCAACCCTAACCCCAAAACACCCCTAACACTTATCCTAACTCTAAACCTAGCCACAAACCTAACTCTAATCCCAACCCTAACCCAAATTCCAACCCTAACCCAAATTCCAACCCTAACCCAAATTCCAACCCTAACCCAAATTCTAACCCTAATGCTAACCCTAACCCTAGTTCTAACCCTAACCCTAAGGCTGGGTTCATATTGCGTTTTACCAGCCCGTTCAACAAGTAGCGTTGACCGGCTGGTAACGGTATAGCATAACGCGATCTGTGCTAGCGGTGACGGAGCCCAGACGCTGCAGCCCATGTCCGAGGCTCCGTCACTGAATGACGGCACGTCGCGAACGCATGCCACTTAACAGCATGCGTTGCGATGCGCACACAAATGGGGTGAATGGCAGCGTTAACGGACTGCATTACACCGCGGTGAAACGCAGTCCATCTAACGGACTGCCATAATGCAATATGAACCCAGCCTAACCCTAACCCTGAGGCCCCGTGCACATGTTGCGGATTTTTCTAAAATCTGCAGGTAAAATGACCTGCGTTTTACCTGCGTATTTAGCGCGGTTTTTCCCTGCGGTTTTACACCTATAATGGAATAGGTGTAAAACCGCTGCGGAATCCGCACAAAGAATTGACATGCTGCGGATTTAAAACCGCAGCAAATCCGCGCTGAAAAATCCGCAGCATGTCACTGCACTGCGCATGTCAGGAAGTTTCACTGCTCAAGAGACTCGGATGTCATTATGACGACATAGGGATTCCATGGCAGCGATCCGGACTCCCGAGTCTCCGATCCGAAGGCAGAGGGACTGTCAGCCGGAACGCTGTGATCATGTTTGATCGCAGTGTTCCAGGGGTTAAAGTGCCGGGAGTGGTCTGTTACCGCTCCTGGCACTTAGTGCCGGGTGTCAGCTGTGAGAATTAGCTGACACCCGGCCATGATCGGTCGCGCTCTCACCGTGAGCGCGGCTGATCGCATATGACGTACTATCCCGTCCATGGGCATTAAGGCCCAGGTCACATGGATGGGATAGTACGTAAAATGTCAGAAAGGGGTTAAGCATGGGTGTGAATCAATCATGCTTTGGGGTTGTGTTGCAGCCGATGGCAGGCACGGGAAACATTTCCCAGGTAGAGGGAAGAATGGATTCAATAAAATTTCAACAAACTCTTGATGAAAGCAAAACAACATCTGTAAAAAAGCTGAAACTGAAAAGAGCGTGGCTTCATCAAATGAATAATGATCCTAAGCACACACTGAAATCCACAATAGACTATTTCAAAAGGTGCAAGCTGAAGATTTTATAATGGTCCTCACAGTCCCCTGTTGTGAATATCATTGAAAATCTGTGGCTAGACCTCAAAATAGCAGTGCATGCAAGGCGAACTAGGAATCTCGCAGAACTGGAAGTATTTTCCAAGGATGAATGGATGAAAATCACTCAAACAAGAACTGAAAGACTCTTGTTTGGCTACAAAAAGTGTTTACAAGCTGTGATACTTTCAAAAGGGGGCACTATTAGGTACTAACCATGCAGGGTGCCCAAAATTTTGCATCTGCCCATTTTCTGTTTTGTAACTTTTTAAAAAAATTTGAGATCATTTCATCTTAAACTTGCTTAACTGTTCACAATAAAAGTAATTTTGACCAAAGTTGCCAAAACGTTTATATGCCACTGTATACATACTAGCATTGTGATGATTCTTTGATCTTAAAGAGGACCTGGTCAAAATTCTCCTGTTTTTGCTCATGTTTTATTCATGATACTGCCCTGAATATTCAGTTTTATTTATTTACTTTTTTAAAAAAAACTACTATGCGATTCAAGAGATGTGGGCTTGAGATGAGCAAATTGATTTGATGCTAACCAAATTCATGTCAAGTTTTAGCAAATTTGCTGGACAAGGTAAATTCAAACTATTTAAGATTTGATTTATAAGAATCAACAAGAAAATACCCACTGCCATTTTACACAAATCAGAAGATTCCATGAGCCAGAAAAGGATGAATTGACCTTAGACACACCTGTGCGGGATTTACTGTAATCCCTTGCAGCTCATGGGTTAGTACAGCCAATCAAAAGGGACTACAATTGCCTGTATAAAATCAGTGACAGAGAATGCAGCAGCCTTTTGTAGGAAATTTAGATTTTCACTGGATGTCACAGCTCACAACTTGGCAACAGAGATAAGGAGAGAACATTTTAAAATAGTTGCGGTGCTCTGTGAGTGGTCAACAGGCAGCTCTAAAAATTACTACCATGAACAGACTTAACACAAGCCACTTGGTTTATCAGATCATTTGGGCTGTTCTGGCTTTGACACTTAAACCCCTATACATTAATCTTGACTTACACAGCGTTCCTGCATTGGGTCGGAGCCAGGACTTCTGTGCAGACTGGCTGAAGTGGCCAGGTGGTTGGTGTCCATACCAGGAGGGTAGTGACAGTACAAAATCAGAGAGCAAAACAATGGTCAGGAAATTAGCAGCAGTCAGACAACTGGAATACTTACAAGATAAGCAAAAGCGAATAGATAAACTTTTAAAGGAAACCTGTTATGTCCCAAAACGCTAGTAACCTGTAGATATGGGTTAATCTGCAGGCTGATAGTATTCCAAAGCTGCTTGACCACTGCACTGAAAGCCCGACTACCAGGAAGAAAATAACTTTACACATCTCGGCAGTATCCAGCTGTCAGTCATAGAGGTGCGTCTGGTACAACTTCAGTCACTGCTTGATACATAGTGAATAGCTGTAACCACACCCTGCCACTGACTGACAACGAGCTCTGTACTGATGTACTGTTGAGTTGGGTGTCAGTCAGTGCCAGAGTGTGGTTACAGCCGCTATTCACTATGTACTGAGTGGTGACTGAAGCAACACCGGCAGTACCTCTATGACTGAAAGCATTGAAGAACAAAGTTATTTTCTCCAGGCAGCTGACAGGCAGCTTTGGAATGCTATTAATCTGCAGACTTGTCCTATATCTGCAGGTTAATAGCGTTTTGAGATGTGATATGTTTCCTTTAATTGACAGTTGTTATGTTCTGCTACAAGCACTAAGGAAAGAAAGGGATTTCTGTCCCTACGATAGAACTAAGCTCGATCCCTACGATGTAACGGGGAACCTGATCTTGCGATCAGACCCGCTAAAGTCCTCAGCTAGTCTGTACAAAGACCTATAGATACGAGGAAGGGATCCCTACAAGAACGAGGGACTGGGAGAAAAGAGGGACACCTCCTAACAGAAGTTGTAGCAGTAAAAAGAAAAACAAACAACATAGAACATAGAGGTCAAAAGACCAAGCAAAACTTATTGAGAAAGGTAACAAAGTTTAACAGTAGAAATTACAATGAAGTCCAGCAAAGCCAGAAGGGCGGAGCAGGATTAAATAGGCAAAAAAGGTCATGTGACTATTAATATAGAAAAAACATAACAAGAGAGTTCTAACAGTACCCCCTTTCTAAGAGGATCCTCCGGATCCCCTAGGCCCAGGCTTACCCGGAAACCTCTTGTGAAACCTCTGACAAGTCTGGACGCAAAAACATCATCCGCCTTCACCCATGAGTTGTCCTCGGGTCCAAAACCCTTCCAAGCGACGAGATACTGCAAACTCCCTCTATACCGTCTAGAATTTAGGATGGGGGAAATTTCATATTCTCCCGTCCTCCACCACCGGGGGAACAGTGGCAGAGGCGTCTCCATCCGACACATCAGCTCTTTTCAACAGAGAAACATGAAACACCGGATTAATCTTACAGGAGGTAGGAACCTCCAACCTAACAGCCGATTGGTTAACAACCTGAAGCACCTTAAAGGGCCCTACAAACTTGGGACCCAATTTTTTAGAAGGAATCCTCAACCTCAGATTCTTAGAGGATAACCAAACCATGTCACCAATAGCAAACAAAACCTCTTGCCGTTTCCTATCAAAGTACCTTTTAGATTTTCTGTTAGCCTCCTGAAGATTACCACGCACATCCGTCCAAACTCTCTCCAAATCACCAGAAAAATTCAGCTCTTCAGGCACGGCCGATACCAATTTGGAGAATGACCCAAACGACGGATGTCTCCCAGTACAACAAAAAAAGGCGAACAACCAGCAGAAGAGGATGTATGGTTGTTAAGAGCAAATTCAGCAAGTGTCAGAAACTCAGACAACCCCTCTTGATTGTCTGCCACAAAACAACGCAAGAACTGCTCAACATCCTGGTTTTTCCTTTCTGTCTGGCCATTAGACTCAGGATGATATCCGGATGAAAACGACAAATGAACTCCCAACCTGTCACAAAAGGCGTGCCAAAAACGAGCCACGAACTGAGGTCCCCTATCAGAAACAATGTCAGTAGGAACGCCATGTAGTCTGACAATTTCCTTGACAAAGGCCTTAGCTAGAGTCTTAGTGCAGGGCAGTTTGATGAAAGGAACCAAGTGACACATCTTGCTAAAACGGTCCACGACCACCCAGATGACAGTGAAACCCTCAGAGGGGGAAGGTCAGTAATAAAGTCCATAGCCAAATGTGTCCAAGGAGCACTAGGAGCCTCCAGAGGGCAAAGCAACCCCGCAGCAGGAGTATGTGAAGACTTAGATCTAGCACACACAGTACATTGACGCACCCACTTAATGACTTCCTTCTGCCATACAGGCCACCAAAAACTGCGACCCACAAGTCTCTTGGTCTCAGAGATTCCAGGATGACCTGCCAACCGAGACTCATGACACTCAACAAACAAATCTCTCCTAAAGGTCCCAGGCACAAACAACCTCCCATGGAGAGTGTTAGATGGAGCATTCTCCTGTGCTTTAAGAATCTCATCTTCCAACACAGAGCCCAAAGCAGCAATCACAACCCCTTCTTGTAAAATGTTCTCCTCCTCCTCAGCACCAACCATGGGAGAAAAGCTGAGAGACAAAGCATCGGCTTTCACATTCTTAGTACCTGGGATGTAAGTAATGGAAAAATTAAACCGCGAGAAAAACAGTGCCCACCTAGCCTGACGGGCATTCAAGCGTTTGGCAGCATCAAGATAGATCAGATTTTTATGATCAGTGAAAACCTGAACGGGAAATTCAGCACCTTCCAAGAGATGCCGCCAGTGTTCAAATGCGAGTTTAATGGCCAACAATTCCCGATTACCAATATCATAATTCAGTTCAGTCTCAGAAAATTTTTTGAAAAAAAAGGCACAAGGATGTACTCCATCCGTGTTTTCCTGAGACAACACCGCGCCGACCCCCACAGAAGAAGCATCAACCTCAACCAAAAACAGTTTAGTCACATCAGGCTGCATAAGGATGGGAGCAGAGCTGAACCTCTCCTTTAGAAACACAAAAGCTTCAATTTGCCTCAGTAGTCCACTGAACCGCATTAGCACCTTTCCTCGTGAGATCGGTCAGTGGTTTGACATAATAGAAAATTTTTTAATGAATTTTCTATAATAATTGGCGAAACCCAAAAACCTCTGTAACGATTTCAAACTAATAGGCCTAGGCCATTCCTGCACAGCTTGAACTTTCACAGGGTCATCTCAAAACCTTCGCTGGAGATAATGTAGCCCAAAAAACTAATTCTCTGTACAGCGAACTCACATTTCTCCAGCTTAGCAAAAAGCGAATTGTCACTCAATAACTGTAATACCTCACGAACGCTCCGCCAATGAGACTCCAGATCCGGCGAATAAATCAAAATTTCATCCAAATACACAACCACATTTTTGCCGATCAAAGGTCTAAGGATGTCATTAATAGGATTCTGAAAAAATGCAGGAGCATTGGTAAGGCCAAAAGGCATAACCAGATTCTCAAAATGACCCACAGGAGTGTTAAAAGCAGTCTTCCATTCGTCACCCTCCTTCATGCGCAACAAATTGTATGCCCCCCGAAGATCAATTTTAGAGAACCACTTGGCCCCCGCTAACTGGTTAAACAAATCAGGAATCAATGGCAGTGGGTAAGGATTGCGTACAGTAATTTTATTAATCTCACGAAAGTCCAGACAAGGACGTAAACCGCCGTCCTTTTTTTTAGCAAAAAAAAATCCAACAGCCACAAGAGACTTGGAAGGCCTAATGTGACCGGCGGACAAGCTTGTCTGTATGTATTCCTCCAAAGCCTTTCTCTCAGGACTAGTAAGATTAAATAAACGACTTTTAGGAAGAGTCGCTCCAGGGACAAATTCAATAGTACAATCATAGTCTCTATGGGGAGGTAAAATCTGCGATTCCTTCTCAGAAAAAACTTTCCAAAAATCCTGAATAGGTACAGGTAGTTCCCCTTTATCCACAGCAGCAATACGCCCGTTACAACACTTGTCATAACACTTAGGGTTCCAGGACTTAATTTCATTGGTAGACCAATCCAGAACAGGATTGTGCAATTTTAACCAGGGTAACCCCAAAATCACCGGCGAATGTAAATTATTCAATACTACCAAATCCAAATTCTCTTGGTGAACACCATTAATAGTGAGGGGAAATTCACAGACCTTGTGAGTAGAGTTGAGCGATACTTTCCGATATCAATAAGTATCGGATCGGAATGGGTATCGCCGATACCCAAAAAGTATCGGCGATACCCGATACCGATACCGGAAATCCAATGTAAGTCTATGGGAACAAAATATCGGAATTAAAAAAATCTTGCCTTGTTGGTTAATTGTACATGAAGGAAAACAACAAAGAGTAATGTAGAATGTATTGGGGGAGGTTGAGGAGACATTAAAGGCATAGATGTTTAACCCAATCAAATGGAATAGCATTAATATTTTTTTTTTTAAAGATGTTCGGATTGACGAAGAAATTGACAATGTTGTTAACCTTTTTTATATTTTGGCAAATATGCATGTTTCACAACTTCCATGCTCTTCACCTTTTTAACTTTTGCCACACTTTCTCCTTCATAATCTTCAGCAGCATCATCTTTTTCATCAAATTATTCTTCATCTTCACCTTCTTTATCTTCTTCTTAAACTTCTTGCTATTCATCTTTTTGTTAACATTACTCATATTGTTCTTATTAAACTATTATTCTTCTTCATATTCTACTTCTTCATCTTCTTCCTCTTCATCTTCTTCATCATATTCTTATTTGTGACAGAGATTCCTGTACTTGTAATCTGTAAAAGTATGAATTTCGTTCTTGCTGTCACAAAAGATTTAAATTACAACAGTATTTGTCCGTGTTCAGTTTAGCCTGCAGCAGCAGGCATTTTCCAGGAGCACCACGAGGAGGAACGGACTCACCCCCATACACTGCTTAGTCTTCTTCTGCTTATAATTTAGAGCATATATTTTGCTCTTCATTTTGGTCTTATACTTCATGTTCTTCTGCTTTTTGATCTTCTGCTTATTGTTCTTCTGTCTCTTTTTCTGTATCTTGTAGTTTGTCTTAACTTTCTTTGTCCTGTTGGTGATCTTTTTCTGGGTAATCTTTTATTTCTTCTTTGTGATGGTGTTCAGGCTGGTTGGCTTGATGCTCGTCGTCCTTGTGGTCGTCATCTTCTTCGGGGTGGTCATCAGGGTCGTCGTCTTCATTGTTGGAGATCCAGAGTGATTACCCAAAAAACATTTCAAAAATCTTCAATTTGTAAATGTAGCTGAAGGTACAAGAAGGCTGACTAACTTCCGAGAACCAGCTGACGTTACTGGAACCCGGACGGGTATCAGATGGTACAAGAGACAATGGAAGTAACGAGGACCAGCTGACTGTGCTGGAACCCGGAGGGGCAGCAGAAGGAAAAGAGCCAATGGCACAACCGAGGACCAGCTGACGTTACTGGGACACGGTTACTAAGCAGGAGGTACCTGTGCTCCAAAGCACTACCAAGGACCAGCAGACGTTGCTGGAACTCGGATACCGAGATGGAGGCACCTAGGCCAAAGGCACTGCGGAGAACCAGTTGACGGTACTGGAACCGGACGGGTAGCAGAAGGTACAAGAGCCAATGCAAGTAACGAGGACCAGCTGACTGTGCTGGAACCCGGAGGGGCAGCAGAAGGAAAAGAGCCAATGGCACAACCGAGGACCAGCTGACGTTACTGGGACACGGTTACTAAGCAGGAGGTACCTGTGCTCCAAAGCACTACCAAGGACCAGCAGACGTTGCTGGAACTCGGATACCGAGATGGAGGCACCTAGGCCAAAGGCACTGCGGAGAACCAGCTGACGGTACTGGAACCCGGACGGGTACCATAAGGCACCCATGAAAATGTAAGTTGACAGGCCGCAAGCCGTCCGCAGTTACCGAATCACACAGTCCTACAGTGGGTGCTTGTACTATTGACACAACTGAAACAGCCTTTATTTACATATCCCACAGCACACATAGGAATCACCTAAACTGCAGGCACCATAGAGTCGGCTAACCCGAATGCAACACGACAGGACAACTTATTGGAGGCTAATTGACGTTGACACTGCCAGCAAACAGCTGTCGTGCTGTAACCAGGCTGGGCAGGAGTCAGTACCCGTGCCAAGTACTTCTGAGCAACAACTGGCGTTGTTGGAGCCCAGGGATGAGAAGAGAACAGGGTGGAGGCAGCAGGACTTTTTGCCGTACACACAGCAGGGGAACAGCTGACATTACTGAACCCCAGTAACACAGGAGCAAGTGTTGACTGTGCTAACAGCACTTCCGATCAACAACTGGCGGTGTTGGAGCCCAGGGATGAGAAGAGAACAGGGTGGAGGCAGCAGGACTGTTTGCCGTACACACAGCAGGGGAACAGCTGACATTACTGAACCCCAGTAACACAGGAGCAAGTGTTGACTGTGCTAACAGCACTTCCGAGCAACAACTGGCGTTGTTGGAGCCCAGGGATGAGAAGAGAACAGGGTGGAGGCAGCAGGACTGTTTGCTGTACACACAGCAGGGGAACAGCTGACATTACTGAACCCCAGTAACACAGGAGCAAGTGTTGACTGTGCTAACAGCACTTCCGAGCAACAACTGGGGTGTTGGAGCCCAGGGATGAGAAGAGAACAGGGTGAGGCAGCAGGACTTTTTGCCGTACACACAGCAGGGGAACAGCTGACATTACTGAACCCCAGTAACACAGGAGCAAGTGTTGACTGTGCTAACAGCACTTCCAAGCAACAACTGGCGGTGTTGGAGCCCAGGGATGAGAATAGAACAGGGTGGAGGCAGCAGGACTGTTTGCCGTACACACAGCAGGGGAACAGCTGACATTACTGAACCCCAGTAACACAGGAGCAAGTGTTGACTGTGCTAACAGCACTTCCGAGCAACAACTGGCGGTGTTGGAGCCCAGGGATGAGAAGAGAACAGGGTGGAAGCAGCAGGACTGTTTGCCGTACACACAGCAGGGAACAGCTGACATTATGAACCCCAGTAACACAGGAGCAAGTGTTGACTGTGCTAACAGCACTTCTGAGCAACAACTGGCGGTGTTGGAGCCCAGGGATGAGAAGAGAACAGGGTGGAGGCAGCAGGACTGTTTGCCGTACACACAGCAGTGGAACAGCTGACATTAGTGAACCCCAGTAACACAGGAGCAAGTGTTGACTGTGCTAACAGCACTTCCGAGCAACAACTGGCGGTGTTGGAGCCCAGGGATGAGAAGAGAACAGGGTGGAGGCAGCAGGACTTTTTGCCGTACACACAGCAGGGGAACAGCTGACATTACTGAACCCAGTAACACAGGAGCAAGTGTTGACTGTGCTAACAGCACTTCCGAGCAACAACTGGCGGTGTTGGAGCCCAGGGATGAGAAAGAACAGGGTGGAGGCAGCAGGACTGTTTGCCATACACACAGCAGGGGAACAGCTGACATTACTGAACCCCAGTAACACAGGAGCAAGTGTTGACTGTGCTAACAGCACTTCCGAGCAACAACTGGCGGTGTTGGAGCCCAGGGATGAGAAGAGAACAGGGTGGAGGCAGCAGGACTGTTTGCCGTACAAACAGCAGGGTAACAGCTGACATTACTGAACCCCAGTAACACAGGAGCAAGTGTTGACTGTGCTAACAGCACTTCCGAGCAACAACTGGCGGTGTTGGAGCCCAGGGAGAGAAGAGAACAGGGTGGAGGCAGCAGGACTGTTTGCCGTACAAACAGCAGGGTAACAGCTGACATTACTGAACCCCAGTAACACAGGAGCAAGTGTTGACTGTGCTAACAGCACTTCCGAGCAACAACTGGCGGTGTTGGAGCCCAGGGATGAGAAGAGAACAGGGTGGAGGCAGCAGGACTGTTTGCCGTACACACAGCAGGGGAACAGCTGACATTACTGAACCCCAGTAACACAGGAGCAAGTGTTGACTGTGCTAACAGCACTTCCGAGCAACAACTGGTGGTGTTGGAGCCCAGGGATGAGAAGAGAACAGGGTGGAGGCAGCAGGACTGTTTGCCGTACACACAGCAGGGGAACAGCTGACATTACTGAACCCCAGTAACACAGGAGCAAGTGTTGACTGTGCTAACAGCACTTCCGAGCAACAAACTGGCGGTGTTGGAGCCCAGGGATGAGAAGAGAACAGGGTGGAGGCAGCAGACTTTTTGCCGTACACACAGCAGGGGAACAGCTGACATTACTGAACCCCAGTAACACAGGAGCAAGTGTTGACTGTGCTAACAGCACTTCCGAGCAACAACTGGCGGTGTTGGAGCCCAGGGTCAAGGAGGATGTTTAAATACTAGATCAAGTATTTTCCTTGTTACGTGTCAATTAAAAATGTCTATACTCCAAACAAGAGAAAGATAACCTTTACTACCATAAGATGATGATTTCAGTTTAAAAAAATCTAGATAAAGAATTGACAAACATAAACGCATACATTAACATGTTGAACAGCACTGCAAACCACAAAATAAATTGGTTAAGGAATCTGCTATACGGTTGTAAATAAAAGCATACAAGTACATATCAGAATACATTAATGATGGATAAGTAACAGTATGTACACCATTTTTATTGTATAGACAATGAATGTCTGACTTCAAAACATCATCAGCATTACAATTTAACTGTGACATTCATAAAATGTTACATTTGCTGAATAATGTCACTGAACAGTTTATAAAAATTATACAATTTCCATCATGTAATACTCATAATATGTGCCAACAATCATTCTTATTAACAAACATAACCTTTAAAAAGTGCATAGTGAAAATTGCTATTTATGCCTGACTGTCGACTTGCAAGCATGACAACGGATAGATAAGGTATATATAGATGAGACTGCATAGCCACAGATGGTGAATGGCGATGTAATACTGTACCTCAATAAAGTGTGCGTCACTACTACATAAATTTTTTTATATAGCTTTATAAACAGGGTACGTGCATGTATGCTTGCGCCTTTGTTTGGACGCACAGACTGCCTTCCTGCTGTGACGCGTTGGGTAGTGAACAGTTGTGTGCAGTGTTCACTGTAGTCTGAGGTTTTCATTTTTGGAGTGCAGATCACGCTCCAGTTAGTTCTTCAACCACTGCTGGTTGTAGTCTGCTGAGCGTGTGTCACTGCCTCATCCTTGACATTTTTCTCTAATTGTTGCTGCTCCATTCTATTTCAAATAACTCAAATCTATTAGTGTGACGCGCTTCCATCCGTATCCAATACATTGGTTGCAAACACTATAGAAGTACACAAAGGGGCCTTTCACACCTAGTGAACAGTTGTGTGCAGTGTTCACTGCAGTCTCTGCTGAATAACCACACTTAGGCCTTATAACTTTTCTGACTTTCTTTATGAATCTACCAAGATGAAGAAGGCAGGGAGTAAGGCACGTGGTCGTGGCCGTGGAGTTTCAGCAGGAGAGGACGTGGGGATTCTGTGGCTGCTGCCGCCCCCAGTGACACAGCATCCACCAGTTTTCCCTGTGAGCGTTCCTTTATGCGCACTTTTGTAGGAGCTCGGCGTACCCCCCTGCTGCGGGAAGAACAAATTGAAGTCGTTGTTGGTTGGATGGCAGCCAATGCATCGACTTCAATTGCTTCCACCTCCTCTCAGGACCACAGCACTGTTGAGCAACCATCTGTCTCTTCACCGCCTGCCAAATTGCCCAGGCAGTCAGAGAGTTCTGTACAGAAGCCAGCTGAGTCTCTGCTTCTGTACTCAGAATCTGTTGGCTTGCAAACAGGGGCCCAGCCAAGCAGCATTCTGGAATGTGAAGAAGAGGGAGTATGCAGTGATGCGCAACAGCTGTGTCTCTCTCAATCTGAAGAGGCGGGTGAGCCAGTGCCGATGGTCAGCACACCGCAGAATGCATCTGATGATGATGAGACTCAGGTGCCAGTTTCTGTTGAGCATGGTGCTGGCCAGACCACCCAACAGCAGCAGGTGTTGGAAGAGGGTAGTGGAGATGATGAGGTCCAAGACCCAACATGGCGTGAGGAACTGGAAGGTGGTGGGAGCAGCTCTGAGGAAGAGATTGCCCCAACGGTACAAACAGGAGGGAGAGTTAGGCGGCAGACTCGGTTGCCTGTAGCCTCCAGTTTGGCACCTGTTCGGAGCAGTTCTCTTCCAAAAGTCAAAACGGGCGCTCCCAGGACTTGCACTGCGTGGTCCTTTTTTGACACATTTGCAGATGATATTTGCTATGTCAAATGCAAGCTGTGTAATCAAAAAGTAAAAAGAGGTAAAAGTGTCAGTAACCTCAATACCACTAATATATGGAAACATGTGCGGACAAAGCACGTAGTTGAGTTACACAGACACACTGGAGATGTAGGTCAACCTACAGCAGCACCTACATCTTCAGCTCGTGTTGGAGCCTCTTCCTCCAGCTCACACACAGCTGGTTCGGCTTCCTCACAGGATCTCCATGGAAGAACCTCGGTCACTGTTGTCCAGAGACAAAGTGTTATTCCACCCACAGCAGCAAGTTCCCTGTCATCCTCACACTCCCAGGCCACAAAACAGCCATTGGTAGCACAGGCATGGGATAAAAGACGGCCATACTCGGCAAACCATCCACGAGCACAGGCTCTGAATGCTGGCATTGCAAAACTCCTGTCCCTTGAAATGCTGTCATTCAGGCTGGTGGAGACTGACAGTTTCCGTAACTTAATATCATTGGCAGTCCCACAATACAATGTGCCAAGCCGATTTCATTTCAGCAGGCAAGCCGTCCCTGGTCTGCAAAAGCATGTTGAGGGAAAAATTAAACATGCGCTACTAAACGCCGTCAGCAGCAAGGTCCACCTGACCACCGATGCGTGGACCAGTACCCATGGCCATGGACGATACCTTTCCCTCACTGCCCATTGGGTCAATGTTGTGGAGCCGGGTACTGATCTTGCGAGTGGCGCTGTACGTGTTCTGACAACTCCAAGGATTGCAGGAATCAAGTCTGTACACATTGACTCCTCCTCCTACTCCAGTTCCTCAGAATCATCGCTGCAGGAGCCGTCACGGTCTACCTCCACATGGACCCGTGAACGCTTACCTGTTGCGACCGATATGAGCACAGCCGTGGCCAAACGTCAACAGGCCGTCCTGAAATTAATTTCCATGGGGAATCGAAGCCACACAGCGCAGGAGCTCTGGAATGCCATCAAGCAGGAGAGCGACGTGTGGTTTTTGCCAGCGAATCTCCAGCCAGGCTTGGTAGTGTGTGACAATGGCCGAAATCTGGTGGCAGCTCTGGGCCTTGGCAACCTCACTCACATACCATGTCTGGCACATGTGCTCAACTTGGTAGTGCGGAGTTTTTGGAGGGACTATCCGGATCTTGATGCACTGCTGCACAATGTCCGCCTATAGTGCGCTCACTTGCGACGTTCCAGCATGGCCAGATCGCGCATTGCAGCTCTGCAACGCAGATTTCACCTTCCTGAACATCGCATCATTTGTGACGTACCCACCAGGTGGAATTCCACGTTACATATGTTGGAGCGGTTGTGTGAGCAGCAGGCAGCAGTAATGGAGTATCAGCTGCATCAGGCGCAATCAACTCGCAATTTGCGCCGTTCACACTTCACCACTACTGAGTGGGCCTCTATAATAATAAGCTTTATTTATATAGCGCCAACATATTCCGCAGCGCTTTACAGTTTAACAGTTTCAGAACACAAGTCATAAGTAACAACGTTAACAATACAATAATTAAAGCAATATAAGCCGCCCCTGCTCGTGAGAGCTTACAATCTACAATGAGGTGGGGGAGTTACAAAGTACAGGTGTTTATATACAATGGTGTATTTACAATGATGGTCCAGCCATTTTGAGGGAGTGAGGGATGCATGGAGATAGTGAATGGGCTACACACACAGACTTACACATAGAATGACTTTGATTAGTGAATGTGATAGGCCGCTCTGAACAAATGTGTTTTGAGTGAGCGCCTGAAACCATGCAAATTGCGGATAGTCCTAATTTCTTGGGGTAGAGCATTCCAGAGGATTGGCGCAGCGCGGGAGAAGTCTTGGAGTCGGGAGCGGGAGGTACGGATTAGTGCAGAGGTTAGTCGAAGGTCGTTTGCAGAGCGCAGCAGTCGGTTAGGCCGATAGATAGAAATGAGGGAGGAGATGTAGGGGGTGTCTGCACTGTGGAGAGCTTTGTGGGTGAGAACCAGTACTTTGAATTGGATCCTATAATGAATGGGCAGTCAGTGTAAGGACTGGCGAAGGACTCTATGAAGGACATCTGCAACGTTTTGCGTGCGTTTGATGAGTCAACGCGGATGGCGAGTGCAGATGATGCACTAGTCAGCCTGACTGTCCCCCTTATCTGCCTGCTTCAAAAAACACTGCAAGCACTAAGGGATGAGGTTTTGGAAGAGGTGGAGGATGAGGAGTCACAAATTCCATCACCTTCTGGACAGTCAGCGCAACGTGGTTCCTCACAAAGGGCTAGGCAGGGCTCACTTTGTGAGGAGGATGAGGAGGAGTCAATGGAGGAGGAAGACATCGCTCCAGAGGGAGGTACACAATGCTCTAGTCAGTATGTAGAGCGAGGGTGGGTGATGCAGAGCAGGCAGAGATGACGCCTCTTGCAGGGGACAGCGTTTCTTGGCCAGTTGGGAGTCTGCAGCACATGGTTGATTTAATGGTGCAGTGCCTGAGAAACGACCGCCGCATCGCCCACATTCTCACCACGTCTGATTATTGGGTGTACACTCTCCTAGACCCTCACTACCGGACAACTTACAAAGCCTCATCACACCGTTGAACCGGGAGCGTAAAATGCGGGAGTACCAAGACACACTGGTGCAATCCATAATGTTCTCCATTCCAGCCGAGAGCACTGCTGCTGCTACTGCTTTACAAAGCAGCTCTGTGCGTCGAGGCAGTGGAGACAGCTCTGCAACAAGAGGGAGCACAAGCAGCGCCTCAGCACAGGGCAAGACAAGTATGTTCCAAATGTGGCGAAGTTTTGTGGCAGCGCCACCAATGTCTACACCATCCGAGACTGCTCCAGTCAGAAGGAGGCAACGTTTCCGTAAGATGGTGACAGACTACATGTCTTGCCCTCTCAGTGTACTCCCAGATGGCTCTTCCCCATTCAAGTTTTGGGTCTCTAAGCTGGATACATGGCCAGAGCTTAGCCAGTATGAATTGGAGGTGCTGGCTTGCCCTGCTGCCAGTGTATTATCGGAGCGCGTCTTTACTGCTGCAGGTGGTGTACTAACAGACCGTTGCATGCGACTATCCTCCGATAATGTAGAACGGCTTACTTTTCTGAAAATGAACAAGGCATGGATCTCGCCTGAATTTGCCTGTCCGGTTTCCGATTAAATAACTGGTTGGCAACGTTATCCATGTCTCCTGTTATGTTCATCTTTCTACCACCTGAACTCTACTCCCTGGGCTACAACACTGCCAGTTGCTGCTCAGAAGTGTCGTGTCCACAGACCAATACACCAGCTATAGTGTTAGTGGGGTTCAGTAACGCCTGCTGTTCCCCTGCTGTGTGTCTGGCAAAAATTAATGCTGCTAACTCCAAATTAAAGTTCAAACATCTCATACTAGGCCTCTGCCTACACTCTCCTTGACCCTGAGCTTCAACACCGCCAGTTGCTGCTCAGAAGTGTTGGATGCACAGATCAAAACAATCGCTGATGTGTTTGTGGGGTTCAGTAACGCCTGCTGTTCCCCTGCTGTGTGTCCGGCAAAAATTACTGCTACCTAGCTACACATGTTGAAAAAAAACATGACATGTTAAAGTGGCTAGTGCTACACATAGATATCAGGCTACACCCTTATTTCTAAGCTGTAAACAAGTGAAACGTCACCTTTAATACCATTAAATGATTAGTCTTGGTAACAAATCTGTAACAAAATAATTGTGACATATTATTGCAGATATCCACATGTCTAACACAAATGCTAACACAAAAGCATACTTATGCTATAGGGTACTGATGGTGAACCTTGTCACTCCATAACTTTGACAAATCCAACTCACATCATGCCTCAAATGCTGCAATGTTCGAAGTGCATAATGTGGGTTGAACTTTGACAACAGCTGCAGTGCGAAGGTTATCCTTCAGTATTCTTGGCTTTTAAATAAAAGAATACAAGTAAATATAATAATCCATTGTTGATTAAGGGACGTGATGTACACCTGTAATATTGTGCAAACAATGGATGTAGGACTAGTCCTCTTCAACATTACTTATATTTGTGTCATTTGAAAAAATACATATTTAATTACAAATTTAACAACCCATGTTCACTAGGTGTGAAAGGCCCCTTTGTGTACTTCTATAGCGTTTGCAACCAATGTATTGGATACGGATGGAAGCGCGTCACACTAATAGATTTGAGTTATTTGAAATAGAATGGAGCAGCACCAATTAGAGAAAAATGTCAAGGATGAGGCAGTGACACTCGCTCAGCAGACTACAACCAGCAGTGGTTGAAGAACTAACTGGAGCGTGATCTGCAATCCAAAAATGAAAACCTCAGACTACAGTGAACACTGCACACAACTGTTCACTAGGTGTGAAAGGCCCCTTTGTGTACTTCTATAGTGTTTGCAACCAATGTATTGTATACGGAAGGAAGCGCGTCACACTGATAGATTTGAGTTATTTGAAATAGAATGGAGCAGCACCAATTAGAGAAAAATGTCAAGGATGAGGCAGTGACACACGCTCAGCAGACTACAACCAGCAGTGGTTGAAGAACTAACTGTAGCGTGATCTGCACTCAAAAAATATAAACCTCAGACTACTGTGAACACTGCACAGAACTGTTCACTATCTTTGAAAGGCCCCTTTGTGTACTTCTATAGTGTTTGCAACCAATGTATTGTATACGGAAGGAAGCGCGTCACACTAATAGATTTGAGTTATTTGAATAGAATGGAGCAGCACCAATTAGAGAAAATGTCAAGGATGAGGCAAGTGACACACGCTCAGCAGACTACAACCAGCAGTGGTTGAAGAACTAACTGTAGCGTGAATCTGCACTCAAAAATATAAACCTCAGACTACTGTGAACACTGCACAGAACTGTTCACTATCTTTGAAAGGCCCCTTTGTGTACTTCTATAGTGTTTTGCAACCAATGTATTGTATACGAAGGAAGGCGTCACACTAATGGAAAAAAAAAAAAAAATCTCTCTTTAAATCTTCTGCTTCAGCGAGTGTGAGCGAGCTGAGTGTGACCGGTGCGCAAGTGCGAACGGTGGTAAGTGTGACTTGAGATTCAGTGACTTTGGATTTAGGGAGTTTCCAAGGGAGGATTTACTGAATTGCTGTTATATTTTATTAATACTTTTTATTTATTTTTACTTATCTTTGCTGTCTGGTGAAATCCCCATTAGATATGTGCTCCACTATTGCCAATGCCATCCAGTGTACATCCTGCCACATGTATGCAGTCCTTGAAAAGCCGGTCGAGGGTGCACGTTGTGCATTTGGAAGCCCAAATCCTGGATCTAAATGTGCAGCTGGCAACACTGAGATCCATAGACAATATGGAAAGGAGTCTTCTGCTCACTGAGCAGAAGCTCAATGGGATAGATGAGGGGGGGGGATGCTAGGGTGGGGCTGCAGGACACTGAAGTAGGAAGCTGGGTGACAGTTAGAAAGCGGGGTAGAGGGAAGAGCGCCAGGGAGGCTAGTCCTGATCTGGCACACCCCAATAAGTTTGCAAAGTTGGCAGATGAGGGGGTTATCAGTACAGGGGTAGCACTGCTGCAGCCAGGCATGTCCTCTGAAAGCCGGGGGGTGTCTGCTCCAGTAAGGGGGGAATTAGGAGAGCAGGGCAGGCCAGACAGGTGCTGGTAGTGGGGGACTCAATTATTAGGGCAACAGATAGGGCAATCTGTCACAAAGACAGGGATCGTCGAACAGTGTGCTGCCTACCTGGCGCTCGAGTCCGACACATCGCTGATCGGGTTGACAGATTACTGGGAGGGGCTGGTGAGGACCCAGCGGTCATGGTGCACATTGGCACAAATGACAAAGTTAGAGGTAGGTGGAAGGTCCTTAAAGACGATTTCAGGGAATTAGGCTGCAAGCTTAAAGCAAGGACCTCCAACGTGGTATTTTCTGAAATACTGCCTGTACCACGTGCCACACCAGAGAGGCAACGGGAGATTAGGGAGGTTAATAAGTGGCTCAAGAATTGGGGTAGGAAGGAGGGGTTTGGGTTCCTGGAGAACTGGGCCGACTTCTCTGTTGGCTACAGGTTCTATGCTAGGGACGGGCTGCACCTCAATGGGGAGGGTGCAGCTGTGCTGGGGGAGAAAATGGCTAGAAGGTTGGAGGAGTCTTTAAACTAGGGACTGGGGGGAAGGGTATTCATTTTATAGGAGGAGAAGACAGTGCAGATAGAGACCTGGGCACAAATAATGAAATTGGGGGTGGGGGTGGCATGGGGGGTGGGGTTAGAACAGTTAATAATTTAAGAAAGAATAGAGGTTCAGAGAGATACATAAAGTGCATGTATGCTAATGCCAGAAGCCTCACCAACAAAATGGTGGAATTAGAATTAATTTTGTTGGAACATAATTATGACATGGTGGGGATATCTGAGACTTGGCTGGATGAGAGCCACGACTGGGCGGTTAATTTACAGGGCTATACTCTGTTTAGAAATGACCGTAAAAATAAGCGAGGTGGGGGTATGTGTTTATATGTAAAATCATCCTTAAAACCCATCCTGCGTGATATCTGTGAATCTAATGAAGATGTAGAGTCTCTGTGGGTGGAGATTAGGGGAGGGGGGAAAAATAATAAATTACTGATAGTGGTTTGTTATAAGTCTCCTAAAATAATGGAAGCAACAGAGAATATCCTCGTAAAGCAAATAGATGAAGCAGCGACTCAAGGAGAAGTCATTATTATGGGGGACTTCAACTACCCTGAAATACATTGGGGAACAGAAACCTGTAGTTCCAGCAAAGGTAATACGTTTTTGGCAACTATGAGAGACAATTACCTTTCACAACTAGTTCAGGACCCAACAAGAGGGGGGCACTGCTAGACCTAATATTATCCAACAGGCCAGACCGCATATCAAATATAAGGGTTGGGGGTCACTTGGGTAATCGTGATCACAAAATAATAAGCTTTCATGTATCCTTTAATAAGATGTGTAGTCGAGGGGTTACAAGGACACTAAACTTCAGGAAGGCAAATTTCCAACGGATGAGAGATGATCTTGGTGCAATAAACTGGGACGATATCCTGAGACATAAAAATACACAAAGAAAATGGGAGACATTTATTAGTATCCTGAATAGGACCAGTGCACAGTATATACCCTATGGAAATAAACATGCTAGAATTAGGAGGAAACCACTATGGCTAAATAGAGCTGTAAGGGGCGCAATAAGGGACAAAAAGAAAGCGTTTAGGGAATTAAAGCAAGTAGGTAGTGATGAGGCATTAAATAAATACAGAAGACTGAATAAATTCTGTAAAAAGCAAATCAAGACAGCAAAGATTGAGGCAGAGAGACTCATTGCCAGAGAAAGTAAAAATAATCCCAAAATATTCTTTAACTACATAAATAGCAAGAAACTAAAAAATGATAGTGTTGGTCCCCTTAAAAATAGTCTGGGTGAAATGGTGGATGAGGATGAGGAAAAAGCCAATATGCTAAATGACTTTTTTTCAACTGTATTTACACAAGAAAATCCCATGACAGATAACATGATCAGTGATAAAAAAATTTCTCCATTAAATGTCACCTGCTTAACCCAGCAGGAAGTACGGCGGCGTCTAAAAATCACTAAAATTGACAAATCCCCGGGCCCGGATGGGATACACCCCGAGTACTGCAGGAATTAAGTACAGTTATAGATAGACCATTATTTTTAATCTTTAACCCCTTACTGCCATCGGACGTACTATCCCGTCCATGGTACCTGGCCCGTATGACCGGGGACGGGATAGTACGTCATAGGCGATCAGCTGCGCTCCTGAGGGGAGCGCAGCTAATCGCCGCCGGGTGTCAGCTGATTATCACAGCTAACACCCATGACTGTGTGTCAGGAGCGGTCACGGACCGCTCCCGGCACATTAACCCCTAGCACACCGCGATCAAACATGATCGCGGTGTACTGGGGGCACAGGGGAGGATCGCGCAGGGTGGGGGCTCCCTGCGCGCCCCCCTGAGACCCTCAGAGCAGCGCGATGTGATCGCGCTGTTCTGAGGGCTTCCTCCCTCCCAGGACCCGGATCCAAGATGGCGCCGGGGTCCTGGAGGGAGGCGGCTACCTCAGTGCCTGCCGAGAGCAGGCACTGAGAAGCCTGCATCTATGCCTGTGCGATCGCTGGTGTGACAGAGTGCTGTGCACACTGTCACACCAGCGATCTGATAAAATACTGTGATGTCCCACCCTGGTACAAAGTAAAAAAGTTAAAAAAGTAAAAATAAACATGTGTAAAAAAAAAATCCAAAATAAAAAAAAAAAAAAAAAATATTCCCCAATAAATTCACTTCTTCCTGTAAATAATAAAAAAAAAACAATAAAAGTACACATATTTGGTATCGCCGTGTCCGTAACAACCCCCCCTATAAAATTGTCCCACTAGTTAACCCCTTTAGTGAACCCCTTAAAAAAAAAAAAAACAAAGCAAAAAATCAATGCTTTATCATCATACCGCCGAACAAAAAGTGGAATAACACGCGATCAAAAAGACCGATATAAAAAAACATGGTACCGCTGAAAACGTCATCTTGTCCCGCAAAAAACGAGCCATCATAAAGCATCATCAGCGAAAAAATAAAAAAGTTATAGCTCGCAGAATAAAGCGATGCAAAAATAATTATTTTTTATATAAAATTGTTTTTATTCTATAAAAGCGCCAAAACATGAAAAAATGATATAAATGAGGTATCGCCATAATCGTACTGACCCGAAGAATAAAACTGCTTTATCAATTTTACCACACGCGGAACGGTATAAACGCCTCCCCCAAAAGAAATTCATGAATTGCTGATTTTTGTTCATTCTAACCTCCCAAAAATCGAAATAAAAAGCGATCAAAAAAGTCACGTGCTCAAAAATGGTACCAATAAAAACGTCAACTCGTCCCGCAAAAAATAAGACCTCACATGACTCTGTGGGCCAAAATATGCAAAAATTATAGCTCTCAAAATGTGATGATGCAAAAACTATTTTTGCAATAAAAAGCGTCTTTTAGCGTGACAGCTGCCAATCATAAAAACCCGCTATAAATAGTAAATCAAACCCCCCTTTATCACCCCCTTAGTAAGGGAAAAATAATAAAATTAAAAAAAAGCATTTATTTCCATTTTCCCATTAGGGTTAGGGTTAGGGTTGCTGCTAAATTTAGGGTTAGGGTTGGCGCTAAAGTTAGGATTAGGGTTAGGGTTGGGATTAGGGGTGTGTTAGGGTTAGGTTTGTGGTTAGGGTTGGGACTAGGGTTAGGGGTGTGTTGGGGTTAGGGTTGGAGTTAGAATTGGGGGGTTTCAGCTGTTTAGGCACATCAGGGGCTCTCCAAATGTGACAGGCGTCTGATCTCAATTCCAGCCAATTCTGGTTGAAAAAGTCAAACGGTGCTCCTTCACTTCTGAGCTCTGCCATGCGTCCAAACAGTAGTTTATCCCCACATATGGGGTATCAGCGTACTCTGGACCACAAGAGTTATTGTGCAATTTGTCCTATTTCTTCTGCTACCCTTGGGAAATAAAAAAACTGGGGGCGAAAATATCATTTTTGTACAAAAAAAAATATTTTTTTGTTTTTACGGCTGTACATTATAAACTTCTGTGAAGCACTTGGGGCTTCATAGCGCTCACCACACATCTAGATAAGTTCCTTGTGGGGTCTATTTTCCAAAATGGGGTCACTTGTTGGGGATTTCCACTGTTTAGGCGCATCAGGGGCTCTCCAAATGCGACATGACGCCCCCAGACCATTCCATCAAAGTCTGCAATCCAAAACGTCACTACTTCCCTTCCGAGCCCCAACGTGTACCCATACAGTAGTTTTCTCCCACATATTGGATATCAGCGTACTCAGGACAAATTGGACAACAACTTTTGGGGTCCAATTTCTCCTGTTACCCTTGTAAAAATAAAATATTGGGGCAAAAAAATCATTTTTGCAAAAAAAAAAAGGATTTTTTATTTTTACGGCTGTGCGTTATAAACTTCTGTGAAGCACTTCGGGGTTCAAAGTGCTCACCACACATCTAGACAAGTTCCTTGTGGGGTCTATTTTCCAAAATGGGGTCACTTGTGGGGGTTTCCACTGTTTAGGCGCATCAGGGGCTCTCCAAATGCGACATGACGCCCCCAGACCATTCCATCAAAGTCTGCAATCCAAAACGTCACTACTTCCCTTCCGAGCCCTGACGTGCGCCCATACAGTAGTTTTCTCCCACATATTGGGTATCAGCGTACTCAGGACAAATTGGACAACAACTTTTGGGTTCCAATTTCTCCTGTTACCCTTGTGAAAATAAAATATTGGGGGCAAAAAAAATCATTTTTGTAAAAAAAAAAAAGATTTTTTATTTTTACGGCTGTACGTTATAAACTTCTGTGAAGCACTTCGGGGTTCAAAGTGCTCACCACACATCTAGATAAGTTCCTTGTGGGTCTATTTGCCAAAATGGGGTCACTTGTGGGGGGTTTCCACTGTATAGGTGCATCAGGGGCTCTCCAAATGTGACATGACGCCCCCAGACCATTCCATCAAAGTCTGCAATCCAAAACGTCACTACTTCCCTTCCGAGCCCTGACGTGCGCCCATACAGTAGTTTTCTCCCACATATTGGGTATCAGCGTACTCAGGACAAATTGGACAACAACTTTTGGGTTCCAATTTCTTCTGTTACCCTTGTGAAAATAAAATATTGGGGGCGAAAAAATCATTTTTGTAAAAAAAAAAAAGATTTTTTATTTTTACGGCTGTACGTTATAAACTTCTGTGAAGCACTTCGGGGTTCAAAGTGCTCACCACACATCTAGATAAGTTCCTTGTGGGGTCTATTTGCCAAAATGGGGTCACTTGTGGTGGGTTTCCACTGTATAGGTGCATCAGGGGCTCTCCAAATGTGACATGACGCCCCCAGACCATTCCATCAAAGTCTGCAATCCAAAACGTCACTACTTCCCTTCCGAGCCCTGACGTGCGCCCATACAGTAGTTTTTCTCCACATATTGGGTATCAGCGTACTCAGGACAAATTGGACAACAACTTTTGGGTTCCAATTTCTTCTGTTACCCTTGTGAAAATAAAATATTGGGGACGAAAAAATCATTTTTGTAAAAAAAAAAAGGATTTTTTATTTTACGGCTGTACGTTATAAACTTTAGTGAAACACCTGGGGTTAAAAGTTCTCACCACACATCTAGATAAGTTCCTTGAGGGGTCTAGTTTCCAAAATGGCGTCATTTATGGGGGTTTCCACTGTTTAGGCAGATCAGGAGCTCTCCAAACACGACATGGCGTCCAGCCAATTCTACGTTGAAAAAGTCAGACGGCGCTCCTTCCCTTCCAAACTCTGCCATGCACCCAAACAGTGGTTTACCCCCACATATGGGGTATCAGCGCACTCAGGACAAATTGCACAATAACTTTTGGAGTCTTGTTACCCTTGGAAAAATAAAAATTGGGGTGAAAAGATCATTTTTGTGGAAAAAATATGATTTTTAAATTTTACGGCTCTACGTTATAAACTTGTGTGAAGCACTTGGGGGTTCAATTGCTCACCAAAGATCTAGAAAAGTCCCTTAGGGGTCTAGTTTCCAAAATGGGGTCATTTGTGGGGGTTTCCACTGTTTAGGCACATCAGGGGCTCTCCAAATGCAACATGGCATCCAATCTTAATTCCAGCCAATTTTGGTTGGAAAAAGTCAAATGGTGCTCCTTCCATTCCGAGCTCTGCCGTGCGCCCAAACAGTGGTTCCCACCCACATATGGGGTATCAGCATACTCAGGACAAATTGGACAACAACTTATGTTGTCCAATTTCTCCTGTTACCCTTGAGAAAATAAAAAATGAGTGACTAAAAGATAATTTTTGTGGGAAAAAAATAGGATTTTTTATTTTCATGCCCGGGCATTATAGACTTGTGTGAAGCACTTGGGGGTTCAAAGTGCTCACCAAAGATCTAGATAAGTTCCTTAGGGGGTATAGTTTCCAAAATGGGGTCACTTGTGGGGGTTTCCACTGTTTAGGCTCATCTGGGGCACTGCAAACGGAACATGACCCCCATCAACGTCTGCATTCCAAAACGTTACTACTTCCTTTCCAAGCCCTGCCGTGCACCCAAACAGTTCCCCCCCCCCACATATGGGGTATCAGCGTACTCAGACAAATTGGACAACAACTTTTGGGGTCCAATTTCCTTGGGAAAATTCAAAAATTTGGGACTAAAAAATCATTTTTGTGGAAAATTGTTTTTTTTTTTTTTCACACCCAGGCATTATAAGCTTTTGTGAACACTTGGGAGTTCAAAGTGCTCACAACAGATATAGATAAGTACCTTAGGGGGTCTAGTTTCCAAAATGGTGTCACTTGTGGGGGTTTCCACTGTTTAGGCGCATCAGGGGCTCTCCAAACACGACATGGCGTCCAATCTCAATTCCAGCCAATTTTAGTTTGAAAAAGTCAAACGGCGCTCCTTCCTTACGAGCTCTGCCGTGTGCCCAAACAGTGGTTTTCCCCCACATATTGGGATTGGCGTACTCAGGAGAAATTGCATAACAACCTTATCTGTCCATTTTCTCCTTTTACCCTTGTGAAAATAAAAAAATAGTTTGTAAAAGATCATTTTTGTGGCTAAAAAGTTAAATATTCATTTTTTCCTTCCACGTTGCTTTAGTTCCTGTGAAGCACCTGAAGGGTTAATAATCTTCTTGAATGTGGTTTTGAGTACCTTGAGGGGTGCAGTTTTTAGAATGGTGTCACTTTTGGGTATTTTCTGCCATATAGACCCCTCAAAGTGACTTCAAATGAGAGGTGGTCCCTAAAAAAAATGGCTTTGTAAATTTTGTTGTAAAAATGAGAAATCGCTGGTCAACTTTTAACCCTTATAACTTCCTAACAAAAAAAAATTTTGGTTCCAAAATTGTGCTGATGTAAAGTAGACATGTGGGAAATGTTATTTCTTAACTATTTTATGTGACATATTTCTCTGTTTTAAGGGAATAAAAATTCAAAGTTTGAAAATTGCAAAATTTTAAAAATTTTCGCCATATTTGCGTTTTTTTCAAAAATAAACGCAAGTTATATCGAAGAAATTTTACTTCTAACGTGAAGTACAATATGTCACGAGAAAACAATCTCAGAATCGCGAAGATCCGTTGAAGCGTTCCAGAGTTATAACCTCATAAAGAGACAGTGGTCAGAATTGTAAAAATTGGCCCGGTCATTAAGGTGCAACCACCCTTGGGGGTGAAGGGGTTAAAGATTCAATAATAACGGGGTCTGTACCACAGGACTGGCGTATAGCAAATGTGGTGCCAATATTCAAAAAGGGGGCAAAAACTGAACCTGGAAATTATAGGCCAGTGAGCTTAACATCTACTGTGGGTAAAATCCTGGAGGGTTTTTTAAGGGATACTATATTGGAGTATCTGAGGCTGAATAACCTCATGACACAGTATCAGCATGGGTTTACGAGGGACCGTTCTTGTCAGACTAATCTGATAAGCTTTTATGAAGGGGAAAGTTCAGGACTGGACCAAGGGAATGCAGTGGACATGGTGTTCATGGACTTCTCAAAAGCTTTTGATACAGTGCCACACAAAAGGTTGATACATAAAATGAGAACAATGGGGATAGGGGAAAATTTGTGTAAGTGGGTTAAGAACTGGCTCATGGATAGAAAACAGAGGGTGGTTATTAATGGAGCACACTCGGACTGGGTCACGGTTAGCAGTGGGGTACCACAGGGGTCAGTATTGGGGCCGCTTCTCTTTAACATATTTATTAATGACCTTGTAGGGGGCATACAGAGTAGTATTTCAATATTTGCAGATGACACTAAACTCTGCAGGGTAATAAATACAGAGGAGGATAATTTTATATTACAGGAGGATTTATGTAAACTAGAAGCTTGGGCTGATAAATGGCAAATGAGCTTTAATGGGGATAAATGTAAGGTCATGCACTTGGGTAGAACAAATAAGATGTATAATTATGTGCTTAATTGTAAAACACTGGGCAAAACTGTCACTGAAAAAGACCTGGGTGTATGGGTGGATGACAAACTCACATTTAGTGGCCAATGTCAGGCAGCTGCTGCCAAGGCAAATAAAATAATGGGATGCATTAAAAGAGGCATAGATGCTCATGAGGAGAACATAATTTTACCTCTATACAAGTCACTGGTGCGACCACACTTAGAATACTGTGTGCAGTTCTGGTCTCCGGTGTATAAGAAAGACATAGCTGAACTGGAGCGTGTGCAGAGAAGAGCGACCAAGGTTATTAGAGAACTGGGGGGTCTGCAATACCAAGACAGGTTATTACACTTAGGGTTATTTAGTTTGGAAAAACGAAGGCTTAGGGGTGATCTTATTACAATGTATAAATATATGAGGGGACAGTACAAAGACCTTTCTAATGATCTTTTTACTCTTAGACCTGTGACGGGGACAAGGGGGCATCCTCTACGTCTGGAGGAAAGAAGGTTTAGCCATAATCACAGACGCAGATTCTTTACTGTAAGAGCAGTGAGACTATGGAACTCTCTGCCGTCTAATGTTGTAATGAGTGAATCCTTACTAAAATTTAAGAAGGGACTGGACGCCTTTCTTGAAAAGTATAATATTACAGGCTATATTCACTAGTTTCCTAGATACTGCGTTGATCCAGGGAGCTAGTCTGATTGCCGTATGTGGAGTCGGGAAGGAATTTTTTTCCCCAATGTGAAGCTTACTGTTTGCCACTTGGGTTTTTTTTGCCTTCCTTTGGATCAACACGTTAGGGCAGGTTAGGATAGGATATGGGTTGAACTAGATGGACTTAAAGTCTTCCTTCAACCTTAATAACTATGTTACTATAACTATGTAATAGATTTGAGTTATTTGAAATAGAATGGAGCAGCACCAATTAGAGAAAAATGTCAAGGATGAGGCAGTGACACACGCTCAGCAGACTACAACCAGCAGTGGTTGAAGAACTAACTGGAGCGTGATCTGCAATCCAAAAATGAAAACCTCAGACTACAGTGAACACTGCACACAACTGTTCACTAGGTGTGAATGGCCCCTTTGTGTACTTCTATAGTGTTTGCAACCAATGTATTGTATACGGATGGAAGCGCGTCACACTAATAGATTTGAGTTATTTGAAATAGAATGGAGCAGCATCAATTAGAGAAAAATGTCAAGGATGAGCAGTGACACACGCTCAGCAGACTACAACCAGCAGTGGTTGAAGAACTAACTGGAGCGTGATCTGCAATCCAAAAATGAAAACCTCAGACTACAGTGAACACTGCACACAACTGTTCACTAGGTGTGAATGGCCCCTTTGTGTACTTCTATAGTGTTTGCAACCAATGTATTGTATACGGATGGAAGCGCGTCACACTAATAGATTTGAGTTATTTGAAATAGAATGGAGCAGCACCAATTAGAGAAAAATGTCAAGGATGAGGCAGTGACACACGCTCAGCAGACTACAACCAGCAGTGGTTGAAGAACTAACTGGAGCGTGATCTGCAATCCAAAAATGAAAACCTCAGACTACAGTGAACACTGCACACAACTGTTCACTAGGTGTGAAAGGCCCCTTTGTGTACTTCTATAGTGTTTGCAACCAATGTATTGTATATGGATGGAAGCGCGTCACACTAATAGATTTGAGTTATTTGAAATAGAATGGAGCAGCACCAATTAGAGAAAAATGTCAAGGATGAGGCAGGGACACACGCTCAGCAGACTACAACCAGCAGTGGTTGAAGAAGTAACTGTAGCGTGATCTGCACTCAAAAATATAAACCTCAGACTACTGTGAACACTGCACAGAACTGTTCACTATCTTGAAAGGCCCCTTTGTGTACTTCTATAGTGTTTGCAACCAATGTATTGTATACGGATGGAAGCGCGTCACACTAATAGATTTGAGTTATTTGAAATAGGATGGAGCAGCACCAATTAGAGAAAAATGTCAAGGATGAGGCAGTGACACACGCTCAGCAGAATACAACCAGCAGTTGTTGAAGAACTAACTGGAGCGTGATCTGCAATCCAAAAATGAAAACCTCAGACTACAGTGAACACTGCACACAACTGTTCACTAGGTGTGAAAGGCCCCTTTGTGTACTTCTATAGTGTTTGCAACCAATGTATTGTATATGGATGGAAGCGCGTCACACTAATAGATTTGAGTTATTTGAAATAGAATGGAGCAGCACCAATTAGAGAAAAATGTCAAGGATGAGGCAGTGACACACGCTCAGCAGACTACAACCAGCAGTGGTTGAAGAACTAACTGGAGCGTGATCTGCAATCCAAAAATGAAAACCTCAGACTACAGTGAACACTGCACACAACTGTTCACTAGTGTGAAAGGCCCCTTTGTGTACTTCTATAGTGTTTGCAACCAATGTATTGGATACGGATGGAAGCGCGTCACACTAATAGATTTGAGTTATTTGAAATAGAATGGAGCAGCACCAATTAGAGAAAAATGTCAAGGATGAAGCAGGACACACGCTCAGCAGACTACAACCAGCAGTGGTTGAAGAAGTAACTGTAGCGTGATCTGCACTCAAAAAATAAAACCTCAGACTACTGTGAACACTGCACAGAACTGTTCACTATCTTGAAAGGCCCCTTTGTGTACTTCTATAGTGTTTGCAACCAATGTATTGTATACGGAAGGAAGCGCGTCACACTAATAGATTTGAGTTATTTGAAATAGAATGGAGCAGCACCAATTAGAGAAAAATGTCAAGGATGAGGCAGTGACACACGCTCAGCAGACTACAACCAGCAGTGGTTGAAGAACTAACTTGAGCGTGATCTGCAATCCAAAAATGAAAACCTCAGACTACAGTGAACACTGCACACAACTGTTCACTAGGTGTGAAAGTACCCTTTGTGTACTTCTATAGTGTTTGCAACCAATGTATTGATATGGATGGAAGCGCGTCACACTAATAGATTTGAGTTATTTGAAATAGAATGGAGCAGCACCAATTAGAGAAAAATGTCAAGGATGAGGCAGTGACACACGCTCAGCAGACTACAACCAGCAGTGGTTGAAGAACTAACTGGAGCGTGATCTGCAATCCAAAAATGAAAACCTCAGACTACAGTGAACACTGCACACAACTGTTCACTAGGTGTGAAAGGCCCCTTTGTGTACTTCTATAGTGTTTGCAACCAATGTATTGGATACGGATGGAAGCGCGTCACACTAATAGATTTGAGTTATTTGAAATAGAATGGAGCAGCACCAATTAGAGAAAAATGTCAAGGATGAGGCAGGACACTCGCTCTGCAGACTACAACCAGCAGTGGTTGAAGAAGTAACTGTAGCGTGATCTGCACTCAAAAAATATAAACCTCAGACTACTGTGAACACTGCACAGAACTGTTCACTATCTTTGAATGGCCCCTTTGTGTACTTCTATAGTGTTTGCAACCAATGTATTGTATACGGAAGGAAGCGCGTCACACTAATAGATTTGAGTTATTTGAAATAGAATGGAGCAGCACCAATTAGAGAAAAATGTCAAGGATGAGGCAGTGACACATGCTCAGCAGACTACAACCAGCAGTGGTTGAAGAACTAACTTGAGCGTGATCTGCAATCCAAAAATGAAAACCTCAGACTACAGTGAACACTGCACACAACTGTTCACTAGGTGTGAAAGGCCCCTTTGTGTACTTCTATAGTGTTTGCAACCAATGTATTGGATACGGATGGAAGCGCGTCACACTAATAGATTTGAGTTATTTGAAATAGAATGGAGCAGCACCAATTAGAGAAAAATGTCAAGGATGAGGCAGGGACACACGCTCAGCAGACTACAACCAGCAGTGGTTGAAGAAGTAACTGGAGCGTGAGCTGCACTCCAAAAATGAAAACCTCAGACTACAGTGAACACTGCACACAACTGTTCACTAGGTGTGAAAGGCCCCTTTGTGTACTTCTATAGTGTTTGCAACCAATGTATTGTATACAGATGGAAGCGCGTCACACTAATATATTTGAGTTATTTGAAATAGAATGGAGCAGCACCAATTAGAGAAAAATGTCAAGGATGAGGCAGGGACACACGCTCAGCAGACTGCAACCAGCAGTGGTTGAAGAACTAACTGGAGCGTGATCTGCACTCCAAAAATGAAAACCTCAGACTACAGTGAACACTGCACACAACTGTTCACTAGGTGTGAAAGGCCCCTTTGTGTACTTCTATAGTGTTTGCAACCAATGTATTGGATACGGATGGAAGCGCGTCACACTAATAGATTTGAGTTATTTGAAATAGAATGGAGCAGCACCAATTAGAGAAAAATGTCAAGGATGAGGCAGTGACACACGCTCAGCAGACTACAACCAACAGTGGTTGAAGAACTAACTGGAGCGTGATCTGCAATCCAAAAATGAAAACCTCAGACTACAGTGAACACTGCACACAACTGTTCACTAGCTGTGAAAGGCCCCTTTGTGTACTTCTATAGTGTTTGCAACCAATGTATTGTATACAGATGGAAGCGCGTCACACTAATAGATTTGAGTTATTTGAAATAGAATGGAGCAGCACCAATTAGAGAAAAATGTCAAGGATGAGGCAGTGACAAACGCTCAGCAGACTACAACCAGCAGTGGTTGAAGAACTAACTGGAGCGTGATCTGCAATCCAAAAATGAAAACCTCAGACTACAGTGAACACTGCACACAACTGTTCACTAGGTGTGAAAGGCCCCTTTGTGTACTTCTATAGTGTTTGCAACCAATGTATTGGATACGGATGGAAGCACGTCACACTAATAGATCACTGTTAATTTCAATTGAATGGAGCAGCACCAATTCCACCAAATAAAAAAAAAAAGAGTCAGTGAGTGACACGTGCAGATGACTACAAACAGCGTTGGATGCAGAGCAAACTGCAGCGTCACCTGCACTCACACACACACCTTGCACAGAGCTGTGAAAACAACACTGCAAGGAAAAAGGATGATTTGCACAGCGGTTTCTCAAATAGCCTGCCTACAGAACAATTCACAAAAACGCTATCTGTAACTGTCCCTCAGAGTCAGCAGAGCAGCGTTCTGTCCCTAACTGAATTCACAGCACAGTGACGCTAAAATGGCGGCGGCGCCTTTTATAGTGCATTCTGACATCATTTCAGCATCCAATCACAGCCATGCCATTAGTTAACATGACCGCAGCATTACAGGATGTGCCCACACTTCGTAGGATTCCTCATTGGCTGACTAAAATCACAGTGCCTCTCAAAGAATTATGGGAACTTCCGATTCCGGTATACGATATAGGAAAAATATCGGAACTAAGTATCGGAATTCCGATACAGCGAATATCGGCCGATACCCGATACTTGTGGTATCGGAATGCTCAACACTACTTGTGAGTAACATTCTTCAAGGGAGAGCAATCAACAGAAACCACGACAATAGGAGATGACAAAGGTTTGGGTTTTAATTTAAGTTTTTCCAAGAATCCCCCATCAATCACATTCAGTGTAGAACCACAATCGACAAATACCCGAAAATCCATTAATTCTTCCTGAGCAGCAGTAGTGGCAGAAAGATAGACGCCCTTAGTGTTTAAACAGGCTATACGGGCGAAACTGACCTCTTTTTTTTTTTCTTTGTTCATACGAAGCACACAGTTCTTAATGAAATGGTCAGATTTGCCACAATAAAAGCACAAACCTTCAGAAAACTGCGGTCTTTTTCCTGAAAGCGGGGTGCCATCGCTCCAATCTCCATCGGCTCTCCAAAGTCAGTACAGACCCTCTCAAGACTTGGAGCTGACATGGCAGAGGATTTACTCTCATTAACCCTTGCCTGCAGTCTCCTATCCACCCGTATAGCTAATTGCATAGCCTCCTGCAAGTTACCAGGTATGGGATAAGCAATCAGCAAATCTTTAACCCTTTCACCTAGCCCTGCATGAAACAAACTTTTCAAAGCTGAATCATTCCACCCCATCTGAGTAGACCACCGTCGGAAGTGAGTACAATATTTTTCTACAGTACCTGATCCCTGCCTCAAACGTCTCAAATCTGTCTCAGCTGATGAGACACGATCAGGATCATCATACAGTAAGCCCAAAGCAGAAAAAAAATGATCCACTGATCTAAAGCATAGATCACTAGGTTGCAGAGAAAAGGCCCATTCCTGAGGTTCTTTGCGAAAAAGTGACATTATGAACCCTATGCGCTGTGATTCATCACCAGAGGATCTGGGTCTCAAACGAAAAATCAACAAGCAAGCATTTTTAAAAGAAAAAAAATCTTGTTGTTCGCCAAAAAATAAATCAGGCAAACGTACCTTTGGCTCCACGAAATGTGCTCCTGAACAGTTACTCACGTGTTGCTGGAGTTCGGACACCTCCAGAGAGAGTCCCTGCAGGCGTTGAGCCAACTCCTGAACCGACACCATAATGGAAACTGGAAATCTTTCCTTAGAGATATATATATATTTTTTGAGCTGGACTTACTGTTATGTTCTGCTACAAGCACTAAGGAAAGAAAGGGAATCTGTCCCTACGATAGAACTAAGCTCGATCCCTACGATGTAACGGGGAACCTGATCCTGCGATCAGACCCGCTAAAGTCCTCAGCTAGTCTGTACGAAGACCTATAGATACGAGGAAGGGATCCCTACAAGAACTAGGGACTGGGAGAAAAGAGGGACACCTCCTAACAGAAGTTGTAGCAGTAAAAAGAAAAACAAACAACATAGAACATAGAGGTCAAAAGACCAAGCAAAACTTATTGAGAAAGGTAACAAAGCACCTGGCTAGCTTAAGAGTAGAAATTACAATAAAGTCCAGCAAAGCCAGAAGGGCGGAGCAAGATTAAATAGGCAAAAAAGGTCATGTGACCAGCAAGATAGAAAAAACCTAACAAGAGAGTTCTAACAACAGTGAGGGTCAGTGTTTCAGGAGTTTAAATAGAAGATAGCTCTGCCCAGAGTTCACATAAAGGCGCACACATGAGAGTAATTCAATTAACTTTTGACGATGCAAACTGTTCATTGGAAACCATTCTAGGTGACTACCTGAATAAAGCTGGTTGAGAGAATGTCAAAAGGTTTGAAAAAGCTGTTAAAAGAGTATAAGGGAGACATTTTGAGGAATCTAAAGTTTTACACATACTTTGGTTTGTTTCACAAGACTTTCTCTTAATCATCATTTTCAAACGTACTCATTCATGGTTTTGCTGCCTTCAGTCTGAATCTACAATGTGCACATCCCAATAAGATCAAGGATAACTATTGCCCGTACAGGGGTGTCCAAAATTATTAACGGTCTAACTCGGACTGTATACAATATATTTAAACTATGTGGACCATGATTTCATCAAGATAGACCAAGGGAAGATAAGATTTAATGTATAATTAGAACTGTAAAGCAATTTTAAAGAAATTTATATACTTCTCTTTCAGAAACAAAGATTGGACTCAGTTAAACTCAAAGGTGTTTTGCACAAAAAGAAAAAAAAGAGCATGAACTGCACATCCAAAAATCATACGTTGATCTAAAGCAGCTAGGCAAAAATTATATAACTGAACATGAGGTTCTTAGTTTAACATTCTGACCAGACTGTATGAAGCCCACTGCCACGTCACGGCAAACCTTGCAGTGGGTCCTACCGCCCTAACGGAGCGGAGACGCGTGGCGACCACCGCCATAGCGGCAATGCACCAGCAGGGCAGACGGCCTATTGCCCCACAGCACCCATGCTGCAAGACTGAGTCCCCATGACTCCAGACAGCGCTGCCCCACCAGCACAAAGCCACAGCAATAATGGCCGCCACACAGCTCCCACTCCAAAATGAAAGGAGCACTGAAACTCACTTTCCTCCAGCTCTTCAATGAGAGCCAAAATGGGCTAGACCCCTTACCTTGCAGTCTCCTGCTAATTAAAATCACCTGTGCCAAATGGTAGGAGCGCTGGTCCAAGAAAAAGATAAGAGCATGCTTTGCACGAAAATAAAATAAAAGAGCATGTACTGCACATCCAAAAATCATACATTGATCTAAAGCCGTTAGGCAAAAATTATATAACTCAACATGAGGTTCTTAGTAAAACATTCTGATCAGACTGTATGAAGCCCACTGCCACATCACGGCAAACCTTGTAGTGGGTCCTACTGCCCTAACGGAGCGGAGCCGCGCGGCGACCACCGCCCCAGTGGCAATACACCAGAAGGGCAGACGGCCTGTTGCCCCACAGCACCCATGCTGCAAGACTGAGTCCCCATGACTCCAGACCGCGCCACCCCACCAGCACAGCAAGAATGGCCGTCACACAGCACCCACACCAAAATGAAAGGAGCACTGAAACTCACCTTCCTCCAGCTCTTTAGTGAGAGCCAAAATGGGCTAGACGCCTCACTTTGCAGTCTCCTGCTAATTAAAATCACCTGTGCCAAATGGGAGGAGTGCTGGTCCAAGAAAGAGACAAGAACATGCTTTGCACGAAAAGAAAAAAAAGAGCATGAACCGCACATCCAAAAATAATACGTTGATCTAAAGCCGCCAAGCAAAAATTATATAACTGAACATGAGGTTCTTAGTTTAACATTCTGATCAGACTGTATGAAGCCCACTGCCACGTCACGGCAAACGTCGTAGTGGGTCCTACCGCCCTAACGAAGCGGAGCCACGTGGCAACCACTGCCACAGCGGCAATGCACCAGCAGGGCAGACAGCCTGTTGCCCCACAGCACCCATACTGCAAGACTGAGTCCCCATTACTCCAGACCTCATAATTTTTGCCCAGCGGCTTTATATCAACATATGATTTTTAGATGTGCGGTTCATGCTCTATTTTTTTCTTTTTGTGCAAAACTCAAAAGTGTAGCTATGGTTTCAAGATGAGGGAAAGGGGCAGAATATGTCTGAGTTGACATTAAATCCAGGTAACGTATGGTTACAATTGTAGAGGGGTACTGGTTCTTCTTTGATTAAAAGCGCCTGAGGCTAAGAGGTGGAGTGATCAGTCAGAAGGCTAATGAATACAATTTTTAAAAAACTGACCGTCACATCCAAACATAAACTAAGTGTGAACAGGTGCTTACCTAGAGTCACCAACTCATATACCCTCAAAAAAGGCAGCACTCTGTAGCACCATAGCATGCAAATATGAAATATTTAGCCTCAGGCACTTTTAATCACAGCAGGACCACTACCCCTCCAGAGAGATATAGATTTCAGTCTAAAGGTACTGCCACACTAAACGCTCCCGCTAACGATCACAATAACGACGCATACTAATGCGATCGTTTTTGTGATCGTTTTAATGTCGCTAGTAGCTGCCACACTTAGCGATCTCGTTAACGACTCTAAAGCGGTTAGCGATCTAATTAACGACTTTAACGGTCATTGCGATGTAAAAAACAGCGCACATCGCTCACAAAAGGTGCCAGACACAGCGATATAGCGTCACCAGCGGGACGCCAACGATCTAAATACGGTCCAGAACTCTAGTGAACGATCAGCGAGATCACAGCAGGGGCCACGTCGTTGCTACATGCCACACACAATAGCGTCACTAACGAGATCGCTAAATAGTGACGTTTTTTAGCGATCTCGTTAGCAACCTTGTTTAGTGTGGCATACCCTTAAGAGAGGATTCACATTAGGTTCCCATACAGATGAAGACTTTAGTCTAACAGAGGATTGGCATTAAGTTAGGTCCTGGAAATGAGAGTCGCCTTAACGTGGCTTCCAGGTACACATGAATTGGCCAATTTATGCGCTAAGATTTCTCACTTTTTCATATTTCTAATGCAGTAATACAATCCAATTTTCATATTTCACATTTGCATGCTATGGCGCTACAGAGTGCTGCCTTTTTGTTTGAGTGTATATGAGTTGGTGACGCTAGGTAAGCACCTGTCCACACTTAGTTTATGTTTGGATGTGACGGTCAGTTTTTTGAAATTTGTATTCATCTGCGGAGTCTGTCACACAGACACATTTAACTTCTCCCATTTCTATCAACATCCCCATCTATTTCCAACCAACACAAACTCTTCATCCTGCTGCTACCCCCAACTTTGTGTCTTCTCCTGCTATATCGCCTACAAAATAATAACGCCCCATGTGTTTGCCCTAGAAAAATAATATTGTCCTATTTCTGCTCTGTACCCAGTACTAACACCCAATGCGCCCTTTATAAAGTAGTAATATTCTCTGAGTGCATGGGGATGTTAGAATTTTTGCACAATGGCCAACTAAAATGTGAAGTTCCGTTTTTTACACCATTTCTATTTAGGAGAATGGGGAAATGATTATATGGAAATGATTTAAACAAACTGGTTGGAAAGCTTCAGCAATGTAAGTAAAAGAATTAAAAAAAGACAAAGAAAACATTTATACAAGCTCCATTTACAGTCTATATACTAAAACCATCCCTCCAGTGAAAGGTATGATTTTAGCCAGAATGGTGTGGGGGGCAATGGGAATGATTAAATGCTCAATGTAACTCATTTTAATGGAATATTATGTTGTTAAACTGAAGAAAAGATTAATTACTGCTGATGTGTTCCAATTATAATTCATCCCAGAAGTGTATTTTTCAAGCCTCCAACTTAACTGGACAAACAGATCTCAGGTTTGGGATGAAGTGCTCTTAATTGCTTTCTATTTTTGTAAGAACACTGGGTTTTTCCCGAGGGAGCCATGTTGGCACACTGCGCAATAAATTATGGCACTTGGGTTGGTTATTGCTGTGCACTGTTCACATGTCCTACAGGTTACTGGGTAATTATACTTGACATTACTGTTAATGGCCAGCGCAGGTTATTTACCTTATGTTGAAAATGCACACATTGCTTATGTCAAGGAAATATATGTAATATTACTTGGAGCTTTCCCATATGCAGTTCATAAATCACCCAATTATACTTATACTCATATCATAGTGACTAATAGCAGACACCATCACATATCGTCTTCAGCAGATTGGAGAAAAAAAAAGAAAAGAAACACTTTGTTCATATAAGTGGATATTTCTAATGATGAAAAAAGGATGGTGCCCCAGTGCTTCCAGCAAATCCTTTCTGATGAATGAGATCCAGACTGTTATAATTGCAAACAGGTCTCCTGGCCAGCTGTTCTACAAGGGCAACTATTTACATCTATCACAGGGCTTTGATCATGAATAAACAGACATCAAGGAAGAGAGTATCCCGCTTACTGTACATCCTTAAGATAAATATGTGTAGACATTAATGAAAATGATACCCGTTAGTGGATCAGAGATGGCCTAGTAGTCTTGGAACAGAATACAGGTCGGTTTGTGTATCCGTTAACAGTCATTTAGCCTGATTACGAAGGGGAACTGAAACAATACCTGTATGGATTTTTCCACTAATCAGCCTCATATAAAATGAAGCAAATGGGTATGGACAGAATAAAACCTTGTTTAGAAGATATTAACTACCTTCAAAGTGAGTAAGAGCTTGTTGGCGGTAAGAATTAGTGCTCTCGGTGAATATAGGTCTTTGTCTACAGCTATAGTAGAGCCATATGCTCATTTCCTATCTTGTTATCAGTTTTATCTGCCCCTGGAAAAATAAGACCTTTTAGCAAAGCTGGCTGACATTAAGATGGAAAATGATAAAAAAGGTCACACCACAAGGTCTTGAACCACAAGATTCACTTCTCAAATGACCTAAGGTGGACAAGAAGACTAGGACAAGAAGATTACTTTTTACGACCTTTTGAACATTTTAAATACCCACTTAGCAAAAGCATAAATTTCAGTGTAAGAGCTTAAAAAACATAAACATTGAATGTCTGAATGTAGCTTCTTCGAATTTCTTAAGATGATTTAGACATTTGCTTTTTTGATATATACAGTATACATCAACAAGTAAATGCTAAAGATACCCAATAATTAATAATAATAATTTACTATGTTAAAAGATCAACATTTTAACATTTAAAAAGTAAATGTCATAGTTTAGTTACATAGTTTTTCCAGAAAGTAATATTGCATTTATCTACATCCATCCATTGGTACTTGTGAGGAATTATTTTTGGTCTGACATTTATCTGAATGTTCCAAATATTCAATTTAAACACCTTTTTGGCAACCCACTCAAACAAATCCCTTAATCAATAACTGTAGTTTTAATTTTTGTTTCATTTATTAATAGTACATGTGAAAATAAGCAACTTTGTAATATATATTCTTATAGAAATGTGCTTCTTTCTCCTCCTGCACTGATATTTCACTCTCAATTAATACCGTACCTAAAATCTGTATTCAGTGAAGAGAGCATTTTCCCAATACTGAGATGCGAGATGAGAGTTGCTACTCATAATAGTCTATGAAGCTAGAGGGAGACACAAACATTCTGTTGCAAGGTCTCTGGAGATGACAAGCAAGTAAGGATTAAGCGGGCACCACCTCAATAAATCCAATTGCGATCACCCCCTGCATGTGAAGTAATTAGCGAGAAACCACAAAAAGAAAGGCACATGCATATAATGAGGGATCACCAACAAACAAAATGAAGTCAATTCATATAAAGTTTATTAAAGGTCCAAGACACACAAAAAAGCAACAAACACATGTTAAAAACAATAAAAAAAACAACTCGAGGTCTCTGGAGATGACAGTTACTCTTTAACCCAGGGGCGAACACCCACAGCTTGGGGCCCTTGTGCAAGAAATGTATCTGGGACCCCCTCCCTACCCCGCACGCTGCCTAATGCTGGGTAAAATGTGACCAATACTAATGACCATGAGTACTGTAGGTTCACAGTCATGGTACAATCTGAAGTGACGTGGCAGAGTTTTTAATGTAGTGATGTCATCCACATCACGGGCTGAGCTGTTCCCTAGAACGTGTTCTCGTACACAAACTTTCAATTGCAGTTGTAAGGCCTACATAAATGAGTGAGCACGGACACATAGCATAATACACAACGGCTTGAGTGGTGCAGGTGATAGAATGTGTAATGTAAACATTAGATACGTCCGAGTTGGGAAAATTATTTGCACGTGCCACATTGGGGCAAGCCACGCATTTACCACACGGTTTTGACCCCCCCAAGTAGGTACTGATTGTGTAAGGAAAGAGGTTGGTTTATTTGTGTAATGGCTCTTGACTAGATGATCACCTAGATTTGGAGATCTGTGGTAAGTGATGTTAGGATGAGGTCCTAAGTATTTGGTAAGTATGGGGTTCGATAGTAGTATGGGCCATGATTTCTGCAGGAAATGTTGCATCAGAGCTGACAGTCCATGATATTGTGTGATAAATCTCAAAAATTGGTTGGAGGCTTTGAGTCTGTGAAAGTAAATGGCCTGATGTCTTATAGTGTGTTTTGCCCTTTTATAAGCTCTCTTGACTGTTTGTTGTATCTTCTAGTCAGAAATCTTATTTTAAGGTCTTCCGCTTGTCACTCAAAATCCAGGACATCAGAGCAGATTCTGTGTAGTCTCAAGAATTGGCCTGTTGGGATGGCATGGATCATGGCAGGGGGGTGGGAAGAAAAGGCATGCAAGAGGGCATTAACAGCTGTCGAAAGTCCTGGTCATCTCTGGTACTCTTTACGTCAAAAAATCAATGGTGTATCTATCAGAATGATAAGTCAAGTGGATATTGAGATTGTTATCATTAAGGTTGGACATGAATTGGTGCAACAATTCAACGGAATCCTGTCAGATTATGAAAATATTGTCAATGTATCACGTCTAAAAGAGGACATGGTCCATTGATGCATGTCGATCCAACAGGAAGAGATCCTCTCCCACACCCCCAGGAATAGTTTGGTGTAAGCTGGTGCAAAGGCTGCTCCCATAGCAGTTCCCTGGCGCTGTAGGTAGAAGGACCCCATAAAAAGAAAAAAATTGTGTGATAAAGTGAATTGCAAAAGTTGTAAAATGAAGTCACCCAAAATTGGTGACACAGGTGAGGACTGGAAAAAAAAGTCTATTGCATGTAAGCCACCCGTATGTCGGATGTTGGTATAAAGCGACTGAACGTCACATGTTACAAGTAATGTTTTGGTATCTATGTGTAGACTATCAATTTTTTTCAAAAACTCGCTGGTGTGCTTTGTAAAAGATGGAAGTGATTCAACCAAGGGTTGGAGCTCCGAGTCAATGAACCTATTTATATTTTCCAAATAATTAACCTGTCCAGAGATGATGGACCTCCATGGCGTCTTGTCCTGATTTTTATGAATTTTAGGCAGTAGGTACAGTGTAGGGATGGATGGCTTTCTAACCTGTAGTGCGAAATGTAATTTTTAATGATGGTCCCATCCTCCTTTTAAGAATGGTAAGTCAGATTGAAATTTAGTTAGCGGGTTGAATGTCATTTTCCGATAACTGATGGAGTCCTTGAGCTGGTAAAATGCTTCCAGTATATACATGGTTTTGGGCCGTAACACTATGTTGCCACCCTTATCCACTGGCTTGTACACTACATTTTTAGGGCCCTGAAGTCACCTAAGGCCCAAGCGTTCTTCCCTATTGAGATTATGTGTCTTAGGATATCGTGGAATTTTGTCAAAGTCACGACTAACCATTTTAACAAACATGTTGATTGTTGGACAAGTGGACAATGGGGGGAATTTGCAAGACCTAGTTTTTATGGACATTGGGATCTTACCTCCTCATGGAGTTGTATGTTCATTGGCCAGCTCTTCTAGGGTTGCTAGCGCCTCCTGTTCCATCTCTGTAGGGAACAATTTGGAGGTGGTTTCATCATGAAAATATCGTTTGAGTAGCAACCTCAGAACATTGAGGTCTTTGGTAGCATTGAAGTGATCAAAGTGGGCCGTAGGGCAAAACATAAGGCTCTTATTAAGTAAGATGAAGAGAAGAGTAGATAAAAAGGTGTGAGAGCTGAGATTGATTATCTTCAGAGTGCTCCTGTTGTAGGTGGAAGGCCCAAAATTTATTTTATTGGGTAAAAAACGTGCATCCCATTTGTGTTTGGGGGTCAAAGCAGAGACGGACGAGGAGGCATCAGATATCTCACTTGTTGAGGGATTGGAGGACAAGGAAGGTCTCCGTTCTCTGTCATGGCTTGACGTTGGTTGTCTCCTCCATCTATAGACTCTTCCAAGAGCAAAGGGTGTTTTGCTGCTTTACAATGGGCCCCTCTCACTCCCACCCATAATCTTGACTGAGAAGCCCCATAACGACTGCGTGGTCTGCCACTATGGTCAGTACACCCCTGCCTGGAAGGGCACCCCTCCACCTCTGGGCCCAGTGCAGTTGCACCAACAGTATGTCTGCCTCTGCTTTAACCCCTTCAGCTCCAAGCCTGTTTTCACCTTCATTATCAGGTCAAATTTTACAATTTTGACCAGTGTCACTTCACATGGTAATAACTCTGGAACGCTTCAACATATACCAGAAATTCTGAGATTTTTTTCGTCACATGTTGCACTTCATGATAATGGTAAATTTTGGTTGACATAATTTAGATTTGTTTATGAAAATATTGAAAATTTGACAAAAAATGTGAAAATTTTGCAAATTTCAAATTTTTAATTATTATATCCACAAACTAAAATGTTATACTACACAAAATAGATAATAAATAACATTTTCCATATGTCTGCTTTACATCAGCATTATTTGTTTTACATTTTTTTGGTATGAAGTCAGAAGGCTTATTTAATTTCAACAAAATTTACAAAACCCTTTTTTATGGACTTTGAAAGGTCTATGTGACAGAAAATGCCCAAAAGTGAAACCATTTTAATTAATCCCTTTGTGACATGCGCCATACTAGTACGGCACATGTCGCTTCTCTCCCTTTGATGTGGGCTCCGGCGGTGAGCCCACATCTTTCCCGGGACATGTCAGCTGTTTTGAACAGCTGACATGTGCCCGGAACAGCCGCCGGTAGAATCGCGATCCACCTGCGGCTATTAACCTGTTAAATGCCGCTGTCAAACTCTGACAGTGACATTTAACATGCATTTCTGACCATCAGGCCAGAAATCCGCCCACCGGTAACCCCCGTCACGTGATTGCAGGTCAACAGTGGGTTTGCATGACAAAAAGAGGTCTCCTGGAGACCTCTATCTTTGTCATTGCCGGATTGCTATGAGCACCGCAAGGTGGTCGGCGCTCATAGCAAGTGAGTAATTCTGCTACATGCAGTTGATCTGATCATTGCCTGTATGTAGAAGAGACAATCGGGTTATTATGGCAGCTTCTAGTCTCCCATGGAGACTATTGAAGCGTTCCAAAAGTAAAAGAAAAATGTTTTTCAAAAATATTAAAAAAATAAAAGTTTAAATCACCACCCTTTCGCCCAATTCAAAATAAAACAAAAAAAAATCAAACATCACATATTTGATATCGCTGAGTTCAGAACCGTCTGATAATAAAGGATTAACCTGATCGCTAAACGGCATAATGAGAAAAAAAAGTCAAAACGCCAGAATTACTTTTTTTGGTCGCCACAACATTGCATTAAAATGCAATAACGGGTGATAAAAAGATCGTATCTGCACCAAAATGGTATCATTAAAAACATCAGCTCGGAACACAAAAAATAACCCCTCACCCAACTCAAGATCACGAAAAATAGAGACACTACGGGTCTTGGAATATGGCGCAATTTTTTTTTTTAACAAACTTTGGATTTTTTTCACCACTTAAATAAAAAAGAACCTACACATGTTTGATGTTCATGAATTCATAATGACATGGAGAATCATAATGGCAGGTCAGTTTTAGCATTTCGTGAACATGGTAAAAAAAATCCTAAAAAACGCTGTGGAATTGCACTTTTTTTGTAATTTCACCACACTTGGAATTTGTTTCCTGTGTTTCAGTACAAGGTATGGTAAAATCAATGTTGTCGTTCAAAAGTACAACTTGTCCTGCAAAAAACAAGCCCTCACATAGCCATATTGACGGAAAAATCAAAAAGTTATGGCTCTGGGAAGAAGGGGAGCGAAAAACAGAAACGCAAAAACAAAAATGGGCTGCGGCACGAAGGGGTTAAAAACTGCACCCCTTAAAATGCTCAAAACCATATTCAAGACGTTTATTAATTAAGTGACCTCCTGTCACTTAAGCAGAGCTCTTAGAGGCGATCTTGTGGGCACCATTCCTGTGCTTACTTGATCGCCAGGACTTACTTGTACGTACTGCAAATAGAACATACTGGTAGGTCTAATGTCGGGAAGGGGTTAAGGAAAAATGGCTGCTGCGGGTAAGACCTACCATACATGCCTGAGGTCAAAGGGACCAGTCAGATTACCTGAACAGTGACATTGGGAAGATGATTAGTGCAGAAAAAATGAGCTGGAAGAAATCATAATTAAAGAAGTCCAATGTATATATTCTGTAGCTGGGCAAGGATGGTGGTAAAAAAGTCTAGCTCTTTGCAGTGCCCAAGCATTTCTTGTATCTAATTTATTATGTCTGCAGGAACATCTTAATAATGAGAGAGAAGCATGTACTCAATGTCTGGGTTGTGCATGGCAAGAAGGCAGCTGCCCACCAATCTAGACTTGTATAATCCGAGCACAATGAAGTGAATGAACAAATTAGTTTGAGTTGCTTTGTGTGTTTTATCTAACTCTGACAAAATTCAACTGATCATGTTCTAATGTTTCGATTTTCAGGTCTTTTTCAAGGAAAAAGGAGCT
The DNA here is from genome assembly GCA_033576555.1 of Oophaga sylvatica. Lineage (NCBI taxonomy): Eukaryota > Metazoa > Chordata > Amphibia > Anura > Dendrobatidae > Oophaga > Oophaga sylvatica. The sequence continues at coordinate 354,870,291 of JARQOD010000005.1, read as the reverse complement.
ATTCTGGGAGTAAAGAGAAACTCTGGGACTGTGCTGCTTGCTCGTGTATACACAGTTTATAAATATTTTAACCTAAGTGCCCCAAAAGCTGTGATCAGTCATAATTTTGGACAAAATTTAATTCATGTGTCAAAACAAAGACCAAAGTAAAGAGGGTTAAATGTAAGAAAACAAACACAGTACTTCCCATAGTACATCACAGTGGTGTTTGTGACCTAGGCTCTTTTATTGTCAACCATTTATACAACCTCATTTTTATGCTTAAAGGGTAATTGTACTTTCAAGCCAATTTTCAGAATAAGCTGCCGTGTGTGTGTACTATTTCTGGCCATGATATAACTTGTATCCTGCACATTCACCAGTATGTGTGCCCTATCTCTTAATTTACATTTGACACTGAGCTGGTGGAAAGAGACTATCTGCTATGATATCTTCCATAAGTATCACATTGTTTTTCAGTCCTTAGAACTCAGACAGAAAAGCAGGAGCATGAAGGAAATTATATAGAAATGCTGAATAGTGTAGTTGTAAATCCAACTCTGGAACAGTATAAGGGAAATTTGTGGATAACATCCGCGCTGCCGGACACATGTAAATCCAGATGTATTGAAGATAGCAATGGTGGTTTATTTCTACACGTTTCAAAGTCTATATGACTTCTTCTTCAAGAAATACCACAAATATCACCATTGCTATCTTCAATACGTCTGGATTTACATGTGTTCGGCAGCATCGATGTTATCCACAAATTTCCCTTAAACTGTTCCTGATATGGTTGCTTGTTGACCCGTGGATCTGCGGCAGCTGACACTTATATGCTCTCATGTAAACAACACCAGGTAAGCAGTTTTTTGTGAGAAACGATATTTGAATCCATCGGATAAGACCCTATGTGCACATCTTTTCTCCTGTTTTACTGTAAATCCAACTCTAGGATGAGATAAAAAACTAGTTAGAAAACTCAGCTCGATCTTTCTGTGTCTCTCTGCTCGTCTCACTTTGCAACTGACCCTCATCTCTCCATAGAATATAATCGTAGTAACCTGACACAACAAGTCCAGCAAGATGGACCTGAGCTATTTTTCCAGAATGGATGACAAGTTTAGGAGGCAGGGGAGAGGGGACAAAGTGGCTGATAAGGGGAGAAGATTGTAGATTTTTCTGATAAGATATATTTAAGATACAAAAGCTTCTTAAATTTGCAAACACTATTGATTTATACAAAGTTTGCTGAAGCAGACCATATATATATAATTCTCTTTATTTTCTGCACTGCTACATACTATTGTTTTCAAAAACCGTTGGAGAAATTTTCAAACAAAAAATTATTTATATGTGCAAGTTATTTGCATATGTGATAATACATATACATTCTTGTCTTTTGATTGAAATGCAGATAATAGACCTTAAGCGTTTCCAAATGTTTTCTCCTCCATAAATATCATAACACGTACCCTTACATATGCTAACTGCACTGACATATTTACACAGGTTCATTTTATCTCAGGCCTTTGGTCTTAAGATATATGGCGTAATGGTGCTGAAAACATTGCATTTTACATGCAATACTTGCAAAAATCTACTTAATTTATGATCAAAATGTGTTTTATTAAAACTATACTCGGCTCTTTAAAAACTTAAATAGAACTTGATTTTTGGTAAGTAGACTATTGCCTGTAGAAATAATAAACCCCAAAAAACAAAAATATTTTGATTATAAAAGTTGGGAGAATTCTCCATTATGCCTTCTAATCACACTCCCATGCATATGCAAAACCACTATGCCAAACAGGCTGCCAGCAGGAATTTCAGAGTCCCATGATGGCAAAATTTTTGGGCCCCCTGGAGACTCCACCCAGGCTCCACCCCTTCTTCGCCCCTGCCTCTCGAACATTCCCCAATATCATTGCCCTCTCTTGGAAACACTTCACTTCTGCACCACATCCTCACCAATCACACATTAACAGTTCCCACTTTAACACCATATCACATACATAGCCTGCAGCTTTTGTTTTGGCAAAAAAAAATTTTAAGCTACCACCAATACAAAGTAGACGTTTTTTGGCTGGGCCTTATCCTACTCTAACCTATTAAAAATGTCTTAAAATACTCTTTTTAGGTATATTTTTATTTATTTTTCTTTAAAGGAATGTGTCACATACATTTTTACAAATGACCATTAATACCACATACAAGGGACAAATATCTCACACCATGGCCGGACCACATACTGTGGGGAAAAAAAGTATTTAGTCAGCCACTAATTGTGCAAGTTCTCCCACTTAAAAAGATGAGAGAGGCCTGTAAATGACATCATAGGTAGAACACAACTATGAGAGTCAAAATGACAAAACAAATCCAGAAAATCACCTTGTCTGATTTGGCAAGATTTATTTTGCAAATTATGGTGGAAAATAAGTATTTGGTCATTAACAAAAGTTCATCTCAATATTTTGTTATATATCCTTTGTTGGCAATGACAGAGGTCAAATGTTTTCTGTAAGTCTTTACAAGGTTGCCACACACTGTTGGTGGTATGTTGGGCCATTTTTCCATGCATATCTCCTCTAGAGCAGTGATGTTTTGGGTCTGTCGCTGGGCAACAAGGACTTTCAAATCCCTCCAAAGGTTTTCTATGGGGTTGAGTTCTGGAAACTGGCTAGGCCACTCCAGGACCTTCATATGCTTCTTACGAAGCCACTCCTTAATTTCCCTGGCGGTGTGCTTGGGATCATTATCATGCTGAAAGACCCATCCACGTTTCATCTTCAATGCCCTTGCAGATGGAAGGAGGTTTGCACTCAAAATCTCACGATACATGGCTCCATTCATTCTTTCATGTACATGGAACAGTCGTCCTGATCCGTTTGCAGAGAAACAAACCCAAAGCATGATGTCGCCACCACCATGCTTCACAGTAGGTATGGTATTCTTTGGATGTAACTCAGCAATCTGTCTCCTCCAAACACAACACGTTTTGTTTCTACCAAACAGTTCTACTTTGGTTTCATCACACCATATGATATTCTCCCAATACTCTTCTGGATAATCCAAATGCTCTCTAGCAAACTTCAGACGGACCCAGACATGTACCTGCTTAAGCAGGGGGACACGTCTGGCACTGCAGGATCTGAGTCCCTGGTGGCATAGTGTGTTACTGATGGTAGCCTTTGTTACGGTGGTCCAGCTCTATGCAGGTCATTCACTAGGTCCCCCCATGTGGGTTCTGGGATTTTTGCTCACCGCTTTAGTGATCATTTTGACCCCACGGGGTGAGATCTCGCATGGAGCCCCATATCCAGGGAGATTATCAGTGGTCTTGTATATCTTCCATTTTCTTATTATTGCTCCCACAGTTGATTTCATCACACCAAGCTGCTTGCCTATTGCAGATTCAGTATTCCCAGCCTGGTATAGTGCTACAATTTTGTTTCTGGTGCCCTTCGACAGCTCTTTGGTCTTCACCATAGTGGAGCTTGGAGTATGACTGTTGGAGGTTGTGGACAGTTGTCTTTTATACTGATAACAAGTTCAATCAGGTGCTATTACTACAGGTATTGAGTGGAGGACAGAAGAGCCTCTTAACCACTTCCTGGTAGATAAATGTAGGAGCATGCTGGGCTCTGTGCAGCGCCAACGTTTATAAACAGTGGGTGGGCTCGCAGCGCTCAGGACCCCCAGGTTCTTGCAAATGCTGCCATTCCTGTGCAGAGTGGTAGCTCTGACAGGTGACATCATCAGGACCTGATTAGATCAGGTCCCAATGATGTTAACCCTTTGCTATCTTCTAGATGCCGCGATCGCTGCATTTATAAGATAGCAGAGGGAGACCACTGCTATACTCACCTCTCTGATGCCCCCGTGATGAGATTTGATCACATCACGGGGGATCCCGGGTTTGCCAGCTACGGTGGGGTCACTTACAGGGGTTTCTTCTGTTCTGGCACCTCAGGGGCTCTGCCAATGTGACATGGCCCCCTCAAACCAATGCAGCAAAACATGCACTGTAATATGGCGCTCCTTCCCTTTTGAGCTTTGCACTGTGCCTCAAAAGTAGTTTTCGACCACTTATGGGGTATTGATGTACTTAGGAGAAATTGCATAAAAAATTGTACTGTTCGTTTTCTACTATTACCCTTTTTGAAAATTGCAAAATTGGGGTCAAAGCGACAACTTATACAAGTTTTTGAATTGCCTGAGGGTTAAACATACTCACTTCTCCACTAGATGAATTCCTTGAGAGGTATAGTTTTCAAAATTGGATCTCCTGTGTAGGTTTCTGCTGTTTTGACATGTCAAGGGCACATCAAATGTGACATGGTATCCGCAACCTATTGCAGCCAAAATAGCGCTCATTCTATTTTCAGCCCTACCGTGCGCCCAATCAGTTGTTTTTCAACAAATATGGGGTACCTACGTACTTTGGAAAAATTGCACAGCAAATTTTAGCATCCCTTTTCTCCTGTTACCATTGTGAAAATTAAAAAAAATGGGGCTGAAACAACATTTTTGTTAGGAAAATATACCGTATTTTTAGGACCATAAGATGCACTTTTTTCCCAAAAAATTTTGGGGGAAAATGGGGGTGCGTCTTATGGTCGCAATATACAGTACTCACCAATCCCGTGGCGGCGGTCCCAATGCAGCCTCCGGTGCGGTGGTGTCGGGGCTCTCATGTAGCTGCAGCGGGGCTCTGTGCTGCGTGGGGGGCTCCACCGGCATTTCGTAGTAGCCCGAAAGCCCCCCGCAGCTCCGCTGCTGCGATGCGGTGGCTTCCAGAAATATGGCCGCCAGGGACCTCCGGAAAGATGGCCGCCACAATGAGAAATTCAAATCTCGGCAACGAAATTGGCAACGAGATCTCAATGCCGAGATTTGAATTTCTCGTTGCGGCGGCCATCTTTCCGGAGGTCCCTGGCGGCCATGTTTCTGGAAGCCACCGCGTCGCAGCAGCGGAGCTGCGGGAGGTTTTCGGGCTACTACGAAATGCCGGTGGAGCCCCCCATGCAGCACAGAGCCCCGCTGCAGCCACATGAGAGCCCCGACACCACTGCACCGGAGGCTGCATTGGGACTGCCGCCACGGGATTGGTGAGTACTGTATATTGCGATCCCACAGTGCACAGCAAACCCTACAGTGCACAGCAAACTCCACAGAGCACAGCAAACCCCACAGTGCACAGCAAACCCCACAGAGCACAGCAAACCCCACAGAGCACAGCAAACCCTACAGAGCACAGCAAACCCCATAGAGCACAGCAAACCCCACAGAGCACAGCAAACTCCACAGCGCACAGCAAACCCCACAGAGCACAGCAAACCCCACAGCGCACAGCAAACTCCACAGAGCATAGCAAACCCCACAGAGCACAGCAAACCCCACATAGCACAGCAAACCCCACAGGGCACAGCAAACCCCACAGAGCACAGTCAACCCCACAGAGCACCCCTGCAACACAGAGCACCACCACCGCACCAGCATGGACCACTGAATGACCCCTGTGACCACTCCTCTACCTGTGCTGATCCCTCCGCTGGTAAGCTGAATTCGGACTGTAAGACGGACCCCAATTTGACACATTATTTTTTTTCCCTATTTTCCTTCTGAAAATGTGGGGTGCGTCTTATGGTGCGGTGCATCTTATAGTCCGAAAAATACGGTATTTTTTGATTTTCATGGCTCAACATTATAAAATTCAGTGAAGCCCCTGAGGTTTCAAGGTGCTCACCACACATCTAGATAAAGTCCTTGAGGGGGTCTAGTTTCTAAAATGGGGTAATTTGTGGGTGGTTTGTACTGTTTAGGCACCTCAGGCTCTCCAAACGTGACATGGCATCAGCTATTGATTTAAGCCAATTTTGTATTCCAAAAGTCAAATGGCGCTCCTTCCCTTCCAAGCCCTGCCATGCGCTCAAACATAGATAACGTCCTTGAGGGGTCTAGTTTCCAAAATGGGGTCATTTGTGGGGTTTCTACTGTTTAGGCACCTCAGGGTCTCTCAAAACGCAACATGGCGTTGGCTATTGATTCAAGTCACTTTTGTATTCCAAAAGTCAAATGGCGCTCCTTCCCTTTCAAGCCCTGCTGTGCACCCAAACAATAGTTTTCCTCCACATATGTGGTATCAGCGCACTCAGGAGAAATCGCACAACAAATTTCTTGGTGCATTTTCTTCTGTTACCCTTGTGAAAATGGAAAATATGGCGCTAAAAACATTTTTATGGGAAAAAGTGAAATGTTATTTTTTCCTTCCACATTCCATTAATTCTTGTAAAGCACATGAAGGGTTAATAAACTTCTTGAATGTGGTTTTGAGCACCTTGAGGGGTGTCATTTATAGAATGGTGTCACATTTTGGTATTTTATGTCATACGGGCCGCTCAAAGTCACTTCAAATGAGATGTGGTCCCTAAAAAAAATGGTTTTCTGATAATCTCAGAATCAGTGGGATACGTTGAAGCATTGCAGAGTTATAACCTAATAAAGTGACAGTGGTCAGAATTGTAAAAATTGTCCCAGTCACGAAGGCAAAAACGGGCTAAAGGGTTAAAGAAGAAGTTAAAGAAGAAGTTAAAGGTCTGTGAGAGCCAGAATTCTTGCACGTTTTTAGGTGACCAAATACTTATTTTCCACCATAATTTGCAAAGTAAATCTTGCCATATCAGACAAGGTGATTTTATGGTTTCGTTTTCTCATTTTGACTCTCATAGTTGTGGTCTACCTATGATGTCAATTACAGGCGTCTCTCATCTTTTTAAGTGGGAGAACTTGCACAATTGGTGGCTGACTAAATACTTTTTTCCCCACTGTATTACCACCGCATAGTGACTGAATAATACAGGAACAAATAAAGTCACACTATGTCCAGACAACATATTACATCATATAGTAATAATACCACATATAAGGAACAAACACAGGCACACCATGATCAGATCACATATTACGATCACATAGTAACAAATACTGCCACACCATGACCAGACCACATACTACCACCACAAAGTCACTGAGTAATAACACATACAAGGAATAAATACAGACACAACAAGACCAGATCACATATTATGATCACATAGTAAATGAATAATACCACATTCAAGGAACAAATGCCGCCACACACATGACCAGACCAAATATTTCCCCCTTCCTCCCCAATTTATCATTTGCCGTCTCCCTCTCTCCAATTCATCATTTGCAGTCCCCCTCACCCATTTAATTCATTTTATAAAGAAAAAAAAGTTTTTCATACTTACCTCACTGACGAGTCCCTGCAGGTGCAGCTCTGCTTCTGGCATCCTGGCTGGTGCGTATGCGATGATATCATCGTATATGCACCATCACCTGACCACAAGTCCTAAGAAGGCGGAGGGAGCCGGAGCTGTGCAGCTGTTCAGGTTAGACAGCCGTGGAGCTCCGAGAAAGCTCCCAGAGCTGAGGTGTGCGCCGCACTGCACTTTATTACACCCTGGTGCCCAGTGAGGAGAAACACAAGAGGGCAGCCTGGACTGGGTCCAGGCTCCTCCTCTGTACTTCTGCTCACTGGACCCCATATAGCTGTAAGGGCAGTAATGCCCTGATGGCAGCCATGATGCCAAAGTCAGTGAAGCTTCTTATGGATTTTGTCTCCTAGTGTGTCACCTGAGATGAGATACAGTATATACAGTTAGGTCCATATATATTTGGACAGAGACAACATTTATCTAATTTTGGTTCTAGACATTACCACAATGAATTTTAAACAAAACAATTCAGATGCAGTTGAAGTCCAGACTTTCAGCTTTCATTTGAGGGTATCCACATTAAAATTGGATGAAGGGTTTAGGAGTTTCAGCTCCTTAACATGTGCCACCCTGTTTTTAAAGGGACCAAAAGTAATTGGACAAATGACTCCAAGGCTATTTCATGGACAGGTGTGGGCAATCCCTTTGTTATGTCATTCTCAATTAAGCAGATGAAAGGGCCGGAGTTGATTTGAGGTGTGGTGTTTGCATTTGGAAGGTTTTGCTGTGAAGGAAACATGCGGTCACAGGAGCTCTCCATGCAGGTGAAACAGGACATCCTTAAGCTGCAAGAACAGAAAAAAACCCATCCAAGAAATTGCTACAACATTAGAAGTGGCAAAATCTACAATTTGGTACATCCTGAGAAAGAAAGAAAGCACTGGTGAACTCATCAATCCAAAAAGACCTGGGAGTCCATGGAAGACAACAGTGGTGGATGATCGCCGCATACTGTCTTTGGTGAAGAAGAACCCGTTCACAACATCAACTGAAGTCCAGAACACTCTCAGTGAAGTAGGTGTATCTGTCTCTAAGTCAACAGTAAAGAGAAGACTCCATGAAAGTAAATACAAAGGGTTCACATCTAGATGCAAACCATTCATCAATTCCAAAAATAGACAGGCCAGAGTTAAATTTGCTGAAAAACACCTCCAGAAGCCAGCTCAGTTCTGGAAAAGTATTCTATGGACAGATGAGACAAAGATCAACCTGTACCAGAATGATGGGAAGCCAAAAGTTTGGAGAAGAAAGGGAACGGCACATGATCCAAGGCACACCACATCCTCTGTAAAACATGGTGGAGGCAACGTGATGGCATGGGCATGCATGGCTTTCAATGGCACTGGGTCACTTGTGTTATTGATGACATAACAGCAGACAAGAGTAGCCGGATGAATTCTGAAGTGTACTGGGATATACTTTCAGCCCAGATTCAGCCAAATGCTGCAAACTTGATTGGACGGCGCTTCATAGTACAGATGGATAATGACCCCAAGCATACAGCCAAAGCTACACAGGAGTTCATGAGTGCAAAAAAGTGGAACATTCTTCAATGGCCAAGTCAATCACCAGATCTTAACCCAATTGAGCATGCATTTCACTTGCTCAAATCCAGACTTAAAAGGGAAAGACCCACAAACAAGCAAGACCTGAAGGCTGCGGCTGTAAAGGCCTGGCAAAGCATTAAGAAGGAGGAAACCCAGCGTTTGGTGATGTCCATGGGTTCCAGACTTAAGGCAGTGATTGCCTCCAAAGGATTCGCTACAAAATATTGAAAATAAAAATATTTTGTTTGGGTTATGTTTATTTGTCCAATTACTTTTGACCTCCTAAAATGTGGAGTGTTTGTAAAGAAATATGTACAATTCCTACATTTTCTAACACATATTTTTGTTCAACCCTTCAAATTAAACGTTACAATCTGCACTTGAATTCTGTTGTAGAGGTTTCATTTCAAATCCAATGTGGTGGCATGCAGAGCCCAACTCGCGAAAATTGTGTCACTGTCCAAATATTTCTGGCCCTGACTGTACTAAATTTACAGATTTGCACTAAGTAGTCAGTTTTAAGTTGAGAATGCAGATAATCAGGTCTTGTGTAGGGTGGTCAATGAAAGTGGTGCTTACCTGCCAGTTTTCCATATAGTGAACATAGGGGGGATAGTGACAGACCCTTTAGATATTATGGATAGCTTCAAGGGTTTTATACAGAGCTGAATCAGTTGTATATCACTTATTGTGGAAAAGATTTGTCAATATACATAGATACTATTGATTTTCATTCATTGGTGATGGAGAGTGTTTCCACTTTGGAGGCCCCTATCACAGCAGAGGAGATGCCTGAGGTGGTCTGTGGAATGGGAAGTCCACTCAACCAAACAAGAGTCCCCTAGAGGTATGTATTAAATATCTTGTGATCACTGTGCCTAGATTCCTTAAAGTACATCAATCCTCCTTTGACTGTAGATGTATATTGTGCCAGTGTACATTATACATAGGAACTCTGTACTTAGTATACAGTGTCAGTGTACAGATAATACAGTGAACACACGTGACATTATACACAGAAGCTCTGGATATAGTGTCAGTGTACAGGTAATACAGTGATCACCAGTGACATTATACACAGGAGCACCTTTACAGAGTCTTGTAATACATTGGGACTTGATTGCGCTATGTCCGCTTGTTTGTCTTTCTCTAGATCAGAAAATATGGCATGTTAATTTGTACTATGCCTAATACTGGATTTGGGTGGTGTGAATTGTCAATGACTGGATAGGAAGGAAGAGATTGTTCCTGACTGAGCTACATATGGATCTAGTACAACAACTGTGTACACAATTGACTGATTTACTTTACTGGAGACATCTTTAGATTGCTTGCTGCACCCTAGTGTCTGTTGTGGCTATGATAGACTCAGCAACACTTATTTTTTAAATTTAACCCTTTGACAGGTGGCATTGTATATACTGCAATATATTTAAAATGGGACAACTTTGCGGCAAATTAACTCATTGTATTGCCATTTTCTGCGTTGGCACACAAAGAACATTCGATCTAACACAGTGAGCTTTCAGATAAAATTGGACATTGCAAAAAGTCTCATCATCACAATAAAATCCTAGACCATCTAGACACTTAGCAAATATTAGAGCATGCCTAGGTATTAAGGGCCAGACCTTTGGCTCAGGCCCACAAACAGCTGCACATTCTCCACTTCAACCATCATTGTGACCACCAAAGGCTGGCTTTACCTGGTTTTTCCCAGGAGCAGAAGCTTTTTTGAAAGGAGCTCTCACAGCCAACTCCTAATTGGGTTCATTACTCAGTCCATACCCCAGATTGACCTGAAAAAAGAGTGAATTCTTTTCTTCTCCAGGATCTTACAGTAAATCCTAAATTTCACATTTTTACATGAATTAGTCATTTCTACATCTACATTTTTTCTTTTATATCTTATATGTGTTAAAAATTGAATTTTATTCTATTCTTAATTTAAAATACCAACAACCACAGTCTGCATACGTGAGCACAAGGTCCTTAGTGAGGCATATTAAGCTTTGGTAGAAACACAAGTTGTTATGACTTAATAAAATGTGTATACTAACAAACCCCTGTGTGACTGTGACCTCCTCCTAATTAGTAGGTTCCAGCAAAGCCGTAGCTTAAACTGCATTAAATTGCCATTTCATGCTCAACCCATGTGTGTGTGTGGTATAACTAATTTAGCATGGATTTATCTAGAGGGAATAATTTCTGAGATATCTGTCATCACTGAATGTGTACTTTAAGACATAATAAGACAATCTGTCTTGCTAACATAGCCTGCTTGTTCTCTTACTGACAATAAGAAAATCTTAGCTTACAGTGTTGGAAAAAATAAACTGATTTCCTGATAATTTAAGAGGTTGTCCACTCAGTTAAGGCTCCGTCTAATGAAATTGGCCGTGACCAGGTACTGCACATCTGCCCGCTATTGATTTGAAATAGTGGTAGATATGCAGTACTATTCACGGCCACCATAAGGAGACAGAGCAGCTCCGTAACTGAGCACTTCCGGTGCTGTACTGATAACAGCTGATCGGCGGTGGAGCCGGGTGTCACATCTCCACTGATCAGACTTTGATGACCTATTCCAGGGATAGGTCATCAATGTTAAAGTAGTGAACAACCTCTTTAAGTAACCACAAATGTTGATCTGATTCTTTCTAAATCTAAATCCATATTGCCTTCTTTGGAGGAATTACATTAATAATAAACCATCTGCATTCTGTTCTATAGACAATTTGCTGGATCATGAAAAATTTTGAGAAAGCCAGGCCATCATTTGGCACAGGAGTGGACGCAGGCAGAAAAGGGCACCTGTTCGAGAAGAATATATCAAGTTGCACCAAAAGTATGTCCACCCCTAACTTGGCAATAGAAGATAAACTGCAAGGTGATTCATTCAAATCATTCAGCTAAAGACTGGAGAATTCTCATTTCTAGATTTTGCTGAATATAATTTCATTCTTGGAAAAATATCAGAAATTCCCTTAAACTTCCCAACAAAATTCCGATTGTCGCTTATCTATTTATTAAGTTATACTCAGACATCTGTTGGGAAATCACATATTGAAATGTCCAAAATTCTCTTCAAGACTTAATAAACCTATTTTTTGGGGGGCAATCTTACAGTGACTTTTACAATGGTATTTAGTAAGCTATAATCTAGCACAGGGAATGGTAAATCAGTCCTTAACCTTATAATTAAGATTGAATGTACAGATTTATTTCCAGGAAAGTGTAGACTATTTTGAGGCCAACATTTATGTGTTCCACATGATGTATGATGTATGTGCCACTTCCAGAGATGAGCCAACATGCCACTATAAAAGATCTTCCGATAAGATTAAATAAATGGGCTGTTCTTATCCATAGGGAAAGGAATGAGAAGAATTCTGTTTTATATAGGGCCACCAGCTAGAGTTAGTAGCTGTCTGAGCGTGAGCCCACACCTGGCCAGCTAGGACCTGGGGAGATGTTGAAATCATGACTTTGGTAACATTGACTGACAATTATGGACCCATAAGTGGACCCTATACTTCTTGCACAGGTGAGTTATATGTGGCACTTAATATTGGAATTCCTATGACTTTGAGAGACATTTACTCCATCCAGCATTTTCCACGGCAGGTATGGCATGTAAATGTCATACTAATGACTATCACAATGTAAAGAACATTGAAACTGCATTTAAAGAGCATTCTGACACTGTATGGGCAGTTTTATGTTTTTGTATATAAGCAGAAATTACTAAGATGGGTAAGTCTAAGCCATGGCAGATATATTGTTTGTTGGCCTCTTCTCCACATGTAGTTGAAATGCTTGTCGATTTACCCCTTTTAATAATCTGAACAGATCACTATAGTAATATTGGTTTTAACGAACTATGAAGAAGTACAGAAAGAGAAGCCAGAATGGGAAGAATGATACTGCTGCTGCCAAGACTGCCAGCCATCACTTCTGAACCTTCTGTCAGACATATACATCAGAAGTATAGTCCAACTTATACCTCCGATCAAAGACTCTGATGTACGCGTCTGTTTAGGCATGCAGTGTCATAACTTGCAAGTGACAGACAGTGACACGGAGTAGATGATCTAGGCAGGGCTGGCCCGAACGTATAGGCGAACTAGGCGGCCGCCTAGGGCGCCGACCCTAAGGGGGCGCCAGAGAAAAATTAGAAAAAATTATAAAAAATCTTTTCAAAAGGCAAAAAGTTTTAGGGATGGAAAGAAAAGTGTACATAATTTTTTTACCATAAATTTAAAAGAAAAGCCGTTGAGCTTCAATTTACGCACGGAAAGGAGGCGCTAAACTACGGACGTGAGTCGTTTGCATCGTCTGCTGACAGGTGTTTGATCCCGCGTGTTTATTTTGCTCCTAAGTTTTCAAATGTTGGCAAAGCAAAGCAAACAACCAAAAATGCACACACTACACTAAGGGGGCGCTCGAGAGAAAAAAATACGTATACTTATTAGTGGGGGCGCAACAAAATAGTTTCGCCTAGGGCGCCGTAATCTCTTGGGCCGGCCATGGATCTAGGCATTATATAGTGACTAGTTGTGGAAATGGGTACTGGTTGGCACAGTGTTATGGGGGGACTGTGGGACTCACAATTATAGGGGACCTGTGACTGGCTTTGTTATGAGATCCCCGAAGCTGACATTATGAAGGCAATGTGGAACTGAAAAAATGGTCTTACATAACACGCAGTATACTCCTATCTATTATTCCATATGTAAAAGTTGGAAGAAATTATCCTAAAACATTGTAGAAATCCGAAAATAGGTGGGTCAACGACTGCCGCGTATGTTTTGCAGATTATGTAGCATTACTATGAATACTCATATTTTAAGTACGGCACATCCTCCTTTCACTTTCTTTTGTCACTGTTCAGTTTTGCCTTAGGACATGAAGATAAATCAAGTAAAGGAATAATGAAGAAGAGGCCAAGAGACTTGTTTGTATCAAAAAGAAGGTCATCGTGACCAGAAGTTTACAACTTGTTCTGTTTGCTAGGTTGGCTACAGTAAATATTGAAGATTTATATCTATGTACAGCTAGGGGGCGCTCTAATACTTTGCATTAGGGTGGAGGCGAAATCCTACCTTCTCTTAGGAATTAAACCAGCAAAAATCTTAAAGTTACAGAACTGCATAAAAATAGTGAAGGTATTCAGAACTCATTATGCTGTGAAGTGAGGCAGATAACTTTTTGATAAGTTGTATTTTTGACCTTTATAGTCACAGTATTTCAATCTGACACTAGGAAAAGATACGTTTAGCAAGCATGCAAAACGACATCATAATCATAATTTGGGAACATGAGAAAATAATTGCTGAATGTTTTAAACACTCTTCTTCTTATTAAACCTTAGCTGCCCAAAATGATAGGTACCATATAGAAAAAGGTAACGGACTGCGATTCAGCCATTGTGGAGTTCTTTGTATGGCGAGATAAATCTCCCCCCAGAGACAGTTAATAACTGCATGTCTGAAACATTCCCTAGAAAGCTCCCCTCCTCGCTGAAATCCCACCTTTTCGCTTTGTAACAGGCAGCCAATTTCAGCAGAGGGATTTAGGTCTCTACATTGCTCTGTCTTTTCTTTCTATGTATAATTTGCTAGCAAATTAAAATGAGTTACATGCACTGGATATTCTGCATGTTTCACAAGCAATAAAAACTGATTTCTGCTTTTACTTTTTCATTAGATTTTGGCGAGCGGATAATCAAAATGAGCTTATTCTCCATTTCATTTTATGAGAATGATTTTTTCCAAGCAGTGCAGTGCGCACATATGTGTGTGTGTTGGAAGCCGTTCTTTTGGACTGGTGCCTTGTATAGCAGTAGTGGCAAGTATATGGCAGGACAAGTGAAAAGGATAATATTGGTAACACTTCAGTGAAAACTCATTGAGGGAATATCAGATTCCACACTTAACTGTGGCTTGGTAAATTGCAATGTATGGGAAGACATGACAAAACATTTCCATTATAATGACCGAATATAGAAAATGTAATATTTGTGGTCTAGTACACAGAACTCTCTTTTAAAGGAAATGTCTATCTTTCATAACAAGTGCGTACATAGTGATATGGTAATTGCATTGTAACTCCTGTAAACACAAGCATCAATGATGTTTTTAATACACTGTAAGGGTTTCTTCACACATTTGTTTCTCATGTCCATATGTGGTCCGGTATTTAAGGACGGCAAATATAGACAAGTGCACACCCATTGCAGTCAATGGTGGTGCGCACATGTCAGGTTTTTCACACGGACCATGTGTCCATTTTAAAAACCCGCAGACATGTAAGCTTTTCTTGCACAGCATGGACAAAATGCGTGCGGCACACGTACACACTGATGACACGGATGACATCTGTCTGTCATCAGCATGACACGTACCGGCGCCTAGGAAAAAGTGGTACAGTTCGCACTTTGCCCAAGCGCTGGCCGGCTGCTAAAGGCAAGCTCTCCTCATTGTCTCATGCTCGCGCTGATTACAGCCCGACCAGGAGACAATAATGGGAGTTATTTTCAGCAGCAGCTAGGTAACTCCTGTGTAAAATAAAGAATTACATAAAAAAACAGCTTGGGCTTCTGCACAATTTTCATAACCAGCAGAGGGAAAGCCCAAGGCTGGGGGGTGATTTTAATAACCTGGAACAAAAGACAATACCCTATAAGTTCCCAGGTTATTTATAACAGGTTAGAGCTGTTTGCTTTGCCTTTACTGGTGAATTTATGGGGGACCGCAGAAAAAAATGACATAGGATCCCCCTATAAATTCAAATCATCATAGGCTAAATATACTGTGGATTGATATTAATAGCCCGAGAAGGGTACCAACATCAGCCTTTAGCTGCCCCAGAAATTACGCATCCATAAGATGCACCAAATCTGGCGCCTAGTCTCACTCTTCCCACTAGCCCGGTAGTGGTGGCAAGTGGGTTAATAGGGTTGGGGCTGTTGTCAGCCTTGTATTGGCAGCTGAAGTCAAGCCCAAGGGTTAGCAATAGAGAAGCGTCTATAAGACACCCCCCATTACTATAAAAAAACATCCAGAATGAAGTCCTTTATTTGAAATAAAAATCCACACCCTGTTTTACAAATGTATTTAAAAATAAAAAACAAAGTTATAATTACCTTACGCCCATTCCATTGAAGCCTTTGTCCCTTGTAAAAGATAGAAAATAATAAACAACCATTATACTCACCTTATGTCTAATCCATTGAAGCCATTGTCTCCTGCAAAAAAACAATCAAAAAAACAATCATATCCTTCACCTGTTCAAAGTGATGATTAGCAATACAGTCCCACTCCGTAATCCATCTCTGCGATATGTGGTTTACAATCTGGACGGTGGCATGATGCGACCATCCAGGCAGAAAATCATGGGAGAATGAGATGTCACAGCATTAGTGACTAGCGGTGACGTCATTGAGGTTACCGCAGGTCACTGAGGCTGCATTCCCACGCTCACATCACTGTGAGCCAAGACGATGAACTGTGGTGATCTCAATGAGATCACTGTGAGCACCGTAATCTCATTGAGGTGACTGCAGTTCTTCATCCTGGCTCACAGTGAAGTATGGGAACACAGGTTCAATGACTAGTGGTGACCTCTATGACTTCACCACTCTTTACTGATGCTGCTCATTGTGTCTTGCTTTTCAGCATGTACGGTCGCATAATGTTACCTTTCATGTTGAAAAGCAAATATCACAAAGATGGATTACGGCATGGGACAGTATGGCTTATCTCAGGTATGAACCTAGCCTCTCTGCTGCCTGAACTGCAAAATGGTGTCCCTCTCCCCCCCATAGTAAAATCAGTACAAATAAATCTGGTTTACTCTTTACTAGCCTAACCTGACGCACATGTAAAATACATACACTTTTAAATAGGAATATATTTGAAACATCGATCTTTACGCTTCTCTTCAGGGACTCAATGCCGCCTGAGGCGAAGTGATCAACTTGTTTCATTTTAGGTGCGCCCCTGGCCGGGGAACAGTGCTTACTGTAGCGCTTCTTCCCCGGCGACCGTCTGTGTGGTACTGATGCGGCACACAGTTGCCACACGTATTACACACACGGACACGGATATCTCCACTAACGGTTTTTCCGGTACCGGAAATATCAGGATGTGTGAAACCAACTTAAAGCTACATTCACACGTTCAGTATTTGGTCAGTATTTTACCTCAGTATTTGTAAGCCAAATCGGGAGTGGGTGAGAAATCCAGCAGTGGTGACGTGTTTCTATTATACTTTTCCTCTGATTGTTCCATTCCTGGTTTTGGCCTACAAATACTGAGGTAAAATACTGAACGTGTGAACATGGCCTGATAGAGGGTTTCTGCTACTTCTGACTTCCCGCAGACAGAAGTTGCAGTCACAAGATGGCGCTGATAAAAGGTGGAGACAGTGACATTATACACAGGAGCTCTGTATGTAGTGTCAGTGTATAGGTAATACAGTGTTCACTGGTGACATTATACACAGGAGCTCTGTATATAGTGTCAGTGTACAGGTAATACAGTGATCACCAGTGACATTATACACAGGAGCTTTGTATATAGTCTCAGTGGCTGGTACTATGGGCACACTGACTGGTACTGAGAAAAAGAAAGAAAGAACAGAGAGAGAAAGAAAGAGGGGAAAGAAAGAACAGAGAAAGAGAAAGAACAGAGAGAGAAAGGAAGAACAGAGAGAAAGAAAGGGGAAAGAAGATGAACAGAGAGAGAGAAAGAGGGGAAAGAAAGAAAGAACAGAGAGAAAGAAAGGGGAAATAAAGAACATAGAAAGAAAGAAAGGGGATAGAAAGAACAGAGAGAGAAATAGAAAGAAGAAATAACAAGAGAGAGAAAAAAGAAAGAAAGGAGAGCGAAAGAAAGAACAGAGAGAAAGAACAGAGAGAGAAAAAAGAAAACGGAGAGCGAAAGAAGAACAGAGAGAAAGAAAGAAAGAAAGAAAGAGGGGAAAGAAAGAAGAGAGAAAGAAAGAGAAAGAACAGAGAGACAAAGGAAGAACAGAGAGAAAGAAAGAGGGGAAAGAAGATGAACCGAGAGCAAAAGAAAGAACAGAGAGAGAAAAAGAAAGAGGGGAAAGAAGGAAAGAAAGAAAAGAGAGAAAGAAAGGGGAAATAAAGAGCATAGAAAGAAATAAAGAACAGAAAGAGAGAAAGAAAGGGGGGAAAGAAAGAAAGAACAAAGAGAGAAAGAAAGAGAGGAAAGAAAGAAAGAACAAAGAGAGAGAGAAAGGAACAGAGAGAAAGAAAGATTCTATAAAGATACTACAGCAGCCCGGCTCCCATTGTCATGCCCACCTGTGCCTCCCGATGCAGGTATATCAGCATCCGCTCACAAGGCCGACATCCCTGATTCCAAGGCGATCCTGCTGTCCGCGCTGTCGGAGGAGGACATGGTGATAGATCTGAAGCATTCCCTGAAGTGCCTCCATGGTTCCATCACAATCTCCTCCCAAAATTACCTCATTTCCGGTCAGCTTCTAGCACATCACTTCCAGTGGAACGTCACGTGTGAGTTTTAAAGTGCTCCTCGGGTCTCTGCCGTGTACTCCTGTGTCCATGGGAAAAGTAAACTCCTGGCCGGGGCACTCTCAAAATCGGGACAGCCTCGCTGGATCTGGGACGGTTAGAAGGTATGAATGCTCCCCGCCATACACTGACCTCATACATGCACGGCTCAGCACACCTCATACACACACGGTTCCACTTTGTATGCCTCGTACACATGCCGCTCCGCTCCGCACACCTCGTACACATGCGGCTCTGCTCCGCACACCTCGTACACACGTGGCTCCGCTCCGCACACCTCGTACACACGTGGCTCCGCTCAGCACACCTTGTACACACACGGCTCCTCTCCGCATACCTCGTACACACAGGGCTCAGCACACCTCATACACAAGCAGCTCCGCTCCGCACACCTTGTACACACGGGGCTCCGCTCCGCACACCTCGTACACACAGGGCTCCGCACACCTCGTACTCACAGGGCTCCACACAACTCGTACTCACAGGGCTCCGCAAACCTCGTACTCACAGGGCTCCGCACACCTCGTACTCACAGGGCTCTGCACACCTCGTACACATGTGGCTCTGCTCCGCACACCTCATATACACGTGGCTCCGTACACTTCATACACACAGGGCTCCATTCCGTACACCTCGTACAAACACGGCTCCGCTCCGTACACCTTGCACACACTTGGCTCCACTCCGCACACCCCTTACACACGCAGCTCCGCTCCGTACACCTCGTACACACACGGCTACGCTCCGTACACCTCGCACACATGGCTCCGCTCCGTACACCTCGTAACACACTGGCTCCGCTCCGTTCACCTCGTACACACACGGCTCCACTCCGTACACCTCGTACACACATGGCTCTGCTCCATACACCTCGTACACACCACACAGCTCTGCTCAGTACACCTCGCACACACCACACAGCTCTGCTACATCCACACTGTAAACCCCTCCTGACCCCTCACATATAAACTTACCCGCTCATCCAGCACCATGACAACCAGCAAGCAGAGACCTGCACATGGAGGAGCCTGACCATGTGACACTTAACTCCTCCCCTCCTGTGACCTCATCACAGGTCCTGCTCGCACATTTACAGAGCACAGCACAGCAATGGTAAATGCTGGCTCTGAGAAGCTGGGAAGGTGAGGAAGGGGTGCTTGGGGGGCGTGGCGGCTTCTCTCACTGCGGGACACATAGTGTCCCGACCGTGACAGCGGGTGGGAGGGATAGAATCGGGACTGTCCTGCTCAAGTCGGGACGGTTGGGAGGTATGAGTGACCAGCTGATGCAGGAGCCAGGAGATAAGAATCTGCCGCCCCCCCACTCTTCAGAGATGTGCCGCCTGAGGCTGAGTGCTCAACTCGCCTCATGATAGGTGCGCCCCTGGCTTATCTGTACTTCAGACAGGTGAAGAGGTGAGGGATATGGTTGGTAATTATTTTCTGTTTTTCACAGGTGACAAAGGCTTCAATGGAATAGGCTTAAAGGGAATCTGTCACCCCAATTTTGACATATCAACTAAAGATATGGCTGAATAGTGCGTCCCATAACAAAGCTAACGGTAGGTATCATATATCCTGATACCCCCATTTTCATATCAAAATACCTTTGTAAAGTTGGTATTTTTCGCTGTCAATCATGGCAGTCAGGTGGCGTTTTCTCTGTCCTCCCCCCCCACTCCTCGGCATCCGTTGCGTATCACCGTCAGTGGGCAAAGATACAATCATTACAATGCATGCGCTAGTCTTTCCTTGCCCCGGAAATGACTGCTTGCCTTGGACGACTTCCTGGGCAAGGAAAGAGTAGCGCATGCGCTGTAATGATTTTATGCTGGGCAAAGCACACTGCGCATGTGCCGGCCCGAATTAGAATTGCGCAATTGCGGGAAGCCGAACACCATCTGTGGGATTCACAGACGGCGATACGCAACTGATGCCGAGGAGCGTGGGGGGAGGACAGAGAAAACGCCGCCCTCCTGACCTGACTGCCATGATTGACAGCGAAAAATACCAACTTTACAAAGGTATTTTGATATTAAAATGGGGGTATCAGGATATATGATACCTACCGTTAGCTTTGTTATGGGACGCACTATTCAGCCATATCTTTAGTTGATATGGCAAAATTGGGGTGACAGATTCCCTTTAAGGTGAGTATAACTGAGTTTTTTATTTTTAAATAAATGTGTAAAACTGGTTGTTAATTTTTATTTCAAATAAAGCACTTTATTCTGGTTACCGTATATACTCGTGTATAAGCCGAGATTTTCAGCCCATTTTTTAGGGCTGAAAGTCCCCCTCTCGGCTTATACGCGAGTCATATACGGGGGTCGGCGGGGAGGGGGAGCGGGGGTGTCGGATTAACTCACCTTTCCGCCGCCGCGGTCCCTGCAGCCCCCTGCTTCTCCCACGATCTCCGGCTCCTTCCTGCAGCGGTCACATGGCACCGCTCATTAAAGTCATGAATATGCACATATTCATGACTTTAATGAGCGGTACCATGTGACCGTTGTAGGAAGGAAGTGCTGCGGAGAGCGTCGGGAGAAGAGGAGAGGCTGCAGAGACGCGCAGCGGAGGGGTGAGTACAGTGATATTTACCTGTCCTCTCTCCACCGCTGCAGGCTGCGTCCTCGTCTGACTCCTCTGGCTGTGAATGATCAGCAGAGGGCACGATGACGTCATTAGTGAGCGCCACGCCCCCTGCCAGATCATTCACTGCCGAGGACCAGGAAAAGGGAACAGCGCTGCGGTGCAGAGAGGACAGGTAAATATCTCATTTGCCGGGGTCCTGAGCGAGCAGTGACACCGGCACCTGTCCCCCATAGCGCGCCGGTGTCCCCGCCTGCTCAGGACCCCGGCACCTGGCCCCCAGCGACGAGAGGTGAGTATGTCATTTTTTTTTTTTGCAGCAGCATATGGGGCATAATCTGGAACATATGGGGGCATAATATGGAGCATATGGGGGCATAACTGTGGAACATGTGGGGCATAATATGGAGCATATGGGGGCATAAGCTGTGGAACATATGGGGCATAATCTGGAGCATATGGGGCATAATATGGAGCATATGGGGGCATAATATGGAGCATATGGGGCATAAGCTGTGGAACATATGGGGGCATGATATGGAGCATATGGAGGCATAATATGGAGCATATGGGGGCATAAGCTGTGGAACATATGGGGGCATAATATGGAGCATATGGGGGCATAATATGGAGCATTGGGGCATAATATGGAGCATATGGAGGCATAAGCTAGGAACATATGGGGCATAATCTGGAGCATATGGGGCATAATCTGGAGCATATGGGGGCATAATCTTTGGAACATATGGGGGCATAATCTGGAGCATATGGGGGCATAATCTGTGGATCATACGGGGGCATAATCTGTGGAATATATGGGGGCATAATCTGGAGCATATGGGGGCATAATCTCTGAAGCATATTGGGCATAATCTCGAGCATATGGGGCATAATCTGTGGAGCATATGGGGCATAATCTGTGGAGCATCATATGGGGGCATAATAATTTTTCACCCTAGGCTTATACGCGAGTCAATAAGTTTTCCCAGTTTTTTGTGGCAAAATTAGGGGGTCGGCTTATACACGGGTCGGCTTATACATGAGTATATACGGTATGTCTTTTTTAGAATATAAGTATTGGGTTAATAATGGAGAGGCTTCTTACAGATGCCTCTCCATTAATAACCCATGAAATTGATGCACCTGACAATACAAAGGTGACATCAACACTACAAATATTACCCCACTTGCCATCGCCAAAAGGCAAGTGGGAAAAGAAAGGCTAAGCGCCAAAATTTGGCGCATCTTATGGATGTGCTATTTCTGGGGCGGCTCAGGGCTGATGTTGGTAGTCTGTGGGGGTGAATATCTCTGATTCCTTCCCTGCTATTAATATCAATCCACAGCTGTCTGTTTTGCCTTTTCTGGTTTGAATTTGTAGGGGGGACCCTATGTAATTTTTTTTTATTAATAGCCTGGGAACCGAATGGGGTATTGTCCTTTGTCCCAGAATGTTAACATCAGTCCCCAGCCATGGGCTTTCCCTCTGCTGGGTATGAAAATTGTGCGGGAGCTCATGCCTTTTTTTAAAAAAAAAATTCTTTATTTTACACAGGAGTTACCCAGCTGCTGAATACAACTCCGATCATTGTCTCCTGGTCATGCTGAGATCAGCACAAGCAGGAGACAATGATGAGAGTTGCATTCAGCAGCTGGCCGGTGCCTTGGATAAGCGCAAACTGAACTGCTTTGCCCAGGTGCCGGTATGTGATACACGGACACACGGACACACGGGCGACACATGGACGGCACACGGATATAAAACTGACATACTAACACACTGACAGCAAACATGGTCACACGGACGACAAATGGGCTACACACAGATGTCACATACATACACATGTACACGGACCATGGATCTCACCAATACTGTTTTTTCCTGTACAAGAATCACCAGGATGTGTGAAGGAGGCCTTACGTGGGGATCTGAAAAAAGCAAATATTTTTAGAGACTTTTGTTATCACAATGATATTCTCTAAAGATCTACTTTGGATAATGGATGGGGTGACCTGAGTAAAGGGCCTAATCTATTTACCAAGACAGTTCTAAACATTTTTCACCAGTAACTGAAAGTACACAGAGGAAGAAGAGAGGAACTCTAGTGCTGTTGTTATGCCCAAGGGTAGCGCACATGGATTTGTGGAACCACTGCGCCACAGGACCAGGTCTGTCTAGGAAGAGGCATAGCTAAGCAGCTACCAGGTGTTCACTGGAGCTTCTGATGGTGGAGACAGACTGGGCTGCAGGTAGCTGCCAGGTACCACTCCTGGGCAGATCCCGGTACTGCAGCTGTTGACCACAGGTTTCAAGTTCGCTGACACTGATTAAGGTATAGGGCTCCATTCAGACAGAACGATTAAAAACATGGATTTGGGCTACGTTCAGACTTGGCTTATTTGAAGACTGGTTCTAGCAGGCTGGATATAAACGGACTAGGGGATGAGATTTCAGGCACGAGCAACACATGGATCAGGGGAGCAGGTTCAGGCTTTGGCTGAATATGGACAAGGGAGCAGGTTCAGGAACAGGGCGCACATGGACCAGGGGAGCAGGTTAAGGAACTGGCTGCACTTGGACCAGGTGAGCAGGTTAAGCAACTGGCTGCACTTGGACCTGGTGAGCAGGTTCAGGCAATGACTGCACATGGACCAGGGAAGCAGGTGCAGGCGCTGGCCGCACACGGACCAGACTATCAGGTTCAGGACTCTGGCCACACTGGGAACAGGGGACCTCACAACTCACTAGTAGGAAACACTAATGAATATTGCTGCTTCGGCAACTCCCTAAAGTGAGGGAGTCTTTCATACATGAGAACCATCTTGCATGTGTACTCTGATACTAAATTCCTCCTAGCCATTCGCTGGGGGCATTTTACTATGTGCAAACGCTACCCCTTTAAGAATGGGGGAGCGCACACACTAGGCATGCTGCCAGGAAGTGGGGTGTGCATAGGCTGGAGACATGCCAGTAGAAGAGGATTGTTATGATTCGGTAACCGAGGAGGATAATAGGAAAAATAGGCTAGGCAACCAGAAACGCAGAGAGGTTGGTAACTTAGTGGATTGCAGACCCCTAAACTGACAACACAACTAGAATTAGCCATGGGACGTACCTACGATGCCTTAGACGCCTCGACACAGCCAAAGAGTTAACTAAGCCTAAAGAGAGAAAGGGGAAAGCTAACTGCCCCGGAGTAGAGCCCAACGGAATAGATAGCCCCCAAACATATATTGCCGGTGAGACAGATGAAGCACAAACACAGACAGAAAATAGAGTAAGCAAATGCTGGGGCCCAAACTGTCTAGATAGAACAGGACAGAAAAATATAGTGTCTGCAATCCAGCAAAAACCCTAAGAAAAATTCCAACACGTCTGATATGCAAAAATACTGAGGCCACATGACCTCTCCCCCGCTAAATCAGAACTCTGGTGTGAACTGGATGCAAAACAACAGATACTGAAATAACAGGGAACTAGAAATACAGAAAAGACTGACATAAGCTGTGGCAAATGAAAAAGAGAGTCCAGCACAGGTCCCCGCAGGTAACCCGGCTGAACTAACTCCAGCAAGGCAGAAAACTGAGAAAAGCAAAAGGTAAACAAATGCCACAGATAGAAACAGCCAAATAACTTATCTGAAAAATGCAGGACACAGCAGGGAGCAAGCAGACTTCCAAACGGCTCAGGAAGGAAACAAATCACCGGCAACAACTATGGGAAGGCTGCTCACTTAAATCTTCCCAGGCAGTAACACCTGATCTCCAATCATCCCCCTCAGGTGAGTGACTTCTGTCAGCCAGAGCAGCTCCATTACCAGCAGCAACCACCAGAGGGAGCCCAAACTCAGAAGCCAGATTAACAGTGTTTACAACAGAGGACCATGCTGTGGGCTGGAGTAGTGAGTATGCCAGTGTCCCTGAATGGAAGGGGAAGGGGAACCATGCAGGGGTGCTGGCAATAGTGTTTCAGCTACCTACTGGAAGTAAAAATCCTAAAACTCAATATTGACCCTTTAATGGGAATCTGGCAGCAGTTTTGTGTAATCTGAAAGCAGCATGATATAGGGACAGAGACCCTGATTCCAGAGGCGTCACTTACTGGGAGACTTGTTGTAGTTTCAATAAAATCATTGTTTTATTAGCACAGTTTACATGGAAAGCTGTCAATCAGTAATGTGGGAGGGTTTACACAGAGTTCATCATTCAGAGAACTGCTAGCTCTGCAGCAGAGAAAATAGTGATTTTACCCAAACTACACCAAGTAGACTATTAAGTGATATTCAGCTGGAATCAGGGTCTCTGCCCCTAAATTGTGCTGCTCTCAGATTACATGGCAAAAACCAACTACAAGAATTAGGATAAGCAATAACTTAAATACAAATCAGCACTGCTCAATCTAAGGCATAACCATCTCCAAAATAAACACGGCCTTTAGATCAGAAGTTATGCATGCTCCCATTGAAGTCAATAGTTATTATTATTTAATCAGATCTGGCATATTTAAAGAGAACCTGTCAGCAGGATTATGCATAGTAACTTACACACAGTGTCAGGTCGGCACCATTATACTGAATAAAATGATACCTGGGTTGATGAAATCCATCTTATGGTTGTTCTTTATCTGAATACCATCACATACTGAATAAAAAAAAAAATTGCTTCTGCAGGCAGGTGCCAGCTGTTACACCTGCGCTGCAGCATAATTGCATGGTTATTTGTTGTGAATGGACTTGAAATGAGTTCTGAACAGAGGCTCCCTCTGGTGGTTACAAGCGGTACTGGACTGTCCAGTGAAGATTGTGAGGATTGGGAATCAGGTGTTACTGACTGGTCTTATATAAGGGAGTCGCCTTCCCATCAGGGTTGCCGGTGATCAATTGTTCTGGTCTCAATCCTTGATTCCTGTTTCCTTTGTAGCCTGCTGTGTCGTGTCTGCATCTCCTGCTAACAGATAAGACATTTTCTTCCTTTTGTTTTTGTGCTTGATTTTTGCATTTTGTCCTGCACTTCTGTGGGGGCCTTCAGGGTCCCCTCCGGGGGCTTTTGCCCTCTCAGTTTAGTTCAGCCACTGATGTTTGTCCATTTGCTTTTTCCAGTTTTTTCAGTGGCTGCTGTTTTGATTTTGTTACACCAGAGAACTAATTTAGGTGGTAGAGGTCGTGTGATCTCAGGTGTTTTTGAAATTAGTAGAGTTGGTGCTTTTCAGGGTTTTTTGGGATTGCAGTAAGTGCCCTTCCTATCCTTTTCTATTTAGGTAGTTTGGGCCCCAACGTTTGCTCATACTATTTTCTGTCTGTGTCAGTATTTCTTCTTGTCTAACCGCCATTACATGTTTGGGGGCTTTCTATGTTCTTTGGGGATCTGCTCCGGGGCAGATAGCTTTCCTCTTTCTATCTTTAGTGTAGTTAGTTTCTCAGGCTGTGACGAGGCGTCTAGGACCAACGTAGGAATGCTCCACGGCTGCCTCTAGTTGTGGTGGTTAGTCAGGGTACTGCAATCTCATAGATTCCAACTGCTCTGGTGTATTGCCTTTTTTACCTGCACTCCTCAGCTACCGAAACATAACAGTATCACCGGCCTAAAAATTGAAAATTGTATGGTACTCACAGAAGGGAAAAATATTGTGAAAGAAAAAAGGTTGTCAGAGTTGTCAGAGATATTTTTCTGTTTGTTGCATTTTTTTTTTTTCCCTCTGTATCTCTGGGTGCTGGGGATGATTTCTTCTCTCAATGGAGTTTGCACAGTTGTCTGGCCGTGTGGATCAGCTTGCCACTGAGGTTCGGAGTATTGCTACCTATCTTGCTAGGTTGCCTGTTGTGGAACCTAGGATTCCCATGCCAGATTTGTTTTTGGGGGATCGAGCCAAGTTTCTGAATTTCAAAAATAATTGTAAATTGTTTTTTTGCCTTAAAATCTAAGTCCTCAGGGAACGCAGCGCAGCAGGTTGAAATTGTCATCTCTCTCCTGCGCGGCGATCCTCAGGATTGGGCTTTTTCCCTGACACCTGGGGATCCTGTTTTGAGTGATGTTGATGCATTTTTTCAGGCCTTGGGGTTATTGTACGATGAGCCTAATGTCACTGATCAAGCTGAAAAAGCCTTGTTGGCATTAAATCAGGGGCTTGATGACGCTGAGTTATACTGTCAGAGATTCCGTAGGTGGGCAGTCCTGACCAAATGGAATGACGACGCTTTGGCAGCCCTTTTTCGGAAGGGTCTGTCAGATAATGTAAAGGATGTTATGGTGGGATTCCCTGTCCCCTCTGGTCTCAATGATTCTATGTCATTAGCGATTCAAATTGACAGACGTTTGCGTGAGCGGAGAAGTATGCGTGGAATAGTGTTGCCTTGTGAACCTGCTTCTGAATCCATGCAGTGTGATAGAGTGGTTTCTGGGGCACAGTGTCATGAGTTTCGAAAGCGCAATTGGTTATGTTTCTACTGTGGTGATGCCTCTCATGCTATTTCAGTCTGTCCTAAGCGGGGAAGACGTTTTGAACGCTCAGTTGTCTTGGGTAGTGTTCAGACTAAGTTTTTATTAACTGTTACTCTGATATGCTCTCTGTCCTCATTTTCTGCTCAGGCTTTCGTTGATTCGGGAGCAGCTATTAACCTGATGGATTTTGATTTTGCTAAACGTTGTGGGTTTCCCTTGATACCCCTACGGAAGTCTATTCCCCTACTGGGGATCGATTTTACCCCTTTGGCTGAGAATAAACCTCAGTTCTCTACTCAGGTGATAATGAGGGTTGAACCTGATCATCAGGAGAGCTGCAAATTTTTGGTTCTGTATAATCTGCATGACATTATCGTACTGGGTTTCCCTTGGTTACAGTCTCATAATCCTGTTTTGGATTGGAAATCTGTGTCTGTAACCAGTTGGGGCTGCCAATGTGTTAATACCAACACTCCTGTTTTTTCTGCCTCCCCCCAGGCTCAGGATGTTCCTGACTTTTTGATTGATTTTTCTGATGTGTTTAGCGAAAGTAAATCTGCATACTTGCCTCCCCATAGGAGCTATGACTGCGCTATTGAATTAGTGCCTGGTAGTAAATTCCCTAAAGGTCGCCTTTTTAATTTGTCTGTACCTGAACATGACGCTATGCGGTCTTATATCAAGGAGTCATTGGAGAAGGGTCATATCAGACCATCCTCTTCACCCTTAGGTGCCGGTTTTTTCTTTGTGGCCAAAAAGGATGGTTCATTAAGGCCGTGTATTGATTATCGTCTTTTGAACAATATTACTGTGAAATATCAATATCCGTTACCCTTGATTTCTGACCTGTTTTCCAGGGTGAAAAACGCTACTTGGTTTACCAAGCTTGACCTCAGGGGGGCATATAACCTTATTCGCATTAAGCACGGGGATGAATGGAAGACTGCATTTAATACCCCTGAGGGGCATTTTGAGTACCTTGTGATGCCCTTTGGGCTCACTAATGCTCCTTCTGTCTTCCAGTCCTTCATGAATGACATTTTCAGGGATTTTGTGGATAAATTTCTGATTGTTTATTTGGATGATATCTTGATTTTTTCCAATGACTGGGACTCTCATGTGAAACATGTTTGAACTGTATTCCAGATTTTGAGAGAGAATCCTCTGTATGTGAAGGGATCAAAGTGTCTTTTTGGCGTACAGAGGATCTCATTTTTGGGATTCATTTTGTCCCCATCTGTTATTGAAATGGACCCGGTCAAGGTTCAGGCCATCTGTGATTGGGCCCAACCTACTTCATTAAAGGCTCTTCAAAGATTTTTGGGTTTTGCCGATTTTTATCGTAAATTTATTGGTAATTTCTCGGTTATTGTTAAACCATTAACTAATTTGACCAAAAGGGTTCTGATGTGGTGAATTGGCCTCCTGAGGCAGTCTCTGCATTTCAGGAACTTAAGCAGAGATTCACTTCTGCTCCTGTTCTACGGCAGCCTGATGTTTCTCTGCCATTTCAGGTGGAGGTTGATGCCTCTGAAATTGGGGCAGGTGCCGTTTTGTCCCAAAGAGATCTAGAGACCTCCAAAAGTAACCCTTGTGCCTTTTTCTCTCGAAAATTTTCTCCTACTGAACGTAATTATGACGTGGGTAATCGGGAGTTATTGGCCATGAAGTGGGCTTTTGAAGAGTGGAGACATTGGCTGGAGGGAGCCAAACATCAGGTGGTGGTCCTTACTGACCATAAGAATCTGGTTTATCTGGAATCTGCCAAGCGACTTAATCCTAGACAGGCCAGGTGGGCCTTGTTTTTCACACGTTTTAATTTTGTGGTTTCCTTTCTTCCTGGCACTAAGAATGTTAAGGCGGATGCCCTCTCGAGGAGTTTCCTTGCGGACTCTCCTGAGTTATCTGATCCTTCTGTTATTTTGAAAGAAGGTGTAGTTCTTTCCGCCATCTCGCCCAATTTGAGACTGGCTCTGGAGGGGTGTCAGGAGGATAGGCCCGAGCGCTGTCCTGTTGGGAAATTGTTTGTCCCGGACCAGTGGAAAAAGAGTGTGATGTCTGAGATTCATTGTTCCGCGTTGGCCGGTCATCCCGGAATTTTTGGTACCAGAGACTTGGTTAGTCGGTCCTTTTGGTGGCCTACCTTGTCTCGTGATGTCAGGGAATTTGTGCAGTCCTGCGGGACTTGCTCTCGCTCCAAGCCTTGCTCTCGCTCTA